>OX638147.1:8799013-9424513 GCA_951805005.1 Othius punctulatus | reverse complement strand
AAATACGAGGGCGAGCTCAATATCAATCAGTAGTAGGCGAAGAACCGCAGCCGCGACATCATCTGCTGTTAAGCGTAAGCTCCTTAAAATCGGCTATTATCTAAAAAAGAAGCTGAAGAAATGACTGAGCTGAATATTTTTGAAGATGTGGTTTTCCAAGACGATATCATAAAGACGCAGCATCATGCATATCATCCCAGATCGGCAAATTTCGGTAATAACGATGAAATCCGCATTACGATCCAGCAGCAGGATATTCTGACTTTGCCTCACGATAGCTACATCTATATTAGCGGTGAGGTCGAGCCTCCTGCAGGAGCAGGCGGTATTCCCATCCAATTTTCTCTTACTCAAAATGCATTCAGTTTCTTATTTGAGGAGGTACGATATGAATTGAATGGCATTGAGGTAGATAAAATTCGCAATGTTGGCATAACTAGTACAATCAAAGGGCTGCTCTCAATGCGAGGTGAGGATATAAACGCTGCTGAGATGGCAGGATGGTGTTCCACCGGACATTTGAAAACCTTTGTCGTCAATAATAACAATTTTTTTGCTATAATTCCGCTCAAGTACTGGCTCGGATTTGCAGAGGATTATCGTAAAGTGATTACGAATATCAAGCAAGAATTAATACTTTTGCGATCTGCCACTGATACTAATTGCTATACCGGTACTGCCGGAGCTGTCCTTAGACTCAATAAAGTTGAATGGCACGTCCCTCATATACAGCCAAGTTCTGCGAATAGATTAGCTCTCTATCAAAATATTCACAAGAATGCACCGATTCGTGTAGCATTTCGCGGATGTGAACTGCGTGAACTTACAGCTTTACGACAGACTGAAAAATAAATCTGGCCCGTAAAGACTTCGAGTAATCTTGAGAAGCCTCGCTATATCGGTATTGTATTGCAGCAAAATAGGAGAAATAATATTGGCGTAGACTGCGCGAGATTTGATCATTGCAATATTAAAAATATTCGAGTTCATCTAAACTCGGAAACTTATCCTTACGATGCCTTAAATCTCGATATCGCAGGTGGCGATTACACGCGTGCGTACCATATGTATGTCGAGTTTCAAAAAAGTTATTATGACCGCGCTGATGCTCTGCCTATGCTGAATTATACTCAGTTTAGAGATCAAATGATCTTTCTATTTGACGTATCCAAAAGCAGAATGATAGCAGTAAAACAGCTACAGTCGACTTGAATATCAAGCTGGAGGCGACCGCAGCATTTGCTGCCGGTACTCGAGCATATTGCCTCATTCTGTATGATAGCATCGTTGAGTACAGACCTCTAACAGGAGAGGTTAAAAAGCTCACTTAAATGCCGAAGAGAGTAAGCTTCGATTTATGCCCCATAACGTTGATGTATAGACCTCATGAGGGTGATCAGCATACACAGTGGAAACATATTGTTGCTGATAGGCTACGTTTCGAGAGGCGCATAGCTGAAGCTGGGAGAATGCTGGAATCTGTTCTACGCAAGCATATTGCTTCAACGCTGCGAGTGCTGGTCGTTGATATGCAAGGCTTTTGCACACCTGAATTTACACCCAAGGAAGTGGCTCTAACATTTGATGGCGAGGGGATAAAGACATTCCTATTCAAGCCGCCCAAACCATTCATCGCGCTGAGCCGGAGCTGCCAGAAAGAGATTGTGTGGCTGGAGAGGATGCACCATGGACTGCCCTACAGCGAAGGATATTCAAATCTATCCAACATTGGAAACTTATTTAGGAGATATCCAGTTGATGTTGTCTATGTCAAGGGCGCTCCAAAGGCTGCATACCTCAGTAATTTTTTTGATACCGTTGTTAATTTAGAAGAGTATGATACCTGCCCTAAACTGCTAAAAACCCGAGATTGTTGTAGACTTCATGTACTTAATGATAAGAATGTAGCTTGTAGTTATAGGAATGTTGTAGTTCTGTACGAGTATGTAATGGATATTTTATATGGTAATAAAAAATAATAATACAATGTAAAAAACTTTATTTTATTCACCCCCTCCACAGTGCATAGAGAGAACATCATATTAAATAAAGAAAAATCATCAAAAAATATACAATGCAGAAATATATACACACAATATGTAAAATATACAAGATAATAAATAAAATCATACAAAATATACAAGATAATAAATAAAAACATAAGAAATATACAAGATCATGAATAAAAACGGTAAAAATACATAAATAAATGAACTATAAAATAGATAAAAAATATATAAGAAAAATCATCAAAAAATATGTACATACAATAAATAAAACATAATAAATAAAAACATAACAAATATACAAGATAATGAATAAAACTGTAAAAATATACACCCACACACATATACATATTAAAAACTACACTAAATGTCCATGACCGCTAGCGAATAATGTCCCCAGGGCAGCGTCTCGTGGGATCCTGGCAGAAGATGACGCTTATCATCGCGTGGACTGAGACTGATTTTCTTCTGCCTGATGGTGAACACCTGGTGGTTGAAGGATCGGATAGAGCTCTGCTCGTGCACCATCTCGACACCATTGTTGAGGCAGGTCAGGTAGTCAGCAAAGGATATGTGTTTCTTGACAACATACCCTTTGATGCCCTTGGCCTTCTTGGTGTCCGCAGATGATGTCACTTGGCACGCATACATCTTTGCCCGGAGTCCTACAAACTTCTCCATGATGCGGCCTGTAATAGAGAAATAGCACATTAGTTTCAAGCATATCGATTTCAACACTCAATTACTTACCGCAATTCTCATCCTTCATTAGGCCCGGAATCTTCTTTTTTGCTAGCGGTATGCCATAGGGACTGTCGGGGCTATAATCGGAGGTATCGAATCTGCTGATATCCATCCTGATGTCCTGATAGATATCAGCAGTCCTGATGTCATATATCAGAGAATCGGTGTCCGTATAGCAGAGGGTACAGTCCTTACCGTATTTATTCTTCATATACGAGTAGTGAAACTCGTACAGAGCGGTTTTGGAGATGTCTAATATAGCCATCCCCACGTAAATAGGCTTATCGAAGAAGACCTCCGTCTTCAATAGCTCGATTAGCACCAGGTCATCCTCGATGATACTGGTGCTGTGGAAATTCGGCTTTGATATCAGCGACTCTGCCGCATATCTCCCATGCCACTTGTGTACGAGCTTCATTACTCGTCGGTTCCGGACATTCTCCATGGTCTTCCCGAATACGGCGTTGCTCATGAGTTTGAAGAAATTCTTCTCAAACTCATTTCGAGAGTTTCGCCGGAGCTCTGCATTCAGGTCAATGTACTTTCTTAACCATGGAGACTGCTTAAACTGTATCACCCTATGTATTTTCGATACAATCAGGCCCTCTCCTACATATTGTTTGAGATTCCTGTAGTGAATTATATAATTACGCTTGCCCTCTAGCGTGGCAAGCATCTTTTCCTGCTTCGAACCGGGAGCCCTGCCTTTCGATGGCGCCATAGGGAGGTCACTATGGCGGTCGTGAATATGCATCGGGTAGTCCAGATCGACCTCCAAGACATATCCTGTAGGGGTATCGTCTGGGAGGTTGAAGTTAAAAGAGGAGACATCACCCTCTACCCACTTCAGCTCTCCTGCAGGCAGGTGCTGCGACATTGCCCAAGCATACATGGCATTAATATCATAGTACATGAGGTAGTTAGTCGGTGAAGCTGAATCATGGTCACTCATGTACTGATTGTTTGCTCGAGCATGCCGTTTCGAGCATTGGGTGAGTCCTCCTCGAATACCTCGTTCGAAGAACATCAACATATCCACGTCGCCAATCATGTCAAGCTGGACCCCCGTGTTTTTCAGCATGGCGTCCCAGCTCAATGACGGTGCGGTCATGTAGTGGGCTGGATCGAGGTGGTAATTATTCAGGCAGACATCCCTGAAGGCATCGAAGACATCAGCCAAGAGTAGCACATCAGTCTTAAGGTATAGATCGCTATACTCGCCCAGCGTGGTGATGCTGAATTCCCGCCATACTTTCTGAGCGTGTGCATAATCCTCGCTGCTGATCTCGGAGTCAGTCAGCTGACTCCGGAAGGATTCTCGGCTCGGGAGGTCAGTCTCGTCTAGATTGACCCAACTCTGTACGTACTCGTAGGGGAATACTCCCTTACGGGTGAGCAGGTCAATCTTCTCGTCGTTGTACAGCGGGAATTGGCTGTGCACTATCTTCTTCACTTCGAGGTAGGAGCTCAACTTATCCAGGGATGATGCCATGAATCTACAGGAATCTATAAACTTGTATTTGATGTCTGTCCCTGCCATGCTCTTAAAGAACGAGATGAACTTTTCTGTGTTGTTGGGGATCAGCGTCACCCTGCCCTCTAATCCTCTCGCGACATCCCGGATTAGAAAATGCGAATCATAGCCGCTGAAGTTGTAGAATACCACTGGGATGGTGCGTGAATCCTGGAACTCCAGATTACATTCGTTGTGAGCGGCTCCTCTGAATGCTCCGGTCAGATGGTCATGATCACGCACACGGTCCTGTCCCAGCGGCTTTTCACATATGTGGCAGGATGACGCTTGCCGAAACTTGCACTCTTGTTCGGCAGTCAGCACGTTCATCGGCAGGAGACATTTGAACACCGTCTCGACATTCTCTGCGAAATCTTTTAGTTCCGCGGTGAACCAGGCAGCACAGTTTTCGCCCCTATAGCTCCGATAGCAAGAAAGAGCATCATCGTAGGAGCACTTGACGTAATAACCAACGCTATACGCCTCGTGCTCCTGATACTTTTCTCCTGCAAAACAATATTATTATTAGTATTTTGTATTATTAGCACGATTGGAATATTTCTTACCTGTGCTGCCAAATTTGATTGCCGTGGACTTTAAGATGCTCTCAAAATCCGCATAAATTATGAATGGGCATCGCTCTTTATTCTTATGCGCCTTAAAGGTTCATCTTCTCACAGTCCTGAATGTGAGAAGACAGCTTGTCCTGAGTACGAAAGTAATGCAGACATCGGTCGCAGAAGAACTTATGCTTGCCCTCTTTGCTCAGCTGGGATGAGAGCAGCCTGGAGAGGTTTTTTACCCACACATAATGGTACCGGACGGGCACGGCGTTTGTATCATCGTCTTCATCATCGGCCTCATCAACGTATTCATCCTGAATAAGCAGGAGATTTACGTGTCTATCGCGCTTATCCCGGGTGAGGCGCGACGGGCTAACTGTAAATTTGCCTCTATTCTTAGTCAAGATGTATACGTTTATTGATAGAGAATTCTGCCGCTCGAACTTCTCTATCTGAGGCCTTTGCATGGGCATCGTGATCCCCTCCAGGTTCAGGACGCTCTCATACCGTGGATAGGACAGCATCCTATCGACATTGGTGAGGGCTGGATGTAGCGCTGAGGTGACCGCCCAAGCGAAGCAAGCCTCATCGCTGTTTCGTACATTGACGCAGGCACGTCTTAATTTTATCTGCGGCGGCAGCTCAATGTACGAGGATCCCAGCAGCGGCGTATACTTGTTGGTGTTCACATTGAGGCTTACCACGCTTGCAAGGGCCCAGCCAGACTCACGCTCCTGTAATAAACATGGATATATTAGAGAAAATTAAAGTAAATTTAGCGGGGTGTACAAACCTGAAATTCTTCCAGCTGCTCCAATAGCGGTACCATGACCTGGAGCATGAACCACTCGGCCAAGTCCGTATCCAAATCAATCTCCACATTCTTGGTGTTGAAGTGTTTATACTCCCAGATCTCCTCACCGCCCGCCATCTTGGTGAACTCTCCGCAGAATGTGGTGTTGATTTTTAAGAACGGTTCCTTGGCCAGAGCGTTCCGGGTCCTCGTCGCAACCCTGGGGCCGCAATCCACCAGGAAGTTGATGGGGTCTTTGTGAGTCCGGTTTAGGTACGCCCCCGTACGGATCCTCCCAGCGAACGCCGACTTGAGGTCCACATAATCCATGGCAGCGGGGAGTCTCGCTCCTCCACCTCCTCGGATGAGCCTCGCCTTGAGCTGCGTCCGCCTACGCTGCATCTTGGTGATGGCGCTAGTCAAGCCGTTGAGGAGGCCGAGAGTTCCGTTGGAGGTCCCTTTCAGCTGTGTGACAGCTAAATTTAGGGCCACCAGGTTCCTGCGAATTGCCCCCAGCCAGCTCTCGATGATGCGGGGGTCCCGAACATCCTGCCTACAGAAGTCGTCCACACCTCTTACAAGAGTGTTTGCTGTCTCCATAATAGACATTTCTTAAAATAATAATAATCATTTTATCGCGTGCATACATTTAACTTTGATATAACATACTTGGATTAGCTGCGGCGTGCGTGAAAATTAGCGGTGTGATATAAATATTGCAGATATATCTGGAAATAGGATAAATTAATATTTACGGTTCTCCTATATTTGTAAATATTGTTGGTATTTGTTTCTGGATTTAATCCTGCAGACTCACCTATTAAATTATTATAAGCGTTGCGAGCGGGCTGATCTGTTCTGCTTTCATTCTAGGATAGAGATATATTTGATAATTCCATGATGTATTTATCTTTTATTTATTTATTTATTGCCCGCAGCAATAATTTTTATTTAAATTTTTATTAGCTTACCTGATCAAAACGCGATAACACTCACTAGGGATCTGTGCTGGCACAAAGGGTAACACAAGAATTTGAAGGGCTAGATGTGAGCTTCGACACTGGTCGGAGTAGACTGATGCTCGTGGCACGACGTTTTTCGTTTAAATAACCCTTGCAGGGGTGGGGTGTGGTGGCGTGCTTGTTCCCATAGACAGGAATGTTCTAGTCTCGACTTGTTGCGACATCAAGTTAATTGGTGCACGTGCATATTTCGTTAGATATCTAATCTTAATTCACAGCTGCATCCGCCTAATTTTTTTATATTTTATATTTTTATATTATATTGTAATTATGATACATTTGCAATGTTTAAACAAATAGAAACAATATTCCGACAATATTATAATGTTGTAATAGAAACGCAAAATGCAAATATTAGACAATTTTTCCTCGACAAATTTAAATTAGTCCCCAACAACCATATATTGCAGTGTCACAATTTACAAAACAAAATTATCACGCGGTTTTTAACGTTTCCGTTAAAAATTGCAGGAAAGAAGATTGATCGTTTTATGAATGTATGTGGTAGCAAATCGATGAGAAAGTGAGGCAAATCTCTTGTTTTTTTTGTTATATAACTTTTCTGTACCTTGTTTGTAATAAATACTTTTAAAACATTTATATTTTACTTTTTAATATAACAAGTGAAATTAATAATCAACAATTAAAATTATTCCACAATAGAACACCATGCATTATGTAAGTATAGTTTTTAAAATAAATTTGAAATATTGATATCTACTATAACATTTTTTTTTGCCGCTTTATCAACGAACTGGCCTTTTAAAGTATTAGAAATTATCAGTAGTTATGTTCTAGGACAGTGATAATTACGAACTAATTTTTCATCAATCCAAAAATGATGAAAAATTATAAATATTTGTTACTGGCCGAGGGCATTCGGTCAGATTTTTTTTTGCATGTAGACTACGACAAGTGTTTTTTTGTATTGATAGAGTTTTTAGAAGTCATGTCGCATACATTAGGGTAGTTCTCAGGCAGCAACGACGAAGCATGCATCCACCCAAGAGCACTAACACTCGCAGTCCTCCGCATATTAAGAGAAGTAAGTACACCGCTTCTAGCCAAATAATTATGACTCAATCATATATTTTATTGCTCCCATCTGGGAGCAATAAAATCTATACTATATAAAAATATCTAAACCCCATATCTATGGACTTCGTAAGTAGCCTGAATAAGATGGGATGGTAAAAGCTTTAATCAAAATCAGCGAGCTGCAGCAGGATTTATTATTAAAAATAGTATTGTATATGTTTGCATGATTTTTCTTTATTTAATATGTTGTGTTCTCTCTATACACTATGGAGGGGGTGAATAAAAATAAAGTTTTACATTGTATTATTATTTTTTATTACCATAAAAAAAATCAATTACATACTCGTGACGGAGGGGCGGAGGGGCTGGTGGTATTGGTGATGGCGGAGGGGCTTCGGGAGGGGCGGAGGGGTTGGTGGAGGGTATGGAGGGGCTTCGGGAGGGGCGGAGGGGCTGGTGGAAGGTATGGAGGGGCTTCGGGAGGGTCCGCATATAAGCGCCCTGATTGTATTGGGTAGCAATTTGCTGTGTCTAGTGAAGCTCGGCTCGAATCCAGCACCCCTGTCCATTGATCCATATTGATCACCTCTAGCGATTATTGCTGCTTGACGACCTTCATCGTACCAAACCTCTCACACCGCGGATGAGACTCTAGCTCACCACGTCCTTTTAACGTTTGCTGGTCATTACAGGTTCTCCCTGATCCATTCAAAGCATCCTTTTCGGTCTTAGGTTGTCTCATCGTGGCATTTGTTTGATGTTTAGTTTCATGCCGTTTGAGATTATCGCTTCTTGTAAATGTTCTCTCACAGTGCAAACACTTCAATAATCTGGCGGAATTTGTAGTCATGTGTCTTTTCAATCCACGCAGCCAGCGGAAAGAAGACTCACATCTATTACACTTATACATGCTGATGGATCGAATGCAACTGGTATCTCTGTGACAGCCTCTGTGCCAGTCTCTCTTATATATATACTCTCCGTACCGTCCCGAAGCCCCTCCGCTCCTCCACCAACACAACCAGCCCTTCCGCCGGACGCGCGTAACCGGTAACGCTTCATTGCGAATTCTACCTTGGTACAGTATACATTATGAGCGATTTAATAGAGCGAAAACTGGTTGATATTGAGAATGCGATACGTCGTAAAGTATTTGCATTAAAATTAGAACGAGGTGATAATAGCGTGATGATAGAGCGCCGCTATAAGCCAATCACAGATCCTCTTAAGAAGTTAATCGCGACCCAGATCGCACCTCATGTTACAGCAGCGCCCGCAATGCAGGCTCAACTCCTAGTACGATCACCGTCTCCAATACAGGCTCAGACCCCGTACGTTCACTGCCTCCAATGCAGACTCGACCCGCAGCACGTTCTGCTCTACATCAACCGCCCACATTCAACATATCCTAAACACCGACAACACCTCCAGAACGTTCTGCTCTACATCAACCGCGCACATTCAACATATCCTATCCACCGACAACACCTCCAGCACGTTCTGCTCTGCCTCAACCACCTGCAACCAGCATGTCTATGCCTGTCATACTCCCGGCTTTACAGGCAACACCTGTAATCCCTGTTATACGCTCCACACCGAAAGCAGTAGTACGACATGTAGCCAAGTTAAAGGCTACAAGGAATCTATCGTTTTCGGAGTATGGTAGTGAGGCTGACGATGAGCAAGATATGGTTACATCGTCTAGAGGGGATTACTGGACGGCATGCTGCCTACACCTAGAAAATATTTCACCATGTTAGTTAGGGGTGATGATAAGGATTTAGACAAGACATTCGGTGTAGTCTATAATCGTCACATTGGCGGATTTCATCTGAGTAACTCACCTATTAACCCAGATGGGGAGGATCTATTAGTCGGACGAAGCATCTATAAGGGGGCCCCTGGACTCTACGATCTGATTTTTAGTAAGAAGCCAAAATTATTTAGCGACACAGATGTAACCAATTACGCTGATATCATCGATAAAACCAAAATCGCATATTTCAATTTCGATGAAAACAACCGCGTTCGAGGAAATAACACACATAAATATAAAAAGTTTATCGTGCCTCTATTAAACAGCACGAGTTCGCCAGCTCTAACTAGATCTCGCGTTAAACTACTGGAGGTCTAGGGTTCGACTCTGAGATGCAGTGCGACTTAAAAAAACCCGTACAATATCGTTATTAGGATAATATAGAAAAGCTGGTGGATAGGCTATGTCTGCTACATGCTGCCAGAAATGCTGGGAATAGCAGCGTCAGTAATGAGATTCTGGCTATTGAAGAGGAACTCCGCGAAGCTGATATAATTGAATAAAACGAGCGGCACGTGCGCTACCTGCTCAAATATACGATGAGCGTCGACAAGTTCGGACGTTTCTTTAGAGCGGGAGGCACGCGAAAATGCTCTCGATGTCGCGATGGCATAGGATTTATGCTAACACCGAGCGGTCATTATGATTTAAATAATAGGCGCCTCACACGCATAAAGGAGCCCGCGGATTTGGACGATGCGGCTAGCAGGAGGTTCGTAGAAGATTCTTTGAACAAGAAGAAGGCTAATATTTTAGAGCGTGGGGCTGCTGCTGCTCGCAAGAAACTGGCACTTTATTCGCAGGCTGCTGCGCATAATATGCAAAATCTGCAGAAAAATATCGATGCGAAACTATCTGATCTGAAGAAGCAGCAGGAGGAAAAACTGCAGGCTAATGATGCGTCTAATGTGTGGGAGTTATCTATCCTGAAAAAGCAGCAGGACGATAAGCTGCATGCTTATGGCGCTACTATTAATCAGGAATTGGATGCTCTGAAGAAGCAGCAGGAAGAAAGACTACAGATCCATGTTGTGATTGCTGTTCGTATTAATAAGCTCAACTAGGGCACCTACTTTCTATACGTCTCTATTAATTACACGAATTACACGTACACAAATGTAGTACACCACATGTACATCCAATGTACACTGTTAATCGTACACTACATATGAAGGTCGTCAAGCAGCAACAATCGCTAGAGGTAATCAATATGGATCAATGGACAGGGGTGCTGGATTCGAGCCGAGCTTCACTAGACACAGCAAATTGCTACCCAATACAATCAGGGCGCTAGCATGCGGACCCTCCCGAAGCCCCTCCGTACCCTCCACCAGCCCCTCCGCTCCTCACGAAGCCCCTCCGTACCCTCCACCAGCCCCTCCACCCCTCCCGAAGCCCCTCCGCCATCTCCAACACCACCAGCCCCTACGCCCCTCCGTCACGAGTATGTAGTTGATATTATATATGGTAATAAAAAATAATAATACAATGTAAAACTTTATTTTTATTCACCCCCTCCATAGTGTATATAGAGAATAGAACATATTAAATAAAGAAAAACCATGCAAACATATACAATACTATTTTTAATAATAAATCCTGCTGCAGCTCGCTGATTTTGATTAAAGCTTTTACCATCCCAATCTTATTCAGGCTACTTACGAAGTCCATATCTGGGAGCAATAAAATATATGATTTATTCATAATTATTTGGCTAGAAGCGGTGTACTTACTTCTCTTAATATGCGGAGGACTGCGAGTGTTAGTGCTCTTGGGTGGATGCATGCTTCGTCGTTGCTGCCTGAGAACTACCCTAATGTATGCAGAAATCAAGCTTAAAAATAGCCCTCCGAAACTCATGTGGTGGGGAGGAGCGCCCTGCCAGCTACAAGTTCTGACAGGTGTACAAATCAATGCACCTATGACCTAGCGGACGATTAGAGTTAATACTGTAATTAAGCAGGCTCGAATTACAGATCCAGTTTCCTAGCTACTCGAAGATATGCATGAGTAATAAACCGTATTATTTCTCTATTTATTGTAGGTTGATAAAACACTTAATTAGAGTCATTTGTTTGAAACATTCAAATGTTGACAAGACAGCATCACTATACATGTAAATGCCCTCTAACATTATTTGTACTCGAAGTGATTGTTTATGAGAACCTATTATCCATCACATCGGGCGTGCTCATTTTTTCACATCATTATAATAGCCCCTGTCTTTACACTGCCGCTAATAGGCTAACGCATTCGATAAATGCAGGAGTTATTTTTTAATACTTTTACAGCGTTGTCATGTGATTTCCTCTTAACCTCCTAGCTCTCTCGCGCTCTCTCTCTTGCAATATAGGATAGATAATTTAGTGTTGAAATAAGTATATATTATTCTTATTATTTATTTATTTATTTATTGTGTTGGTTAGTTAGATATATACAGCAATATTTTATTTAGATCGCAAAATTTTAGCGCTGCCATTTGTTTCGTGAGTTCGCGCATCTCGACCATCCTTTTAACCTCCTCGATTTTATGCTTTAGCAACAGCGTCCTGCCTCGCAGATCTCTCTTCATCACTCTCAAACGACAGTCCATTGTTCGATCCCCTGCTGATGTAGAGGCCTCGTGCGACCGCCTCCCCAAACTCATCGCTGCTGATGTTGTTGAAGCTCTTCGGTAGGAATAGTATTCCCTGCTCAAGCTCGACCGTTTGCTTCTCGCCAAATTTGGTGGTTATTTTCCTGCCTTCCATGATGCGATAGTGAACGTCCTGCTGCAGCTCACCGATTTTGATGAAAGCTGTTAGCTCTCCAATCTTATTCAGGCTACTTACGAACTCCATATCTGCGAGCAATAAAATACAATCTATTAATTCATGCTGATTCAAAAGCTGCATTAAATTACGATGTGAGGCATCTGCTATATATCCAGGATAATTTATTTAAATCGATTAAGTTTGTACCGGTGCACGAATAATTTTATTTTAACGGGGGTCCGCGTATATTTAATTTAATATAAATGATCACTTACCTATTCGAAACTGGGCGGGCGCTGGATTATAGCTGTATGTTGGACGGTGAGCTTAAATTAAGGATCACTTTGTTGTAGCACACTCGTAGACTGTGAGATAACTCTACTCGCCGAAACTGTGTTGTTGGAAATGGAGCGATGTCCAGCATCTTCGCGTTTAAATAAGCATGGGTGGTGGTGGTGGTGGTGGGGGTAAACACGTCTCGACTTGCTGGACCTGTCTGGGAGCATGTCAGGTGCCCATATATAACGGACATAAATATGTCAGTGAACGAGGTGGAATTCATATTTTTACGATGTCTTATCTAATTTATAGCTTCCTGGGCCGATTATTTTGCTGGCTAAGGGTATAGTTTTTATACGTCGTTATGGCTGCTCGAATTACACTATGGGCAAATGACATGTTAATGGCTTTTTGCCGTATTTATATCTTCCTGGGCTGATTAAATTATCGGTGAAGGGTACAGTTTTTATTGCCCATATATGTCAGGTGATGGATGGTTTCCACTCCAATTAAATTACCGCGGCCATGTCTGGTTAGCATCTGCCATCCATAAATCGCTCTGCGCCGTTTACCGCCAGACATATTTGCCCGACACCTAATCCTTAATTGCCGGATGCATTGAATGTATTACTATTAGTATTGAATTTATGACCCTCGCAATGATAAAATTGCCATATTTATCATGTCTGGCTTAATTTCCAGGCTTACCAACTATTTTTTATGGCACATCTGACATACCGATAAGCTGACTAGTTTATTATATTCATAATGATGAAAAGTGGCATGTTTATAATCTGTGCTCACAACGCGTATCATATTACTTCCGTGTTATCAGCTGGAATTTAATTATGTTTGTTCGTTTAGCCATTAAGATCTATAATTGGCATTTTATCAATTTTGTACGCTTCTAATAGTGTTTGTTATGTAAGAGTTTTATAACTGCATTATGGTCGAAAATGTGGCTGTGGTAAGTGGCTAGCAAAATTTGAGCTGTTTTAGAAGCATAGGTGTTCGTTTATACTATTTTTTATGGCTCTGCAGGTTTCTCCTATATATATATATATATATATATATATTTCTGCCCCACAATATTTTGCTCCACAATATTTGCAATTAGTCAGTTTTTATCAGACGTTTTAGCGCTAGATAATTGTGATTTAATTGTATTTTTGGTGCAGAAGTAGGAATATTTGTAGCGTATGTTCTCCGTATGTTGTTTATTGTGTTCATATTGAATTTAATATTTTTATTTGAATTTTATTGAGTTTATTTCTATTCTTTTGCACTTTTGGCTGAGGGGTGTCGTTAGCATTCTGTGTTGCATTAGTTTCCTTTTAATTCGTTTTAATTAATTGTAAATAAATTTATGTTGCGATTTATGGTGCGAATTTATTGGGTATGAACAGGTGTAATCAATTTAATTTATGCTCTTGAAACTAAAATCATTCTACTGCTCCATTGGTGTTTCGCTCATGTAGGTATTTTTCATTTGGCCCTTGAAGTATTGCATGTAATTTCTGTTCGGTTCCCGGAAGATTTGCTGTAGAGGCTGCCACCCTTTGTTATCGCACCATTGCGCGGGCACCGGGGTTTTATAACCGAACCGTTACCAGAGGCCGAGATCTGCCGCATCTTCGCGTAAGAGAAAGCTGCACGGAGAGAAATTTATTCCAGATGTGGACACCCCCGCAAGGGGCGAGACGAAAAGGGTGCAAGGTAGCCTCTTTTCGAGACCTAGGGGCGAAAACATTAAAGCATTTGTGAAATTTATATACCGTGTGTGTAATTCTTATGGTGAATAAAATAGAAAATATGCACTTTGGCTTTCATTTCACCTGCAACAGAAAAGCGGTTAGGGCTCGGCAGAACCAGCAGAGTGACGGCCGCAACAATTTCAATGTAAAAATATATGCTCCAATTTCAATCATTATAAGTTTGCCCCTAATTATTTAATATGTATACACATAATTCCTACAATGTGTCTGCCCCCTCTCATCTGTGTATTTTTATTGCTCATAAGTGCCAGGTGATGGATGGTTTCCGCCCCGATTAAATTGCATCTGCCAGCCATAAATCACTCTGCGCCGTTTACCGCCAGACATCTGTGCACCAGATGTGTTATAGCATCCGCCCTCTATATTTGCTCCCTATCTTAACATTGACATATTTATAATGTCTGGGAATTTGAGTAATGACTTCCGCCCATTTCATTTCGCCGATTTTTCGCAATGTTTTTGCGAGAAGTGAAGTGGAACCCTTGTTGCTTAACTACTACTATAGGTTCGTCAAATGAAATAAATAAAATTATCGAAATTTCTTTTTTAATAAATCTTATTCTAAATTTATACCGAAATCGAAAAACAATAATGTTCTCCAGGGAATGAGTATAAAATATTAAGGTATAATTTCCATAATAACTAGGCAATACTGTGGCAAATTATTGGTTGTTTTGTGTAATGAGTATAAACGAGTTGTAAATAATCATATTGCAAATTCAATAATATCAGTTATACGAACAATTTACAGGATATATTTAACAAAATTGTATCTATCAAAACCTAGTTAGTGAATCCTGAAGCAATATATGTAATGTGGCATTGGAAGGCACAAACGGTGACATATTTCATGAAGTGGTGACATGCATTGAGCAGTTTTGCGGGCACGTAGAATTGATCAATGTGTGAAGTCATTGACGTTACTAGAAATCTCCAACTGATGTAAGGATAATATTTGTGGACATAAACACTACCTTTATCTATGTTGTTGGAACATGTGTCACATAGTTGCATGACAATTGTATGACATGTGAACTTGCTGAAATATACATATTTTATCCAAAACTAACTAATACTTTTTGAGTCAATAAAGAAAAACATTAAATTCAAAGTTGATGTTTAATTGTTGTTGCAAAATCCTTAAAGTGAATAAATTACACTTAATTCATAAATATGTGTTTATTTTAATAATATTATTGTTACTAACACACGCATTACCTCTAAAAGAAGTTGAAGTTGTTACGATAATGATTTAGAATTATATATAGCGTAAAGAAGTACTACCATTATACGATCACACAAAATAAAAATAAAATAGATAAATCACGAGCAAAAACAAATATCATAAATTATAAGAATTTATTATTACAAGTAAAATATACGTAATTAGTAAATATTGGGTATGCGGAAACCTTACAAGTACGATATGAAACTGCCACCAGTATAGCAACAAATGTTACAAATTACGAAAATTTCCAAAAAGGTATTTGTATCTCTAAATAAATTTAGAAAATTGCACAAAACTTTTAACAAATCTGTAAAAGTTTATAAAAAAATGTAATAGCCTCACTTCTAGCGTACCTTTGTTTTCTCTTATTTCGTTGGAAACCTGCGCGATTCCTTCCCGTAGTCGCTTCATTTTCGTATCTTTAATTTTGATTTTCTTGTACTCTTCTGTGATAATATAATGGCGCTATTTTCATTACGTATTTCCTTCATTTTATTTTTTATTGGTTTTTGTGTTTCCCTTATTTTTGTTGTATCTTCTGCTACGATAGCTAGAATTTCCATTATTTTGTCTAATTTATCCTCCACTTTTTCTTTGTTTCTTTTTGATGTAGATATTTTTTGCTTGTCTTTGCTTTCTTTTCGTTTTCACGAATTTTCTCTATCATCTGTAGTCTCGCTATCCTACAAACCCATCGTTTCCTATCTATGCGTTGTGTTGAGAGTTTCGTTGCGCACCATTCTTCCAATTATATAATATGTAATTGTTTATTAGTACTTACCAATATTTTTAAATTAATGAAACCCTTAAACATCCCGCAATAAGTGCGAAAGAAATAATTTAATGTAGTATTAATTTCAGTTATAATCTAAATCGCAAGATAAACATTAGAACATTTTTTGTACTGGGCCTAGAAGAAAACTGCAATTAGATATGATAAATTATGCAAATTGAAATGTGCATAGTAATTTTCTGTTATCGGAATGTATATAAGTATACAACTTATCGTCTTGCTATAGCATACTTGAAATGTACTTTTTAGAAATTTAATGATTAAAGTCGCTACTTGGCGATAGTTGATCATGAAGATTATAATTAAACACTTTTACGTATATCCTCTTGTATCGCGTGCTGAGTGACGAAGTTGCAGCAGCGTGTCTACAATTAAATAGTGATAGAAACAATGAAAAAGTAGTTTATTATTGTAGAAAACAATTGTTACATATTTGCGCGTGATAGTCACGCAAATGAAAGTGCGATATAATCGATATAAGAAGTCATGAAATAATAGTCGGTAATCTTTTAGTTTTCACTTCCGTTCTTAATGATATTTTGATATCTAAAATCAAATTTTCGAAGTAATGTGGGGCCAGCGTATTGAGATGAAGCTGCGTGCGTAGAATAAATTGCGGAAACAACCTATTTACCCAGATACAGGAAATCGGTATATGAATGTGACTTGCTACAGGAACAGAAAGTGCATATGCATCTCGGTCAGCGTGAAAGTACGCAGTTGCAATTTCCTCGACCTGCTGTGCTGAGCAAAAGGCGCGAAATCAATATGTTAGACGAGGTAAGGACGACCCATGGTGGATAGGGGCGAAAGTACATACAGCGCAGGCGTCGAATTGCTATAATTCAATGCTTATCCCTTTACTAGCTGTTTTTAATCTATAACAAACCTCGCCAAGCTACAGACACACACATTTGGTGGCAATTTTTACATTCATGATGACAGAAGAGGCAAAATGCAGTGTGTTAGCTCTGATATGTTATCTAATCGTTGGTTTTCAAATGTGTCGATATTTGTACAGTCTGATCGTGATAAATTATATGGCGCCAATATTAGGATTTAAGACAGTTAATTTACCACCTATGGGAAAATGGGCCGGTAAGTTTTTACCACGTTATCATATTATATTGTTAAATATAAGTGAAAAAGGTACATTTTAATTTGTATATTATGCTAGCGCACATTTGCAATAGAAGCGATAAAACTTTTTACACGTACGCATTTTTACACGTACGTTTTACTCATAAAAGAAATATGACATGAAACTAGTCTAAATTCGTAAATTAATGTATTAGTACGAAGTGTTCGTAATCCCAAGCAAAGGGGATAAAATCAGTATTTTGGTAAGTTCAAATTTTCCGTTAACATTAAAATTTATGAATAAATAATGTTGTAATCATCATGAAATATCGAATGTTGCGGTTGAGATCTCAGGAAAAGATGTGCGGATACCCATGAGTAGGCCAGTACGTATTTTTTCTGATTATCAAGAGTGAAACTTAAGTATCCTATAGGTATAATACTGCTTCGTTAATGTAAAATATGCGCATTGGTTGACCTCTTGAACTAAATTTAGCAAATATACGCGATTCACATCCGCAACGGTAATAGTGTATTGCTTATTTCAGTTATTACTGGAGCCACGGATGGAATTGGAAAAGCTTATGCAGAAGAATTAGCCAAGCAAAAAATTAACATTGTTTTAATTAGCAGAACTCAGTTTAAATTGGACGACGTGGCAAAAGTTCTAGGTTTGTATTACACCATGCTTACACTATTTATTTTCGTTATAAACACACTTTTATATATACATATATCTATACAAGGTGTTGGTATTCCGTAAATTTCGCAATTTGTTGATAGGTTAAAAATACTTGTTTTTATTCACTCCGTTGGTCTTTTGGTATAATTTGGTTCAAAATTGCTGACATCTGATTAATGTTAAAAACTATTCCGAAAATGTCATAGCGGCTTTAGTTTTCAAGTAGCTGGTTTTCGTTTCGACAAAAATAACGGTTTTTCCGGTTTCCGGTTTTCGGTTCAGTTCCGGTTCGAAGCCCGGGTTTTTAGTATTTAGTAATTTCTATTGTTAGTTGGAAGATGGTGACCATCTCAAAATTTTGTATAATTGTCAGTGGTACCTATGATTTTTGTATATTTTTGTTTACACTTTTTCAAAAATAGAAGAAAAATGTAAGAGTTCAAATTCAGAAAAACTTAATCGCTCTGAAAGAACATTGTCAGAAATGTTAAAAATATTGAGTTTTCAATGTAGAGTAAAATAAAACACTTATTATAATCAATAAATATTAATCATCAATAATTTCAAATTTTCCGAGAATATAGTATATGGAAATAATATTTAGTTTTATTAATAAGTTTCAATTAACGATTATCGATTTATATAGTATATACTATAGTTATATATACAGTAAGAATAAAACGACATGAGCCATTTGTCTTAAGCAAGTTTGACATTTATTAAAACTAGTTCTAAATTACTCTTAATTAGCGCTTAATTACTCCCGCTACTATTGTGTAAAAGGGTATAAATATAACACCTTTATAATTTGTTATCACTTGATAATGGCCATCACAGGTTGAAACTCGAGTCGTGGTTTACGGTTTATATGTGTATATGTTACCGGCAATCTGTATAATTCAGGCAATCTATACAATACCTAGGCAATGTATAGAATACCTGGGGCGTCCAGGCAATGTATGAAATATTATGAATATTATTGTCCATTACATACTTTACCTAGGTAATGTATACAATTCCTAGGGATTGTATAGAGTACCTGCTGGTCCACCGGCAATGTGTAAAATAAATAGATTTTGGTCTATATTTATCAAGTTAAACGGCCTACAAAATGACGGGCAAATAAAACATGTTCTACTACTTAAAATCAACTTTATTAAAATGAACAATTGGGGTGCTCCTAAGTAACATAATGTAATTTGCTTACAAGTACTCAGGTACGTAATAAGTATAAAAAACTTAAGAAACAATACAATTCTGTAAAAATAATAAGTAGGTTAGGTTAGGTTAGGTTAGGTTACACACATTGCCGGCTGCGCATTCGGTATTGTATAGAATACCTAGGCAAAGTATGAAATAAATTTTATTTCATACATTACCTACAGGTTTTAGGTATTCTATACATTGCCTAGGTATTGTATAGAATACCGGATTATACAGATTGCCGGTAACATATATATGTAGTCTTATATGTATATATATATATATATATATATGTAACAATAAATTGTGTGGTTAAAACATAGTAGTGTTTTATTCTGAATTTAGTTCTAAATTGTAACAAAAATTACTCATCTTAAAAGTTTTGTGGTGCATATGACCTAGCAAATTTTATATAAACATTTTCAGTAAAATATAGGTCTAATCTTGTTCGTGTCCTCGTGAAATCGTGTTCTCCCAGATTTCTCCCGACATTTTATCGTTTTTAAAATCAATGATCATAATTGATTGATAAGTTGAAGACCCATTTAATAATTTGTAATACAAATTGACATATTGATATATTAGCTTACGTATTGTGAATATTTTCAATAAAATATAGGAATAGTTCATAATCATATAAAACATTAACCATTAAATCAAAATATGCATTTAATTTTGTATGTGTAAAAACCAGGGTTGGTGTGATTTAAAAAAAAATCATTGTTTTTTTAATGAATCATTGATTTTGCACTGTTTGTACATTGCAATGATGTACAATTAAAAATATAATGTAACTATAGAGTTAGCATGCTTTAAAATAGATAATTGGAAGTAACATAGTTTTCTTTTCTTCCATTTATGGTCCATAGTATATCACATAGTACAGATACAAAAGATTTGTTTTTAATCATCAATTATTCTTCAAATTCAAGAATTTATTTTAAAAAATCATATGATTTGAATCGTGATGTAATCAATTGATTTAAATTTCATCAAACTGACAAAAACTGATCAGAAATATTTAAAAAAATCATTGATTTTTCATGATTTGCCGTTTTTTTCTTTCAATTGTCATTTACTCGAAAAATTTCTTATGTAACATGGCAACATTTTTATACTGTCACTTTGACAATGGAAAGAACTCTCGAAATCGAGAACAAAAATAGGGGGGTGTCATTTAAAAAAACAATGGATGACGTCATTACTCAAAAGCAAATGATGGTTGAAGATCGACTGTCATGCGTTCCAAAATTTTTTTCCAATTTTTTTTATTTCGGTTTGAATGAATTTATTCCATGCTTTAGGCGCTCACTGTATATATAACGTATAACGCACACGTATATGCGTATTGTCTATTAAATAGATAAGTTCATTGAAGGTACATACATGTTTTGCATTTATATATATATATATATATATATATATATATATATATATATATATATATATATATAAATTATAATTAGACATAAGAGATAATGCAATATTTTTTGCAGTAATCAGCAGCGACTTGCATTAGATATCATTAATACACAAAATTTAACTAATATAATTTATGCCAAAGTTATTTAGCTCTAAAGTTATGTTTTTCAAGTTCGTATCATAATTTTCATTATAATTGTAGTTCTGCTAGTAATACAAACTAATGTAAAATGTTTCAAACAACTTCTTTCATGAAGTAGAGATTTAAAATGAATCTATAATATCATCAAACATCAAAATTTAATCTTTTGGTAAGCCCGATTCGATGGTCAGAATTGCATCCTTCAGGCGTTCTTCGGTCGTTGTAGACTAGAGCTTGTATATATTTTTTTTCTTTTCAACACGGAAAACGACCATTCTGCTGAACAGTTGGACGCAGGCATAGTCAAAAAGAGTCTCAATGCGAAGTCAACATAACGGTAGTTTGTTATCATGTAGCACTATATTTAAGTACCTATTGTTTTGGAACATGTTTTGTTCCATTCCCTTCAAAAAATCAAATATATATATATATATATATATATATATATATATATATATATATATATATTTCGTAGTACTCGTTTACACATTATTCACTAACAGTGGAACAATGATAAAAGAATTACTACTGTTTTTTTTTTTTTTACTGTTAAAGCACTGTTAAGCACCGAAACGTCACTATATAATATTATTTTTTAATTTGATCAAATTTTCTGCTTTTTTATACTATCATTAAATATACATAATATGTACCTAGTACATTAAACTTAACCAGGAAATTGTTTCAAACTCACCTGACCTACCTAATCCCCAAAAATAAAACAAACAAAATATTTAAAAAAAACATAAGTTTTCTAACAACTATAGAAAACAACACCATATTCTATATATATATATATATATATATATATATATATATATATATATATATATATATATATATATATGTATGTATATATATATATATATATATATATATATATATATATATATATATGTATATATATATTTAAGTTTAAGATAATTGTACGTCCTTAATCTTATTACTTAAATTATAGAATTAATGAACCTTAAGATGAGAAATATCGCAGAAATAAATTTTAGTTCGACCTGCAGTTAAATCAAAGAGATAAAAGAGCGTCATGAAAACGAACAGCATCCAAAAACATTACAATCATTCTTGTAGTATGATACTTGTTCAATTGACAAAGTTAATTTTTGAAGTAATATTTACGACTAAATACTAGATAAAATGTTTATAGAATTGTGAAAGTGAAATTTTCCGAAAAATAAAAAATTCTAAGGGTACGTACTGAAGCTTTGCACACAATGTCAAAGTACTTCTTGGGCGTAGTACTTTTAAAGAATTTTAGTACTCTTGATTGATTCTGAAATTTTCTCTACCAATCAATTCTACTACTCCTTCTCTGGTTTCATCTGACAATTTTTCGTTTTTTTCTGTTCGTTTCACCTTCATACTAAGTTACTTTCGCTTCCATTAGTGCTCAATTTTCATAAATGTTAAATTCTGTTCTTATACATTGTATACTGATACGGTTGATAGATCGATCTCAGACTATTGTAGCTTATTACTTTATACGTTAAATCGAGATAACATGTCTCAGCATAAAATTGACAAAAAAGTCGTTTCTAATCTTTGAAGTTGAACGGGGTAGCTAGATGCTTCACTTCTTCTGTTTGCCTTTTTTCGTTCGTCATTTATTTATTTATTTGAATATTTATTTTTTATTGTGACTTGTGCCTTTGTAGCCCTCATACCCCCCACCCCCCTAAATCCGCCACTGCATAATAGTTTACTTTCTCCTAATAATTTAATTATAATTATGATGAAATATAGAAATATAATGTCCGAATGGATCTTGATCCAAAGTAAAAAATGTCTGTGTATGTGTTCTCGCTCTGGTATCAGTATACATATATTTCTATCTTCTATTCTATTATATTCAATATTACTTGTATGCACATTGTATGTTAATAGATAAGTTCATTGAAGATATATAGTTTGCAATTATATATATATATATATATATATATATATATATATATATATATATATATATATATACGTACACAGGGTGTTAAAACAGAGTGTAAAATATTTAAGGGCGTAGTAGTATGAACCACAACAAACAAAAATCTTGATAAACATTGGTCCTCAAAGTAACGGTTTCGGAGATATGGAAGATTATTCTTTTTTACTTCCTTTTTATATTTTGCTAAAACTAGCATTTTCTTATCATAGTTGGCTGATGTTTTGTGAAATAAACATTCAGTATTTGACAGTTGTTGTTAGTTCACAAGTTTTCATTGCTATGGCAGTTTACTCTAATGCGGAATTACCCGACATGCATTTCATGTATGGTCGTGCTAATGGAATTGCCACCGAAGTGCGACGTCTTTATGTCGAAGCTTATCCAAATCGCCAGATTCTTTCACATCGTATGTTTGGAAGAATTTACCAGAGATTGTGATACCGGTTCACTTCGCAAACAGTCTATATTTCCAGCAGAGCAAGGTCGGTATCTACTCCTAGAGCAGAACATGAAATTCTACCACGGATAGAGCATAATCCAGGGACGAGTGTGTGGATATCAGCCGAGGTAGGAATTAGTGCTTCTCTTGTTTGGAGAATCCTCCACGAGCAGCTGCTTTATCCGTACCATTTACAACGAGTACAGGCCTTAAATCTACCTGATTATCAGGCACCTTTGGTTTTTTGCCGCTGGATTCTAGGCAAGGATGCTGAAGACCCGCAGTTTCTTGCCCATATTCTTTTTCCGGATGGAGCCGGGTTCACACTAAATGGAGTGGTTAATTTTCACAATACGCATCTTTGCCAAAGACACAATGTATGATCTCTTCACGATATTCCTCTTACAGGCAACACATGTGGTTCCAGCCTGATGGTGCTTCAGCTCATTTTTCGATTGCTGCTAGGGAGCATTTAGGCAAAACTTTTCCACGTAGATGGGTAGGAAGAGGCGGACCTGTTTTGTGGCCTGCAAGATCGCCTGATTTAAACCCCGTACATTTATTTCTTTGGGGATATTTGAAAACATTAGTCTATGGTACTTCTGCAAATTGCCTCGAGAATCTGCATCTAAAAATTAATTAAAAGTGCCAACAAATCCTAGCCAATGAGGGTGTTTTAGAAAGAGTTCGAAAATTCTTCAGAAAAAGATGTCGTGCCTGCTTGGAAATGGAAGGAGGGCACTTCAAACATGTTCTGTAACTCTGTTCTTTATTTTTGCTAGAAGCTCCCTTTGTTTATTTGCACATAATCAATAAGTAATAAATAAATGCAAATAGGCAAATAATTGTTTCAAACAAGAATAATCTTCCATTTCTCCGAAACCGTTACTTTGAGGACTCATGTTTATCAAGACTTGTTTTTATTGTCGTTCATACTACTATCCCTTTAAATATTTTACCATATTTTTTTAACACCCTGTATATAACTTATAACGTACACGTATATCCGTATCTATCAATAGATAAGTTCATTGAAGGTACATGTTTTTCAGGCAACGTTAATGTTAATGCAACTTTTTTATACAGTAAACAGCAGTGACTTGCATTGCACATGCGACCAATTCAACAGATATCGTTTCCAATTCAAATGGTATATTTAAACTAAATATTAATTTAAATATTTAATATAACCCCTGTGAACCGATTGTCACTGCAATATTAATTCAAGTTTTGCTTAGTCATAATTTCTAATTTATACAAAACCAATAGCTCACCAGTTTTATTTATCAGTTTGTAACCAATAATATTTCTTTTTACACACTCTTGGTCAGGGTCGCGTAGTCTCGTAGTCAGGGTTGTTCAGTGGGGGAGTAACAATTTAAATAAGTTAAAAAGTAAGATAATCATTATAAAAAAAATATTATACTAATTTTACCATAATAAACTTATTTAATTAAACAAAAACAAAACAATCAAAAATATACTATACCTGTAAATTACACTCAAAAGAAAATTAATTATGAAACTAACACCGGTAGTTATCCTTGTCATAAATATACTTACATATTCATAACAGGACATTGTCAAAATAACCTAGTTAGCTTTTTATAAGTTGATACTACGAAATGGAAGTATTTTAGGCAAAGAATCGGTAGATCGGTACATTCAGCAGAAAATCGGTAATCTACCTCAAAATCGGTAGACGTGGCACCACTGTAAAAATTAAAAGTTCCTTAACTTTACAAAATAAAACAGACACAAATTTTGTGTGACTGTGTAAAAATCTCAATATTCATGAATGCTACGTCAGTTTTAATATTATATTTGAATTCTACTCAAAAACTTGCCTTAATAATGTAAAAATATCATTTCAATATAAATTGGAATAAACAAGCTAGAGCGTAAAATTAAAAATACATATCATTCAATTTTTGAAACTTTTATTTTCTAGTTCGCCTAGGCTCCATTTCTTACCATTTTCGAGATCCCCATGTTGATCAAGATAACTGGGACACCCTGTATACCTAGGTAGTAGTTAAATTTAACAGCTACTATAAGCACATTACAGAACTTTTAATCACTTACAACGAATGTCAAATATCTACAACTTGATGATATATTAATGAATTTATACAGATAACATTTTAATTGTTTTATTTATTATTGTTTCAGAAAGCACATATGGGATAGAAACCAGAACAATAGCCATTGATTTTACAGCAACCGAAGGTATATATCATCAGATCGACAAACAGCTCCAGGATATAGAAGTTGGTGTGCTCATAAATAATGTGGGTGTAAGTTATCCACACCCGCTGTACTTTCTCGACAAACTGGAAAACGAAGATCTATTTCAACACATTGTAAATTGCAACATTGTATCTGTTCTAAAAATGTGTAAAATTGTGATGCCAGGTATGGTCGAGAGGAAGAAGGGCGTGATCATAAATATTTCATCGACATCTGCGGAAATCCCGAGCGCGCTTTTGTCAGTTTATGCTGCGTCTAAGGTTTTCGTTGATAAACTTTCAGTAGATTTGTCGCAGGAATACTCAAAACATGGAATTGTAATACAGAGCCAACTGCCTGGCTATGTTGCTACCAAAATGTCAAAAATTTCTAAAACAAGTTTCTGGATACCATCACCTAAAACATATGTTACAGCAGCTTTGAAAACAGTTGGTATTTCTAATAGAACTAATGGGTATTTTCCACATACATTAATGGTTAAAGCGTTGCATGGTCTAGAATACATTTACCCATCACTATACAATTCGGTGATTTATAGCTTTATGCTTGATTTACGGCGACGTGCTCTGAGAAAAAAATAATTTTATGTGATAATGTACGTTTATTAATTAGATATGCCAGTGAAAATATAAAATAGCAAGTATGTTTTTAATTTTATTTCAAATATTAACAATTGCAAAACAGTTTACAAATGCACCTACAATTAACAGTAAGTATCAAATCCAAGAACTAATGTTTAGAAATTAAGAATATATTACAATTCAATTAGTTTGAGAGAATAAAGAAGTTTTGTTACAGTTTTAAATTATTTAATTAATACTGCCAGTATAATTTGACAAATCCTTTGGTTTTATTTAGTCTACTTATTTTTCCTAGTGTTACGTCTCCGCTTCATTGCACCTGCATGTTTTAATAATTGCATATTTTCATCATCCCCGTCCATGGGAGGATCCCAAAGTTTTAAATGTTTTGGTAAATATATCAAACCTCCCAGCGTAACAGCTTGAAAAGAAAAAATCATATAAGCATATAGTTTTTAATAAATATATCAGTTATGAACTGCAGGCACTGACCAATGAATATCACATCATGCAAAGTCTTACAGATTTCAAATCTTGAAGATTTGAAGATCGAACATGAAATTCACGAAATAAATGTACTGTTTAAGTTAGTACGGCACAAATCAAATTAACCAGTAGAATGTGTTGCTGCCTTGTAGTCAAAATGTTCGATCGACAATATATGCTTTTTGTGTTTTTGTGTTACATAGGACACCCATATTAATTAAGATAGCAGACTAAATTTTTCATTAATAATCATCATAAATAACTCACTTTAATTTGACAAATTGCCTAAAAAAAAAAATGACAAACTAGATAATGTTAGTCATAAACCGGGAGGAATATCAATCTACTGTAGTAGGATAATTAATGCAAATACAATTGCCCCTCCCTTATGTCACCGTGACATAGGGATCATTTTACATAGTGGATTAGTCACACCACCAATCTGCAGTTGTAATGAGTATTTAAGAAATAATTATGCAGAGATTCAAAACATATGTGCCAAATGGTATCAAATGATGGGGAAGATCATTGTGAATAAAAACATTTATAGCAAGACCCGTGTTTGTTTAAAGGCTTGTGCAAAAGAAGATGTACAGCAACTTTCAGATTTAAGTATAAGGGTTTAGATAAAGTGAATTCGCTTGGAGAATTAACATTATTAATTATTATTATGCAATAATTACATAAACCCAAAAATTCAATACAAACTTATTTTAAAATATCAAATTATTTTTATAGAAGGTGCTCAAACTGTCAAACCGTGCCTTGGCACGGATTAAACTGAAATATATGTTCCATTATACTTAATATACAAGTATCTAATTACTGCATCTGTCAGTTTACAGATTGTTTCTTACACTCGATTATTTTAAACTTAAAATCTGTATACCTCAGAAACAAAACGAGATCGGACAGGTATAAATATAAACTTATTTATTCACAATTACCTTCTGCATCATTTGATTTTGTTTGGCACGCATGTCTTGAATCATTTTGTAAATAACTCTTACGAGGACAAGTTTGCCATAAAATATAGTGCAACAATATTTAAAAAAATCATATTAATTGTTCAGAAATAGACAATAGACAGAATAAACGTTGCAAGACCAAGTTTTACATTGCTTGAGGCTTGCTTCACAGTTGCATGGTTTCCATCTTATCGGCACCGTTTGCATGGGCGAGGGATATGTTACACGATAACGGTGCGTTGAATGCACTCAGAAGGATTATTGTGATAATGAGCGATGATAAATGTAAAATTCAACTGGTTTCAATGGTCTCTATTAACATCTAACTTAAAAACAAAACATCAATTCTGATATGACGTGCCCAAAATCATATTTTCCCCATTACAGTTAAGATATCTTACAATTAGATATGTGACGTAAATTCCCTCGTAACTATCAAGACTTTGCTTTTGAGATAAGTAAGATTCAACTGGTCATTGTCCATTTAGTAGTTAAATACTTACCATTCAAGATGCAGGGGAACACCACATAAAAACTGAGAGTTGCTGCTCTAAAATAGAGTGTCTCTGTTAAATATAATATAACCGTTATAAATAAGGAACAAATACCCATACTGACTACCCTAAAAAATAACAAAGGTGTTAATCAATTTGTCATAGGTTGTACGCCTTAATAATCGGGTGTGAGTAATATAAATCCTTATTTCTGTACTTTGGAAGTAAAAGGGTCAATGTCCAAATTTTACTATTTCAAGTTAATCTAAATTACCATTAATCTTCCAATCTAAAGGCGAATACTATACTCTTTAATCTAAAAACTTATCAGTTCTATCCGTAGAAGAAGCCCTAATCCCCTTATTATCGCTGGCCGATTTAAAAGAAATATTTTGTCAATAGCCAATATCCATAAAATTAATCAATAATTAATTAACTATTAAACAACTTTAAATTATTCTACATAATCATTTGAATTTGACAATTACGGAGAATGATGGAGAAAATTATTTAAAATGTGGGGCATATATGTACAATATCAAAAATTTAAAAAAAAAAAAACAACCGGAAGAAATTTGCCGGTTCTACAAAACTTACTAAATGGACCTTGGCCATTTTACTTCCAAGCTACAGATTTGATGATCAGCTATGCTGATGCATTTTCGCTACTTCTAGTTGCTCCCACTACGAAGATACTGCCTATACATTTTGCTTCATAATGTGGCAATTATAACACACATAAAATTAATTTGTTAATTATATTGTTCTTGTGTATTCTTGTATGTTCTTGTTGCCAAAACGGGTTTTTGCAGACATCCCAAAAATTGCTACATTTAGTCTTCTTTACGACCTCCAAGTCTACTTAAGAGACACCATTGGGTCAATCTTAAATTTCTATTGTATTGTATTGTATTGTGCCTTCAGCCTAACAGACAGACGGATTCAGGGCCGGCTCGAGGGGCATGCAGGCGATGCGGTGCATCCGGGCACCGGATGCCCGCTAAAGTTTTTATCGTGCAATATACCATAAGAAAAAACGTATTTAAGGGCACAATAAAATTGGAAAAGTGTAATTCCTTAAACATGTTGCAATATATTTATAAAAACAATGTATTGTCAATTTTTCCTAATTTGGCTACTACCTTAAGGATTTTGTTAACACTTCCGGTATGAGCGCAGCGCAGCTGGGGAGAGATTTTTCTCGTAAGTTAAAATTAATTAAATCCTATCTGCGATCCACTATTCCACAAAAAAGATAAGTTGGATTATCAATGATTGGGATCGAAATTGAGTTAGCTGAAAAAATGATTTGAATAATGTATTAGAAGAGTTTGCTTCAATAAAATCCAGAAAAGTTCATTTTTAAGTTTTGTGTTTTAAATTGTTATGAATATTCATTATAATTAGTAGTAATTAGAGGATTATTGAATGAAAAGTTATATATATATATATATATATATATATATATAAATATTTTATTTTGTTATTTTATGCCTTTGAACATATGTGCAAACCAATTTTTAATTTGTTTTCATTTTGCATAATATGTATTATGTATGCATTAATCCTACAAAACAAACGTAGGATTTAAAAAAAAACCTTTTTTATACGTTATAGAGCGCTAAAACCGAGACTTGCATCGGGGCGCCTCGTACCCTAGAGCCGGTCCTGGACGGATTCCTAGATGGACATAACCATAAGTAGCGAAAAATCTCTTACATGTGCTTTAAATGCCTGGACAGGCCTAACTGCCCTACCAATAACTTAACTCTTAATGGACAAGCCTAAATAGTATCAAGTGAGCATGCAAATCTTCTAAATAACTAAATAGAACTAATTGCAGGAGTCACAAAACGTATATGCGTTTTATTATGGAACATCAGATGAAATTAAGTAGTATTTTTAATTAGAATATAGAGGGTGTTTCTGAATAAGTTACCCACTTTCCCACTAAGCTCACCAGAGGGCGCAAAGCTTCTTGATTTCAGGGAAAATACAAACCTATTGTCAACACTGTATTTTAACTGTCAGTGACATTTATTATTATTTTGAATTATTATTTTTAATTATTTTGTGCCATCTATAGGTATAAATAGAAAACTGGGTACCCTGTATAAGTATATGCTGGTTAAGCCAATTATATACACACTGCGACAATAGTTTTGAGCCGACTCTAGTTATAACTGATCCTTATTGCAATCTGTAGTCCCCCTTACCGAATCTGATGTACCCGCACTATTTTATAACGTCGATGAGATTACAATTAAAGCATACTTTGTCGGCTTATTGGCTGTTCACAATAAAGATGAAGCGTAGTTGTAGAAAAGATTTACTACAACTTAAGAATAATGAAATATTAAGACATAGTATGCAAAGCAAGATTTGATATTCTGGATACTTAAGTTTGATTCATAGATTTCTTACGTGATGCAACGCTACACTGTCACATTGCAATCGCTATGGGCATTTTCAACTGTTCAACTGTGTAGCGTTGCATCACGTATGAAATCTATGAATCAACCATTACTTAACCCAGTGTCCCTTTTTATTAATCTCTAAATATAAATTGTTAAATCATCCAAATGTGCAGAAACAAACAACTTGTTGAAGTTAAACTTTTTTCAGTTATAAAAATGTAAAATAAAATGCATGCACAATACCAAAAATACATTAGGTAGCTAACATAAAATGGGGAGAGGACAAATCTCAAAATGGGCCGAGAGTGTAAAACTTATTTTTCAAATTGACAGTACCATGCACATCTGAATGGTAGTCACACAAACATCATATCACAAAGTTTTATTTTGCGGTATGTAAATATTGTCAACTGTGTTATATTGTATGGTAATATTTTCACTTTTGTTCAAGTTGTTTGTACACAGGATCAGGGAAAAGTCTCCAGATAAATGGTTAGGTTAGGTTAGGTAACTAAGACTTTAACCTCACCCTGCAGTTTGTGGTACAGTTGTGTCCAGAAGTACCTTTACACCCGAATTGAGACGTTGCCCTTATGGACTCAGCGCTTGGGACTATCTGATATTTAGGATTTTACCTGTAAACTGAGATATCCCGCCGACTTACTGTTGAGAGACTCGGCGACCGATTTCTTCCGCCCCACTGGCCTTATGTCAGTAAGGTTCACTTTTACCAGCATTTATTGCTTTTCGTAAACTTTCTTCTGGACAGAACTGTACTACAAGATTTAGAAGTTTATTGGACTACAACATAGTGTCATGTTGTTAACAATTGTTCTTTAGTTAACATTCATTATTACCCCCAAATGTACTCAGGCTAACAAAAATGGCTGCAAAGTTTCCTAACAATTCATGATATGACAAAACGCCATACAAGCCAACCAAAATGGACTTGTAACGTGAATATGACCAAGAAAGACAATATTAAAAATAGTAGCAAGAGAAGGAGAACTTTACTGCAACGTACTTTACTAACCTTTTTTTCATTGAGGACAAAGTAATTTAACGAATTTTGGACACTGGTGCTACTCATAAATAAACAATCCAAAGTTTCTCTTTTGTGGCAAACGATTTTACCCACAAATAATCAGACATGCTTTGTTTACACTAGAAATAAACACATCAGACTATAAATTCTTCATTTTAATATGTTTATTCATGTTTGTGTGTCATTTTTATTGTTGCTTTTGTTTTATACAAAAGAGAACAACACATAAGTGTTACGAATCTGAATATGCCACCCTATATATGCAGGATCACAAAAAATTAGACCAACAAAATGACTCCCACCATATAGCTATTGACTAAAAAAATTTATTAGGTTCCCATGCATTATTTTTTTGTATGTAATGTGTTAAATTGGAAATTTTAAATTTTTACGGAATCTCAAGATGGTGATCTTCAGGTTGAGGATAACCACCACAGATTGTTGCTAAAAAAGTGCATCCCAAACAAAGTGTATAAAAACATTAAAACAAATTGCAATTTTTACTGGTATTAGACTACACTTCAAAAAAGCAATACAAAATAAACTAGAAATCCTCAGAATTGTATATTAAGGATATCTGCATTCATATAACGAGTTATGCTGGAAAATGGTGCAGTATTGATTCAATAGGTACCTTTCTAGAGAATAATAAAAGTTAATACTTAATACAGTGCAATAAACTCACTAAGTGTATCAAACAGAACAATTTAAAAGTAGATTGAAACCAAGCAATACACACTTACGGTTTATAATGGATATAGAGAGTGCAGTGTATTAAAGCTAGCGCTTTCAAAATTGAATAAATTCCTAAAATTCTTGATGTTGTGTACTCCTCTGTAAAATAGGTTGTTTTAAATATAGAAATTATGAATGGTGAAATCTGGGAATTTACCGTCCACATAAATATCGGTCTCCGAGAGAGTTTTACTCAGGAAAGATCGTTTTTCGATGTAGCTTCGAACTGCAGTCCCTAAATCCATAAAGGCAACAAAAGCTATCCACCCCCGGAAAGCGTATATCATCTTCCTCTCCATTGATATGATTGTTAGTTATTCTTATTAAGATGGTTACTGGTCAAACAGAAATAATGAATTATAATTAGCAAATTTCATTAAGTTAAAGGCACTATGGTTGTCTATCAGATCAATGACACTCCAGTCTGTACATTGATATGGCTTCTGTTACCCGTATTTGACATAATTGCTTTAAATGTAAGGCTTCGAACTTATTTTCAATGTTCGACAGAGGTTATGTCTTTAGACATATAACATGAATAAAATGAATTATTATCCTAAAATCCTGCAGTACCAGAATTTTCTACAGAACACTGTATTTGTTGATAATGCGCAATTCTTGCGTTTGCGCGACCTCTATTGGCTATTGTCTTAATTTCACGTTAGTTCACGTTGTCCAAATGACTTTATAGGCAAAATAGGTGCTTTCGTTTCACAATTTAACTAAGTGTGAACTGAAGTGAGTCTGAGCTGAGAATCTTACTGAATCTCACTTCACAATTATGGTTGAAAGGAACTTCGAGACACTTGAAAAATGGCCTTATGTTATACTTTGTTTTATAGTTACCGATTTTGTGTTTTGGTTCGTTTTGGCCGTGCATGATAGGGTTTGCGAATTAGGGGGGATTAGGGAGAATTAGAAAATAATAATTTAGATATAAACAATTTAAGGGGACAAGGTTATGATAATGGCTCTAATATGCGCGGCAAAAACAATGGTCTCCAAAAAAGATTGCTAGATATAAACCCCCGTGCATTTTATGTACCCTGCGCTACTCACAGTTTAAATTTAATAGTAAACGACGCAGCTAATTTAAATTATCACACAACCGGTTTTTTCAGTACAGTGCAGGAATTATACAAATATTTTTCAGCCACCACGAAGAGATGGGATTTATTAAAAAGATACATTAGTAACCTAACTTTAAAACCGCTGTCCGAAACAAGATGGTCCAGTAGAATAGATGCCATAAAACCTTTATTTATTAATTTGCCAGAAATTTATGATGCTTTATGCGATATGGCAAATGAATCCATAGAACAAAAATCAAAGTATGACGCTAAATGTCTGGCAGAAAAAATATCTTCATTTGCGTTTATTTGCTCAATATATGTTTGGCATGACGTACTGAAAAAAAAAATGTTGTAAGTAAAATCCTTCAATCAACAAATATGAATATGCAAGTTGCTTTAGATGCTTTATCTAATTTAAAGACATTTTTAAAAGAATTTCGCAATGATGATAACTTTGATAATATTGTAAATAATGCCAAAAAACTGCGGAAAAATTAGGTATAGACATTGAATTCGAATTATCCAGACCGCTAAGACGGCGTAAAACTCCAAATCAATTTGATTATGAACACGAAGATCAGCCTGTAATGGATCCGAAAATAGCGTTCAAAGTCAATGTATTTTTTTATATTTTAGATCAGGCTTTATCCTCGGTGGATGAAAGATTTGAATTATTGAATACTCATAATGACGTGTTTTATTTTTTATTTAAACTAAGCGATATACAAGATAAAAACCGGTTAATCACAAACTGCACTCGTTTGCAGGAAAAACTGTCTGCCAATAATTCATCCGATATAGATGCCGACCATTTGTGTGAGGAAGTTCTATCATGTCAGTCCCTTTTTAAAAAATTGGACAATGATGTGGTTAAAATACTAGAATTTATCTTTTTAAATAATTTGACAGCAGTATGCCCTAATATCACAATAGCTCTACGAATTTTATTAACAATGCTAGTTACGGTAGTGAGCGCAGAAAGATCATTTTCGAAATTGAAGTTAATAAAAAATTACCTGCGCTCAACAATGAGCCAGGAAAGATTGTCACATTTGGCTACAATATCTATAGAAGATAGCATATTAGAGCGCATAGATATACATAATATTATTATGGATTTCGCAACTAGAAAAACGTGAAGAGTAGAAATAATTTAATTTGTTTTTTAATTTGTGTTTTATTATTATGATGACCATTTTGTAAACATGTTTAATAAGAAATTTATGTTATGTTATGTTATACGACTTTTATTTTTGTAATTGCCTCTACCTGGATTTTCTCTATTTTCAAAAATTATAGAGGCGCTTTATAGGTCGTGCACACAGGCGCCGCCGAAGGGCGGCGCGGCCCTGCGTACGTTCGGTGAATGGGCTAAAAATAAAATTGATGTTGAACCAGATTTTGACCGTCAAATCATCTTCAGCGATGGGGCTCATTTCAGGCTTAATGGGTATGTCAATAAAAAGAATTGCCGTTTTTGGAGTGAGAGCAATCCTCACGAGACTCTCCAGACTCCATTACATTCAGAAAAAGTTACTGTTTGGTGTGGTTTGCATGCCGGTGGCATAATTGGCCCATGCTTTTTCAAAACTGAAGACAGATACAATGTAACCATCAATGGCGAGCGCTACAGGCAAATGATTCGCGATTTTTTGGTTCCCCAAGTCAATAACATTCGTCTTAGAGCTAAATGGTACCAGCAAGACTGCGCAACGTGTCATACAGCGCGAGAAACCATCACTTTATTGGGATGGACTTTATTGGTAGGCTTGGTAGTGAGCGAAGCATCTCAATCACAGGTCATGTGATTTGACTGCGTTGGATTACTTTTTGTGGGGATACATCAAGTCACTGGTCTATGCTGATAAACCAGCTACGATTGACGAATGGAGGCCAATATTCGGCGCGTTATTGACGGCAAAAGGCCGGCTATGCTGGAAAAAGTGGTGTAAAATTGGACCGATAGGATGGTCTTCATAAGACGCAGTCGCGGTGGCCATATGCGCGAAATTGTGGTCAAACACTAAATGCCATAAAATGTGCGAGCTATTAAAGCCAAAATATTGTCCATTTGATTGTTTTTTTGTGTTTTATTTGAAAAAAATTCTATGCCGCTAAAAAACACCCTTTATAAATAGAAGACATCCTATAGTATATAGTGCTCAGGTATCAATTTAAAATGTAGGGCTGAAATCTAACTAACTTTATGCATTGTTTAAGTATGTTTCAACAAAAATCACCAAATATTTCTTATAAAATTTACGCAAACTTGAATAAGTGTTATTCAAGTTTTTTGTTATTCTTAATTCAGAGACAAAAATGTGGTATTTTATATGTAACAAATAGGTGTTATAGAAAATATCAGATGTCACTGCAAGCACGTGCGTATAGGGTTGCGTATCGTTGACAGGTTGATTGGTAGAATAGTACGCAAATATGTCTGTATGGATATTTATTGAACTAGTATTGTTTTAAGTATTTCGTAGGGAATAGGGATAAACTTGTTTATAACAATTTACACATAATATAAACCGATATAAAAGCAAACGTGAGTATGATCATTGTTTTACAGTTATGTTAATTTTGGGGTGGTTGATGATCTTCATCATCAGTCATTAAAGGGATGTAAAACGTGCTTTCCTATAGATAAACAAGTGCTCACTTCTTCTTGAGATATATTGAGGGTATTTTAATTCAATACCACCTTTGTCTTCCGATGTAAAATTTGTATTGACTATACTTTATTTAACAGTACAATGTCCATCTTAAAGACCAGCAACTCAGAGAGGACAAGCATTCACGATATGTTAAGAGAAGCTTCGCCCAATGATGGGAAAGGCAACATAATAGCCACAGTTGAAACTAAAACTAATTGTGTGTACTCAAGATCGCTACCGACAAGTACAAGCTCACCTGCCATCTTAACACCAAGCTCGCCCACACAAGGTGATGAAACGACAGTGTTGAAGAGTAATTCTCGCATTGAAAACCTAAAAAATTGGTCAATATCTACTTATAAGTGCACCAAACAACTTATGTTTGAGAAATTAGGAAAATCGTCTCGTACTGTGGATGCAGGTAAGAACCTTTCATGTGCAGGTGTGATATCTGTTTCTGAAATTATAAGGCCCAAGTGGGCGACATATTATTGGAAAATCTGACATTCTAATGAAGTTAGATGTTATTGTTGTAGATATATTGCTAATTAGGGTTCTTCAAGTCGCGTAATTTAACATTTCATAACAGATGGAATTGATATCTACGTCTTGAAGTGTAGTTAATTATGTTTTATATCAGGCAATATTCATAATGTACGTTTTTCAATTCATGGTTCTCAAATGGTGACTTTTTTCTGTTTCAATTTATTATGAATGTAACACAAAAACTGTATAAGCAATCATTGATAGGCTACGGAAATCCGAGTTCATAAACATGTGCAGTGGCATAGTAAACATCGGGCTTCATTTAGGCGGGGTCAGATTTTTAACAGCTTACATAGCCAAAATATACACAATTGGACAGCGAACGATGACATCTGTCAACAATCATTCAACATTTGTTGGCAAACGATGATATCTGTGAAAAATGTAACTTCACTTGCACGATTTTTTATATACATCGTCCTTCCAAATTTCGGTGTTAAAGTCCTCCAATGTTAAAGTGACAGATTAACTAATGGTTAAAATGACAGATATAGTTACAGATAAACTTACAGCAGATTAATGTACTTATTTTGCTTTAATTGCGTATTATAATCTAACACGATTTCTTACATACCTGGAGTATGTTGTGTCCGTAGATGATTTCTAATAAAAATATTTATGGTAGGGTTGAGAGGATTCAATGGACGCAATGGTGTGCCCACCTGTAACACATAATCATTTCAATAATCAGTAGTATACATATTTATCAGTCGGGGGTGCTACTTTAGTTTTGAGCAAGCATTAGTTCAATCGAATTATTCAGTCAGCTGCGTTATGTTTAAGAGGGATGTTCATGATTAATGAAATATGACTTGAATACTAACACTCTGTAGTGTACGTGATAATAAGATGTTTAATTCCAGAACTTGAAGGCCAGATAGAAACACTTCGGGACACACAAAAGAAGTATATAAACATACTACGTTTAGCTCGCGCACTTACAAACCATTTTTACCATGTTGTCCAAACTCAAGTAAGTGAAAACAGGATTGAATGTAGTATTTCCCTTCACGTGCGTTTTATGTTGCTTACAGCATGCTTTGGGGGAAGCGTTTTCAGAACTAGCTCAAAAATCTCCCGAGTTACAGGAAGAGTTCCTTTATAATTCTGAGACACAACGAAATCTTACAAAAAATGGTGAAACACTATTAGGAGCTCTTAATTTTTTTACATCATCAGTGAATACTTTATGTAATAAAACAATAGAAGACACACTTCAGAGTATTAAACAATATGAAGCAGCTAGGATTGAATATGATGCTTATCGTACAGATTTAGAGTCTATGTCGACAAAAACGGATGGTACGATGGGGCTTGAAGATGCTCAACAGGATTACGAACTTCATCGACAGCAGTTCATGAAGTTGCGAGCGGAAGTGTCTGTTAAACTGAAATTCTTAGATGAGAATCGGGTAAGAGGACTGAAAGGAACACGAAAAACCCGCAGTTTTTAATGTTGCTTTTTTTTAGGTCAAAGTTATGCATAAACAGTTACTATTGTTTCACAATGCTGTATCAGCATATTTTTCTGGAAATCAAACGGCACTGGAAGCAACTTTAAAACAATTCAATATAAAAGTGAAGTCACAAAATTCTACATTTCTGTCATGGTTGGAACAGTAAAAATCCATTACATATTTAGTCTAGTCATTGGATACAAAGTCAAGCTTATTTTTATATTTATTTATTTTCTATGTTTATATACGATGTATCAAATTATAAAGTTATTATATTAACATGTTCAATAATTGTTAAATTAGCACACATACATCACAATGTATCAGTATTGCTTTAACAGAGACTTTAATTTTTCCAGTATTATTTATACTGTGTGGATGTAATTAGTTATTATTTAATGCAATAACAAGTATTTTAATATGTATATATTGTGATTAGGGTAGCTAACCAAATGAGAACTGTTAAAATTTATTTTATTACAAAGCAACAAATTTGTTAGAAAATTTATGATAAATTATAAGTATATAAAATTAGAAAATATAAGTTGCATTCTTAAAGAATGTTTAAAATCAACCGACAAGTCGCATTCAAGGAAATTAATACTAAATTTGTAACAGTCAATCCTTGCATGATAAGCATGATTACTTTTGCTTAGTTAACCTTAATAAATACTGATGGCTCGAAAATATGTCAATAATCATCTTAACGCTTAAAATAAATAGTTAACAAGTTTGCAACCCTAATTACTATAAACGTCATGGTAGTGATAATGATGATTACTAATGAGACATGCTTGTTGTAGAACTGAAAGTGTTTGCAATGTTTATTTTATATCCGTGCTTCAAAGCTCTGGCAATTCTCTATCAAAAATATTTTTATAGATGCTTTCCTTTCTTAGGAACTTAGGGAATGGGGATTACTTTGTGTCATAGTATATGTGTTTGTTTCAAGATTACAAAGTTATCTCTATTTAACGTCTGAGTAACAATCGAGATACAAAAACGGTAAAATTAAAATTAGTAAAATATAAGACTACTTTCTAAGTGAGTCGTGAGTACGATTTCAGTTTGTGAAATGAGACTCATCTCAGAATCACTTAAATGCTGAAAGGAAAGCACCTTATGACTCCGTAAAGCAGTGATATATTCGGTTTTTGATTTCACAATGCAAACGGAACATTCATTATAGTATTGATTTATGCGCCCAGCCGAAGGTAATTCCGTGATGAGCTTATGGCTGTGACGACACGCTAATCACCAGTCTACGCCAATAGATAGTTTGAATACGAACAAGCGGTAAAGAAGTAAACGTCCGGTTTGCGACGGACCATGTAACGCTGGCCAGATTGTACCATAATTATGTTAAGACATTCGAATTGACTATAAAATGCCAACTGTTGTAGTTATCATAAGTAATTTGCAATGTTACTCACTGGGCAAGTGATTTTATGAATCAGCCATATTATAATAAATATTCAAGAACTTTACATATTGCCGTATAACAACTGTTTGGTTAAGCTCACCACTTTTTTTATTTTCTAGGTAATATATATGGTTTGATATTTTTCCTATATGTGCTCGAACTTAATAAGCACTGTGTCAACTCGTACTTAATAATTCCTCGTACTTAATAATTCCTCGTTTCAAATTGTCATTTATTTGAACATGTTTCTGTATTTCCTGATTCTGATTATATACGCATATTTTCTGAAATTCGGAGCAGTATTTTAGGGCGTATGTAGTTAGTTGATGAGCTTTACATATGAAACAAAATCTGTTAATTAATATGTGGATATTTTTTAATTCTATTACTTGATAAGTTATTATAAAGTTACGAATTATTTTGTAGTTATGTTATATATGATAGTTCACAAATAATTTGAATTGAATGACCATAAAATTTTAATGAAAATAAAATGTGCATGTTTTATTCCATTTATCCAATTAATTAATGACAGTAATTGTTTATTTGTTTCATTAATATCACACTTGCTGTATAAAATGAATTGAGTTTAATATCTCTTCTTGGTAACCTACATCTGAACAAATAATTTTATTTGCTATGTCTAATTAATGTATTGTGAACTCTGATATCAACCGAGTGACCTTTCATATAAATATGAAAATGCACTATAAGAGTGGAATTGTTTCCTTTTTAGTTTTTAATGTTCCATTTCTTGTCATATTTACATTAATAATAAGCTGTTATTTATTATTATTGTATTGTACATCTTAAATACATTTTTTTAAGCTTTTTTAAAATATACATTATTATCTGGCTTGTCTAACTTTTGGTATCTGTGATTAGTTCTTGATTATGTACTTGTCCCAGTTATCGTTCTCAACATGGGGATCTCGTAAACCGTAAGTGATGAACAGTTGGTTAAATTAGACAAAATAATCTTTACGCCAGGGCCACTTAGCATTAACGATTAAAGTTTAAAAAATTGTATGGTTTGGCTTCCATTGAGAAAAACCAATAACTGCATTCGCAATTTCACACTTTCGCTCAAAATGATATATTGACACATATAATACACTTTTTGGCAGAAGAGTCTAAATGCTAAATTGACACTTATAATTGAAAGAAGATATAAATAAATTTTTAATTTTGATGGTACATTCAGGTCCTGCTATCTTCTGGCAGTTACAACAAAGCTTTGTAATCGTTTAAGAACCTAGAAACTTCTGAATAAAAGCCGGTTCGAAATTCGAAAAAAAAAAATTAAATGGTAAATCCATTACTTGAAGTAGAAAATATTCTAAAAAATTGTTACTTCCGATTAATCTGAAAATAATCATAATATCAGTGAGTCGAGCCGAAATTTATATAGTTCCGGTTTAGAGTTACGTACCGGGTAAATTATTTTCGCTCCGATTTCAGTTCGTCTGAAAATATCGGTTCAGTTCCGGTTCGGTTCCGGTTTCGTATCAAATAACAACGCTAAAATGTCTTTGAAAAACAGTTTCCATCGGTATAAATTATTTTTTTGTTACCAAATGTCCTTACCCTTATTAAAAATTATTTTAAAAAACTAATCTTTTTTGTTTCACTGAAATTAACCTTTATTAAAATTTCGTTCCGGTTACGGTTCCGGTTTTAATATATTACAATTTTTCGTTAAGATTTCGATTCAGGTTGGAATTTCGGTTGATTTCGGCTTTCGGTTCCGGTTCAACTCGCGCATATTATACAGGGTGTCCTAAATAGAGTAGGATAGCATGGGTATCTTTGTTATTTTGAAAGCTAGAGATCTGGTTAAATAGCCAATGTCATGCAGTTTTGTATACTGGGTCAAATTATGTTGAAAAAGTCCCAGCAGTTTTGAAATTTTTCTAAATAAAATTGCGATTTTCTAAAAACTACGATATTTCCATACTTATTAAAGATGCGGAAATAAGTTTAAAATAAAAGTTACTTCGTTCGATCGCACAAACTTAAGAATTAAGTCAAGACAAAAGTCAAGATGGCGGTTTCCGAGATATAAATAGCAACTTTGTAATTTTGAATGGCCGCCATATTTGATTTTTATACGGCTAAATCGACTTTTTTTTCTCTTTTCAACGATGTATAACAACCTATGGCAAAATAAAAAACATGGGATATATCAATTGTTCCCAATTTTATGTTTATTCTATAAGTTATTTTTAAAACAAATGTAAAACAAATAAAAAAACGTAATTCAACTAAGTAGTAAAATAACAATAAATTATAAAAAATGCTAAAAATGCTGACTGTTATTGGCTAATTGGCCAAAAATAAGATAGCATAATTGACAGCGTTTTAGAATATTGCTAGTTACTTATCGCAATGTGTTGCGAATAACGCCTTTTATTACCATTGTCATGAGGCAATCTCTGTCTTGTTTCACGAAGTTCAATTACATTATTATAATTGAAGTTACTTCCATACAAAATAAAATACAAGAGGCGTCAAGAATGCAGATCTGCCTAACCACTGAACAGTTGTATTAGTCGCTATTACTTTGTTATTAAACGGGCCATTTAAATAAGTAATAACATCTCTAGCATTTAGTGGAGGGGCGTCATCTTACTGGTACTATATTTGTTTTGAGAAATTTTCAAATGACGTTGTGCACTTAGAAATATTATAGCACCATGCAATTTTTTTCTCAATATGCCACAAAATACATTAAAGCCGAACCGTACTTGCATTTGCCATGGAATTACTATGTGTGGATTGTCCTGAGCCCAATAGTGTTCGTTATGATGATTAAATAATACACAATTAGAAAAGTAGGATGCATCTATCCATAAAATTGTATTTATGAAATCACCATTTTACGTAATTTTGTTGATTAACCTTCTGCAAAATGTTAATCTACGGATGTTATCATTTGCTTGTAAAGTATGAGAAATATGCAATTTATAAGGGTCATACTTGCGCTTTTTTTTAAATTGTTCATCCTCTAGATTTAGATACGATAACTCTATTTGCCGAGTTAAAATGTTCGGAAGAATAACTGGCAGAATTTTGAGATTTTTTTATATTTTATTGTTATTTCACTACTTAGTTGTATTACGTTTTTTAAAATTTGTTACATTTGTTTTAAAAACAATAACAATTAGAAAAATAAAAATTGGAATAATTAATATTTCCCATATTTTTCATTTTGACATAGGTTGTTGTACATCGTTGAAAAGAGGAAAATAAAGTCTATTTAGACGTATAAAAATCAAATATGGCAGCCATTTAAAATAAGAAAGTTGGTATTAATATCTCGGAAACGGCCATCTTGACTTCAGTTTTGACTTGATTTTCAAGTTTGTGCGATCGAACCAAGTAACTTTCATTTTAAACTTTTTTCCGCATCTTTAATAATTATGAATATATCGGAGTTTTTAGAAAATCGCGATTTTTTTAGGGTAACTTCTAAACAGTCAAATTCAACCTGCGTGTGGGACGGTTTATTATTTTTTTTCGACTTTTTTTGCGTCATAATTATTTTTTCGGCCTCTACTTTTGATTTAGAGGGAGCACTAAAAAAAATCGGGACTTTTACAAAATTAGGACCACCCTAATATATATATATATATATATATATATATATATATATATATATAAGTTACCTGCGGTCACCAACAATCCACATCTTTATAATTACATAAAGAGCATTTATTACGACGGATGCATATGAGCGCATCCTACGCTTATATATTATCTTTTATTGTTCATTTATAATAAAGTTATATTACTAACAGGTTGGCCAACAACATATTAAATTCTAAGTTTTAAAATAAAAGTTCCTTTTTTTAAAACCTACGTTTCGGCCCGTGATACGTATTTGGCGCAGTCGGCAACGGATTCCCAAAATTTAACAATTTGAGCGAATATCAAATTTGTTAAATTTTTGGTTTACGAATTAATTGGGATAGAACCAGCGAAGACTACCGGACTCCGAACTTCGAGACACCGCAGCTTCGCATCGAATCTACAAGCTTCGAGGACCCAGGCAGTATTCCAAACATTGAAACACCGCCCACGTCCAGCTTCGCAGATTCAACCTTCACGGCCGGATGGACGGAATATTAGCACTGTGAGTACCTAAATTGTTTCGAGTGCCTAAATTCAATTGTGCATTTAATATTTGTTTTCGTCATTTGACTAATGAATGCACGAGACATTGTTGAGACAAATTCGGACATCGAATTGGAGTTGTCAATTCCCTTATCTGATCATCGTGATCGTTCCCGTTCCCCAATAAATCGTCCACAAAATCCCACATTAAACATGCCATTGAAATCAGAGTATTTGGTTATGATTCCCGATTTCTACGGCGAGACAGAATTACCGTCGCGTTTCGTTGAAATCAGCGAAAAATTGGTAAACAAATTTTATAACACAGCAGATCCCACGGACTTTCTAAATGAGTATTTAATGTCGACCATTCTGTCGAAAATTAAAGGAGAAGCGGCAGTTAATATTTCATCAAACAGGATCACCTCCTGGCAAGAATTGAAAACAGCCTTGTTGAACGCGTATGGCGACAAAAGAGACCATTATAGTCTAAATTTTGAAATAACTAATTTAAAACAAAATTTCACCGAAACCCCATTCGAATTCTATAATAAGGTTCAACACTTGCTGAATTTGCAAGTACCATATGTAAGAGCTCATATCGCAACTCAACAAGAACAACATTATCTAATGAACTTTTTTCATGAAAATGCATTGCGCGTCTTCCTCCGTGGTTTACAAGAACCAATTGGTGCACAAATTCGTGCAAGGAATCCACTTAATTTAAATGCTGGTTTGAATATATTAACTAACGAGTTTCAGTTAGATTGTATCGGTCCGGTATTGCCTCCGACGGAAACTGTCTTTTAATTATTAATTGCGTGCACAGACCTCCACCGTAGGCAACCGTACGCACACGTTTTTTTAAACGTGACGCTACCATGAGAAAGAGAAGCTGGTTACCTTCCCTATAGTGCAGACGTGCCACGAGGTCACAGTTTTCTTTGGTATATCACCAACCGGTTTCCGGGATTCAAAACGTGAACTCATTTAACCACCCTGAGAGGGATTGACGGCACCAAGCACAAGGCAAGGGAGGGTACTATACGACCCAACTCCATACGCTCACAACATCAGAGTAAGTAATTAAACCCGACGTAAGGGTTTTTTTGGGTAAGGGCTGAGGTAACCCAGCCAGCCAGGTTCTTGGCTAGGGGCGACGACCACCCTGCCAGAGTTATCTGAAGACCGCAGCTAGTGGCGGCATCCAGTTCGAGAGCCGAGTTCAGAACCGCCAGCGAAGTCGCCGCGAGGAACGCAGGCCAGATCTTTATATATTTTTTGTTCTCATTTGTTACTTTAATTTCGTTTGATATATCGTTTTTTTCTTTTGTTTAAAATTTGCGTTGCGTGTTTCGTGCTGTACGTGTTTTGCGCTTTTGTAAGAAAAAGGTGGCTCCGACGGCCCTTCGAATCGCGCGTTACGTATTCGCGGGATTCGGCCGAATCTGGTGAAGGCGGCGCGATAGAGTTGCGGGCGGAGGAATTTATTTCAGGAAGCGTAGGCACGGTGTCCTGTCTTTTGTGTGAATAAACGCAGATATTTTACACCACAAAATTCACACCTGTTATTCTTTGTTCCCCCCACGTTTTCTCAATCGGGCATTCTTTTCAGTTTCACTTCCTATTCTCACTGCGAGATTTAAATCTGGTGGTGTGGGCGCCAGATGGTCAGCCGTTGCGACAGTTCGTAATTTCTGAACTTCGCTGACTGTCTGCCGTCAACCCACGCAGGTAGGGTGGAGCCCCCCTTTGCGACGAAGTAGTGAAGAGGTTAAAATTATGTGGAGCCTTTTTTTAACCCCCCCACTCTCCGACACCGAGAGCCGGCCCTCGTCGCTGCTTCGAAGGGACCCTCCACTCGCTCCGCGGCCTAACACGCTGATAACCCTTCAGGCACGTCACAAGATATTACTGTGAATAAATCCAATTTAAATAAAGTAAGTCCACGTTTCCCCAATAACTTTAGAAGTAATTATCCCGCAAGAGTTCCTAATAATAATGTAAATAATAATTTTCCCCGAAATAAATATAATGTTCCTAAATTTAATAATTTTACACGACCTCCTAATGGTAATCATACTATTCCAAAACCAAGCTTTGTCAATCAGAGGGTCGGCCCCAGTCAACCTAGACCGACACCCTAATATAGACCCACACCTATGTCGGTGTCTACACAAAATTTAAATTTACCAAATCAAAATAGAGGTTATCAAGGTCGGCCAAATAATTTTATTTTGGAGGAATTTTATAATATCGACGAGGAACCAGGCACGGAACAAAATGTTCCTAAACATCCTTTTTTAGCCTTAGAGGGTCCGTCAAACGACCGACCCGAATAGAATTAAATAGTATAAATAATAATGAAAGTCGCCTCCCGTATGTAACCGATCCATTAAATAATTTAAAAATATTAATTGATACAGGTAGTAGCAGGTCATTTGTAAATCCTAAAATTAGATACAAATTGTTCCGGAAACAAATCAGAACCGACCCCTTTCAAGTGTCCAGCGCACATGGCACTACTAATGGAAGGTTTAGCACTACTGTACCACTAAAACGGTTATTTAAATCAAGAGAAGCGAATATAAAATGCTTTATTTTCGACTTTCATTCAAACTTCGACGTATTAATTGGAATCGATAATTTAAAATATTTAAATGTAAATATTAATTTATCTAAAGGTGAAATAAATACACCTGACTGCGATATAAAAATAAATTATAGTAGAATTCGTGGAGACCCGGACGAGAAGTGTAAAGTATCGCCCGGTGCTCGCGAAGAAATTAATTGTTTTAATTCCCAGGAAATTACGGGTGTACAAAAGGTACTTGTACCTGGGAGATTCGAACACATTATTGAAATAGATATCGCAAATATAAAAAACGGTGATGTAATAATCCCGTATTCAAAAATCGATTCTCTGGGAATACCAGAATGTATTACTACGGTAAATAATTATAAAGCAATTTGTACAATAATTAATCCGTCAACAGAAGATCTCAAAATTTGGGTTACGAGACCATTAGTGGTTGCTCCAATCAATGAATATGATTGTCAGCAGTTGGGCTCAATACACCACGATCTTAACGTGTTGAAAATCAATAATGTACAGTTTAATAATTCTCAAATTCTTAATGAGCATATGAATAGCGAAGAGAAAAAAGTAATAATGAATTTAATTAAGGAATATTCCGACATATTTCATGTCGATAATAATAAATTAACCTTTACAAATAAAGTCAAGCATCAAATTAAAACCACGGATGAATTACCCGTGTATAGTAAATCATATCGTTATCCCCAAATTTATATGGAAGAAGTTAGGAAACAAATAAATAAAATGCTTGACGATAAAATAATAAGACCGTCGCACAGTCCATGGTCTTCGCCAATATGGGTAATTCCCAAAAAAGTAGACGCATCTGGTAAGCAAAACTGGCGAGTAGTAATTGATTACCGCCAATTAAATGAGAAAACAATCGGTGACCGTTATCCCTTACCGAACATTAATGATCTACTCGATAAATTAGGGCGTTCTCAATATTTTACGACCCTTGATTTAGCATTTGGCTTCCATCAGATTGAAATTGAAGAAAGTGACACTCCCAAAACAGCTTTTAATACTGCAAATGGGCATTACGAATTCATGCGTATACCATTTGGGCTGAAAAATGCTCCAGGTAATTTTCAAAGAGTCATGGATAATATCCTGCGAGGAATTTAAAATCTAATATGTCTAGTCTATATGGGCGACATAATAATTTTCAGCACAAGCTTACAAGAGCATGTTAATCGTTTAAGAGAGATGTTCGATCGTTTAAGAGAGTCAAATTTTAAAATTCAACTCGATAAATCTGAGTTTTTGAGAAAAGAAGTGGCTTACTTTGGCCACATTGTTACTCCTGAAGGTGTAAACCCGAATCCGGATAAAATTAAAGTTATACAAAATTATCCAATTCCAAAAACTACGAAACAAATTAAAGGCTTTTTAGGTATCCTCGGTTATTACCGAAAATGTATTAAAGATTTCGCTAAATTAACTAAACCAATGACTAAGAGACTAAAGAAAAATGCAATTATAAATGTAAATGATTCGGATTACAAAAATAGCTTTAATTTATGCAAAAATATTCTTACGAACCAACCACTCTTACAATATCCAGACTTTACTAAACCGTTTAATTTAACTACAGACGCGAGTAATTTCGCTGTCGGAGCTGTTTTGTCACAAGGAATTATTGGTAGCGACTTACCAATTGCATACGCGAGTAGAACATTAAATGAATCAGAAATAAATTACTCCACAATTGAGAAGGAGCTTTTGGCAGTTGTTTGGGCCACGAAATATTTTCGACCATATTTATTCGGGCGAAAATTTAAAATAATAACGGATCATAAACCCCTACAGTGGCTCATGTCCCTTAAGGACCCAAGTTCAAAACTTACCAGATGGCGAATCAAATTATCAGAATATGATTTTGAAATTGTATATAAACAAGGCGTATTAAATAAGAATGCGGACTTCCTGTCTAGGCTAGAGATAAACGTTCACGACGAAAACAAAGACGCAAGCAGAATTTACTTAAGGTCATTTGATGAAGGTCTGCTTGATAATCGAGAAAATGCACAATGCACAGAGTCATTAATTGTTGAAACTGGGGAACCAGACGAAATTGATAATGATAACATTAATAATGAAAATGATAATCATGCAGTACATTTAAATATTGAAAATCCAATCATCACAATGCCTGTAATTGAAAAATCAGTCAATTCGGAGATAACCAAATTTTTATATCTGAAATAAATTATACCCCCGGAAAACCCAAAGTGATAAAATTATTCGATAATAAAAAAATGAGACTAGTTGTGCAATTCTCTCAATCATCATTCGTAAATGATGTAATTAAATTCGTGAAACAATTCATAGTCCCAAAGGTAAAATATTGTCTATATTTTGAGAGCCCGATTTATGAGAAATTCTGTGTAACCTTACAAACTTATTTTAAGGACTCTAAAATAGATTTTGTTAGATGTACCGAAAAGGTAAAGGATGTTGAAGATAAGGACGAAGTCCTTAATATTATAAAAAATTACCATGAAGGTAAAACTAATCATAGAGGAATCGATGAAACAGAAAACAAGCTAAAACGTCGTTTTTAATGGCCTGATATGCGCCGTACTATCCAAGAATATATCAATAATTGTGAAATCTGCTTACTTAGTAAATATGAAAGAAATCCATTAAAACCAAAATTTAATTTAACTCCAACACCGGTAAAACCGTTTGAAATAATTCATATCGATAGTATTTCTTTAGAAGGATCCAAATTCCTTACACTAATAGATTCATTTTCAAAATATACTCAAGTTTATAAACTAAGTTCGTATCAAGCAATAGAAATTGCAAACAAACTAATTGTATTTTTCAGTCACCACGGTATTCCTAACCAAATAATTGCAGACAACCATTTAGAGTTTAAAAATTCAATAATTAAAGAATTATTGGAATTACATAAAATTAAATTACATTTTATCAGTTCTCAGCACCCAGAATCAAATGGGATGGTTGAACGTGTTCATTCCACAATAATTGAACACATCCGTCTGTTTAATAATCACGACCTATACAAAAAGGAACCGATAGAAATCAAAGTTAATTATGCAATTCTTGGATACAATAGCTCGATTCACTCTACTACCAAATTTACGCCAATAGAGGTAATCACTGGTCATATGGATACTCCAGACCCAGGTAATATTAATGAAAATACTAGAATTATTAATGATTATATTATGAATCATAAACGCAAAGTAAAATTAATGTACGACAAAATAAATGAGCGTACACAAATTAATAAAGAAAAAACTATCAATAAAAGAAATGAGAGCCGCGAAAATTTGCCTCATATACCAAGAGAAATATTTGTAGCAAATAGGCAAAAACAATCCAAGACGAAAAATAAATATAAGAAGGAAGAATTACAATGTATCACTCCAGAACTAAAAACTGCGAGGATAAATATTCGACACCATAATACCGTCGAGAAAATCCACCTGTCTAATATTAAAAGACCACGCTTAAAATTCAAGCAGAAAACTGATCAGATCAATATAAAAGAAATCAATTATAAAAATTGTCGAAGCTATGTGAATAATGGAAATGGTAGAGAAAATATAGTAATCAAAAATGTAAATGAAATACAATACGAATTGTTCCTTGCTCCAAGAGAGTTTTCACTAGCACACTGTATTTCTACCGATTTACATATGAACGCTGGCATAGCGTTGCTATTTAAAGAAAGATTTGGAAGAGTAGAATTACTTCAATCCCAAAAACCTGAGGTCAATTCGCTGTGTTTCTTAAAAGAAGAAGGACGGTACATAATTTATTTAATAACAAAACAAAATTATTACGATAAACCAAGTTACGAAAATTTATTTAAAACCTTAATAGAAATGAAAGTTTTTTTTTCAATTAAGGGGCATCACCCAATTAGCTATACCTAAACTAGGTTGCGGTTTAGACAAACTAAATTACGAAATTGTAAAACCTATGATTGAATACGTATTCAAAGATTCAAGTATTAATGTCCACATTTACATTGGCGAAAATAAAATAAGTAATTCTCTTCCAGGTCGATCCTCGTCTCCTTGACGCAGGCTACTGTAATAGAATATCAAATTTCACTCGCGAAACGATTGATAATAAAATTAATAATTTCCGCATACATAGTATGTCAGGAAATAAAAACCGAAGAAGCCTAATCGACGGACTAGGCACTATTGTAAAAACTGTAACAGGAAATTTAGATGCCAGAGACGGTGAACGTATTGATGCAATATTAAATCATTTAAAAACTAACGAACACCAAATGGCAAATCAGTTAAAATACGGGTACAGTTTAAGTACCCAATTAATTATGAATTTTAATAATACTATCAAAAGTATTGAACACAATGAGTCGAACTTGAAGTCGAGGATCATGCAATTAAGTGCGATTTTGAAAGGTGAAGTTGATCACCAACACGTCTCCTATACAAAAGATTTGTTTAACCAATTAATCATATTTTACACTATTATTCTAAATATCTTCAAAAATATCGAGGACTCAATTTTGTTCTGTAGAGCCAAAATCTTGGGCCCCAGTATTATTGATTCGAAAGATATATTCTCTGAAATTAAGAGAATATCATACTTTATAACCAACAATTACCCTTTGAATTAAAATCTGATAATATTCTAGATTTAGAATCCATGATTAATGTTAATTGCAAAATTGTATCAATGCGAATAATTTATTTCCTGTCTCTCCCAATAAATTATGAGCTTAATCTTGAATTGTACTATTTAAATCCAATTCCCTCTTAACAATCGACCGAGTTTGTCACAATAATACCGAAGGTCAAGTATTTATTGAAATCAAATGATGACATTTGGCCTCTAAACGATTTATGCCCTCGAGGTGCAAAATACTATCAGTGTCCAAGTTACCTGATTACCAACTACAATCATTTTGAGATAATACCTATAATAAATCAATATCTGGCCGTATTCCAAACTCTAGAAGAACTCAAATTCCGCTGCAAGGACGAAACTGAAGTGAAAAAACTTACTGGAATCTACCTAATCAAGAAAGAAGACTGTCTGCTCTTCTTTAGAAATCAAGAAATTAGTCATCACGGCCCAACATTCGTGAGCCCTGTTGTTATTAACGGCAACAACATGCTCCTGTATAAATCAAACTATACAGGGTCCAAAATAAATTTTGATTTTTGAAATATATATATATAAAATACGTATCACGGGCCGAAACGTAGGTTTTAAAAAAAGGAACTTTTATTTTAAAACTTAGAATATAATATGTTGTTAGTACGGAATACGAATATATAGTGTGTCGTGGCAAGGCCAACCTGTTAGTAATATAACTTTATTATAAATGAACAATAAAAGATAATATATAATGCGTGGGATGCGCTCATATGCATCCGTCTTAAATCATACTCTTTATATAATAATAAAGAAGCTGATTGTTTGTAACCGCAGGTAACTCCTCATCCCTCAGATTCTGGCGTCGCCTGGGAGTTGAAGATTTGGATCCGTTGTTGATCCTTGTTGTCTTTTTCTAATTTTTCTTACAGCTATGTAGCTTAAGACTCCGAGGATGGCGACGTACAGGAAGGTGGTCCAAATACTCGGGGTGTAGCAGTGTGGGGTTTCCAAATCGAGTGGTAGCTGCTGGATTACTGGAACATCTTCTAAATTAAGTTTATCTAAATTTATTTTGAACCCTGTATAGTTTGATTTATACAGGAGCATATTGTTGCCGTTGATAACAACAGGGCTCCCGAATGTTGGGCCGTGATGATTAATTTCTTGTTTTCTAATGAAGAGCAGACAGTCTTCTTTGGTAACTGGTAACTGGTTCAATACTGCCCTAATTCAATTATCAATTTCCCTGACTGTTTATATTAATTGCGCCCCCGGTTTACACTCTCGCGATTTCTCTCGTGCCCTCGGCCGTCGAGCACTAAGTGACCTCCCCCCTGCTTTCGCAGATTCTTATATGTTTACCTCCCCATTTTCCCCGAGCCCCGGGCCCAAACACTGCCGCCCCCGATCTTCTACGGTGGTCTACTCGTAATGGCTAAGTGCCTTTTTCGATGCCGCGCAATAATTTCTTCCACATGTTTACGCCACTCGATCTTTTGCTGGCGGATTTGTGTTTGCTACCAATACAAATCATGTCCCTTTGTGGCGTGAGTTATATAGGCCAAAAGGCCCCCGTTCTATGAATTTCGGTACGCGTGCATGTATCTGGCGCTGTTTTTATGGTACTTAAGTTAATGATTCTATGGGCCGTAATATTATACTTTCGGTTTTGAACTCCCCTGAATCGCTCACTGTCGGTCTCTAGTAATTTATATTTCCATGAACTGTTGATATTTCCGCCCGACTAGTAAACTCTTGTTACCCTTAAGTTAATGGCTTTTATCGTCCCCATTGTTGATAGAATTCTCCCGGACTGGTTTAGGGGTCTGTGCCCCCCCCCCCATGAGTCTGTTTACGTATTTTTACGCCGGAATGCGGATCTTATTTATTTATTAATACGAACGATTTTTCAGCAAATAACACCTGTCTCACCTACTCGTTGTTTAGCTAAATAAAACATGGTTTGTCGTGGGTCATTTCACTACTAAGAAAAAAATTACAATTAAATACGAAATTCCTGAAAAAAAATTTCACTCACTCATACTTTAAATTTTCATTATTTGGGACACTGTCGGAATCTGACCTGCACAGCAAGCAAAGTTGGAAGGACTTATTCATTTTTACAATTAAATAGGACACTGTCGGAATCTGATCTGCACAGCAAACAAAGTTGGAACTACTTATTATTTTCACAATTAAATAGGACACTGTCGGAATATGACCTGCACAGCAAACAAAGTTGGAGGGCTTTAACATTTTCACAATTAATTAGGATACTGTCGGAATCTGACCTGCACAGTAAGCAAAGTTGGAGGGCTTTAACGTTTTCACTTTTTACCAATAATTACACATACTACAAATTGATCATAAATATCTGAAAAAATACATCATACTTATACTCAGCTTGGTATAAGTTAATTTAATTCCTCAATTTTAATAACCCACAATTTAATCAACCCCACACCTGATACCAAATTTACTATGTGATGCCCGCAGGCCATGTGGGTTAGCTGCGGGATTACTTATCACAAGCAAAAGTTACCTTCCTAATGAGCAAAAACTGTCCGAGAATGACAGGTGTTTGTTCATATGGTCGGCGATATGTGGGATTCGACGTAGGCTGAGAGTTGCATACTGATACATTTATGAACTAAACATTAAATGTCACTTGCCTTTTAAACCCTGATGTCTCATTCCACTGTTCATCTCGAAGGCACTGCTGAAAACGAGTTAAGCGGGAAAATGACGAGACTCATAAAAACGTTTAACACTTATATTAGTTTAAGATTTAACATACAATAATGACCGCGAGTAAATTGAGCAACATAATGAGAATAATGAGCACCGAATGAGTGCCGAAAATGAGAGCGAGTGAACATTGACTCGCCTTTATATAATGTTTCCGAAGAACAAAAGGGTGTCAAAGGTCCAAACCAGGGTTCGACCACGTTGTGATTTACACATCCGTGTATTTAGAGTAACAATGTTTATTTAGATTATTTTAGGCTCTAATTCACTTGCTCCTGCACAATAGGATATATACTATTACCCAGTCATTGGAACTACCGCGGTAGAAGTACCGCGGTACTTTACCGCGCTACTTTTTGGACTACCGACTACCGTACCGCGGTAGTACCGCGGTAGTACCGCGTACCGATTTTTAAAAAAGTATCGACTACCGTACCGCGGTACTTTTGTTTTCTAAATCTACCGTAAATTCGGTACGGTAGCGGTAGTTTTTTTCCAATGTTTTCGTTTTCGAAGATATTTCTCAGGAATGCAAAGTGATTATCTTGTGCAGATAGATACCTAAAAGCCCAAAGTGCAATAAATGTCTTAATAAGGGTTGAGATTATTTGTCAATAACAGGATTAGAGAGATCGTAAATAAACTTTAAATGCCACCGTAATTAAGCAAAAGTACTGTTCCCGTCCGGGTTTTTCCTTTTGTAGTGCGCCCGTCTTTTCAATTAAATAAAAATGCATCATGGATATTTGTTACTTTATTACATTATTCGATAAGTAAGATAAGAGTCGATAAGTAGCATTTCCGTGGACCCCGGTCGGCCGGCTAACGAAAGATCGTCGAACAGGTAGTAACTTAATGGATTTATAATGGATAAATGGTGATTTTAAATGATTGAGGATTTGTCACGTAATGTCATTTTATGTATATTTACTCCCATAAAATTCTTGTACAGGTTATCGCTACAGTTAGCCAGTAAATAATTATGAATTATTTGGTTCATTGCGGTATCAACTGTCTAGTCAGATTGTTGGTCAGTCAGGGGGTGACTCTCGCCCCCGCTCTAGGGTAGCTGTGACAGGATTGACTACTATCGCAAAAATGTTAAGAATTTCTATTATATACAGGGTGTCCAAGATAAGGATCAACAGCATGGGTATCTCGGAAACAGTGAAGTTACAAAGGCGGTTAAATTACAAAAAAGTTGCGCAATTTAGTGGTCAGTAATATTCTGTTGAGAAAACCAGAAATATCTGCTTACTTTCAGAGATATTCGACAAAATCCGAAATCTTGAGATTTCGTTCAAATATTTTTCTGAAGTTATTTAAAAAGGATTAAGAAAATAAAAGGTACTTTCTCATTGCCACTTTTTTAGCTTTACAAGACTGCGTTTACAAAATTTCAGTACAACGTTTCGTTTCGAAAAAAACATCTTCAACTTTATTTTTTTATATGGCGCGTAAAAAATGTACAACCTGTACTAGATAGCATTTCCTATTACGAATTCAACTATTTCAAACACAGAATGGTTTCTTATGTTTTTATTCATAAAAATGTTTGTTAATACATTTCGAACAATTTCTTGTAGTAGGCGTTGAAATGATGAGGACGAAAAACAATTATTAGCTAAATTTAACCCAGAAATGGCACCAACATGGTAACTAATAACAATTTAGCAAGAATGGTTGTTAAACATTGAAACATTATAGTTATTGAGAACTACACTTATTATATTTTTACTGTTGTATTATAAGAGTTGCTCTGTTCATTTAATTATCTTAATCTTAAAATTAGGTGATAAATTTTGTCTTCGTCGCTCTTTTCAACGCCGACTACACCAAAATGTTCGAAATGTATTAACAAGCCTTTTTTTCTGAATAAAAACATGAGAAATCATACTTTACAATTTAGTTAATTATTAAGGGGAGATTAATAGTTAAATTATTAGGAAAAATTTATATAAGGTTAATTTTATAATTATTAAGGGGAGATTAATAGTTAAATTATTAGAAAAAATTCATATAAGGTTAATTTTATAATTATTAAGGGGAGATTAATAGTTAAATTATTAGGAAAAATTCATATAAGGTTAATTTTATAATTATTAAGGGGAGATTAATAGTTAAATTATTAGGAAAAATTTATATAAGGTTAATTTTATAATTATTAAGGGGAGATTAATAGTTAAATTATTAGGAAAAATTTATATTTATTTGATTTGTGATAGGGAGATACCGTTTTAAGTTTAGGTTACTTAATCAATCAATTTAGGTATTTACTTGATTTGTGATAGGGAGACACCGTTTTAAGTTTAGGTTATCTAATCAATCAATTTAGGTATCTATTTGATTTACGGTGGGGAGATACCGTTTTAAGTTTAGTTTACTTAATCAATCAATTTAGGTATTTATTTGATTTGTGATAGGGAGATACCGTTTTAAGTTTAGTTTACTTAATCAATCAATTTAGGTATTTATTTGATTTGTGATAGGGAGATACCGTTAGGTATCTATTTGATTTACGGTGGGGAAATACCGTTTTAAGTTTAGTTTACTTAACCAATCAATTTGGGTATTTATTTGATTTGTGATAGGGAGATACCGTTTTAAGTTTAGGTTATTTAATTAATTAATTTAGGTATTTATTTGATTTACGGTGGGGAGATACTGTTTTAAGTTTAGATTACTTAATCAATCAATTTAGGTATTTATTTGATTTGTGATAGGGAGATATCGTTTTAAGTTTAGCTTACTTAATCAATCAATTTAGGTATTTATTTGATTTGTGATAGGGAGATACCGTTTTAAGTTTAGGTTATCTAATCAATCAATTTAGGTATCTATTTGATTTACGGTGGGGAGATACCGTTTTAAGTTTAGTTTACTTAATCAACCAATTTAGGTATTTATTTGATTTGTGATAGGGAGATACCGTTTTAGGTTTAGGTTATTTAATTAATTAATTTAGGTATTTATTTGATTTACGGTGGGGAGATACCGTTTTAAGTTTAGGTTACTTAATCAATCAATTTAGGTATTTATTTGATTTGTGATAGGGAGATACCGTTTTAAGTTTAGGTTATTTAATTAATCAATTTAGGTATTTATTTGATTTATGGTGGGGAGATACCGTTTTAAGTTTAGTTTACTTAACCAATCAATTTGGGTATTTATTTGATTTACGGTGGGGAGATACCGTTTTAAGTTTAGTTTACTTAATCAATCAATTTAGGTATTTATTTGATTTGTGATAGGGAGATACCGTTTTAAGTTTAGGTTATTTAATTAATTAATTTAGGTATTTATTTGATTTACGGTGGGGAGATACTGTTTTAAGTTTAGGTTACTTAATCAATCAATTTAGGTATTTATTTGATTTGTGATAGGGAGATATCGTTTTAAGTTTAGCTTACTTAATCAATCAATTTAGGTATTTATTTGATTTGTGATAGGGAGATACCGTTTTAAGTTTAGATTACTTAATCAATCAATTTAGGTATCTATTTGATTTACGGTGGGGAGATACCGTTTTAAGTTTAGTTTACTTAATCAATCAATTTAGGTATTTATTTGATTTGTGATAGGGAGATACCGTTTTAAGTTTAGTTTACTTAATCAATCAATTTAGGTATTTATTTGATTTGTGACAGGGAGATACCGTTTTAAGTTTAGGTTATTTAATCAAGCAATTTAGGTATTTATTTGATTTATGGTGGGGAGATACCGTTTTAAGTTTAGGTTACTTAATCAATCAATTTAGGTATCTATTTGATTTGTGATAGGGAGATACCGTTTTAGGTTTAGGTTATTTAATTAATTAATTTAGGTATTTATTTGATTTACGGTGGGGAGATACCGTTTTAAGTTTAGGTTACTTAATCAATCAATTTAGGTATTTATTTGATTTGTGATAGGGAGATACCGTTTTAAGTTTAGGTTACTTAATCAATCAATTTAGGTATTTATTTGATTTACGGTGGGGAGATACCGTTTTAAGTTTAGGTTACTTAATCAATCAATTTAGGTATTTATTTGATTTGTGATAGGGAGATACCGTTTTAAGTTTAGTTTACTTAATCAATCAATTTAGGTATTTATTTGATTTGTGACAGGGAGATACCGTTTTAAGTTTAGGTTATTTAATCAAGCAATTTAGGTATTTATTTGATTTATGGTGGGGAGATACCGTTTTAAGTTTAGGTTACTTAATCAATCAATTTAGGTATCTATTTGATTTGTGATAGGGAGATACCGTTTTAAGTTTAGGTTATTTAATTAATTAATTTAGGTATTTATTTGATTTACGGTGGGGAGATACCGTTTTAAGTTTAGGTTACTTAATCAATCAATTTAGGTATTTATTTGATTTGTGATAGGGAGATACCGTTTTAAGTTTAGGTTACTTAATCAATCAATTTAGGTATTTATTTGATTTGTGATAGGGAGATACCGTTTTAAGTTTAGGTTACTTAATCAATCAATTTAGGTATTTATTTGATTTACGGTGGGGAGATATCGTTTTAAGTTTAGGCTACTTAATCAATCAATTTAGGTATTTATTTGATTTGTGATAGGGAGATATTGTTTGAATTTTAGTAGTAAAAATTAATTATTTTAAAATTATTGATATTAAATGATGTATATTAAATTTAATTTAGTATAATATAATTAATGTCCATCGTATATTTTAGTACTTAATTTGTTAGATAAGTTAGAAATTATTTATTTGTAATATATATATATATATATATATTGATTGAATCATAATTTTAAATTTTAAAGTTTTATTTTAGCTTAAAAAATCATTTTATGTTCATTTTATATGTAAGTTTTAGCATTTATTTATTTAATTTTTAATAGTCATATAAATTGTTGTATTCGTTATAGAAAATGCTATTTAGTACAGGGTGTACTTTATTTACGGGCCATATAAAAATATAAAGTTGATGAAGGTTTCTGAACGAACAGTTGTACTGAAAATTTAATAACGCTGTCTTGTAGACCTAAAAAGTGGCAATAAGAAAGTGCCTTTTGTTTTGTTATACCTTTTCAAATAACTTGAGAAACACATTGAAACGATATAGCAAAATTTCGGATTTTGTCGAATATCTCCGGAAGTAAGCGGAATTTTCCGGTTTTCTCTACAGAATATTACTGACTACTAAATTGCGTATTTTTTTGTAATTTAACCGCCTTTGTAATTTTTACGGTTTCCGAGAACCCAATGCTGTTGATCCTTATTATCTTGGACAACCCTGTATTAACAAAAACAAAGATTTTTTTGGGGTGGTGGGGGGAGGCAAATTTTAGCTGAGACACCCTGTATAAGTTACCTATGTATATTTATTGTGATATTTTGTTACAGTCCAAACATGCCCCCTATCTAAAAAAAAAAAATCGAAAATCGAATGTACTAAAAAACGTCCCAATGATATAGACATTTAAGGGCCAACTCCAAAACAGATCAAGATTAATAGTTTTCTAGATACTAGTACAAATAAAACGATCCCGCAATCAACACTAGATTCGTTAATTCTTGATTTTATCATATCAAGTATGCAGCCCTTTAATATTTGCGACTCTAATAATGAAGGGGGTGCATCTTTTAATAGATTAATTGGAGGATTGCAACCCAATAAATTAGTCATGTGTTCCAACACATTGAAAACAAGACTTTCATCGCTTTTGGAACAAACAAAAGCAAACATTATGGAGAAAATGTCTACTTTGTCATACGTTAGCACAACCGCTGATTGTTGGTCAACAGCGAAAAGGTATTTATGAAATTAATTTATTATTTATTTTGTGTGTACTATAATTGTTTATTTTATTTAGAAGTTATATCGGAGTGACGGTGCATTGGATTGATCCAGAAGATGAGTGTAAAAGATCTCAAGTTGCCCTTGCATGCAGACGAATTGAAGGGCGACACACATTCGACGTTTTCGCCGCTTCGTTAACCACAATTTTCAAAGAGTACAAAATTCAAAACAAAATTTCAGGTACGACCACTGATAACGGAACAAATTTTGTAAAGGCGTTTAGGTACGTATTGATGCAATTAACTTAATAACAGTGCATAGTAAACTTGATCATTTCCAAAACATTTGGGGAACATGACGAGGAAACAAATTTGGAACCGGTGGAAATCACGGACGTATGAGAAAGTCATAGAAGTCATAGTGAGAATGTAAGCTCATTGCCACCTCATTATAGATGTGCAAGCCACACTATAAATCTAATAGTCTCAAAAGATATTAATAGTGCATTGGACAATATTATTTACAAAAAAAACTAGTCGCTCCACATTTTCCAAGTGCCAGACCCTTTGGAATAAACAGAACACCTCATCGGTAGCAGCTGACAACATTAAGGGTAAGCTGGGGGTTTATTTACGAACTCCTACTGTCACCAGGTGGAATTCTACATTCGATGCTTGCAACCAGCTGAAAATATGTTTAACCTCCAGCGAAGGAATTGAAAAAAATCATTCCTGCTGTGATACCGTGGGACTGGCACGATTCCAAAGGAATGAAATCGTGTTCCTGAAGGAGTATGTGGAGGTATGTAATTTTTTTATTTATATTCATTATTTGAGCAATTGTTTTATCCCATTCAGTATGTGTTACATAAATTATATTTTCGTGTATTTTTTAGGTGATGAAGGCCTTAGCAATGGCATTGGACATTCTCCAAAGAGAAAATTCCATGTACCTTGGATATTTGTTACCCACGCTGTACCAAACCAAATTTGCGTTAGAGAAATTTAAAGACCGGGACTTGCAGTATTGTGCCCCTCTGGTTGATTCTCTAATGAATGGCATTCGTAAACGGTAAATTAAGATATAATCAATTCTCAAATACATACAAATTACCAAATAATATTATTTTTAGGTTTGAACACATATGGTGCAAACGAGAGTATGTCGTCGCTAGTTGTTTCCATCCTAGATTCAAATTAGACTGGATACCTCAAGAATCGCGGAATGAGGCACGGTCGTGGTTGGTAAATGAAATTGAGTCAGTAAAAAGTGATATATCCGATGCTGAATTAGTTTTGTCGCCATCATTGAATGTCGGAGATGAAATGGAAGAAGACATTTTTTTAAATATTAATAGTCTACGTACAAATGGTGATGATGCTACTACAGAGGAAGTATTGCAAATGACGTCCTAACAGACAAGCGGCATGCTCTGAACGATAAGAATTTTGAGATGCAGTTACTAATTAAAAAGAACAAAAATATTTTAATTTGTAATTTTTATTTAATGAAATGTTATTTCATGTAATAAATTGGAATTACCATATTTAACAAATTTTTATTACCTTTTGTACTGTCCCGTTATCATTCCGTCATTCCACATTAACAAGTGATACATAAAAAAGAATAGTCGTTTATTATATTATTTTATATTATTATCATACATTTATGAACGTATAACAGCAAAAATGATGTAAAAATCACTAAATAAAAAAAACGATAAATTTTAAAAAATATTTAGAAACAAAAATTGTGTAGAATTCATCTTCAGAAAAAATACTAGCAAATAATATAAAAATTAATTAAAAGTAATTAAAAAAAATCGAATGAAAACTACAGCGAAACTACCGCTACCGATTTCGCGGTAACCGACTACCGCTACCGTGGTACTTTTTTTACAAATGTACCGAATACCATACCGCGGTACTTTTATCGGGAAGTAACGCTACCGCTACCGCGGTAGTTTTCTGGACTACCGCTCCAATCACTGCTATTAACGCTTATACACCTGTGCTTACTTGATATAATGTTGTACTTAAAAGGTCGCCTAATACGCCTGTAATTACCTAGTTTAAACATTGCGAGCTGTAAACAGCTTATCTATTCGCAGCATTTATGCGATTTTAATACAATATACTTATTTACTTAACAGGTTTTCTACCTGTTACCTTCATGCGATTACAGACTAACTAACACTAATGAATTGCCTGTATTTAAATTATCATCTCTTGTTATTCATACGTTTGGATTTCATTTCACAATAAAGTTATTTACAGTTAAATATTAATTAAAACACTTGTAGCGTTTTAACATAGGCAACCTACTTTACACTTGTATACTATAACTATTTATAATTAAAGGATTAAACGTAACATGCAATGTGCGGGGCTGCGTCAGTGAGTTTACCTCACATCACATCCCACCTTATAAAAGTACGCTACGTGAATATCACTTAGCTTACTTGAGGTAGGCGAGTTTTTTTTTTTTTAAACTCGTAAGGTTATTACTAATTATTTTACATGCTGAACAATTATATACATGGCTAGAAGAACTGTAGTAAATATTACCAATAGTGAATTAGGTAAACATGTAACAAGTTTATATATAAAATAAATGTGTGATTGGTTGTGATATATGGGGATTAAGAAATAACAATAGGGCATATACATAAAAATATAATAAAAATATATAAATGTATATAATAAACAAAATTTAAAATGCTGGATATATGTGGCGGGCCGGTCCTTCCTTGTTCCGTGTATCATCAACAAATGTTCTATTTATTTGTTCATTCTGTATTGTTTCTTCATCACACTCGCAAATGTCAATTATACTTTTTTTGTTTCTTGTTAAAGTTTCTTCATCCTCGGGAGTTTCCAAATTGCACACTCTTATTTCTACACTTGTATTTTCAAATACGAATCCAATGCGTGATTTCACATCACTCCAATTTATCTTATGTAATCCACAGCCCAGCTGTGGTATCGCTAATTTATTTACACCTTGGTGTAACATTAATTTTCTTAACGATATTAACGCTTGTGTTAGCGAGTGCTTCGTTGGTTTATCACATGACTTCTCTTTCGTCACTAAGTAATAAATAAATCTTCCATTTTCCTTTAGAAATGCAACTCCCCCAACCTTTATGTTTAATTTCTTTAGTTTATCTATTTTACCAAATCTTTTCTTAAATTCGACTGAACCTTTACCCATAAAAAAATCTTCTGCTACGCAATGCGGCAGTGAGTAATCACTTGGAGCACCAAATAAATTCTCATTTATTTCTGTTATGTAGCACCTTTTGTTTTCCTTGCTTGAGTTTTCTTTTATTGCACTTTCCTTAATTATACTAACTTTACTACCGAGATTTTCATTTTTCTCAACTTCAGTCGGTGTTTTGTTACGAGGGGATTTGTTGTTGTGTTTTCCTTGTCTTCTTTGTTTCCTATCTTTAGCTATGAGAGATTGTTGAACCTTTTCCATATCTGGATTATCTTCGCTTTGAATGTCTTCGTCCTAAATTTCTGTTGTTTCTACTGTTGCACACTTTTCCGCACAGAAAAGGTCGTTTGTCGACTTAACTTCCATACTAGGTACACAGTGTGATAGAAAATTGGTGAAATCCTCCAGTTCATTAATGATTTTGCTCTGATTGTTCAAATTTTCTTCTAATCTCGGCAGTCTTTCGCTTAAATTCATTTTGTCGAATTTTTCGAGAATTTGAGATTCTGTGTTGGCATTATTCCTTCTGTAAGAGTGTCTCGATTCATCTGAAATATATTTTTCCGCAGAGATGCAGTTGCCGGGGCCTTTGGCTTCTACTCTAGGTACTTGGTATTTTGATAAATCATTAACAGCTTCTTTCACAGTCTTAATAAGCTTATTCATATCTCCGATTGCTCTAAAATTTTATTTTCCGAATTTATTTCACGAGCTTGTATGTTTCTTGCAAAAAATGGTTTATCTTCCTCTGTTGAATCTTCCAATTGCATATTTATTCTGTTAATACACATTCTTCCTGTCTTCCAATTAACCCATACTTCATTTTTTGTTAAAAAATCTAATCCTAATAATAAATCTGCTTGAACGTATATATTTTTTGTCACAAAAACTTTATGTTCTATAATTTCATTTGGCTTTAATTCTATGTTTATTGTTGCTACTCCTTTGATTGCAATTTCATCTCCATTTATGCTGATAAAATTTGGTTTATTATTATTCCTTATTTCTTTTGCAATACCTGAACGAATTAGAGAAGTTACTGCTCCTAAATCTATTAGACTCTATAATTATTATCATTTATTTTTAGTTTAAAACTATTGCTGGTGATCTCAGTCTTGTTTATGTTGTTTGATTTCGTCACTTGATTATTTTCTTCTAATTGTTGCAAGTCGCGGGAGGACGCCTATCCGCGACTCGCTGCCCGTTTAAATGTTGTCTGCAATTTCTTGAAAAGTGACCTGTCATTCCACAATTAAAGAACTTTAATTGTTGCTGGTTTGGTGTAGACCAAACTTGTTGAGTATTGTTGTCCTGATAGTTGTTTCTTGCATTGAACTGTTGAAAACCTGACGGTGACTGCTGATGTGTTCGCTTTGGTTGCTGTGTGCTCTTGTAATTTTCTCTGCTGTAAAAATTTTCGCTGGAACTCTGCTGTTGGAAACCAATATTATCCTTTTGATTTGTTTTTCTATTTTGATTAACATTTCTTTCAAATGTTTCTTCATGTTGCTGATTAAATCTATGATTTTTGCCAAAGCTGTCTAAGGAATTGCTATTTCGTGTTGGTGGTTTTAAAACTGGATTATAATGCAAGTTTGTATTAGGGAATTCTCTAGCCCGATCAACGTTATATCTGTTTTGTCTCTGTCCGGAATTCATTCTTTGATTATTATTATAACTATTGTTGTTGTGTCTAATCCTGTTTTGTTGAACACTTCTTTCAAAATTTCTTTCTCCCTGATCCACGTAGTCTTGTTTCAGTAGACGGTTTACTTTTTCTTGTTGAATCGCTATGTAAATTGCTTCATCTAAATGATCTGGATTTGCTAACATTAGACTCATCTGATACTGCTTTAGAAGTCCCAATTGAAAACGGAGTAAAAGATCTTCATTAAATGTATCCACATAATTCGCGTGGTCGGGGTTTGCTTGATAAGCCGGTTGTTTTAATCTAACAACAAATTCTTTTACACTTTCATCAGTGTATTGTACGCAGCAGGAAAATTTATGTTGCTTTTCTCCAAGGGTATCCTCTGTCTGGAACTGCTTTAATAATGCCTCCTTTAAATTCTGATAATTTGCTGTTTTTAAGTTAGGTTTTGCTGCTAATAAATCAGCTGCTGTATCTCTTAATTTAATTCATATTAATGCAGCACGTTCATTATTGCTTCATCCCGCCAATAATGCTGTATCTTCAAACAATTCAAAGTAACGTTTTACATTTGTTGATCCATTATATGTAGGTACTGCATTTGCGGAAGACAATGCGCTTTCTACGCGTCGTGTTTCAACGTTTTCCGCGTTATTTTCCTCCATTTTCTTAGATTTATTTTTATCTATTAATTTAATTTTTCTTAACACTTTCACTAAACACTTCACTGAATATTTTATATCAGACCTAGACTAAATTATAAAGATCGCTTTACTAATAAAATTTATGAAGGATATACGTAAAATTTAGATTACAGAATCAAATAAATAAATTTTTCAAATTATCGCCAATTACTCTAAAATATGTATCAGTACTCTCCATAAATATGTCTCAGGCTTACGATTATAATATGCTACTAAGAAAAAAATTACAATTAAATACGAAATTCCTGAAAAAAAAATTCACTCACTCATACTTTAAATTTTCATTATTTGGGACACTGTCGTAATCTGACCTGCACAGCAAGCAAAGTTGGGAGGACTTACTCATTTTTACAATTAAATAGGACACTGTCGGAATCTGGGCTGCACAGCAAACAAAGTTGGGAGGACTTATTCATTTTCACAATTAAATAGGACACTGTCGGAATATGACCTGCACAGCAAACAAAGTTGGAGGGCTTTAACATTCTCACAACTAATTAGGATACTGTCGGAATCTGACCTGCACAGTAAGCAAAGTTGGAGGGTTTTAACGTTTTCACTTTTTACCAATAATTACACATACTACACATTGATCATAAATATCTGAAAAAATACATCATACTTATACTCAGCTTGGTATAAGTTAATGTAAATCCTCAATTTTAATAACCACAATTTAATCAACCCCACACCTGATACCAAATTTACTATGTGATGCCCGCAGGCCATGTGGGTTAGCCGCGGGATTACTTATCACAAGCAAAAGTTACCTTCCTAATGAGCAAAAACTGGCCGAGCGGTAATGACATGTGTTTGTTGATATGGTCGGCGATATGTGGGGTTCGACGTAGGCTAAGAGTTGTATACTGATACATTTATGAACTAAATATTAAATGTCACTTACCTTTTAAACCTTGATGTCCCGTTCCACTGTTCATCTCGAAGGCACTGCTGAAAACTGAGTTAAGCGCGAAAATGACGAGACTCATAAAAACGTTTAACACTTATATTAATTTAAGATTTAACATACAATAATGACCGCGAGTAAATTGAGCAACATAATGAGAATAATGAGCACCGAATGAGTGCCGAAAATGAGAGTGAGTGAACATTGACTCGCCTTTATATAATGTTTCCGAAGAACAAAAGAGTGTCAAAGGTCCAAACCATGGTTCGACCACGTTGTGACTTACACATCCATGTATTTAGAGTAACAATGTTTATTTAGATTATTTTAGGCTGTAATTCATTTTCTCCTGCTCAATACGATATATACTATTAACGCTTATACACCTTTGCTTACTTGATATAATGTTGTACTTAAAAGGTCGCCTAATATGCCTGTAATTACCTAGTTTAAACATTGCGAGCTGTAAACAGCTTATCTATTCGCAGCATTTGTGCGATTTTAATACAATATACTTATTTACTTAACAGGTTTTCTACCTGTTACCTTCATGCGATTACAAACTAACTAACACTAATGAATTGCCTGTATTTAAATTATCATCTCTTGTTATTCATACGTTTGGATTTCATTCCACAATAAAGTTATTAACAGTTAAATATTTATTAAAACACTTGTAGCGTTTTAACATAGGCAACCTACTTTACATTTTTATACTATAACTATTTATAATTAAGGGATTAAACGTAACATGCAATGTGCGGGGCTGCGTCAGTGAGTTTACCTCACATGCTAACGAAGCAAAACATTGGACGGCGCGAATTTTCCCAGTTCCCCAATTTGTCACAAAGTGCCCGGAAGACGACGTTTCAACCTACGTTCAACACTTAAATGCTTTCTGTTCAGATTTTGAAACTAAGTTTGAGAATGTTTTGACTATGGTAATACCACAGTGGATAATGAATCCATACGGTGACATTGAAGAAACGGATGTCACATTACAAGAGGAACAGATCGGAATAAGCACTAACGAAGAACTTAAAGTAAAGTTTAGAAACGGAAATCACCAATTCAGGCTTCAAAAATACATACCTGTTACTTATCCCGTATTATGGAATATCGCGAGAAAATTTTAAATTGCTTTTCCATCCTCATATCCAGTGGAAAGGAATTTCAGCGCAGTTGCTAATCTCCTAACAAAAAAAATATCTTTGCTTAGTTATTTTGTAACAGATACAAAATTTTAATTTCGTTCGTTTTAATTTGAATTTAATGAATAAATCTTTAAAACTTAACATATGTAACATGTGTTTATTTTTATGTTTTTAACAATATACTGTAACGGTTTGTTTTGAAGAAAAAGAGGGCATGTCCTTAGTATCATAATCGTACCAAGTTGGTTGCATAGTTCTTCTCACCACAATTCATAATAGATGATTCGCATCTCCAATTTTCCGCGCGGAGTTTTCGCTACAAAAGAGCGTATTATGTAATTCGCTGCGATTCTTGAATTGTGTTTGATAACCACGGTTGTGGGAGTATTGGTGCATTCAAGAAGCTGTCCATGGTTGTATTGAATGGACGTCGGCAAAGACCGGATAACAGCAGCTAAACTACCGCAATAGCGTCACTACGAGGTCGAAGACATTTCGATTCTTTTTTGTTTCCCTTATTATAAGGTAATTAATTGACATTTCTGCTCTTCTTTTCATAACTTCGCTGCACCATCATTTCAGGGAATTAGGCTGGGGCCAGCATTAATCCGTCGACTAGGATCATAAGTCTCATGCGTGCAGGGCACGTGTGAAAAGCAACAATCTTATCAAATTCTATATTAAGTCGAGGAAGGTTCGTACTGGATATTCATCATCACAGGAGACATCCAATTCGAAGCACAACGTGGACGAGATCAGCGGTGACACTCGTTTCTCTGGGACTACAAGCGAACAGGGCCGGAATGAGCTTAGTGCCTCCGAATTTATTGTTGTTACCTTAACATGTTTGCACCGATACTATACACAACAAATCGCTAGTGTTGTCACAGGCATGGCCTACCCTAATTCCCATTCACTGGTTTTTCTGCCGATTTCGGGGCAAAACCTATCGTCGCCACTCGTCATAATGCCGGTTTTTACATTTGGGAATAACCGCCCCCCTAGAGCACCAGTTCAGCCGTAATCCCGCGTTTGTCGGGAAGCACGATCCGCTGATAATGGCACCCCTAATTTAGCACGATCAGGGAAAACCGTATTTCATGCCTGTGACTTCATAAGACCCATCGTTTCATTCATTTATCTCATTTAATTACATAGTTAACCATTACTTAATTAACATCATCCGATTCTCATTCAAACTCGTGTCTATTCATTTAATTATCCGAAATAAGTTAATTTCCATTGACATGCGCCCTCATCCACACACACACACACACACACACACACACACACACACACACACACACACACACACACACACACACACACACACACACACACACACACACACACACACACACACACACACACACACACACACACACACACACACACACACACACACACACACACACACACACACACACACACACACACACACACACACACACACACACACACACACACACACACACACACACACACACACACACACACACACACACACACACACACACACACACACACACACACACACACACACACACACACACACACACACACACACACACACACACACACACACACACACACACACACACACACACACACACACACACACACACACACACACACACACACACACACACACACACACACACACACACACACACACACACACACACACACACACACACACACACACACACACACACACACACACACACACACACACACACACACACACACACACACACACACACACACACACACACACACACACACACACACACACACACACACACACACACACACACACACACACACACACACACACACACACACACACACACACACACACACACACACACACACACACACACACACACACACACACACACACACACACACACACACACACACACACACACACACACACAGCACAGCAGAAGCGGCAGAAGCGCGCAATGGAGAAACCATCCCCCGATCAGTCTGCTCTCGATCTCGTGACAGGTCAGTCTCGACCGCGGTACGGGTCAGTACTCGATCTCGGGTCAGTTCACTCACCGCTCCTGCGACAACCGCGAAGAGTCGTCACCACGTCTTCCGAGATACCCACATACACACCCACACATTGACACACACGTGATCCCGCACCTTACTCCTCACCTTATTGTATTTCATTTCCTCTTTTGTTACTTGTTGTCATTATCTCATTTATTCATTTAGTTTTTTTTATTGATATCGTTATTTAAAACTAAGAACGTGCAGCCCCGACCCTTATTCCCCCCGCCACCGCTGCTACACAGTGTACAACAGAAGTCGCCGCTACCACTCCTTCGAGAGACGCCGCCGCCGACGTGCCGCCCCCGAAGCCGACACCCCCTCCAAAACGCGAGGCGCGTCTTTTTGAAGACCCCCCCCCCCCCCCCCCCCCCGATGCTAGTGTATCTAAGGTCCACCTCACTTAAAGCGCTACAGCTGAAGGATTCCATATAACCCTCTCCCCTTGCCCTTGATTAATTAGAAACTTGTTGGAAATATTATTGTTATTGTCTAGCTACCGTTTACCGTATTTTTTATTGATAACAGTAATGCCCTACATATTTCATATACAGCTTATTAGATTTATATATGTTCCTTATCGGCATTGCGGTGACATCTGATATTATAGAAATACATATATACGATTATATAAGTTTTAGATTACTAATCCGTGTGATTCGTGAAGTGCACTACATGAAACGTGGATTTATTATGGAAAATATTGTTAATTCATAATTGGATAGTCGGTAACGCACATGTTGTAGGAATTCTGATAAATTCAATCAGCTGGGTAAACTATATTGTTTATTTTCACAATTTTGACTTTTAGGAGTCAGGTTAGGAATGTGTCCTCCAGTGAATACAATCGCGGGATACGCGGTGAGAATTTGAAGTAACGTCTGTGAGATTATTTAAACTCAAAACGAAGACAGAGGGGGATTAGTCGGTGTTCAGTCGTAGAGGCACGCGTACGAGAATTAAAGTCCATCAGATGTGTTACGTCGGTCTGCGAGATAACATAGTCACGATAGTTCTCAAGCGAATTCAAAAGTCACGCGGCATCTACGAGGCATAATAACATTGCAAACAACCGGGCCAATATTCACAAGTCAGTTTCAATATCAATTCACGGGAATGTTATTTTATCCAATAAACCATTAGTATCAACCATTCACCTATATCCTATTAGGGAACAAAAGTAGACGGACAAGTCGCTTTCGTGTTCGAACAATTAGACGAAGCAGTTTCAAATGTAGTTGACTCATTAGATATAGCGCAACCCCCAAACAAATGTAATTGTGGAATCGCCTCCTGCGCGTCAGCCTCATACGTATATGAGCCAGTGATTTCGTGAATAAAATCAATTACAATGTTAGAGTCATGTTGAACCCTCTCAACAACCGGCGGGTCGGAAATCGCGAATCCACGCTGTTGTAATATCAATAACAATGGTAAAAGGTCCAAGGCTGCCAGTATGAATAACTGGCACGAGTAATCATAATTCAAACAAACACGTATTTTACATAATAATTGGCATCGTCATTTTGGTTCGTAAAAAAGCAAAGCACATCGCATAATATCAAGTTAGAGTATTAAAAGTCATTAAAACCTAATAGGGAAACAAGACACAGATCGTACTCATTTAAAACACAGATAATGTAATATAATGTCAAGGGTAGAAAACAAATTACATGTGGAATTATTAACATCTTATATGGTACTTCATGAATGATCGTAGGGAAAATGAGGCATGAATTACTGGTCAATATAGATATTAAATTGCTCCAAATGTTCCCAATGATAAACTATAACAATACATAAACTTTTCCGATTGAGGTAGCAGGAACTGTTATTTGACACAACTTGTAACATGTCTGACGGTGGTGACTACTTGTGACAGGGGCGCTTGCTGGGGTCGTGGGTAGAATCACTAATTTACCTCAATCAACGTTGACAATGGGGCTCCAATAATCACATTATGGTGTGAACACCGACACGATCATGTGCTTCGGGAAGATCGCGAGATACATTTAGTAATCATGCATTGAGGATATTTCAACATCTTTAAATAGTTCTATTTTTGAGCATATCAATTTCCCGTAGTTAAATGGAATGAAACAGCATGGTGCTAAACGATCTGAGAAACGAGAGATGTATGTGCATGTATAACAATATCACCTTCAATAAACTTCACAGTCACAATCATTTTCGATTTTTGAGATATGACGAGTTTAACGAGCAAAAAATTAAAAATTTAACATTTCAGTATTTTTTTTTGGTCATTTTGAATCGTTTTACTACCGCTTCCGTAGTACCACACGAAGCACCTTGATTTTCTCTACAAGAATATAGCATTGACGATTCTTCGGGTGCCCAGAAAAAAATTTAAAAAATTTAAAAACCACGATTTTTTGTTTTTTTGTTTGCACTTTAGACGGCCCTGCACCAGAGGTTTTTTTTTCAAAAAACCAATGCAAAATTCGAAATCTCAATGCTAAAATGGACCTGTGTTGTAATTTTTGGCCGAATCCGACGTTTCGAGATTTTTCGAAAATTATTCCATACTACCCCTTGAGATTTTAAATTTTTACAGAAAATATTTCATATTTCAAAAACCATGCGTCGCAGAGAATTTTTTTTTACATCAAATCTATAGGGCTTCAGACGATCCATCATTTGTCGTTTGTTTTTTTCAAAGATCTTTAGCAATTTTTGAGAAAAATCGAATTACATATTTTTTTAGGTGCAGCTGGTAATTATTTTTTTTGGTGCACTTACAAGCATTGCATTTCAATGAAATTTACTGTGAGCCTTCTCAGATGTTGTCCCCACATCGTCTAAAAATATAAAGTCGATAGCTCTTCAACCAAAAATTGTACAGCAGTTTATCTGATGAACTTAATTTTCCAGGTCAATTTTTTCGCTGAAAATGTCGGATAAATTAAAAATAATAAATTTATTCCTACAAACAATTTTAAAACTCGAAAACCATTAATCTAAGCAAAATTTCACAAGTATGCAAAAATATTTATCTATATTTGACGCGTACAAAAGAATAAGTTTCGATTGAGAAAAAAAAATCCAACGCGATACGATTAAATAATTTTTCGGAAAATTTAGTCGAAAAGGCGATCCGCGAACACACATTAATTTTTCACCGCCAAACCGTTACTCCGAGCGAAAAACAACTGAAGCACGTACTTTTTTGACTTTTTTTGGGGCGTCTACAAAAAAAGTTTCGGCAACATACATCCTCAGGTTTTTGAGATATGACCAGACATCCAGGATTTTTTTTTTCAAAAAACCGATGCAAAATTCGAAATCTCCATGCTAAAATGGACCTGTGTTGTAATTTTTAGCCGAATCGGAGTTTTCGACATTCTTCGAAAATAATTCCATACAAAATACCCCTTGCGATTTTAAATTTTTAGAGAAAATATTTAATATTTCGTAAACCACGCGTCGCTGATAAGAACTTTGTACATCAAATCTATAGGGCTTCAGGCATTCCATTGTTTGTCGTTTTATTTTTAAATATCGTTAGCCATTTTTGAGAAAAATCAAATTATATATTTTTTTGGGTGCAGTTGGTAATTATTTCTTTTGCCGCCAAACCGTTACTCCGGGCGAAAAACAACTGAGGTACGTACTTTTTAGCCTTTTTGGTCGTCACGGGCCCCCGTGACGGCCGGTCAAAAATGCCGGTTTTGCACCTATTTTCGACAGTTTTTTGAAAAAAACATTTCGTGGGGCGGATCGATGGAGGCCACAGTTTTTGACGAATCGAGTCCAGTTTTTTTTCAGGAGATAGCCAGATAAATGCTACATGAGACTGTCGAGCAAATTTTTCAATTTTTGCCCCTGAGCCGAGAAAAAAATTTCCAAAAATTACCTTCGAAAATTCTTCCATTTAAAGCCCTTATATTTCGGAATATTTCAAGGGCCGAAAACGAATACCCACAACTTTTGAACGGTTTGTCAGAAATTGACTAAATTTTGTCGACAGATAGCACAACTATCCGTCTTTCGTTTCCGCCAAAGGCACGTCCGTCGCTGGTGGGGGGCGCCCCCCAGACCCCTCACAAAAAGTCCCGTTCAAACCGGTCTGTCGTTCGAACGGGGGCGAAATTTGCGAACCTAATTGGGTTTGGTGCAAGCCCAAGGGGTCCCGCACCTGTCACCAAAATTACGCCCCCCATGTTTGATATTTACCCCCTTGCAAATGGCGCCGAAAAATCGGTCGAAATTGATCATTTATGCTGAAATTTTTTATTCTCCGACGGGTGGGCCTAAAAATACGCCATGAACGCCGAGCAGCGATGCACCGTATCGTCCGGAGTACGAGAAAAAAAAATTGACCCCCCTGAGCCCCCCACGACCCCCCACAGAGGGAAGACAGTAAAGCTCATATAACAGGCATTCAGGGGGGAGTGCGGTGGGGGGTCCTGTGGAACAAAACGTTCGGGAGGGACGGGGCTTTCTTTTAAAAAAAAGTTGCAGGACCGTATCTCCATTTTTAAGAGGGGCGCGCAATTCGGGGCGCGAAATTTCAGAAAAAAATTCTCAAAATTTAACAAAACCACAAAAAAAAATTGTTACGGCCGAACCGTTTGTCTTAGCGAAAAACACCAAGAGCAGTTTATTTTGCGCCTTTTGAACGCGCATTGGATGAAACTCACCGCCGGTCATCATCAGGTTTCTAAGACGTTTTTTTGATTTTTTAAACAGGTAATTTTTCAGATAAATAATTTTTTTTCGCGGCCGTATGATTGGTCGAGTGCGTGTATATACGCAAACATACCGACTTGTCTAAGGGAAGATTATAACGCCCCCTCTCAAACGCAGTAGGCGGAGTGAAACGTCAGGGGTGAATTATGTGGGGCAGCTATCTCCAGTGCAATATTGTGCGTGCGCAACTTAGATTTGTGAGTGATTCACACAGGCGCTAAAAACGTAAAATCAGGTACTTGTGTTGCCTATACTTAAGAGTCATTTGAACTAAACAATTTCTTCATATCTGGAGAAGACCGAGTTGATTCTACATTTGATGAACATATTTAGAGTAATTGTTTTCTTAACACAATAAGTATATACATACATATAATATTACTTCGATTTCTTTTCGATTTTTCTAATTTCTTAATTTTTGTCTACTAAACTATTTATTCATAAAAATGAATTCGTTCATAATTTAAATTTGTGACAATCCGCTTGATCATAAATATATTATATACAGTGACCTCCAAAAAGTCGGTATCGTATTGGGCATTTTCATTATTATTGATTTACAAAGAAAAATAAAAAAATTACTGCATTAATTTGTGCTTGTCTAATAACTGTATTAGCGTCTATCAGATGTACCGAGTAATTTTTACTTACCCAGAAAATCTCGTTTTTCAAAATGATGAAAATTGAAATAATGCTAATTTTCGGAAATCGCGCGAGATATCATTGATATATTTTTACTGCAAGTTAGTTTTAGATTACTGAAACATTTAAAGGACATGCTTTTTTGTTATCTGTAACTTTTGCAAAAATTAGGTTTTCAATGTTTTTTCATATTTATCATCTCATCATTTAGGCCAGTATAAATGAACACATACAGGGTTTTTGTGGAACTAAAACATTAACAAGAGGAGATTAATATTTTTGGAAGTTATCTAAATAAATATTAATTATCATTGAGAAATATTTTTCCTAAAAAGCACCTTGCATCAAAAACGTAGAAACTATGCAGTGACATAGCATATTGATCAAAAAAAATTCTAAAGAAATAATTAGTATTCCGAATTGTTTTTGCTACTGATACATGTTATAAATTTTTATCAAACCCGAAAATAAAATTTGAGATTTAGTTTTCGTAATATGAAAAATACCATTAAAATTTGAATTGTTGCAAAAGTTGCAGAAGACAAAAAATACTTATGAACTGTAAATAATTCAGTAATCTAAAACTTACAAGCAATAATAGAATCTCATCGATATCATGCGTGATTTAAAAAAATTGGCAGTATTTCCATTTTCATCATTTGATAAAACAAGATTTACTAGATAAATAATAATCACTCGGTATATCTGATGGAGGTTAATAAGGTTTTTAAACAAGCACAAATTAATGTCGTGAAAAAGTTATTAACAGCAAAAATAACATTGGTGAATTATTTTAGGATCAACTATTGCTGTTGAAATGAAACACAAATGAAGCAGCAAGTAGTTAAATGTATTAAATTTAAGTACATTACTTTCACATTGCTATTATTGTTAGATTTTACTGACTCAATACAACTATCACCATCTAATTATATGTAGTAATAACCCAATAGTAAGGTACAGTTTATTTAAGTTCAATTAGAGTTTTCGAAAGCACATTGCTTTGCAACAACCCGACGCCGAAAGCGGAGGGTTTTTAAGTGAAAACTATCCATGGGTAGTAATCAGTATAATGTTATTTTGATTGGATATTGTCGCACACGTGACTACAGATACACGAATTTGATTGGATTTATACTTCAGCAAACAGCTCTTAGCAAACATCATAAACATTTGTTTATCTACAAGTGAAATAAAATGTTCTTGAATCCGCCAGTGAATTAATATTTATTTATATAACAAGTGAGCTAAGGGGATGTTTTTGAAAAAACATCCTTAGCTTACGTGTTTCATACAATATTTTATTCAATTTTGTCGAAATACGTTGAGTAGTTACAGATTTAATTTTTATAATATCAAGTCGGTGAAAAGTCAGACATTTATTGTCACATCAACATTTAGAAAGGCCGATTGTAATGTTTTTGCATCAGAAGGGGAATTTTGAAACATGCCCGCAACGGTACAATGAAATAGTGGTAAAATAGTAGACAACAGAACTTTACTTAGTAGTAGGAAAAACCTAATTCTTTGAAAACCTGAAGAACTACTTATTTTTATTGTTAAATATGGAGATGAAGAGTTTTTCGAAATCCAATGATTGCTATTCAAAGTATGCTCACCGTATCGGTTTCGAAAAGTTGTGAAAGATCAGTAAACTTAAACTGATTATATCTTATTTAAGAGCTTCATTGGCCCATCAAGATTATCGGATCTTGCTATTTTGAGTGAAGAACGAGAAAAAACAGAAAAAAATATTTTTGTCTCATACCGTGCGTTTCAAAGCCATACAGCTTAGCTTAAAATTCATCAGTTGGCACGTCATGTGTTAGACACAATTTTAACCAAGATTTGGTTAGATATATCGTCCCCTTATAATTGTGATCTAAACCGAGCCCTTTTTTTCATCCCAAGCCCTCTTGGATGAAAATAATTTTTGGTCGCACGGTATAATCGATCAATTAGCATCTATAAACGCACGTAAAGTACATTTCTAGATATTTACTATTTGTACTTATTCTAATGTCCCTAATATTGCCATAAGCCTTACATTGCAAATTTGATGTTGAAATTAATAAAAGATCTAATCCTTCGTGTTTGATTTATTGATGTAATTTGACAAGGGCGCACATTTTTGCTATGCCATGGGCAAAACTTTAAAATTTGTTTTACTCCATTATTTGTTGGCATTGTATAGAGCAATAATTGGTTTGCACTTATTGTAGTTGCAGCAAAAATTAAGTACTAATTTAGCCGTTGTGAAGAACTTTGTTTTGGAAGAACCAAATTTTACGTTAATTATAAATTGAGTGGTCGTGAATGTAGTTTAACCATGTCAAATTTACAACTAATAATCAAATGAAATTGCCAGTGCAAAATGAAACAATAATTAGCCACTAATTTATTCAGGTTGAGTGGTATGTCGGAGGATAATTTCGTAAACTATTTTTGTTATACCTAAAATTAAACTTAAAATTTGATGTAGGTGTGTTGACAACAGAGACACAAGAGTATAGAGCATTAAATCCTGTCAAATCAATCATCGCTAATGTTAAAGTCGTGTGATCGATTGTTTATATCATTACTTAAATATTTCGTGACATTTTAGTTATGCAACACAATTAACAAGATATTTTCCGTAGTTCGGTTTGGTTAATGATGCATGAGCTCAGGGCCGTCCCCTTGCAAGCGTACGCATCATTTACTAATGGCCCCCGGCAATGTAACATGATACCCGGTTTAGACGCCGAACGACGTTTAGACAAATATGTCGCCTACGTGCTAAACGATGACTTGCGTTGGAGGAAGGAAGCAATGAAGACGGCACCAACAGCCGCGCCAAAATTTTCTTAGTTTTGGGTCCTTAGTTTTGGGATTATCCTCGTAGTGACATCTGTTGGTAGTAATAAAAAAATGACTAATCAATACACTGTATTTTTATATAATATGTATATACATTTTATTTATTGAGCGTTAAGCAAAATAATTTGTAATTATTTAAATAATTAAACTTATGTATTTACAGAAGTGTATAAATAACAGATATCTTTGAAATACATATAATACACTATTATCTTCTATCATCATGTTCCCCACGTATTGACTATTTTTCCATGTAAGTCTATATTTGATCATTTACGATTATAGTTTACTAGTACGATTTTGCAAATTATACTTTGCAAAGCAGTTATAAATACTATAGGGTACATGTTTCAATTTGTACAATGATAAAATAGGTTAAGTAATGCTAATTATAATATGCTAACAGGTGAGTTATCTTTATGTCCAAGGTAATCATTAGTAGCAGAAATATATTGCAAAGTTTATTATCTGAGATATGATTGCAGCAAGATACTACCTAATATATTGTATTTTGTTTCGTATTATACATATGCACGAATTTCGCTTAGGTACATTTTGAGGCCATCCGCTGCATATGTACACAGCCTAAAAATACTCAACACTCAACTAAAACACGTGTTTGCAGAAGTGATTTATAAAGTACACTATGTGTCCTTCGAGATATATCGGGGTATGCCGGCTTAGACTGATCATAGAGTATTTACTCGTTTGCTTTCCAGTTTATCTAACTAGTTACTACAGTTACTACAACTGTACACTATTCATACTTTTAATTAACTTCAAAACTGAATGAGTGTTTTCTGGAAAATAGCATCATAAGAACTAAATCAAATACCGTGTTTTCATTTTTAAACGAAACATAGCCCAGCGCTTGGGCAGACTAGAATACGCTACCGTAATATTTGGGTGGGGCCACTGCAGGCACATATGTATGTACCACGCGTGGCCCCACTCAATCGAATGTACCCGAGTCCTGAGTCGTTAGTCCATCCCTTTCTCTCTACTCCAAATTTTGAATCGGAATGAACGTATCTGCTATGTTCTGTAAAATATTGAAAGTACAGTATATAATTGTGCTTGTTAATTTTAATTTACATCTAAACTCTCAGGGGTAACCATAAAATTGAAGAAAAAAATACTTCAAACTTTAAATATAAAAACTTTAAGACAAAAGATGTTACAAACAAAATAATTTTATTGCACACGAAATTTAACAACTAAATTACCACATGTCGATTTTATCAGTTATTTGAGAAATTTTCACAATACAGTTTTGAGGTTTCTTAAAAACGTTCATAATTTTAGATATATAATATCATTGCCCTGCGGAAATATTAAATAATGATAAACAAGAAGTACTTAAAAGCAAAATAATAATAACAGTTCTTCAAGCCGACATACTCCGTGGTAGACTTATATTATATATGTTTATGTAATTTGCTGAACACCAGATATATCATGTTCTAAGTTCGATTCTTGTCATCTAACAGTAGCCTAGAAGTTAGATAACACACCAATTATTTTTCTTGTTATAGCACACAGAGCTAGAAGTTAGATTGACATTTACTAAACTGATTTTACTTTTTGAACCTTTGCGAAACATAGGATTTTACTTAAAAATTAATAATTTACCATAGCTATTATGGTAAGTAAATGTGCATCTTGGCACATAAAAAACATTTAGTCGCTATATGCCTATAACAATTCTATTCACCATAACCTATGCTATACAATGTTAAGCTTCTCTCTTTTGCATTTTACTTTCCTAACTATATTCTAATATGTATTGATGATTACTATTTGTTCAAAATATATCGATTTGATCATTATACTGCCTCTTCCAATAATCCTCGTTGTATAACCAATCATCCTGTTTATTGTAGGGGTTAACACCTTGATGGAACCATCTGCAAGAATCAAAACTGCTGCTTTGTTACCAACAATATTACCATTCAGTACAAACCTAGGGTTCCAATCATTGCTTTTTTTGCTCTTGCGCTGTTTACTCGCATCCCTCTGCTTCTCTTCTAACCTTGTTTTCTCAATTGCCGCCCCATCTATATCACCTTGCTCAAGTTTCCGTATATCAGGTCTAAATCTCGAATCCGTTCTACAAAGAGATGTGTTCATATCTTGCTCCATTTCGTTCAATGACATCGCAAACTCGGTAAATTGATAGTACTGTAATTACAAAATTTTAACTTTAGCTGAAATTTGTGGCCCTAGTGACCATTTATTTAAATATATTTTTTTAAATCTGACTGCAGTATACAGGGTTTGTCCAATAAATATCGGGACTGATTTTTTCCTGCCAATGGGCAGGGGATGGAGGGCGGTCTCTATAGGTGAGGTCGTCGGTGGGAATATAACGTAGGCTAGAATGACCAGCTGAGTTGCCTCCGACTTTTTGGAGTGTGTAGATTGCGGCCAAAGTGATAATGTCGAGTAGCGTTTTTAGGCGTATAAATAAGGGCAGAATTTAAAAAAAGTAAACTTTTTTAGGGGCACTTTGAACTAAACGTACATACCGGAATTTGTAATACAGGGTGGCGCAAAAGTAACTTTTCTATTGAAAAATTCACAACTTTTTTGTTAATTGCTATTTTTGTTTGTTTTTTAAGTTTACAGGCCTAAATTAAGAGATATAATATGGAGCGATACACAATAACACAACGTGCGAAAATTGTCAAAATTTACCTTCAAAACAATCAATCGATTATACGAACTCGAAGAGAATTCAGGCGAATTTTAAGCGTAGCAATAGCTGCTACTGCGCCTACAAGTCGAAGATTGTTTCAAAACTTGGAGCTACGAGAATCTGTGGCAGATGCATGACGTATAGGAAGACCACGGATCAGTCGATGTAACATCAATGTTGCGCGTGTAGCGGCGAGATATTCTCTGGCGGCGAGTGTTGAAGAACAACCAGATATATCGACCAGAAGACGCGCTTCTCAATTATAACTCTCTCGACGCACGCTACAGCGAATTTTGCATACTGATTTGCATCTCTATCCGTATAAGATCCAGTTGGTGCAATAACTTCATCCCGAAGACAAAGCATTACGTCTGGAATACCCCCGTGCCGTGTTAAACATCGCAGAAAATGATGAATTCCACTGCAAATTAATGATGAGCGACGAGGCAAATTTCTATTTAAATGGTTTCGTCAATAAGCAAAATTGTCGATTTTGGGGTGTAGAAAATCCAAGACAACTTCATCAAAGGTCTCTACATCCAAATTGAGTGACGGTTTGGTGTGCCTTTAAAGCTGATTGTATAATAGGCCCATATTTCTTCGAAAATGTTCAAGGTGCTGTGACTGTAAATGGCGATCGATACACGGCAATGATCCAAATATATTTTGGTGCCACAACTGCAGGAACAGGACCAGTATATTTGGTTTCAACAGGATGGTCATACCGGTCATACAGCCCGGGCCACAATGCAACTCTTCAGGGAACATTTTCCAGATCGAATTATCTCGAAAAACGGCGATTTAAAATGACCACCCCGAAAACAAATAGGAAAGTTACTTTTGCGCCACCCTGTATATATCGAGATAGCTAAAAACTTTGGTTCCTACGTGCACATATAGTTTTATAAATAAATTAAATAAATTTCAAATGGAGGTAGGAAGGAAAAAGTAATTAGGAATAATTTTCATTTAATATTAGTAGAGGATTACAAAAATACGTCATCTAGGAGCAGTACCCTAAATTTTCAGTCGTCGCGTCGGACGTGGAACATTGTGCACAGTGTGAATTCGGGAGTGATCCTGGTGATTTCTGGTGTTAAACAAATGTCCATCAGTTACGATTACAATAAAACTGTGTCAAAAACCTATGGGAGAATCTTGAATATTGTGCTGATATTTTGGAGTCTGGCTCTGCATTCTGTGCGTCTTAAGCGCTTATAAGGTTAGAGGTATTGTATGATTTATATAGTCCGGTTACTAGTTACTGATAATAATAATATAGTAAGAAAGGTGAATGTTATTATGATTAATGTAATTTATTGATACTCTTGACAATTCTAATAACTAAAGATATTCCGAAAATTTAACATAAGGATTTATTAATATTTGACTTACTAATACTTACAATATATTATAGAGAATTTTGAAAAAGTCACTATTACATACATTTTACTATATTTTCTTTTAAAAATCATTTTCTAAAATTCTATAAAGATTTAATAACTTTGTATGTTGTATTCCGTAAAAAAAATATGAAAGTATTTAATCCATTTTCAAACTTATACTGCTTCCAAAAACTTTAAATTTTGATAAACTCTATACAAATTTTAAAAATACCAATTATTTCCAATTTTGTCTGAAAACTAATATTACCAAAATTTGGTATATGAAATTATGTTTCAATCAGCGATAAGAGCAAATTTCCGATTTGTTAGAATATTATTCTCAAAATGTATCTATCATTCTAAAAAATATTAGATAAGAAATATAGACAAAAAATGTATCCTGAAATACCGTATGCTCATTAAAAATGCCATAAGGGGTGGCTGTAGAAATTCAAACGTTTGTCCGTGACTTGATTTAGATTTTCAATTATCTGACAAGTGCCAAGTGATAAACCAACCTCTTGTCTAAGTCACCGCAATGATTTTATTGGTTTGTTTAACAAGCGTTCTTGTACATCAGCAATTACTTCCTGCGTACGAGCTGTGGCCAGCCGCTTCCCTTTTTTTGATCTACGGCGCCAGTTTTCCGGAAAAAGTCGACAGTTTTGCCATATTTTTGATATTACCAGACAGCTCAATGACATTCGATTTAAATTTTATAAATGTGAATCAAGTCACGGCCACAACAGCCCCTTATGGACTTTTCTTGGGAACATACAGTATGAGAGTGCATATAAATACAATTTATACAAATAATCTTCAAAATAATAATATTGATAAAACTTTCAGTTGAAGCAATTGACCGTTTGAAAAGATTCCCGAAAATAATACAATAAACAATAACACAAAAAACGAATAGGAAGTTCACAGATTATTCAATAAACCAATGAAGTTACATATAGAGGAGTACCTAGTGGGATTAGTATCATTATCATTATGATTAGTTATCGCGGAAATACTCGCGAATTAAATCCATTATATGCATGCAATTCAGGGCAAAGATTAATAAAACATTGTATTTTTTTCGGAATACAAATCAAAGTTTGGACTCGAAGTAAGACTGCCTACCGGTAAAACTTAAAAAAAAAACTAAATGCCCCTAAAAATTTGCACAAAAATCCAAGCGAGGAATGAAATATATAAGATCTAAAAGCCCTGACTGTTATTATAAAAAAAATAATGGTCCAATTAATCTATCTCCCAGTATACCACGCCAAACACTGGTCTTTTCATAATACTGGCTAGGGCATTATATTGATGCTCCAATACCGTGAATTCTGTGAACTAACTATCCCATTGGTTGTAAAGACAACTACAACTCGAATGTTGGTAGTTTTGTGATCTAACTAATTTTCTTTCTAAAATATCCTAATTTGGAGAAAGCTATGAGCGTGGAGTAAAGTTTACTCTGCTTCATGTAACAGGGCTATATTCCAGGCAGTACGAATTTTGGGGATGCTCTGGTGGTCAGTAATTCAGTTTGCGGATTGACCGATTACACATGAGTGGATGTTGTTCGTTGGATTGTTTCCTCATTTTGATATTTCCGGAGACTTCTTAAATACGTATGCATATGAAGTTTACGTTTAAGTTTCTGAAAGACATTTTATTGTACATACATGAACATACAGAAACCTTAGATACGCAACCAAGCTTTAGCAACACATTAAGAATTAACCAATAACTAGAAACCTTAATTAAGTTGTCCCTCGCGAGTATATTTGGGCGATTTCTAAGACAGCCTAACATATCCCAGAAGTGACCAATTAGATTTGAATCTGGGCGCATTGCCAGCCAATCCATCACTTAAAGTTCACGATCCAACAGGTAGTCCTCGAAACTCTGTCTGTGACGGCTTTGCATTATCATGCATCGAAATATAATTTTGATCGAGAAGTATCACACGGTCTTTCAGAATACTTTCAATGTATGCAAGTATGATTTGACCGTGAAATCGCGTTCTCCAGACTCGACCACCACAGCGTGTTAAAAGGAACATAGATTCTGGTCAAAAAGGTCGATCATTTGATGCAGAAATAATAACAGAGCTACTGACCGTTTCACTTTCAAGTTAACTCTTATATTTGATTAGAAATATCCAAGCATTTTATAAGTTGAGTGAATAAGCTACGACAAGAAATCAAGCTTGGTCTTATTTCCACCTTGTGCAGCTTTTCTAGTGCACAGTCTCATTCTACAAATATCGAACCCCGGATGAGCTAACATCAACTTTTGCTTGATTCTTGCAACCTGGCTTGTGGATTTCAATTTCCAGAAACGCAAGTGAACATGCCACGCAAACCGCGATTTTCTTCTTATCATGACCTCGAATCTGAGCGAGTGCTTGCGCTTGTGATGTGTGTGTTGCGTTATTTCACAGGTACAATGAAAAATAATGTAGCGAGCAATTGATTGAGAAGAATTGATCTTATTTCTGAAGATATTCTAGTTATTGGTAGTTATTCTAGTAAATAATGTTATTCCTCGACACCCAAAGGAAAGGGAAGGTTTTAATAGCATAAGAAAAGCGAAGAATTTTTTATCCAATTTGATTATTCTACCGGAATTAAAGGCATGCTGTCAAAACCAACATTTTGAATTGATTGATACCTTTTATAAACAGTCTCTTGTTTGCAAAAACTAATTGGTTACGGTGGAGTAATGTTTCGCTAGGAAACTAATCAATAATTTACTTTTTTTTTTTTGTGGGGTCTTGGAGTCCCGCCTCCAAGCCATTAAGCTTGGCTGCGAGCTCCCAACCCTGGCATAAGGTACGAGCCTACAGCCAGTTCAATGATGTCAGGATTATATATTTATATTTTTATTTGGCAATTTCTAAGGAAGGTAGTGATTGATTTGAAAATTTTTCTATTGTTTAAAGCTAGTAAATGAATAATGTTTACGGGGACTACTTGACTACTTTTTCTTTCGTTAATAAAATTTAGCTACGAATGAATTACAACCAGAACATACCAAAATACCGTAAAAATGGCAATTTCATATAATATTTGCAGAAATTAAATATACAGGGTGCGGCAACTTAACTTCCTTTTTTCAAAACGCAATAAAACCCATTTTATGAATCATATATATAATGTAGGTCCATATCTAAAGTTTTGTTTTACACAGTTTTAAAAACCATGTCAGGTAGGTGACGGAAGTTATGATGCCGCACCCTGAATATCTCGAACAAAATATGTCAGGTAATTGTTCTCCGTTTTTCCGATGCTAACAATTTTGGAATATTCTCGTCGATCGTGAATCAACATTTCAGGAACATTTACCGAACCTCCAAGATATAATGGTTCGAGTTGTGCTAGAAATCCATTTGATGTAAATCCCATAGAATTTAGGGATTGAAATATTGATTTTAAAAAGAAGGTATCGATCAGAGGGAAAATCATGTTTCACAAATTAAATAAAGTCAGATTCCATGTTCACATTTTTTTGCTTTACAACAAGGTAAACCAGCATTGAGCAAAGAAGCTGTGAATAGCCATTCTCCATGGTCACATTATTGGGAATCACTATCAGAAGTAGCATTGATCAAATAAACTGAAAATATATTATTACCATTTCGCACCAGATATCTCTGTAAAATGAGATTTTCAAGTCTTGTAACTAAAAGAATAAAAGAAGAAATATCTCAATTCCCAAATCTGATTTGATCGCTTTGAATATATGAGAAGCTATGATTTGAGTTGTAACTACATAAATTGCAATGCTGCAAGAAAGCCATTCTTATTATGTCAATGTTATTGATACCATTCACTAAGATTAATTTTATGTTCAGGTTGGATTAGAATTCTAAATTTGAGTTAAATGCCATGGAATTCAGGCATGGAAATATTTGATTTAAAAAAATGTATCGATCTTAGAGAAAATAATGTTTCACTAATTAAATCTAGCCAAAATCTAGAAAAAGTTTAAAAACCTCTAATGCAGAGCACCAATTAATAATAAACAATGCCCAGAACGTGAATGGAATCCACGACTATTGATTCGAAGTCGCTTCAAGCAGGCTTGCTTGAATTATTTTAAAATACGAACTAATTAAGCCACAGGTGGAATTGTATTAGGCATCATTTGCGGGGGACAATTCAGAGGTTGGCCTGGGGTGAATAATATCTAATTAATTTCTAGTCTGCTCGTATCCATAGGTGCTTCTTGGTATCAACAATGACTTCAATAGTAGGGAATTTAATTATTCTTGATGTATTAACTGTCATTGTATATTATTAATTGGTTTGAAATTTGTTTTAAATAGTAACAGCCATATGCATATTCACGCTAGTAGCTACTAAAGCTTCTGATTAGCATTAGTAGCTACTAAGCTCTATTAAGCTTTAGTAGCTACTAGGGTCGACTATGCATATGGCTGTATAAGTGTTTAATTCTGTGTTTATAATCTTCATTTACTAGTTATGTTATTATGGCATTTAAGTAATTCACTGGTAATGAAGAATGCATATAGAAATTTAATAAAGAATATTTTCATGATTGGCAATTTCTACTTACATCAGCGCTCTGCGGTGGCCTGGGGTTTACTTTCCACAGACTAATCGAGTTCGGAATGTCTATCGAGTATGTAGAGTCACTCTTGTGTACATCTGCGTCCGAAATATCGGGAGGATTGCATTCATCAACGCTCTGGAAATGAAAGCGATTAGATGGTGGTCGCGTGGCAAACGAGGGCCTACCTCTTGTTGCAGCGAGTTGGCTTTGAAAGGCCCCACTTTTAAACTGTTCAATTTTTGTAGGACCTTTCTGGGAGTGTGGGAGGGTGAGTCGTTGGGGCTTTTACTTCTGCCTTCCCCGTCCCTTCTGAACTTGTGCGCGTTTTCTTTCATGTACTCCTCGTAAGAGGCATAATCTGTGCACTTCAAGAATTCCGTCCATTTTCCGTAGACGTAGGTCAGTTTCTTTTTGCTGAAATATGGTGTGTGATGAAGTAATTGGTTGTAATTAGATTTGTGCTTACGATTTGTCTGCTATGTATCCTTCGACGTGATGCAAATCCTTGGAATTATTGCCCGCGGATTTAAAAGTTAAATTGGCTCGATGTCCAGTGCTGTGATTAATTATTTCCATGTTTCCGTACTGCTCCATCCATAGTTTTCCAACGATTATATTGTGCACACAGCATTGCACGTTTGTCCAAGTGTAAGCTTCATTGATCCTGAAGTCATACATTATAATTCCATTTGGGAAATCAATATTAACAGATATTCTCTTACTTAGGAAACTCAACGGTTACAGTCCCTTTGGGAGAAATTTCGACGCTCTTTCCCCAGAATTTTAGTTTCGGATGTATAGATCCGTGGAAGACCCAATCTTTGCTTTCGGCATGAAAAGCGGAAACAGGTGGATGGTGGCTTACTTGCTCGCAAATTATCTTGAACTCTTCGCGCTGTAGTTCGTAAGTTTCACCTAGAAGAGGGTTGAACGGTTTCCCTAATCGCTCCCAATTAGATGCTAAAGCGCTCACAGCAAAACCTATGCATGGGTTAAATTTATAAGTAGTTTAAACCCGTCTGAAAAGAATATTTACCAGCAACATATTGCATCCTCACAGCAGGATCTGTTTGTTCCGCAGCCAATCTCAATATATACGAATACTCCATATATTCAGCCATACGTTGGAGAAAGCTTAATGGTTCGTTAAATACCACTGGCATGGTTATCTTACTCAATTCCTTGCCTATGCAATTTTTCAATACCGACCAAATGTTGAAGTCGCTGTGGTACATAGGTACGGGCAACGTGAGCCTGATAATAACAAAAGTGATCACCTCGATTTAGTGCATAATCAATGCCAAAACACCCACCTGTAGTTATGCTCTTTTTTATCTGCCATCGCAAATAGCCGTTACAACCCCCAAAATTAACACTTGTTACACACATTCGTTCCTTAAATTATTTATATCTTCCGGCCAGTTCCCATTCCCTGAAATAATATTCCACACAATACCCTTAATTTTTTTACCGGCCGCTGATACTAATAAGAATCTAGTAAATTGCCTAAAGCTAATCTAATAAAAGAATATTTATATCGACCAAAATTAAACTACTACTACATTATTACTAAGCTATTATATCTTAGCAATCCGATTTAAATAAAAATATATCGTTTGCAAACCGATGTATACACACTGAATACAACAAATGCAACGTTATCAATATTTATTTACAAACATTAATTATAACTGTACTGTGAAGCTACGTGAATGGGCCCGCCATTTACAAACGGATATTTTATATTGATCACGGCAAGCAGTGCATATGCATAACAGAAATGTGTACGGCTAACCAAACAAGACTTACCATTTTGTAACATGCAGTTATACTTTGCAATTAAAAATGGCCATTAGGATGGCATGAAAGCTGCGAAATAATCGATCGTCTACCCCCTAAGGTTACCCAGATACATACTGCCTTGTTTTGTGTCAAAGGCCGGCTGGAAAAGCTGGAAAATCTACGGCTGCGCATTTCGGCACCGCCGAAATCAAGAACATCGTCTTCACAATTTTCATTATTCACTTGGATACACCACCCAGCCACCACATAATTTGTTTGCTGCCCAGCAAAACAATCGAGGAGACATGGAAAAGGGTAAGATAGTAATAAGATAAAAACAATTCTATTTATATATTATATTTCTAAATACACAATACTTTAAATAAATATACAAACGAAACGAATATCAACTTATTCATTATACATTAGTTAATAATAATTGTCCCGAAATGCAATACATTACTAATTAAATATTATTTCATTTTGCCATCGGACAGTTTCACAGCACCAAAGAACGACTTTTCTTTCTCGAACACCGAATATCTTCCATCAGAGAGATCATTGATGCTCAGCTTATCACCATCCGAAAAGTGCTCAACGCCAGCAGTATAGCAAGTGTTACTTTTCATCACCGGCTCCGTAGAATGTGTCATCGTGGTGCATTGCAAAATCGGGTGACCATTTTTGTAAATCACAAATCCATTCAGGTCATGCATATCCAAATAGTATATCTGAAAATATTAAATTATAGTAACCGTAAAAAGGGGAACCTCTAACCAAATGGTTGGAAATCGTGGAATAGTTTTTGCCAAATTTAGTTTCTGATTTACACAAAATATTACAGTATGAAATTAGTATTTTATTTGATCATTTAACAAAGACCTATTTTTAGCAATGGCTAATTACCACCACCAAAGAGCGATCTACCATACTGGAAAAATATGCCTTATATAACGCCGTATCGGGTTCAAATTTCGCTTCATTTAGTTATACTCTAACGCTCTGGTTCTCAACCTTTTCCCAATACCCGCAGCGGGTATTTTGGTGCGTCGTAGCCTTCAAGTAAGTTTCCGTTACAAAAACAAAACAAACCAAAAACAAAATCCAACACAAACTTTTATTTCTCTTAATTTCTTGAGAGTAGATGTCCAAGCATGGTAAATAGATGCATGTACAGCAGAAATTAAATTCTCCATCATAAGAAGATCTAAAATAGGAGACTATTGATCGCATTCAAGCCCTTGAAACTGATTTTGAACGTAACTTAACCAAACTATCGGAATAAGAACCTACGGTAGAATAAAACCCATTTCTTGCATCTTTTGATGTTGCCAACGTTCCCGATGAAGTGCAGGATGAATTTTTTAACCTGCGAAATGATTCATCGGTACGTGATATGTTTCAGGAAAAATAGTTGACTCAGTTTAGGTGTGCTATAGGTCGTTCGTATCCTAAAGTCGCCATTCTTGCTTTGACAGTATTATGCCATTTGCCTCTACCTATCTCTGCGAAAGTGGAGTTTCACACCAAGCGCACCAAGCCGCAATCCAGAAATGGGTTGCATGTTCAAGATGACATGGGATTGGCTTTGACAAAAACTCTACCAAGAATATCGAAACTTGTTATGTAGATTCAAGCCCGGCCATCACGTTAAATATACAAATTAATGATTATAGAGGTCGTTTGGGGAGGTATTTTTTCAATATAAAGAGATGAAGCTCCCACAGGGGGAGAGGAAACTCGACGGATATTAGATTCTAGAGTACTCAAGAGTATGTATACCAAGTTGAAAAACTATTTAATGTATTTCAACCTAATTTATTTCCGCCTGTATTTACTGGATAATTTTACTTCCGGCCTCTATACCGCGCGAACTATAGCTTTTGTGGCAAACCGTGTAATATAACTTTTGTTAAAAAATTTTGTTCCCATCAAGTCTACCCAAAAATTCTCAGGGGGGTGTTTTTTCATTATGAAGCGATGAAAATTCTAGAGTGCTCAAGATTGTGTATACCGAATTTCAAAAGTATATAATTATTTTCCGCAAAAAGGTCTAATTTGACTGGACAATAAGCAAATCTTCACAATCCATAGCTTTATTTACAATTCTATGCAAAACACACAAATCATTAATCTTCCGTGTATCCTTAAGAAATTCCATTCTCAATCTGGACATAATTAATTTGGGAATAAGATCTTCTGTCGTGAATCCTATGAAGTCTAAATTTCACACATCTACATCAAGATTTAATTTGGACGCGTATTTCACCTGGCAGTGACTTTTAAAAAAAGTTATCAAATCAAAGTATCGAAATGTTCATCTCTTATATTGGGAAAGTATTAAATTATATTTTTGTTCTATAAACGTTAATAATATTTGTTGACGCCATTCGCGTCATAAAATGTTTATCGCCATAATCAGGGATGGCCCAGGATAATTAGGAGGGCCGTCACGTCTGGGTTTTTCCTGGATGCATTATTATAGGATTAGACACCTAGGATCGGCCAAGCTGCACCCCGCCCATGAATTCTGGGAACTTCACCCTGTCATCCCGCCAACAATTACCATCGAGAGGAAGGGCAGATTCACTTGGCCAGCAGACGGCAATACATCGCGTCACTCCTCCGCAAATGTTTTATAAGTGAATAAATCTTGTTAAGTTGTAATTCGAGTATGAATTAATTATTCCACTCAACGATATTTTTTAAATATCAACTATAATACAAAAGTATGCAAAAGTGTCAACTACAACATTTGAAAATCCTAAAATTTAACCACACATTTAAAGCTTGAAAATTTAGAATTCGAAAATTTATAAAATCTTAAATTTGTGATTTACAAAAATGTGAAATTTGCTGGGGATGGGTATGGAAAACCATATAATTAAGCAAAGATTCGAGCAAAGATTCGAATTTATTAAAACACTTATACTACAAATTCGTGGTTTCCAATTTTAAGTTCATATTTAAATCTTGGACCTTTAGAAACTGTAAAGATAAAACATATATTGTTACTACCGAATTTGCATATTTTAATTGTTCTATTTATTGTTGAAATTTTATGCCGTGACTTTTAGTGATTGAAGTTAGTGCCTTAACTCACTATATTACGCGCGATTATGAACATTTTCTAAGTAAAATTTTGGTTAAGTTTGAAAATTGTGCCCGAATTTTAACAATTTATGAACAATTATATAAGAGTGATATTTTGAAATGATAATAATTAATTAAGCAATTAAATTCAATGTGCAATATGTTTGTACATCAAACCCTCAAACATGAACTAGGGCAAAGAGTAAAGATAAAATATAATTTGAGATATCGGTTGTAGACGGGCAACGAGGCAGGACAGTTGGAGAGTACGGGAAAGTAAGATTGGTATGAATAATGAATTATCGATTCGTTTTCACATCGTTGGACTGGCATAACGTCTATGTAATTGTAACAGTCTATTCAATTTATGTTTTCTATGTACTACAGTATTATACACTGTAGGCAGTAATATATATATATATGTATAATTTGCATATTACCTGGTAAAACTTACTGAAATATCGTGCAGTTAGTTATCGTTGAACCAGCAAATTATAGTCATAGTTATAATTATAGATATAATAGCATATTATTACATTAAGGTATGACCATTAAAATAAATGCGAGTTGATTTTGATATACAAATGATATGAGGTGATTCACAAGAACTGTAGTAAGTCTTTATTACCTGTGCATAAACGAAGTAAAGACCGGTCTCTTTGATTGTTAATTCGCCCTTCTCCATATTAAACCACTGATCCATATTTAGAGCTCCAACCCAATCTCTTGCCCTCCAATCCACGTAGGTTTTATCCAAGTGTCTCATATGACCATTGCCTAATAATGTACGATTAAATATATGGGCACTACAAACAGGCCCTCATACTTGCCATTGAAATTAATGTCTTGACCCTGAACGTATTTGGATGAATCCCCGCTGTAGTGCACAGCGATCATATGCTTCCTGTTTGGTCTTATGACGGAAAACTGTTGCTCATCCAACGTCTCGACTAGCCGTTGTCTGTGCCTCTGCTTGTTTCTATGGCCCCTATGAGTACTCATTTCCGTAGAAGGCAGTTGGTCCTGAAAATTGTAAGCTAATTGCGAACTGCGGATGATGATTAGTATTCACACTTACTTGGTAACTTCTTTGGTCCAGTGATTTCAAAGCTGGCTTCCTCACATCGGAGAGCATCACTCGAGATTTTCTTGCGTAGACTAGAGATGATGCATCTGTCATGGGCCTCGTGCTCATCCTGTCGTAATATCGGTGACGCGTTGTTTGCTTATTGTGCCTTGCCAAAATTGCAGGACTGAAATATTTACAATTGGGAGGTTTATGCAAGCACATTAATTCAGCGATTTTAAAATTAGAACTGAATTGAATTGTTTGACAATTAAGGCCGCGGACCACTAAAATGATAATAAACAGACAGCCTGTGGTCGTAATTCAGAATGTTATTAAAGTTTTAATGCCGTTTAGATCAATTATTGACTGATAGCAATATTGTGGCAGTAAATCTATTAGATATTTATAATTGTTTGCTTACTCCATTGTTTTGAGCCAAAGTTATTTATTGAAATTGAAAATAATTTGCCTCGGGACATCTCTTGAAGTGGCGAAAATATTTGTCGAAATTTCTTTTGACCTGTAGTCAGTTTGTTCGATTTTCTCTAATACTGGTAAATCGTTAAATATTTCACGAATTACTTGACGAAATATAAACACACATATTTCATGAACTTCCATTAATTTGATTGTTTCTATTTTATTCCGTTGTAGTTTATATGAAAGTTTCTTAATAAAATTGAAAAAAATCCTGCAAATATCATAATTTAGGAGAAATTGAAAAGGATTCCTTCAAAATAATAAATATATTGTTAAATTTTCGAAGTTTCTTCCAGAAATTATAATTTTATTGAAATATGGTGAAAACTCTAGACGAATTCAGAAAGTTTCTTGATAAAATTAGAATCATTTATACTAACTAGCTGTGGCTTGGTGCAAGAACAACCAATCTCAATTTTATTGAAAAATAAGGTTTCCTCCTAAAATGGCTGATAAATGACTGCTGAATGAGCCACTAATGGCCTGAAGTACGCAATATCGATAAAAACTGCTCATTGACAATACAATGAGCGCTCTATCTAACTGTAAGGGATATTTTATCGATAGCCAAGTAGAAGCACCCTAGTCTCAGATTCTCAAAAGTAAGAAATTTTGACATTGGTTGTTCTTGCACCAAGCCACAGATATAATGATTTATGATAAATTGGAAGATGCCCCTAAAATGAGACATTTTTGTACGACATTTACAAAGTTTCTTCTCGAAATTTAATTACAGTAAAGTTGCAAAGATTCAAGACGAATTGACTTTTATTGATAAATAGCTTATTGATAAAATTGTAAAGATTCATGGTAAATATGATAATTTAGGATGAATTGAAAGGTTTGGTGAAAGTTGCTCTAAAACAATTGCTCGAAAGAAAATTGCTCAAAATCACTTGCTCGAAAAATAGTTCCTCGCATGAAAAATTGCTCGAAAGCCGAGTTGCTCGAATTCCTCGAATGGAAAATTGCTCGAAATAATAAAATACGTTTTAACTTAACCAAAAATAACCTAACTTAAAACGTTGACTGATATATTGTATATTGTACAATATTCAATCAACGCTTAAAATAAGGTTTAACTGGCGAGCAGGAATTCGTAAAAATGTTAAATCCCTATGTTCGCGTTTGAAAGCGGACACCCGATATAGTATTCCTTTACACGCATTTTATTATATTTTGTATTCATTACATTTAATACATTTTCTTTTACTAACTTATTTCATTATTTCGAGCAATTTCCCATTTGAGGAATGGTTATTCGAGCAGTTTTTTTTCGAGCAATTGTTTTCGAGCAATTTTCCGCAACCCAAATTGAAAAACATTGCATGAAACTTACAAAGTTGAATGCTAAAACGACGATATCTCTTCTAGAAATTAAAATTTCATTGAATATTTGTGAATATATTGATACAGTACATATTGATCAGTATATTTGAAATTTCTCACACAATCTCATAATCAAATTTGATAGAATAATCAAATATGTATTTCTATATTGAAAAATTGTAAACATTACAATACTCGTACGTATTGTAATTTGTATCTAAAGTAACTTTACAGGATCGTGTAAAGTCAGCAAATTACAATTATTGTTGTAATATAAACTTGTGATTACCTTTTGAATAAATTGGTCAAATTTGACAGAATTATCAAACATATATTGCCGCAGTGGAAAATATGAATCGAAATACACAGTTTTCTTCGAATTTTCTTTTGGAAACTCTGAGAACTCAAATTTGGCCAAAGTATCATATAAATATTGCTGCATTGAATAGTGAAAGTTGAAATATTTACCATCTATAATTGTCTGGGAAACTCCTTTAGAACTTCCGAAAGTATTTATTTAAAGCACAAATTACAACTTCTTCATCTGTTGAAATTTATTTTTCGTGATTAACTCGTGAGCAACTCTGAATGTCAAACTTCAATATCAAATCTATTATCTAATAAATATCGCTCCATTGAAAAATGTGAAAACTAAAATATACGCTCGATATAGTTTTCCTGAAAATTTATATTGGGAAATGTAAAACTTCCAGTGTATCAACAGTTTTCGTGAAAATGTCTAAATAAAAACTATTACATTTCTTGAAAAACTAATGTTTCATTAACATATGAACAACCTAAAGTGATTAAATTTGAATCAATTGTTACTTAGTTACTGCTCTGATTTTATTCCACTGTAATTTTCATGAATTCCTTAGAATTTCTAAAATATTTATTCAATTCAGAGAATTCTTATGAGTTTCTATTCTGGTTTAAATGAGGAACTTTATTTTTTTCTCGAATTCAATGGAAAATTTTGATTTGATATTCCGTTATGCTGGAAAATTATTATTAAAATATACATAATAATAATCATTCCACTGCAATTGCATAGCGTACAAAATTTTATGTACATTTTCATGAATTCCATGAAATTTTTAAAATATCAATTTATTTCAGATTAATTTTACAGAATTCAGTAAAAAAAATCAATGTGTCGTGATCTTTATGAGGAAACTTAAATTTTCCTCGAACTCAATGAAAAGTCTTAGAATATAAACATATTAATGACATAAATCTCATGAAATAGTCTCTGTAAGAAATAATCAGGGAAAACTCCCTGATACTGGAGAATCATTAAATATTTCACGAATAATTAAAGGCACGTGACTATTTCATGAGATTTATGTTTGATGAAATATGATGTTCACAAAATATTCATTAATTTCAGATTTTTTTTTAAATTTTGTGTTAATTTTATGAGTTTTATTTAAATTTTCATGACTTATATGAGGAAATTTTATTTTCTGCGAATTCAATAGAAAATTTTTGAAACATTTACATTTTTTTCCCTTGGTACTGGTAAATCGTTAAATATTTCACGAATTACTTGAGGAAAATTAAACATATGAAACGAAAGTTTATGGTCTTCTGGTCATAGATTCGTTACTGAGGGAGAAATATCTATCTGAAAATGACTTATCACAACATATTCTATGAAATTCGCCAATAGTATGCCAGTCAGCAAATACTCATGAATAACAAATAAATAAGCAAATAATCATTGGTAAAATAAGAATTACCATAATCAGTTGTAACGACTTTCAGAGTAAATTAACATATATAGACATAATCGAACAGTGATTCAACCAGACTTAATTAATGCTTCCCGATAACATTTGTTCGTGGTGTCAGCACCCGTACATCTTATTCGCATTTTTAACCGGATTGATATCAAATTACATTGCTCTTTTCAAAGAGCACACGCTTTGTTTCTTAGAATTTATATGCAACGCACTACACCTGCTCAATGACTCAGTAACACGAGAAGGCGCCCATTTGACGTGGTCACGGACTATGAAAGCATTATTTTTAGAAAGATATATTATTAACATGTATTTGTTCTATAATTAAAAAAATACTTCTGTATTGATTTTGAAATAAAAAATAATATATAAAATATGTTTTAGAGATATATGTGTAAACAACTATAACTGTATGTAATGTTGTAATATTGCAGCAGTAATTCATAAATCATTTGATATAATTTATATCTACATTATTTACTTACTTTGTCGATTCTTTCTGCATTGATGGGGTCGAACTTAATAAATCGTAGAGTTTCAGGGGGTTTTTGCTATGTTGCTTTATTTTTTGATAAGATTCGGAGTTGATGTGTAACTCTGCATTGTTTGTCGGTACGTTTCGTTTCTCTCGGTATGTATGCTTCATGTCTTTCGTGAGATCTGACGCTAAATCAGATGTGAGATTTTCTTTACTTTCATTTCCGATTTCACCATAATCCTCCTGAAATTTAAGAATACTTGTTAATATTATGCCTAATGGATTTTTTTTGTGCTTTTTGGTATTTCTAAAAATTTGCCATTCTTCACCATTTTAGGTTTAAACACTAGTAGGTATAATATGCATTTATACTATAATAAAGAATGATACCAACAAAGTAAAAATTGCATTATTTATATATATACATAACGTATCACGAAGTAAAAGCCTCCAGCCTACAGAAACAAATATATTTAGACCTATCACTGAGCCAGACAAATTACTTTTCTTCGAATTAATTCAATCAAAGTCATGGGATTTTGTTGACAGTAATGAATTTGACCTAAATACGAAATTCCATACCTTTATAAAGGAGATACAAAATTCATTCATAGGCGCATTTAAAAAAAAACATATACACATATATAAACAACTCTAAAACGCATGACTTGGTTCCTAAAGCAATTGTTGGTGTTTCCTTTTACAATTGCCTCAAATGTGCAGTTGTAACTCCAATACTAAAAAGGGAGATAGCAATCTTGCATCAAACTATCGTCCTATATCAATACTACCAGTAATCTCAAAGAGCATTGAAAAACATATGACAATTCAAATAAGCGAACATCTTGAAAGCAATAATCTATTAGATAAAGCCCAATTTAGGTTCAGGAAACGATTAAACACGACATTGTCTATTATTGATCTAGTATCAGTGATCAATAGTAACATATTGGAAGAAGTGTGTGCACGTGAATAGCGTGAACATTTGTGTGTGTATTTAAGTGGTATTGTGTGGAATATTACCGTGCTGTATGGTAACTGGTTACATGGGTGCTTAGTGGATAGTCATCCACAGATACTATATGCCAAAACACAGACTTACTAGTTTTTGAGCTGTTTTATAATTATAACCTCGAAATTCGGTGCAGTGTTTGCACTAGACCAAAAACAACCGAATGAATCGTCATTAAATACACATACACGAATTCTCATATCGCACACCGTATATCAGATAACGTTCTCTCGTTAGCCCAGGTGATAGGACTGTGGTTTATAAATTCGCAGCTTGCGCGTTCAAATCTTCGCGATTCTCAATTAATATTATCTTTGATATATAATTTTTGATTTACTTCCGTATATTTTTATTCTTAAGCGAGTTACCATATCTATTGGAGAATGTATTCTCTTGGTTGTATAATGACCAATGTACACTATTTCTATGTATAAATACTTATATCACATTTTTTCCTGAATTAATGATCCCTTATCCGCGGCCAACCTGTGTGTGTTTTGTATAAGTCCTCACAATCGGCCCTGTGAGGTGAAACGAGTGTCCCTGTTGTATGTGTTTGTAACTAAGTGTACTATAATGGGTAAGTTAAGAATAAGCGAGTTAAAATTTTTGGAAATTAAAAATCACCTGGGGAAATTGGGGCATTCAAAAAATGGAAATAAGGAAGTCCTGTCAAATAGATTGAGAGAAGCATTAAATTCTAGTTTTTTAATGGAGGGCGATAACCTGGATGATTTCGACTCGAGCATTAATACTATAGTCAATCGTGAAAAATCAACCAAAAGGAAAAACAAATCTATTTGTAAACTTCAGAATAAAATAAAGAACTTACAACAACAAATAAGGTTTCTTCATGTTTCAGTAACAAAATTAAAGCGATATTGTGACAATAAGATTAAAAAAATCCACATAATATGGATGGAAAGAAAAACGGGAAAACTGAATTGAAACCTACACCGCCAAAGAATCAACCAAAAAATCAACTACTCACAACTGAAACAAATAAATCTAATAGACATAAAATATTAATACTAGCAGACAGTTATGGCAGGAATGTGGCAAATATGTTACAAGAATCTATATCGGACACAAAATTTGAGGTGTCCGCTATTATTAAAACAAACGCATTTTTTAATGATGTTACCTCAGATGTAAGTAAATTAACAATAAATTTCACAAAGAAAGATACCTTGATAATTATGGCTGGTAGCTATGATGCCATAAGAGGTAAATCAATCAACGAAGCATATACTGAAGAATTGTTTAGCAAGCTGAAACATACAAACATAATTGCTATAGGCACGCCATACTGGCACAATCGAAATGTGTTGAACGACCTCTTATATAAAATGAATACATCACTATACAATACTTGCAACGTATTCAGTCCTTACTCAACTTATATTGATATAAATGCAATAGTTAAAATTCATTATAAGGATAGAGTTGTTTCGTTCAACAAACACGGCAAAGGAATTGTGATGAAACAAATAGCTAGTTTAATAACAAACACAGATATTTCCTACAGTAATTCTAAAGCTAACGGTAATTTAATTTACATAGACCTAGCGCCAAATATGGTCAGCTGTGATGAAAATAATACAACGCATTTGCATCGATCTATACCAGACAATCTATCGTCAAATATTAATTTAAGCATCAACCGAAATCCAAGACAAAGGAACCATAATAACATAGACAGTAATTCCTCTACTTTTTTTTTAGGACAAGACATAAACTAATTCACATGAACATACAAAATATGAGCAATAAGTTAGATGAAATCGAAATTTTTTGTACAGAGTATAATCCTCAAATACTGTGTCTAACAGAAACCTGGTGTAAGGATGTAAATATAGAGCTTATGACCCCTTGTGGTTATAGTCTCAGTTCATACTACTGCAGGCCCATACGCCTGCATGGTGGTACTGCTATATATGTAAAGAAGGATATACAATGCAAACAATTGTCTTGCATAAATAATCTTTCAGTGGAAATGGAATTAGAAGTGTCTGTTGTCTTGCTGCATACTATCAAAGTTTGTATAATCGTCATCTATAGACCACCTTCGGGTGATGTGGGGATTTTTATTGACGGTCTAGCTCACATTTTAAACCTCGCTAACCGATTTGCAGAGTTTACAGTTCTATGCGGGGATTTCAACATAAACAATCTTGTAAGCAGTATCAATAGAAATGTGTTGTTGGATCTATTTGACTCTTTTCATCTGTTAAACAAAATATCAGGACCGACAAGAGTTACTTACAATAAAAATGGAAGAGTTACGGCGGTATAGATTATATTGTCTCAAATATTAAGGAGGAATTAACATCATGCTCAATAATTACTTCTAACTTATCCGACCACTACGCTCAAGAAATATGTTTTAAAGTAGCAAATGAAACAAGAGTCAGGACTATTAAATGAAACCAATTTGGGAACATTAAAAAATATGATAATGATTGACTTAGTTGGTGTGACCGATAATGTAGATAAATCATTTGACGAATTCATGCAATGTCTTCTTCACAATTTTAATATGGCCTGTCCAATTAGAAATATAAACAGACAAATTATTAGAAAATCAAATGTTAAATGGGTTGACGCATCCATAAGACAATCTAGCATTTGCCTTAGAGAAAAAAATATAGCTCTAAAAGAAAATTACACCGGTGATAGAAATGAAAGGTATAAACAACAACGAAAAATACATAAGGAATTAATTAGGAAGACCAAAATAGCATATTATGAGAATGAGATAGAAACCTCGGGTAACAAAGCAAAAAAGGTATGGGAGGTGGTTAACAATGTTACAAATAGAAAAAACAGAAAATCTCACATTACCATTACAAGTAATGATAAAATTATACAAGATGCGAAGGATGTTGCAGACGAGTTTAGTAGTTACTTTTCCACAATTGCTGAGAAGAAAGTCCAAAATGATTTTGGATCAAATATATCAAGTTCCTGTACTGCGGGATTGCATCAGGATCATACAATAACTCTATATGAGACTACAGACGAAGAGATAAAGACCATAATATTAAAATTGAAACATAAGAACTCCGTGGGCCCCGACGGTATTTCAACGAGAATCATTAAATATATCAGTGATGTTATTGTTGGACCACTAACCCACCTAATAAACAATACATTAGCCCAAGGGAAATTTCCTACCTCACTAAAGATCGCAAGGGTAGTTCCTGTATATAAAAAGGGAAGTGATTGAGAACAGATTGAGAACAGATTGAGAACTACACACCTGTATCAGTGTTGAATGTGATTTCTAAGATATACGAGAAGACAATATACAATTAAATATATGGTTTTATTACCAAGTATAAATTACTGAGTCCCGGTCAGCACGGTTTTACTGGCAAGCGGTCCACAGAAACTGCACTTTTGAATTTATTGAGTGCGTTCAAAGACTAATGGATACAAACAGTTATGTCGCCGGAATGTTTTTTGATCTGTCGAGCGCATTCGATGTTGTCAACGCGAAATTTGTGGAAACCAAGTTATGGAACATTGGAATAAGGGGCCATGCATTGGATTTGGTAAAATCATTCCTTACTGGTCGCAAAATGTATGCCAACATAGAGAGCGCTAACCCTAATATATGTAACTTGTCTCTAGGAGTAGCGCAAGGATCTGTGCTAGGACCACTAATATTCTTACTATATATTAATGACTTGCCAATACATATGACGTGTGGGCATACTGTTATCTTTGGCGATGACATTTCCATAGTGATCGATGCACCAACGAAAGAAGAGCTTGATGCCAGGTTGCAATCAGTAGCAGTTAGTGTCAAACAATGGTGCAATCAAAATAATTTGATTTTAAATGGAGACAAGACAGTCCATCTTCAGTTTTTCAAGAACAGGTGTTCGCAACAACTTATACCTACCAGCGCTGCATCTGCAAAATTCTTGGGATGTTATTTGGACCAGGGACTCAAGTGGTCAATTCATGTGGAACATCTAGTGAAACAACTAAATAGCACCTATTACGCCATATTGAAACTGAAAAATACAGTATCAAGAAAATATCTTGTGCAAGTATACCATGCATTAGCTTCCAGTCATATTTCGTATAATGTAATTATGTGGGGGAAATCATTTGATTCATATCGGGTTAAAGTAGCCCAAAAACGTATAATTCGGTTAATTTTTAATTTAGGCAAGAGGGAATCGTGTAGATCTAGTTTCAGGGAGCACAACATATTGCCATTTATTTGTATCTACATCATGAAGTGTGCTATGTATGTGTACAATCATATTGGAACTTTTCAAAAGAATGCTGAACATCATGTTCATGCCACAAGGCATTGCAATATGCTCCGTGTTCCCTTACATCGTACATCATTTTATAAAAATTCTCCATATTATTCATGTGTAGAGATATACAATCATTTAACTGATTTTATCAAAAAATGTAAAAACCCCATAGTATTTAAGAGTAAGTTAAGATTATTTTTAATTGAGAATACATTTTATACCCTGGACGAGTTTTTGAATTTTTAATGAATATAAAGATATGTTTAATATATAATTTTGATATGTACGTGCTATGTTGTGGAATGTAATAATATGTATTATTGACTTAACAAATATCATGTAAATGATCTAGTGTTGCAAATAAATCTATCTATCTATCTATCATATATTATCGATGCGTTTGAGAGATCTGAATATGCAGGAATAATTTTCTGTGATCTCTCAAAGGCATTTAATTGTGTCTCTCATATGTACAAATGTAACATCTACAAAACGAAATATGTCAGTTGGGGTCCCTCAAGGATCAATTTTGGGATTATTGTTATTCTTAATATTCATAAATTACTTTCCAAGAAGCTTGCACATATACCAACTTCTGTTTCCAGATGATACAAATGTGTCAGTGCGAGCAAAAACTCTAGAATCTCTCTTGACAGCGATGGGTGAGGCACAGTCGAGTGCGGAAGCCTGGTTCAAAAACAACCTCGTGGCCTCGTATTAAATAAAGATAACACGAACACAATGATTTGTACATTACAACTAAAGAGTAGCGGATTGGAGTCGACTCGGCAAAGTTCTTAGGCATTTGCAAATGCCAAACTAAAGTGGGGTGTTCATATAGTTTACATTGCAAAAAAGGTAAGAAGCAAACGTTTTGTCCTGCGAAATTTATACAATCAGGTGTCAGGAGATGTTCTGAGAACTCATATTATGCACTTATACACTCAATTATTTCCTTTGCAGCTATCGTATGGGGACAAAGCGCCAACTGGAAAATAATAATTTTTTTTGCAAAGAAAAGCAATCAGGTATGGGAGGTATATTGAGACTGATATATAGGGATGATTGCAGGTCTGAGTTTGTACCACCGGGAATACAAACGTTCCCTGGTATATATATATATATATATACTACAGAACCTCCTATAGATGAGAAATAATTTGACAGAATACACGAGCCATTCCGACATACATGGCCATGATACTCGCAGTAACAATAATCTGATATTACCTCAATACAGACTGCAAAAGAGTCAGAACTCCCTGTTTTACTCAGCAGTTAAATTATTTAATAAAATTCCAAAAAAACAGCACAGAAATAACTACCCAATAAAATTTTCAAGCAGAGAGTTAGCCAGTATCTGATTGCAAATGCATTTTATTCGGTAGAAGAATTTCTAGTTTTTAATGTAATTGTGTAGACTTAGTTGTGTAATGCTGTCTATAAGAATGTTTATTATGATTTTTATGTATACTCTGTAATCTGACGTACATAAGTACAACATTTTCTACAATAATGTTAATAAACTCTATTCTATTCTATATGCATTATATACAAGGTGTTCCAAAAACATTTCAATTTGGTTACTGCCACTGTTTTATTCCACTGTAGTTGCCTACTCTATTTACAGAATTTTATAACTTTTTCATGAATCCCATGGAATTAAACGTATTCATTAATTTTTTTCCCTGAAAAATACTGAGAAATTGTTAAATTACCCATTTACTCTCATTTACTTGAGGAAAATTAAACACGCCCATTTAATTAAGTTTCATGAGTTATTTTTTAAGAATGCAATGGGAAGTCTTAAAGTTTTTCATGAATGAGGAAAACTGAAAGCTTGAGGAAACTATATGCCAATAAAAAGCGCAATATAATACTAATAATAATAATAATAATACATCTTTATTAACAATAATACAACGAATACATAATTAACATAGCAACATTAGCATATATAAGCAGCATTAAAAATAATAACTCATGACAATTCGGATTGGTTGTACTGCTCCATTGTAACAGCATAAAGCATGAGTTTATTCTTGAAAATTTTCAGGTTTGTTATTTCTTTGAGGTATGTAGGTAAAATGTTGAAGCATTTGAGGGCATTATATACAGGTGATTTCTCCAGGGTCTTTAATCTATGGACTGGGTATGCATAATTGGCGTGGTGTCTTGTGTTATGTGTGTGTTTAAGTTCATACATTTTGAATTTATTTTTATACTTGAAGTTGAACATAACCATTTCATAGAAGTAAAGACAGTAGAAAGTAATAATGTTGAAAGTTTTTGAAATGTCCAATATAGGATTCACTGTGTTTTAAATTAAGTATTATTCTTACAGCTCTTTTTTGAATAATGATTTTTTTTTCTAGAAAGCGAGCTTGTACCATAGAATATAATGCCGTACCTGATAAGTGACTCAAAGTTAGCCTTATATAACTTTATTAGAGTTGATTGATTGACTAAGGATTTTAAAATTCGCAGAGCGAAACAGACCGAATTTAATTTGGGAATCAGTTCCTCGCAATGACTGTTCCAGTTCAATTTATTTTCCAAGACAATTCCAAGGTTTTTGCACCTTGGTAGTATATCCAGTTTGGTCGTCGAGAGAGGCAGTATGGTTGACTTTCTTGTGAAATACAACGGCTTTGGTCTTGTCCTCATTCAAATTTAGTTTGTTGCTTAACATCCATTGCTGAGTGAGCTGGTAAATATTGTTGGCCTTTATGAGCAGCCCTTCTACATTTGGGCTTATAACTAATATGTTAGAATCGTCAGCATACGTTGTGATGACTCCAGAATTTTCAGAGATTATATTTGGAAAGTCGTTAACATAGATTATAAACAACAGGGGACAACAAGGACGCTTCCCTGAGGTACTCCAATGTTTATTTTACCTATAGATGAGCGTGTGTTGTTTATTACCGTTGTTTGTTGACGATCTCTTAAGAATGATTTAATTAAGTTTAGGCACCCCCCCCCCCGTACACCGTATACTTCTGGTTTAGCATACAGAATCCTGTGGTTCATGGTATCGAATGCCTTCGAGAGATCAAGTAAAATTCCCAGAGGGATATGACCTATCTCCAAGGCATCAGCAACTGATACTGTGTACTCAAATATGGCTGTACTAGTTGATCTATTTTTAAGAAAACCGTGCTGCGCTGTTTCGAAAAGCTTGTTGTTGTGAAAGAAGTCAGTGATTCTGATGGCTATTATTTGTCTAAGATCTTAGAGAAAACACTTAGCAGGGCTATTGGCCTATAGTTACACGTTTCTGTAGGATCGCCATTTTTATGAATTGGAATTATTTCAATGATCTTCAGACATTCGGGGAAGTTTCCGTTGGATATACATTTGCTTAATAAATATGTTAGTGGAGTAAGCAGCTCATAAGTAGCCGATTTCAACAACTTCGAACTAATTTCGTCATGGCCGGAACTATTTTTGCTTTTGATGGATTGAACTATGTTGAAAACTTCACTGGTTGTGGTATGAGTTAAAAAACATGGATTTGTGATTGCTCTGAATATTGAAATGTAATTGACGGGTTTGAATATGCTGTGTTAAGTTATGTGCAATGTTTAAAAAGCACGAGTTAAATTTCTCAGTATCATTTTCCGAAAGGATGCCCTTGGATTGTGTGTTACCTGTGATACCGTTGACGATCGACCATGTCGTTTCTGTTTTGTTATCACAAGATGCTATGGCGTCCACTTTTTCCCGGTATGACGCCTGGAGTAAGCGACTATAATCCCGGTTTATTTGGTTGTATATCCGTTTAGCGTCATCGTTATAGCACAGATGACTTATAAGTCATCTGTGGTTATAGTGTCTGAGTACTTGAAAATAGTCGAGCACGTATTTACAAGAGAGAATGTCAGGGTTATTCACCATTAGTTTACGATTTGACTTGTGTGGTGTTTTGGTTGTTATTGGGCAGCTTCTGTTTAGGCATAGTTTTGTAACCTCCATGAATTTATCCCACCCGGAGTTTACTGTGTCTGATATGAGCACATAATTCCTGATATTATCCTGTCCAAGAAGGTCTACAAATGTTAATACGTTAGCCGCACGAAATGCTCTACGCATTTCAGTTACAGGCTCTGGAACACAAATGTTTTTGCAGATTGTTAATTTCTGTGCAAGGTGAGCAGACAGGTGCGCGTCAAACGTGCAAACCTCATAATCACGTTTTATGTTTGTTATGATATTATCAATGAATGACTGATACTTTTTTTATTAGAGAGTCGTGTGGGAGAGGTAATTATCTGCTCGGCGTTATATGCATGTAATATGTTCAAAAATTCGTTCGATTCTGGTGAGTATTTACTGACGTCAATGTTAAAGTCGCCCGCAATGAAATATTTTTAGTTATGCTTTGTAAGTATGTTTAATAGTTTATCTAATGTTCGGAAGAAGAATTTTAGATTCGAATATCTACAACAATAGGTACAAATATTGATGAGCCGGTAATTCTTTTACACGAATTAAATGGGATTTTGTAGAATATTTCACGAATTTCATGAGGGAATTTATAAGGGGTGGGCCAAATGCAAGTTTCTTTTTTAAAATGCAATAAAATAACCAAATATATATATATATATATATATATATATATATATATATATATATATATTCATATATTATGGCTTCTTTAAAAAGAGCAAACATTCCCATTATGTATGGAACACCACTTTATTCATGGTTGCATCAAATAGCCACGCAGGCGCAGTAGCGCATTCTGTTAGCCCAATTTTTAAGGACGTTGTTGATGGTTTCGGGCTCTATTTGACGAATGGTTCGGCCAATGTTCAACTTGAGGGCCTGAATCGATTGTGGATTGCCCGCATAACAACGATCTTTTACGGTACTCGAAAAAAAAAAACAACAGCGCCAAATAGCAGCACCAAGGCGGCCAATTGTGCACAAAGTGCACAAAGATCGATTGTTTGATGGGCTGTATGGCATGTCGCTCCATTCTGTTAAAACCAAACATGGTCTAAGTTCATGTCCTCAATTTCTGGCCACAGAAAGTCTGTTAACATGCCTTTCCGTTGATCGTAACGACGTTTCCATCATCATATGATTTAAAAACAAAGCACTAATTGGCCCACCCTTTACATATACAAAAACTCACAAGGTAAAAATTTCACAAGAATTTCAACTTCGTTACTGTTCCTATTTTATTCCTACGTCGTTGCCACACATTTTACTGAATTTTATGTAAATTTCGTAATTTTAGAGAAAATTTTAGATTATTCATTATTTTAGTGAGATTTATTTAAATTTACATGACTTATAAAAGAAAATTTTATTTTTCCGCGAATTCAGTAGAAAAAAAATCTTAAAACATTTACGTTTTTCTCTTATTATACTCTTATTGTTATTTTACAAATTACTAGAGGAAATTTTAACACCCGCATTTCATGAATTTCCATGAAATTGTTTTAAGAAGATTTTTAAGAAAACTGAAACCTTGAGGAAACTTATTCGTTTACACGAATTAAATGCGATTTTATTATTGAATATTTAACGAATTTCATGAGAAAATTTAAATACAAAAACTCAAATGATGAAAATTTCATAAGAATTTCAATTTGGTTGCAATGCTCAATGACATTCGATTTGAATTTTATGCATCCGAATCAAGTCACGGACATACGTTTAAGTTTCCACAGCCGCCCCTGATGGACTTATTTTATGAACACACGGTACATAATGTATCTCGAAGTAAAAGCCTCCAGTGTTTTGAAAACTAGTATATGCACAATATATAAGGTGTTCCAAAAACATTGCAATTTGGTTACTGCCCGTATTTATTCCACTGTAGTTGCCTACCCTATTTACAGAATTTTATAACTTTTTCATGAAATAAAGCTTTCATTTCCTATCATTTTCATTCATCTTGTCATGAATTTTAATTTTTCCTTGAGTTCAATGGAAAACCTTTTTTCGCAAGTACTGGACAATCATTGAATAATATTTCACGAAATACTTGAGGAAATTTAAATACACACATTTTATGACTTTCCCATGGGATTTATTTTTCATGATCCCATGGAGTTCATAAAATATTCATTTAAAATTTATTATTATTTTAGCGATATTTATTTTTAATTTTCATGTCTTATATGACGAAATTTAATTTTTATGCGAATTCAATGGAAAATCTTGAAACATTTTAAGATTAACTGGGTAATACTGGCAAATCGTTACATACAGGATTTGTCCATTATTAAGTATCGAGACTAATTTATCCTGCCAATAGGAAGGGGTGGTCTTCATGGGCGAGATAGGATGTGAGGAATGTAACGTAAGCTAAGAGAACCGGCTCAGTTCCCCCGAGCCCTCGGAATCTGTATGTTGCCACCAGAGTGATAATGGCCCGTATTCTCCGCTCGCTGTTAGCGTTAGTAAGGCGCTGCTTACTAGGGCTGTCAATACCCGAAGTTTCAGGAACCGGGTGCCCGGTTCTTTAAATACCCGAAACCCGGATACCCCGGTTCCGGGTACCCGGGTTTTAAAACCCGGGTACCCGGAACCGGGTTTCAAAACCCGGGTACCCGGAACCGGGTTTCATAACCCGGGTACCCGGAACCGGGTTTCAAAATCCGGGTACCCGGAACCGGGTTTCATAACCCGGGTACCCGGAACCGGGTTTCAAAAGTCGCAAAAAATATTTGTGTATTCCTGGAACGTCTACATCATCAGAACGAGTTTTTTTCGGTGGCAGGGAATCTAATATCTGCCAAACGAAATCGCTTGCTACCCAAAAATGTAGGAAAATTAATGTTTTTGTATCAAAACCAACATTTGTAATTTGTAGCCATTCATTTTATTTGCGCTATTATATCTTTTTTTTTATATAAATGAATAAAATTATAAATATGCATTATAATTATTACATTATATTATTTTCTTATGGTTGTAAATGTTGCTTAACTTAACTGGCAAACTTTGTTAGAATATAAACGGGTCCAGTTCAACATGTCCGCAGATAAGCCGCTGTGGCACCAACATTTTTTTTTAATCAATTTGCTTGTTTCCTTCTGATAAAATTAACAAAAATTGCTCTTTGAGCGCCTTAGTTTACTAAGTCACACACAGTTAAGACACACTGTTTTCACTAAATAATAAAATCTGTATTGCATCCATTAAATATTGATAATAACAATAAACTTAAATGAAATACTTTTAAAATTTGCTAGTGAATATTTTTATTTATATTATGTATATGACTTTGTGAAGAGAGTGAATATAATTTTCCAAATTAAACATTGAAATGCAAAAAAATATTTAGTGTTGAACAAAAAAATTCATGAATTTGTTCTATTCGTGAAGTATGAGATCAGAAATCATATTCATCATTTACATTATTTAGCCATTAATAAATAGTTACCGTAGCTCACCTGATCACGTAATATAATGTAAGTATAGTTCTGTGCAAATAAATATTGCTCCGTCTTTGCTACAAATGTTGGTACTTTACTAACTATAAACTACCCGTCCATATCTAAACAATTTATCACACAGTATGCCAATATTTAACTGTACATAAATTACAGAACACCGCCTATGTTCGTCAAAAAAACTTTTTATTTCACTTATATTACTTTTTAATTTATTAGTTACCTGTCTAATTTTAGTTTTTATTCCCAATCATTTTGCTATGCTTATTATATCAACAAGTGCTATTTACATTAATTCGGAAGGTTTGGCAAATATCAAAAAGCAACTTAAAAACCTATTGACGCATATTGAAAAAAATCTGCAATATTGTTCATTCTAAATATGTACGCTATAATGAAGGAAGATTCATAAAATATATGTCTATGTGCGTAAACAATTGCTGCTCTACACTTGGATTAATATTGTGACTATAAATTAATTATTAAGAGTATTGTAATAAATTTACCGGTGTATAACCGGGTTTTGAAACCCGGTTCCGGGTACCCGGGTTTTGAAACCCGGTTCCGGGTACCCGGGTTTTAAAACCCGGTTCCGGGTACCCGGGTTTTAAAACCCGGTTCCGGGTACCCGGGTTTTAAAACCCGGTTCCGGGTACCCGGGTTTTAAAAACCCGGTTCCGGGTACCCGGGTTTTAAAATCCGGGTAAAACCCGGCTACCCGGCTTTCTGACAGCACTACTGCTTACTAACTTTTGTGGCGTTTTTAGAAACCACCTATTCTGCAGTCCTTTTAACGCCGCACAGCGCGCTGCTTGCTAATAGTAGCCGATTCTTAAAGGCGGTCCCGTCCGTCTTTAAGGGCATATTGAACCTCAAATGACCGAGTTTGCGGATATGGTGCAAGAAATGTACGATCATCGCGAAGATCGTGAGCCCCATGTACGTGTTTTTCGCGAAAGGGCAAATCCATTTCGGGACGATGACAGCAGCAGTTCCGATTTATCGTTAGAAAACAATGACCGAATAGGGGCCCATGGAAATTTTATTTCACACCATTTGTGAAGAAGAAACATTTTTTATTAGAGTATATAATTGTCTAAAATATATGTAGAATTATATGATTCCTAATTTTATGTACATATTGAATTATTTATTATTTTGAATTTAAATTTTTATAATACAATTATGAATTAATTGGATTTTTAAATTCTTTTTTTTTTAATTCGATGACTTCCCTGGTCCACTCATGCACATTCTGACTCTGTAAAACCTCCCTTTTCGCTTTTCTTTTATGCCACTGCATGAAGTCATCTAAAATTTATTAATATAAAGTTAAGTAAGTTATTAGAAAGAGCAAAATAATAGACACAAGAGTAAAGAGAAGCTACGAAATAGGAAGTGACCACTACCTAGACGTGACCACACCCAAGCAAAACAACACTCAAGACAGTGACCGAAAAATTCAGCGACCAACTATAGCAGTAAACTACAAGACGATACGAGCATACAAACTAAGAGTTGAGGAAACAGCAATACAATACAAAGAGAAATTAGAAGCCAAGTTAGAAGTGGCCAACGACAGCGAAGCAGTAGAGGAAATGTGGGATAACATAAAAAGAAATATGGTTGAGGCAGAAGAAAGGCAAACAGAAATAATAAAAGCAAACGTAGGATACAAAAACATGCAAATGGTTAAAATATCAGAAGGAGCATACGCCGATGATGTGGTAGTGATAGCAGAAAGTGAGAGGAACCTGCAACATAACATGAACGTATGGAATAAACACCTAGAGAAATATAACATGAAGATGAACTACAGCAAAACAAAAGTACTGATAATAGGAAAACGGAAAGAACACATAAATATACAGATAGGACAGGACCAGATTGAACAAGTGGAGCAATTCAATTACCTTGGAGTAGAACTTACAGAAGACGGGAAAATGGAAGGAGAATTAAGCAACAGAATAAACAACACAATAAAAACGTACTATGCCCTGAATAATATACTTACTAACAAGAAAGAGATAAGCACAAAGACAAAAATGAATATATACAGAACGATTTTGACATATAGGAGCGAGACGTGGAAGCTAACCAAGAGAGATAATGGGACAACAAAATAGAAGAAATAATAAACAGCAGAGGGAAGACAGTGAAACAAGCAAGACAAATGGCAAAGAACAGAAGAGAGTGGAAAGAATTTACAAATACATAACAAAACTGTAATGTTACATACAGTAACATGTATAGCCCACACCGAAAGGTAAAGGGCCTTTTGATAATAATAATAAAATAAGAAAGTTATTAATTAGGTACGTATCTACAAATATAATCAAACCACTATAAAATCTTGTAAACATGATTACTTTGTCTTGAAAAGAACTTCATATTGGAAATCCCGACAATGTGGTAGATAATCCCCGCAATAAAATTCGAAAGACGCGCGCGATCGAGTGTAGGGCTTGCAACCTAGCACACCAAAATACGTAAATATGCATTGTTGCCGAGTGTTTTTTCGGTGAGGCTCGCTGTTAGTTAACTGTGGGGAAAATGTGAGCGCAGAATAGGTGCGCTGCTAACTCCGTTGTTAGCGTTAAAAGCGCTGTTAGTTAAAAACGCTTAAAAGCGGAGTTAGCAGCGAGCGGAGAATACGGGCCAATGTGTTTAGTGATGGCGTCAAGAGTGAAAATGCAACGAACCATCGAACAACGTTGTATATTATTTAATTTATATTCTGAACATAAATCTAATGACACATGCTTACTGGCCCGTATTTTACAAATAGCCCAGGTAGTGGAAAAATATAATAAGCTATTCGGAATGTACCATCAATCTTAATGTTAATGAAAAAAATATAATACGATTATAAACTAAACTTATTGAATATGTACTGTCTATAGCAGTCCGAGGAGACCTGACAATGACTCATATTTTTTCGAACAAAAAATCGCATACATATCTGTAGAGTGCAATGAAATACGAAACGTATGTCGAATTCCGGCAATATGGGCAATTAAATATGGGCATTAAATTATAGGCAAATTAAAATAGGTAATATTATTAAAGCAAAACAATAATTAACTCGAAGTTGCAATGAATCCAAGTTTATAATTGCCAGTTGCTTTATCTGTCAGTCTTCGTTAAGTATTTGAAGATAAGATGTAATTGATGATTAATACCTCATTGGCGCATTTTGATGTATTGAGATTTCAATTAATGTGATCCTTGGTAAATTGCATGCCGCATACGATAAATGTCAAAATTATTTTTTGCTAATTGATGTTTAAGTGCACCGCCGCGTTTTAATTACTTTATTTACGCATTATGAAAATTATTTACTCACTGCCCACCAAACAAAAAAATACTGCTTACATTCAAGGTTTTATAATAATTATTATTTATTATAAAGGATTTTACTCCACAGCAGTACCCGGGCATTACAAATCGAGATTCAAATTTTAGTTCTACACTGAAAATTTCGCTAGGAAAATAAAATTATTGTATTTTAACATAGCGATTACAAAAATATAATAAGAAAACAACAAGTATCAAGTTTTAATTCTCGCTTTAATTCAGACGAAATAAGTATCTGATGACGCCTATGACGATTAATAATTATAAAATATGATGCAGATTGGACAGAAGTGCGAAATAATATTTTCTTCGGCATCAATCTGTGCAGCATTTGTCTATTGAAATGAGAAAAATGATCGATAGCAGTTTTGTTTTTATGTATTGTCCTATAAATAAACTTACTGACCGGATATTAAATTTTCTAGAAGGTCGGATTCGATTGTAGGAATTCAGGTGGGATTTCATTGCATGAATTCTGATCGGATATGTCAATAATACTAATACCTTATTAGTTATCCTTACACAATCATAAAAAAAAACCGAAGAACATTTTTGAATTCTAAATATTAACGAAAAATAATATTTCAGTCTTCTAATATGAATCAAATAATCCATCAAAAATATGCAAATCTATAGAACTTTATTTTGTCTCTCCTGAAGGGTATTAATTTTCTATTACAGTTGGAAGCATTTTATACATTTGATTTTTTGTGCCATTATATACTAGACATTCTTCATCGTCGAATAGCAAGATTCAAAATATAAATCTAAACTCTATCAATTGGTTATATGTCGCGGGAAACCAATCAATAATGCTGCGAATGGCATATTTTTAGAGCGCATTTATAACCTATTTACTGCAGTTTAAGTTATGAAGAAACAAATTTCTGGCAATCTGTGCCTTCCTCCCATGGATCAACTCTAGTAAACTTTCAATGGAAGCGAGTGCAAAACGTGTCACACATTTTATTTTAAGACCTAACTGGGTGAAGGACATAAGTCCTTTTATGGTATTTAAATCATATTTCAGGTTCAAATTCAGAACGTATGACCTTATATTATTATGCCGTTGCGTTTGATTATTTCATAAATGTACAATTATCGATAAAAAAAAGTGTAAAGTGTAAATAATATATGTAACGCATTTTATTATGTGATCGCAATTTTTCATGAATACAGGTGTTAGCTTTTACTACTAAAATTTTATACTTAAAACTTATTATGAGCTGCGATTATTGGTTTGATGTTAGTTTTACTTTCTATAGAAGATGTATTGGTTACAATATGGCGATGTTTATGCAGCCCCTTAAGTTTATTCCAGTCCCTTATGAAGTATGGGATTATTTCTTGTAAATATAATTACGTCACAATTATCAAAATATATACATTATGCGTATATTACCATTTTTTTAATTAAATAAAAAAGCATATGGCTATTATTTTAAGAAATAATATTAATTATCACAGTATTATAATTTCATTACTCTGTAAACAGAAAACCGTGATACGAAGAAGAAGAATATTTCAGTGTTATAAAAAAGTTATAAATATTTTGCAATAAGTCGAGAACAAATCTATAAAATTAAAAAAATATTCCTGAAATTTCGGCAATTATTCGAGAAAAATTAACAAAATTCATGCATATTTCAATTTTATAAAATGGTTATCAATTCTATGCAATGATTCGAGAAAAAATATACAAAATTTAAGAATATATTCCAGGCTTATAAAAAGAAAATGAAAAATTCTGCAATAATTCAAAGATTATTCAAACAAATTCAAGTTCAGTACAAACTATATGAAAAACTAGTACGATTATTAGAAAAAAGCTTTACACAAGTAACAGATATTCCAGTCTACTATAAAATTTCTATACGAAACTTGCAATAAATCGATTTTATTTCAATTTTATAGAAATAAAATATGTTCATCAAGCTTGATAATAATCACGACCAGTCAAAATCTAGTTGTTATGAAAATAATCTGATAAACAGCCCAGTTTTACAATCTCTGATTACCTGTAACTGGAGATTAGTTTCCATGACTACCATTGCCATAACATATGTTTCCGATGAAGGATACAAATTTAGAGATATATTATATAAAAAATCATATGAACTTTCTGTAATAGAAGGAACATCTACTAAATTCGAGAATATTTCAGTGTTACCAAAAAGTTTATAGATATTGTTAAATAATTAGACACAATCTATAAAATTCAAAGAAAGTCTTGTGTAAAAAATAATATGAAATTTCTTTAATTATGCGAGAACAATCTACAAAATTCAACACTTTCATGAAACATTTCTCACAAATCACGGAAAATGCCGTAGAATTCTATCTAAGTGTATTAAATTTCATAAAAATTGAATAATAAATTTAAGATGCTCAAATTGCAAATCATATGGACACCATTGAACTATGAGACCCAGCACGTCTAAACCGGTATTCAGTTGTCCTTGGCCAGATGTTTCATTACTAGGGCACATTTTCGCATTTTAATTCAGATTTAGTTTAGTTTTCGGTAAATTTAATGATAAAACAAAAGATAATGAATAAATTCAAATAATTTAGTACCACTCCTACCAGTATCGAAAAAACGACATAGTTAAACCCTTTTTTGTGCGTCTTTTATTTTTCATTTTTCAATTTTTGAAACAAACAATATAAATAAATAATAATAAACACATTTCAACATTCTCGTCATTCCCTTTTATTTTTTCATTAAATTTACTGAAAGTGAAATTAATCCGAATTACATTGCGAAAATTGGGCCAACATGCGAAAAATCTCACAAAAATATCACAAGAATTTAAAAAAGTAGCACAAAAACATCACACTAGCTAATATACTAGCTAATATAGCCAAACCCCGCGGGGTTTCGTTAGTCTGTTGGCTTACTTTCATTTCGCGTTGAAACCATTTGTTGGAACCAAATTCTCATTCATAAGAAATTGTTTACTTCAACCAACACCGATACACGAAACAAACCTGCGTGAAGTTGTGAAGACTAGAGAGAAGTTTTCTTCTTGTAATCAATAACAGCACAGACAAGTTCTAAAGGCTGAGAATTTATATGTGAAATTATTAGAGATCTGTTATTAAATATGGCCAATTGTCAATAGACTTCTCCTAGGTTTAAATAGGCGAGTGCGTCAGTATGGGATGCATTTCGAATTTTCGGAGTACGCGCGGTGAGATCAGCGGAGGCATCCGCACTTGTCCTGGCAGAAGGCAGATGTTGTTAGTGCTTGGAATGGAATTAGATAATTTCTCTACTTTGTTATTACGGTTCTGTTAAGCTAGTTTAGGTTAGGCTAGGCTAGCGGAAATCGATTTTCCTATTTTTTGTGCATACATACAGCAGTAATACCTAATATAGACACGTCAGTCCATTCAGGAGCAAATTCGACAAATTTTTCCTTGAACTTGTATAAATGTTCTATGCACATAAAAAAAACTGGGACAATTAATATATTCTAACGTGAATGTGTCTGATATTACTATGGATACCATTTTTAACATCTTATTTATCTGTCAAAATTATTTAATGCCTCGTTCAATCGAATAAAATAATTTTAAAATCTCTATTAAGAGTTCGTCCAGTTTTATATAGTATATAGTACACTATATAATGTGTCCAATAATACAAATATATTCACTAGCAAAACATGAGATATAATAAAGATATTATATTGAGATATTATTATGTAATGAAATCATATTGACAAATCTATTTTTTAAATTATCTAATATAAAAAGAAAATATCTATATCAATTGCATCCTACATCCTGCGCAGAGAATTAATAGTACTGACAATAACTCATCAGTAGACCCTCAATTAATATAGAACATGTAACACAGTTTGGGTTGAAGAAGAAATTCGAGGTATGAATGTTTAATTTGTTTTAATTTCCGATATTTTGTAGCTATACTTAAAGCCACCACCCCGGCTAGGAACCTCTACCTCTTCCGCTGCACCAACAGCGGAACTGCATCATCCCTACCAAAACTATCCCCTCTACAGAAGCCACGAAGGCTATTTAACCACATGGCGTCATCTTAGTAACACAAAAGGGATCAGTTCTTTATACGGTGAAACGCTAAATGGTCTGGCTAGCAATACAGCTTATAGTGGTACAAGTTCACCTCGCGTGCGACCTCAAACCCCAAATGCTGGCAGACTAGTGAATCTTATTTATTGGAATGCAAATGGTGTGAAAGGGCAGGAAGCACAACTGCGATGTTCAGCAGAACGACACAAAGCGGATGTTCTATTGTTATGCGAAACACACCTGCTCGAAGGACAGTCGCTAAAGCTGCCAAACTACATCATGTATCGTGACGACAGGTCAGTCGGTAGGATGGATGGGACCGCCATTCTTGTAAAGTAGGGTACCGAAAAGGATGCAGAGGGCACTGAAGGTTACTGAAAATTGGTGTAAGCAGGAGGCTCTCAGTAAATCCTGGGAAAACATCCATGCTGGTTTTCACGCGACAGAGAAACCTGAAGGGATTCAGAGAACCCCGGTTGTGAGGAGAGCCAATAATATTAACGGGGAAGGTTAAGTATCTAGAGGTTACCCTAGATAGCAAATTAACCTTTAAACCGCCTTCTGGACTTGTAGACGATTGTTTGGAACCAACTGGGTACTAAAACCGGAAGTAATATTTTGGATGTATACGACTGTAATAAGACCAGTGCTAACTTATGCATCCCTAATATGGTGGCACAAAGCCAACAATAGGGTTTGCCAATCAATATTAGGCAAAGTACAACCCATGGCTTGCCTGGGAATCACGGGTGCAATGAGTACGACACCCTCCAATGCCATGGAAACCCTACTGAACCTGTCTCCTTTATACCTGCTAATAGAGGCAGAGGCCAGGAAAAAGGGCTACAGGCTGGGAATATTTGGCCACGCTACGGGACACCATCAGCGTTCCGGTGTGGCCATACCAAAATCCTTGATGACATAGAACGGTGCCGAATTCTGATGATGCCGTCCGATAGAATCACACCTACCTTTAACCTAGGATGACCTTTCCAGGTGATTATTCCGGCGAGGGAGGAATGGGACACGGGTGGGAAATATAGCAACATCAATGGATCAATTTGGTACACTGATGGTTCGAAAACGATAGCCGGCGTTGGGGTGGGGATCTACGAAGCCGCACAAGGCAATGAGACCTACATCAACCTTGGTAAGCATCCTACAGTATTTCAAGCAGAAATAATGGCAATCGCGAGCTGTGTTCAGATCTTGATGGAGAGGGCTTATATAAATAGACAAATCTTCATCATGACGGATAGTCAAGCAGCTCTGAAAGCATTGAACTCCAATAGGATCACCTCCAGAACAGTACTGGAGGGCGTTAAAGCACTACAAGCACTGTCATCCACCAACAAACTAAAACTCGGTTGGGTGCCGGGACATCAGGGCATACAGAGCAACGAAATAGCCGACCGACTCGCTAAGAAACGAAGCGAGGAAGTTGCCTTTGGACCTGAACCGACTGGAGCTATACCATACAGCACCGCTACGGGAATAATAAAAGGAAAACTCAAAGCCGCAACAATCCATCACTGGATAGAAGCTGACGGTATCAAACAATCAAAACTCTTCATTAGTCAACCCTCGGAAAAGTTGGCTAAAGAGTTACTAAAACTACCCAAGGGTAGACGCAGGTGGCTGGTTGGACTACTAACAGGACACGGCAGACTGAGGAAACACCTGCATACGATAGGCATTGTCCAAAATGAGCAATGTAGGCTGTGTGAAGAGGACGAGGAATCGGCCCTCCACATTCTATGCGAATGCCCGGCGGTAAGCGAACTGAAGCAGAGGTATTTCGGAAACCCTTTGGAAAAGAAAAAGAGAGCATCCCTCATTATCACAACTAAACCCTGATGAAGCGACTACTGTCCTTGCTAGTATTGGTGATAAAGAGACCCTCCTCGTAGCAGCGAATAATACACCGAGTCTGCAACTAGATTTTAACGACATCACTGCCTTGCCTAAGCTACATTCTCCTGCTATAATAGCAGGGAGATGTCAATGCTAAACACGCCACATGGATCTGGAACTGAAAACTCTAGAGGTAGAACCCTACACAACTTCGCAACAGATAATCACCTGGCCGTAATTGGGCCATCGGAACCCACCCACTTTCACCAATGTGGATGTGCGGACGTCTTAGATGTAGCGATCCTTGAGGCTATCGTTAGCGTTCACAGCGTTTGGTCGCTGTCGGAGCTCGACTCTGATCACAACCCGGCTTTGCTGACGCTTAATTACCTCGAGATCAACTGGCGCCGCCCCGGCGGTACGCAGGTATACAAAAAGATCAGGTAAAAAGAGGGTCATGCTCGTATTGTACTCCGTATCAGTGGTGATTCATGCGATGCTGTGGAGCAAGAGGTAGTCAAACTCACAGAAATAATACAGCCAACTCTCGGGGACTCCTCAGCTGAGATGCGCAGAAAACTGTGGGCTTCCCGCAGACCTCTGTACGGAAGCTTTGGCAGAAGTATCGAAACCCAATTGACCGCAGACGTCTTAATTCCAAGATCACAGGGACCAGCGCTGGCGTGATGCCACCGTGACACAGGGTGACACAGGGTGGCTCCCTGTGGAGGTGTACCCGGCAGTTAACAAAAGCGAGGGCTCCAACTGCGGCTTTCCTCGATGGAAACGTCATGGTCACCGAGCCAAAAGCAAAGTCTAAACTGTTTGCAACGTCTCTGGCAGGTCAGGTTACACCTAATCCGTCGAAGAACAATGTTCACTGTTACGTAACAGACCTTGTGGCAGGGTACCTAACGAGACCCGTCTCCAAGGACTTCCGGATGGTTTCACCAAAGGAAGTTGGTGAGATAATCAAATACTTGATAAACCGCAAGGCCCCCGGTGCAGACGGCATTAGTAATAGTGCACTGAAGCATCTACCGGGGCGTGCACACTTCACGCGTTCTCATTGCATCACTATTTAACAGAATATATGCCCTAAAATACTTGCCATACCAATGGAAAATGGCAAAGGTTATCGCAATCCCGAAGCATGAAAGCCGCTGAAGCTTCATTTCACCTACCGACCCATTAGCCTGCTCTCGGACCGGAGTAAAATATTCGAGAGAACATTTCTCAACCGCCTCACGGAGACGATATCACAGCGTGATATTCTGATCCCCGAGGCACCAGGTAAAGCATAACGCGCGGCTTCAGTGATAACCAGCACACAGATGCAGTGTTTTTAGACATTGAAAAAGCATTCGACAAAGTATGGCACGAGGGTCTCATATACAAACTGATCTACATGGGATTTCCGGATGTTTACAGCCACATCATTTATTCGTATCTGATGGATAGGAAGTTCTATGTTCATTTGGAGGGTGAGTCCTCCTCTTCCATGAATATCGAAGCCGGTGTGCCACAAGGCCACAAGGTAGCATGATTGGCCCAACGCTCTTCTCACTGTACATCAATGATGTACCGAAAGAGCAAAAGGTTGCACTCTGGAAAACTGAGGTCAAGTATTTGGGGGTCATCCTTGTTCGGCGACTCAATTTCAGAAGCAACACTTCTCGGGTCATAGGAAAGGTATGGTGGCAAAGCTCCAAGCTGGATCCCCTGATCAATGAGAATTCGAGGCTCTCGTACAACAGTAAGCGATTGCTGCATATGAGCTTTTTTCGGCCTATACTGACATATGCCTGTCCATCATGGGTGTATTATAAAGTACAGGTAGGGCATCTGCAAGTGTTCCAGAACTAGGGTCCGAGAGCCTTTACTGGATGTCACTACTTGGTGAGGAACAGTATATTGCATAACGACTTTAATTTGCCTCAGATCCAAGAGTTTGTTTGCCAGCAGACTTTCTACAGAAAAGCAGAAGCTAGAGCGAACAGACTTATCCAGGGTCTGGGACAATATGTCACAGACAACCCATGAATTAAGCACCCAAGCCGACGCACATACTAAGCTGAGTCCTACTGACTACCAGTTAGCTTTTTCAAAATACCTGTAAGGGGTTATTAACTTAATCCGGAGCTACGTCGGCTGAACCTAAAAGATTTAAACCTTGGGGTTGCATTTAAATGCTCATATCTGAATGTTGAACATTTCTGATGATCAATATGATACTGCAGGTCATGGTGAAGAACTGGTACCTCATTATTGATTTATTGACGAGTTCTGGTGTCCTGAGTACAGAGAGAGGTTTTAGTCGGTAGGAATCCGATACTACCGATACCGATACAGGGTGCATTTCACAAGACTTCCTCTCCTTTATAAAAACAAGACGCCAGAGTACTGCCAGCTCTGTCAGCCTCTCCCTCGAGAAGGAACTAGAGACTATACTCGCTCCAGCCTCCAGTGCGTTATTCCCTGGCAGACAGAACCAGCTCCCACAGCCATGCGTTCTACCAGCCGTCCAGACGAGTACCTAGCAACACCAGCTCCCATCGCTGTGCGTTGCACCAGGCGTTCAGACGAGCACCTAGACCGCCACGTCAGTCGCCAGATGTTATAGCCTGGCAGGGATCACTAGCTCCACCGCCGTGTGTTACACCGGACACCAGACGCCATTCGAGCGGCATCCCCATCGGCCGTAAACCCGAGGAGCATGCCGCTGCCACTTCGAAGGAAGTCCTACAATTGTGTTCTGCTATCTGTATATATTGTGATGATAATATGAAAGCAATAAACCGGTGGCGATATTCATTTAAGTAGCATTAGATTAATTATAATTAGTTAGGTTAAATATAAGTCTCATGTAAATAGGAGTTTATTATTGTTATGATTATTTTTTTGTATATTGCGCAATAGAAATAAAACGCAAACGTACAAGTGTGTAGTAGGCGCCTTGACTACGGCTCGAGATGTAAATGTTTGTGACATATACGATGCGGAGAAAGTATAACAACACGCGAGCGTTTCCCGATAAACAACAAAATAGATGAGCGACGGGTGCGAAGTGATAAAAAGGACGGAGAACGTATCCAGATCTGGTGAGCTCTGCAGTCGAACGTAACAGCAAAACAGTTGGTACCAAGCGAGTGCAATCGACATCGAACCCTGGATAACCGGGACAGGCTAAAATAAGCACGACAAGAGTCAACAGTATACTGCTTTCCGGGAAATAGTCTTTCCGCGAAAACGAAGCGACGAATACGCAGCGAACGAGTTGGCATGAGAATGAGAGAAAGAGAGAGGGCGCAGCCGAACAATAGAACGAAACCAGCCGAGTGGATGGCAGCCGGCATCACCGAGGATCGAGACGGATAGCCGACCAACGTGGGACATAGAGGAGCACGAACCAGCGACACGCGCAAATACATGATAACGAGGTATCTTGACGCAACACATATGTAAATTGCGTAATATAAATCACATTAGTTAATTGTTTTCTTTTAAGTTAGTTGTTTTGTCAATCAGGTAGGATTTAGATATGATAGGATTTAGTTACTAAGTTATTTTTGTAAATATACGTCAGCGGTTTGTTCAAAATTATTGATTGGTCCATTGAATAAATCAATCATTCACATAAAAACTGAATATTATTGACAAAAGAGAGTAAGACTAGTCAAGACAATGGAACCTGTGATCTACAGACCATGAGAGAGAGAAGAGGGAATACAAGGTAATTAATAAATACTAATACACAACAAAAAGCCCACACATACCGTAGCATTTGGCATCCCAAGTCGTGGGGCTATTTAGGTTATTCTTGGCGTATAAAACTCTCAAGTAATTATAAAAACAATACTATTCAGTAATGGACAAAGCGAATAAGGTGGGTAGGCCCAAGATGGCAACTACAGCGGAGAAAACAGAGGATGTTGGACAAGGACAGGGCGAAATTGCTGCAGTAAGAAATGATGAATCGGAGGAAAGTCAGGTCGCAGTTCCTGTGGAACAACCACAAGTCATCTTAGAGATGCTCTTAAAACGACAAACGGCGAAGCAAAGTGAATTCAGAACAGAATTAAATTACCTAAAAAAATCGCAATCGGCTATGCAAAATTCGCAATTTTCGCAAAATTTAGATTATCCAGCGTACAAGTTGACAGCACTTTCTTGAACGGTTTGTATCACTACATTGTTACTTTGTATGAAGTAGTTGGACATTACATTACATTACCGTTTGCGTCTGATATTTGACGGCGTCGTTCGTTTTGAAATTGCTCCCAAAATCATCGAAATTTTATACTAATATTAGTGACTATAATTTTGGGAAGATGTTTAAAGTGGATGTATGAAAACGTATATTATTTTCGCTGCTAACGTATATTTGAATATATTCAAAATACGATAATGAGAAAAAAAAACACAAAGACCACAAGTCTGCAACATTAATTTTTCATTAAGAATTTAGAAAGGTTTTGAAAATTTAGAACTTTATAAATGTTAATAAAGTCAATGAACAATATTGAATTGTCTTTATAATTGAATAGCAAACATTATGAATGGTGCCAAATTTTAACAATTTCTACATTCTGTCAATTTTAATATGGTTCAATAAATGAATCTCATCTGAAACATTCAAAATATAGAATGGAAAAAAAAACTCATAAATAGATACCAAACATGTCATTGACATTAATGAATTTCATTGAATTTTTAAGGAAAGATTGTTTTATTGTGTATGACTAAAATTTTGAAATTTGGTGGTTTTCGTGGAGTGTTTTAGAAATGTACTACTTTACAAATACCAAAAAATCATTGAACATTAATTGAAAAGTAAACATTATGAATGGTGCCAAATTTCTACAATTTCGCCATTCTGTAATATAAATATGATTTCATAATTGAATCTCCTGCGAAACATTAAAAAGTGAAAACGATAAAAAATATAGAAATATTCTAGAAATAACACTTAAGAACATATCGGCGCATTCTTTTTTAAACGGGATAAGCGCCAAAAATACAATTTTCGCTTTACACGTTTGTACCACACTAAATTACAATAGAATACAATATTTTGTTAATACGAGAGTTCAGTATGTAATATAAAGGTACAAATGGTATTACCTCAGAGTAATATGTAATATAGGTAAATTAAGGGAAGATGGTTTCCATCGAGCGTACAATAGTGCTATTGAAATTGCGCAAACGGAACATGTAATTCGTAACAAACCTTTGGGTCTAACTAATTAAATAACTGAAAAAATATATCTCAAGCCAGGGCAGGGACAAGACGCGGTTGGGCACTGCAAGTCGAACAAACACAGCGGTAATAAAATATTGTGTTGGTTGAATGAGAAACATAGATATGACCAAAAAAAAATAGTGGTATGGCCGCAGTTCACAAAAAGCCCAAAAATGGCTTAAATAGCCGTTAGCAAATTTAAGTTTTAAGTCGACACCATTTTATTAAATTCTTATTGTGCTAATATTCTGACAATATGAAAGTACATTTTGACATACCTGTAGATTTCAAATATGCTATAGAGAATGGTTTGATACATACATTTGTAAATTAAAATGGTTTGTATCCATAAATAACACATAGATTTTAATAACACTTTTGAATTCTACTCAAAAAGGTATCTCAAGAAGTCAAACTATCATTGCAATATAGATTCAATTTAACGAGTTAGAGCTTAAACTTGAAAATGCATTAATTTTAATTTTTCGCCCGTGACGGTCAAAGCATTCAATTTTTTACACTTTAATAGGCTGATTAGGCCTTCGCCTTAAGATTAGTGTGACTAATTATCAAATTCTCGATTTGTTTTATTTTTACCATCTGTAATCAAGAGAAGTTGAGAAAAATCCGATATCCCAAAAATAGCCATATTAATATGAATAATAAAAATTAAACTTCCGTAGGACAATGTACTATGGATTTACATGTAAAAATTTAATTCTTTAAATATTGTCTTCCCTAATTATTTTAGAGAAAAACTATAATGAACTCTTTTGTAGAGCAAAAAATACTGCATAAATTCCTATGGTGCGTTTTCCAATGCACCACCCTGTATAGTATATGTGCATTAGCAGTGGTAGAAACGAACATAATGCACAATGTTCAACTTGCAACAATTTCATTACTTTCTTCAGATTTTAAAGTCCCCGAATCCATTAAAAAATTATATACGTATAAAAATATAGCAATGAGTGCCGAGAGTGCGCTATCTCGGCAACATGCCTCGGAAACTTCTCCAGTAACACCCACTGGATGTCGGCAACTGAGCGGCATACGTTTATACTGTTAATCTGCTAATATCGACCGCTCAAAACCGTAGTAGGTCCAAAGAATATACTAAAGAGTAGTAAAGAGTAGGTCAAAAACCTCTTCATGAGCACATGAGCTGCATGGTGGACGTCGAGAAAACGAACATCATTCGGGGATAATCGACAAGGTTCGTGCTCACTATTTAATATGGAAGGTATTAATTAGGTTTTATTAATGGATTCACTATACATGAACAAATCAAATCATACTTTTTATTCTTACTTCTTATACTCTAGAACAAAGGTCTCCAAACTTGTCAGCCTAAGGGCCACACTAACTCCTCCACTAAACCCAAGGGCTAAGACCTAGCTAGCTCATTATACCAACATATTGAAGTTTTGAATTACGTACAAATTTTTGTTCAGGCAGCCCACTGATAGAAACGTATGCATCTTTCAAATGCGGGCTGAAATCTCAGCAGTTGTTGTTTAAGAAAGTAAATGCTGAACAAGAAGCAGCAACTTGTGTTTCCACGTGGCCCATTCAACCTCTCAATCATCGCCAAGTCCGCGAGCTTATTGAAGAGATTGGAGAGAATGAATTCTCATATTATATTGCAGCACGCTGGCACAGGGAAAAAGTTCGAACGCGATTTTTTTGAGCTGTAATGAGCTTTTTGAGCTTTGGCTGAGGTACAAATCAATGAGTACTTAGGGAAGTTATCATTTTATATTATATTTAACTAGTACCTTAATTTAAAATTACAAGGAGAAAACGAGCAAAATTGTTTAGTTCCAATCTGAAATCAACAAAACATGTTTCACGCATTTTAATATTTCCATTTCCGGTGGATTTCGCAATTTTAAGCTTTGGGAGCTTTGAAAATAAATGTTGAGTCTAGTTTTTCAAATCTTAAAGCAATTGCAAATTATATCAAGATTTTTCAAAATCCTTTAACGCCGATGTTGAAACCCTTGTCCCAGAACTTCAAATGAAAATCATTGATATGCAGTGTTTTAAAGAAAAACATTTAAAATCAGCATTGCTGGAATTTTATAGTCTTCTACTCAAACAGTGTGATCAGTTGCACAAATTTGCTCGTGGCCTTTTTCCGCATTCGGCACTACATTTATATGTGAAAAAAAAAATCTCCAAAATGAAATATACAAGAAATATTTACATATCTAAATAACTGACAATCATTTGAAGTCGCTGCTGATAATTTGCACTAATAAACTTGATCTAAAACTAAAATTGTCAGTGGAAAGTGATAGGAAGTGGAAAGTTGCAGCTAGATAAATGTCATGTAATAATTACAATGTTTAATTTCATAACGTGAATAACCTATGTATGTCACTTATTGTAAGTGTTTAGGATAAATCTCATATCATTTATTACAGTTAAAATGTTCAATTTCATTATGGATGTATGTCTGTTATTGTGTTTCTTAACTGGGCGTTACATAAAAACATCGGATTATTATTTTGTATGATTTACTTACATTGTAAATTTTACAATATAAGTAAATCAAGTAATCAAAATTAAGAGTAAATCAAATATCACCGGATTAGTGGTGCTCGCGGGCCGGTGTTGGCCCGCGGGCCGTAGTTTGGAGACCCCTGCTTTAGATAATAGCCGAGAGGCCCAAGCAATTGTAGAATTGTCTATATAATTTTGCGAAAATTCACAAATTGTTTTATTTTACCTTACTCTGTATATTTCCAACATTTTCTCAGATTTGACCTTTAAACAATAAATAATCCCGGTCTGCTATGATAAAACCATTTGTGATAAGGATAATAACTCTATAACTCGCAAATGTATTTCCGGACACATTCATAGCAATTTTATTATGCGATGTGTAACGTAATTTATCGCGAAAGTTGGGCCACTTATTGAGGCAAAACTCTTAAATGAAAACAACTGACAACAAATTCTTGCCAATAGAAGTTATTGTAATTCGAAAATTATCAACTAATATTTCTATATAATCAAGTTATATATTCAGAGACAAAATTCCATGGATTTATGTTTCATTTACTTCTAATGTTTGTAGTAATAAAGAGGATGATTGATATATAGGTTAATCCTGATTACCTATATCCGCAACGAGCTATGGATAGTATTTATAAATTTAAAAAAAAACTAAATAAATCCTTCATCTACTCCAAAATTTACAGACAATTTTTGAAAAATTACTCCTGCAGTCGTCTCGCCGAGAGCTGACAATAACTCAATTTTCGTACAAAGAATCGCGTTTTCTAAGCCCGTTCGCATGCTTAAGGTAAATGTAATAGAATGAAATGAAATAAGAAACGTATGTCGAAGTCACGCAATATAGGGCGATGAGTCACTGTCATCTCTCGGCGGGCCGACCATATAAGGATGATGGGTGGACAATCTTATCTTATTTTTGGCAACACGGCCGATAAGTGTTTTGTACACCTTTAGTTAGAAAAATCCCCAGAGAAAACAGTCAAGGCAGATCAGATCTGGAGATCTTGCAGAGCAGAAAACGTGAACTAAATCCCATTACTATTTACTAGAATAAGTATCATTTAACCATTCTCTAGCAGCTTAATGTCTAAAAAATGGGTAAGAAGGGGCAAAGCCCAACTGAAAAATCATGACTTGTTCAGCAAGCGTCATACTACCCAAAAACTCAATGGTCCATTTAGTTTATCTTAATTTATTTCTTATCAAACATTGACCTCTTCAAAATACAAGTCATCACGCAAAAGTCATCACACCCCTGAGGCAAAGTTCCAAGGTCAAAGGTAAAGGTAATTTTGTTCTAAATTTTTAAAGATTATTTTTTCGAAGGTAGTATCAATGTTTAACTTTTTTTATTGATATAGTTTTTTTTTTATTGGGCGGGTTTAGTTTCCGCATGATTAGCACACTTAACCCTCTATTGCATATTGTTCCCAAATGGGAACACATCCATTTTTGTTATGTAAAGTGGTGCCATCTTACAAATTTCTTTTAAAATTTTATAGAGATACCTTTGTTTACAGTACAGTTTCCAACTTTAAATAGCTATTTGTCATAGATGTCTCTGCTTTATTATGTCCAACCGTTTTTAGGTTTGTCAGTTAGCCAAGCGCGAATTCTATTGTTGTTCCTCATTTGAAAATAAAACATTGTGGTTTATATTACTTGCAGGTAAATTAAATATTTTTTATTATTAGATGTAACTGATCCTCAACAAAATATATTTGTGAGGGAAACTGATCTTCCTGAAGAAATATTACAATTGAATGGTGCATACAATATATTCAAATATTTTCTCGCTGATGACTTTATTTCTCGAACTGTAAAACAGACATGTTTATACAGTTCTCAGAAAAGAGTAAACAAACCACTTACACTTAACTCCAAAGAAATAGAGCAATTCTTAGGAATATAGGTTTGGATGTCTCTCATTAGACAACATTCAACACGAAGACACTGGTCTACTAATACCAAATCGTCAGAAATTTCTGAAGTTATGCCCTTAAACAGGTTTAAAGAACTGAAACGGGTTATTCATTTTTTTTTATAATACCGTGGCTACCAAAAATACTGATAAACTTATGCCAGTACTGGATCAAATAAAAGATGCGTGCCAAAAAATACCCTTTGAGGAGAACCTCTCTTACGATGAACAAATTATTCCGTTCAAGGGTAGAACATCGTTAAAAACGTACAACCAAAAAAAGCCGCACAAATGGAGCTATAAGATGTATGTTTTGTCTGGGGTGAGTGGTTTCAGTTCAAATTTTGAAATTTGCAGTAAAGCTGCTATCAACAGGATGCCAGGAGAACCTGATTTTGGGGCAGCCAGGAATATAATTTTTCGTTTATGTAGACCCATTTCTAGAAATGTTGCCCATAAAGTGTACTACGATAACTACTTCTCCAGTTTACACCTGTTATCTTACCTAGATGGGACTACAGACTGTACCAGAAAAAGATATGAAAAAGAAAGGTCGAGGCACATATTTTGAAAACTGCTGGTATAAATGGTGTAAATGTTCATTCTGTTCAATGGTATGATAATCGCATAGTTTCCTTGATATCGACATTTGCCGGAACAGAGCCAGTGACCAAAGTCCAACGATTTTTTAATTCTGAGAATTGCAAAAAAGAAATTGAACGCCCAAATATAGTGTCGATATATAATATGCACATGGGAGGTGTAGACTTGCAGGACTCTCTTTTGAGGTTGTACCACATTAAACTAAAAAGTAAAAAATGGTTCATGCGGATATTTTGTCACATGATAGATTTAGTAATTATCAATGCGTGGTTACTCTCCAGACGAATCAACCTGCAGCTAAATAAAAACAACTACACCTCTCTCTTGGAGTTTAAAACATCACTAGCGCAGGATCTGTGTTGGGCAGGCAAAATATTCGGAAAAAAGGGGGCGCCCCTGCACCAGTACACACTCGAATTCCCCCGTCCCTTTAACACCGAAGAGACGATGCACAGAAGTTGGAATTTGCAAAAAAATGGGATTTAATCTAAGCAACCTTCCAAAACTCTCAAAACCTTGTATGTAGGTGTATTTCGGACTTGGAAATAAGATTCTGAGGTAATGTTTGAGAAGTTCTAAAAATTCAAAATGGCCGATCAAATATGGCGCACAAAAATCTAAAATTCATGTCCAATTTGAATTCTGTGTTGACAATAATTTCGAAAAATATTTTTTTACCTATCTATTAACAATATTTAACAAAATGTATATATTTTATTCGAAGCAATAGATAAAAAATGAATCTTAGCAATGTTATCTGAAAATGTTCATTTTTTACTTATTTTTTTTAAATTTGGTGTTACTTCACTGTCATATGAAAATTAAGATATTTATTGTCGTTCAATAAATTTTAGCGTAACTTTTATCAGTAATTGTCCAAGCATTTATCGATTATACAAAAAAATGTACGTTTTAACGTTTATTTACGTTTATTTTTTTATATAGGCTGTAACTTTCACCGGGGCAGCTCGGAGCAGCTGTTTGCTTTGGAAAAAAGGTCTGCGTACTTTATATTTTTTAGACCCTTAGGAATTTCTGGGGGTACAAGGGGGGCAATATTTTTTTTTCGCTGCTAAACTTTATGCTACGTATAATGTAATATTACATAAATTTCATAAACTGTATTTTACTCATTTATTTGCACTTCTATGAGTATTTAGTATTATTTATTTAACAATTACTCAATTGCAAAAAAATATTGTCTTATACAGGGTGTATCCTAAAAAACGCCGCTAGCCAAAAATATATCATGCAATAGAGGGATAAAATACTAAAGTTGGAGAGACTCCTATATTGTATACTGGTAGTAAAACTGGGTTGAATTATTATTTAGGTACCTTTAACATTTGCATTGACGAACTGGCAATTAAGACCTAATTTAAATTCGCTATATGACACTGACACTGAATTTATAAATAGCATTCATTTCATTGGTACATCAATTCTTACCACGACATAGTCTAATTTGCAATACACATTTCAAAATTAAATGACTATAGATAGTTATTTTATTGTATATGTCTATATATCAATAAACATTTTGTGGTAAAAACATAGCAAGTTGTTTCTCTGTTTTTAAAAATGGACTACCACGTAGTAAAGGTTGAAACCATCCTTATGACTATAGATACCATTGAACCGACAATCGTATCCAAGCTCAATGTATATTTATAGCACAAATTTTTGTTGTACAGTTAATTTATCCTAATAGTAATACTAATAGTAAAGTAATAATACTAATTATATTTAAGCTTTACTAATTAGCCAAATGACGTTTATATATTTTTTATTTTTAAATTATGTTAAATATAAAAGTCAAACTTATGTTTATTAATTTACATTGCATATTAAATGCCGTCTGGTGGTATTTGGTACAGCTTGTATAAAATGACATTAATAACATTAAACTGAATCTGTAAATGATATATAATGTATTTATACTTAAAATCCGAGAACTAATGAATGTTGAATAGTGAGTGAAAATTTATGCAAATTGTGGAAAATTCATCAAATTTTGCAAGTTGAATTTTCTGAAAATCTAATTAAATAATACATATAAAATAGTTATTATACAGGGTGTTTGCTAAAGGCGTTCCGTAAATTTTGATATTGAGTCAGTGATGGAAACCAAACATAAACCGTCATATAAACATGCGAGTTTCTTGATATCAACTGGAAAATTGTGTGCTAAATATCATGATTTAGGACGAATTGAAAAAGATCCTTCAAAATTAGGCAAATCAATGGGAAGTTTCTTGCAAAAATTAAAATTTAATAATAAATTTCGCAAAAATTCAGGACGAATTCAGAAATTTTCTCGATAGAATTAATAAGATTCATTCTATTATCATGATAAAGGACAAATTATTAAAGATTCCTTTGCAATTTTAAAATTAATGCCAAATTTATAGTCTCTACCAGAAGTTATAATTTCATAAAATATAGGTGAAAATTCTAGACGCGTTTAAAATGTTTCTTAATGAAATTGGTGTTAATGTATGCTAAATATTATTATTTAAGACCAACTGAAAAAGTTTCCTATAAAATTAGAAAAATTAATGGTAAATTTGTGTTCTCATCCAGTAGTTTTCGTAGAAAATTTTAATAAAAATTTCTTAGAAACATTTTGTATTTTCAAATAGAAATGCAACATTCATTGTAATTTACAATGATATCACCTAAATAATTTCATTTCAATGAGAATTTTGTGGTTTGATGAACTTTTTGCAATGTGTAATAAAATTTGTATTAAAAATGTGGAACATTTGAAAAAGTTTGAAAATCAAAATGAGTTCTAGGTCAAGCTTTTTCTCTTGTTTCATTGAATTCATTCTACCTTTATACCAAAATATATAGGGGGTCGCGATTATTTTCAGAGTATCTAAAATGGGTAGCGATTAAAAATAAGTTGAAATCAGTAAGTTAGTGGTCATTGAGATTAGTGGTTACTGATATAAACATATACCAACAATAAAACATTAGGTTGATCGTCAGAATATATGAAAATATGTAAAACGCCATTTTTCAAGAAACAACATTTGGATGGAAATAATTTATTTACGTCGATCGATATTTTTTTAAAGCCCTCAATCCACTGAGAGGATGCGACAGATTTTCAACATTGTTACTAATTGTTGTATATTTTTCAACAAAAGTTTAAATTTGATGCCCTCATACTCATATGTACTCATATGTTTGTACTCGTATGTACAGAAAAGGCGAAAATATAACTGAATTTCAACTTTGAGTACGAATTACCTAATGGTGGAAACAGAAAATGAAATTTCAGTGATTCCACAGTATGGCTACAGGTGGGAACTAAGTTTACCAACGGAAACTTTGAAATTCTATTGTTACTTACTGTGTCATAGTCGTCGCTGTAAAAGTCTGACGCCCCTGATTGAATCAGCTCTATTGTCTTCTGCTGAAGCATTAGGTCATCCTGTAGTTTACTGATGCTGATGAGTATGTAGATCACCGCACCGGTCGAAATAGCGCTGAAGATGGCAAAGCAAATGGCCAAAACGAATAGGCAGCGGTGTGGGTGTGTGTTGATTGGCGGCGTGTCTTCTGTAGTCAACTTCTGCGAGCTCATCTTGCCTCTGGTCGGGATCATTAGTAACCTCACTCGCAGCTTCCGATTTGAACACTGAATTAAAACAACGCGCCGCCTGAATATTTGTGAATGCGACCGTGGACCATATTACAAACTATTACAGCACGGAATCTGTTTATCTACTTACTCACGATACGCGTTGGTATCAGTAATAACTGTCGTTTCCCTTCCTTGCCATTGTCAACAGTTGGGTACACGCCGTTGACAGTAGACGGCAGACTAGCCACTTTTGTGTGTTTATCGAGTCGTAATAATAATTGCTTTATAATTACTAAATTTATTCATGTCTGCATTTTCTGTTTTATTACATTTGCTGCGTCCGCACATAGATAAATACTAAATAACATTGTTTGTCATAAGCAGCGAGTGGACAAATACTTAGAAATATATCAAATAAGTAATATCGAAGAAGACTGTAATGTTAGATTAAATATGACTGAATTTACGATAAGATTTCAATCATTGTAATTTCTGTTGTACAGTGGAACATACGAACTAATCTGATAAAATATGGCATTAGCGCCATAGAGCCTTTATTATCTAGTACATTGTATACCACAAGACATATCATTGAAAATGGAGAAATTATTTTTTTAAATGACAAGTCGTTCGCTAAAAGTTATATTCTATTTAACTGCAAACAAGGCACATTAAAACTGCAAACACATTTTATATTGTTCCGTACTTTTCCCCAGTAAAATTACCTATATCATTGACAATAATTTTCAAAAATTTGAGCAACTTGGTGTAAATTATGCAAACTGCGGAAAATTTATTCAAAATATTAAACTTTGCAGAAAGTCTACGACAAGTCCACCAGATGCTAATGCTATTGCTATACCTGTTGTTAAAATATCTCTTTTATTGTCGATTCTTGGATTTAGAACGATGTTAATGTTGTCGGGCATATAAGGACAAGGTTTCCAAACTTTCTCAACTCGCGGCGGCATTTTTGAAGTAGGGTTTTGCCATGGTGCCCTTCCCTTTCCATTATATTTTTTGCAAATTTCGATTAAATATCTAATATACATATATATATATATATATATATATATATATATATATATATATATATATATATATATATATACAGGGTGTCAATTTGAAAAGTTGTCACCGACTTTTTTCATAGAACTAATGATTATTTTTAAAATTACTCAAAACCGTTTGGGCGGTTCGGAGGGGGAACCAAAATGGCGTAGGTAGTGTCGACTCCCTACCTACACTTTAAGCCACAGCCACCTTTATCTAAAAAAATTAAATGGCACCCCTCTACTTGTGATACATCGTTGGAAAGCTCTCGAAAAATGTTTTACAATCGACATGATATAATTTCAATGAGAATTTTGTAGTTTGATAAGCTTCTTGCAATGTTTAATAAAATTTTGTTATTTGTAAGAAAAATGTAGAAAATTTGCATAAAAAAATTGGCGCTTGCAATGAAAATTTCATAATTTCTAACGATTTTTTTAATTTATAATTAAAATTTTGGATTTTCCCTTAACAATTTTCTATTAATATATTAATAACTTAGTGAATAATATGCTTTGTTGATAAATCCTGATAAAAAATGTATCAAGTTACAATAATATTTTCATAAAACTATTAAATTTTTGTAATTTAGAATACAAATTTTGACATTTTTTGAAAGTCACAACGAAGATTGCATAATTCGAATATACATTGTCACTTTGTAATATACAATATAAATTATACCAGGTGTACATTTCAAAACTAGCCAGTCTCAATAAATTTTGAATGGAAGCTAACTTGATAAAATTAAAAAACCCGTCGATTAACTTTTGGAGGGGGAAGTTTAAAAATAATGTCAAATAAATTGTCACCCCTCCTCCCTAGCCACCCCCACTTTGAAATTTCAAATGGCACCCCCCACCTTGCGATACCTCATTTTAAAGTTTAAAAAATAAATAATCTAGTGGCGCAATAAAAAAAAGATCTTTGTCGATTCGTTTTGGGAAAAAAATAAGTAAAATTCCAAAACAATTTGTATCAAACAAATCTAAATTATTTTCAATGAAACAAAGAAACAAGTCGCACCAGTTTTCGAGGCAGATGTTAAAAATTATGTTAATTGAATAAAACATGTTATCCCCTACCCCTAGCGACTCTCGCTTTTATTATAAATTTTAAATTACCCCCTACGTTGTGATACCTTGTTTTAAAGCGTAAAACAAATACAATCTAGGGGTGCAACAAACATATATTAACGTCACCACGTTTCCAAAAACAAAATATATTTTTAAAAAACAAATTATATAACATAACATAATCTATGTGATTTTTCCATGTTAGTCTGTCATCCACTACTATACTGAGAAATTTACATGATTTACTCAAGACAAGAAAGTTCTCTCCATCTACACTGAATTTGAACTCACGTCAATTTTGTCGGCACCACTCCGCAAAACTTGGTAACAATATCATACTTGCGACACAGTTCCTCCAAATAATATGCCACAATTGCCGATGATGTATCATCAGAAAACAAAACAAGATGGCCGGGATTGATGATTCCTGCCAGATCATTTATGAAGAGCAAATAGATCAGGGGGCCGAGAATCGATTCTTGCGGAACACCCATATCCACATCATGAACCTTTGATTTCGCACCATTGATGTAAACAGCAAATTTTCTATTTTAAAGATACATCAGCCACTCCGACATCCTGCCCCTAATATCGACTGTCTCCAACTTATTCATAACGAATCTATGGTTGATGATATTGAAGGCTCATGAGATCGAAGATCGAAGAACAGTCCCAATGTAAACCTGCCCTTGTCAACAGCGTCATATACAAAGCCAAATAAAGATACACTCGCAGTTTACATCGATAAACCCTCACGAAATCCATGCTGGCAGTGTGACAATAATTTATATTTTAAATGTATGAAATAAAGTTACACTTTTTAATTTTCAAACAGTTTTTATTGTTCGCGAATAATAAAAACAGTTTGAAAATTACAAAGTGTAACTTTATTTCATATATTTCTAATTATGAATTTTCAACAAATAAAAGCCACATCGATCAATCAATTTGATTTTCTTTTTGTAGTCCAAAATTTTATTAAGAATTTTCCATTCGAGAATTTTGGCAATGTCCGATTATGTAGATATAGGACGGTAATTCGCAAGTTCATGCTGATCACCAGTTTTGTGGATAGGAATCACCTTCGTGAATTTGAGGATGTCCGGGAACAAAGTCAACTCAGTCGATTTATTAACCAGTTGTGTAACAGGCTTCATTAAGAAAGAAGCACATTTCTTTAAACAATACAATACCATATTTATTCTGCGTATGCCGTACTTTTGTCATACAACTAAAGGTATAATAATGATAACAATAAATAACATAAACAACAACACATAAGGACTAACAGCGGAGTAAGGACTTTTAATAATTGACATGGGCTTCAATGTTTTATTAAAATTCGTCATATTTAGCGATTTCAGGGCTTTGGGAAGTTGGTTCTAGAGTTCTGCCAGCATTCATATGATACCTCATGTGCAATGCCAGCGTGGATCTATAGACACGGAGATTAGCGGAGGTCCGAAAGAATATATTATATTCGGCAAGATATTGGTCAATTTAAATATTGCACAGATCGAGACCAGTTTCCAAGCGTGTTTCATGACTATCTACAACTGCGCGTGTAGGGAAATAATTCCTACCTTAAATGTATAATAAATATGATAACAAATCACGCCAGCAGTCGTAATATATTAACGCTGGTACCAATCAATTGATTAGCTACCTTTCGGTTTCGAATAAGTTTTCTAAATTATACGAGGGTGGTTTGACGGACTTTTTCACTCTTTTTGTTTCGGTACAGTGATTATCTTGCTGGTTTCTGAGGTCTTTCCGAGTTATATGATTCCATCATATAGTCCACATATGTATCCCCAAAAGAACACATCAGCAATCCTCATATGACCAGCCACGGCACACGCATGGATTCACCGCATCAGCAATAAATTATGATGACTGTGCTATCAATTATATATAATTACCACACCAATTGTAATATTAGTTTAGTTATAATTAAATATTAGTACGTGTAGTTTCGACTCTTAATAAACCCCAAAAAAAACCCTTCGCGTCGGCGGATATCAAATTTGGCGCAGTCGGTAGGAACACTGATTCGTCCCAAAAATCAGTTCCACGACATCGAGTTCGCAGCATTTTTTGTTCGAAGTAGACATCTGTCGTTTACACGTGAAGAATCATTCCTATCGACCGAAGGACGGCGTACCGAAGCAGCCCACACCTACATACATACAGCTACATAGTCGGGGGTGCCGGTGCGTTTCACCTAAAATCTCCCAGCGAGAAAAAGGTGTTTACAAGCCATAAATATGTCGAATATGTCAGCACCCCTGATTCCGAACCTGACAGTTATGACCATCCAAGGGAACAACGCCCCATGTCCCACCATTGGCTGGTGTGGCTTGAATGGGATTTCAATGTATAAATCGTTATAGCAACTGTTGGAAGATATTTCCTACATTTTCGATGCATAATTGAGCTCCCATCAATGAGCCTATATGCGCGATCTCAATCAGGCTACCTCGGCAACAGTTTGTACCCGATTTCGCAACTCTTCTTCGGTGTTAACTTCATTAAGGTACCATTGTTTTTATATGACCCCAAAAATAAAAATCGGGTGGATTGAGGTGGAACGATCGTAGGGGCATTTGGACCACCCCGACCGATCCACCTTCCAGGAACCTCGTTGAACACACAAAAAATGTTGGGTGTCAACTACTTTTTCCCCAACTTAATATTATTTAGTATTAATAATTAGTAATTGTAGAACATTATGCGAGGTTGGCAATGAAAATTGACAATAATACACTTGGTATTAATAGGTTGGTATATTAATTTAAAAATATATCGACAGTTTCGATTAGTTGCTTACCTTGCTTACTTATTTAACCCGAAGCGGCTCATTTTCTAAATAACAAGTGTAATAAACTTATTAGTATCCAACGTCTTGAGTTAATTTCTATTCCTAAGCCTCTTAAATGTATACTAAATCGACGATATTTCTCAGTATTTCTTAACGACATTCCGTAAAATTGGTCTACCAAGTTTCAAACAATATCATTATGCGATAGTCTTCTCTGAGGATTTGTGGGTACGTGAGTACTTAATGGTAATAATATTTATTTTTATTTTATTTTATGATTTATTTCTTTCGCCCGACTATTTTCAGTTATGAACATCCACCGTCAGGGGCATATCTACGAGAATACAAAAAAAATATTAAGTTAAATATGAAAATGAAGTCAAGTTTGTTACAAAATGTTTAAATATAAATTATATTAGTATTTGTTATGTGTTTAATGTTATAGTGTGTATAAATGATTTAGTGTTTATGTAATTTGTTAGTGTGGGGAAGAATTTAAATGTGTGAAAATTATTTTTTATGGGGTATTAATTTTGGTAATAGAAAGTAAAATCAATTCTTCAATTCAAGTATTTTGGTTATATTATATGTATATATTTAGAATTATTTACTTACCTTTATATATCTTGAATTTATTTGAAATGTAATTTTAATTTGATAGATGTCTAATATGAAGTTTTATTTAATTGTTTTTGTTGTTTTATGTGTTAAATGGATTATTTAACAATTTATAAAGAGGTTTAAATGTTAATTGATTTTGGTCATTAAGGTATTGTATGTTGTGTTCTGTATTGATAGTTTTGTCTATTTCAAATGGTTAATTTTGTTGCTTAAGTTTCCTTGAAATGTGAATGATTTATAAAATTCTATCGTTTTCTGTTTGTGTTTTGAAAGTCACCTGATTTGAATTCAATTGAAAATTCATGGTCTGCGATGACCCGTCAGTGGGATTCGAGTCAAAATCATAGCAAAGAAAGGACGAGAGGAGGTTATTCCACAAATTTGGGGTGGCCTGACTTATGCCTCATTAGTGAACACTATGCCACTCGATTTGAACAAGTAATCGAAAGTGGTGGATTATACACAAAATATTATTGAAACAAACATACGCGCAAAAATAGATTTTAAATTATTTAAAAAAAAATGAAATAACGTAATTTTTTGACATCTAACATTTATATTAAGTTACAACGTATTATTAAGTGGTGTTCTTGATAAAATGTATTTTATGTATTCAACGTTTTATTGTTTCATACAACCTCACATTTGATGACAGCGCAATGCAAATGCGCTTGGATAAATTTATTTATTTTGACTATAATGTCTCGTTAATTAATATTTTTTGTTGATTCTGACAACATTTTATAGTATTTAGGTATTGTATATAGGGTATGTCTTTGTGCCTCTTTTTCCATCCCTTTTTCGGCCATCGAGTCACCTTTTTGTCTTGTATTATTGCTATTGTAATTTTGTATTATATTCTGTTTCTTAATGTTAATCATGTTTTTGTAATAATAATGAAATACAAAATTTGACAAGTTAAATTATACTACTATAAAATATTTTATACCTGCATAATAAATAAATAACATTTTGCGTTTTACAATTTAAATAAATAGCGTTGCGTAATTTTTCTGTTAATAATATACATTATCTAAATGTCCACAAATTAATAAATTATTATTAAAGATATTACAATCGCACATGATACAAATTTCAATTTTTAAATAAATGATTTGCAATGTTTATAAAAATTGAAAGTATGGCTCCGGTGTTCTCTTAAAATTAACCCCTTGTAGCAACAAACATGTCCACTTGTGTAATATAATAAACTTACAAATCGAGAATCGACTGTAGAATATTCGATTTCTGAAAACGTGAACACGTATTTTTTTTATTAATCAATTCTTATCATCGTTACTAGTCTTGTCATTTCAGATAGCAAACAAATACTCTCTTGGCTACCACGCCGCAGTCACTTGTTTCTTACACCACGGTGTAAGGTGTATATTTTTATAGCAATGTGAGATATTCACCACCAGAATAAAATCGCGGAGGCTTCTTTAAACACTATTGCAGGTAGTATTATAAAGTTGTTGGGCAAATTTAGAGGACCTAAGGGCGGAAATCGCTTGCGACAATACGAATGTAAGGCCACCTCTCAAATATTTCGTTCGGGTACCATTGTCCAGTAGTGTTACATTAGTGTAACAGACTTGTAGCATTGACACATGGCCAAAACGTTTCTTCAGTTCCCGCGTAAATATTTGGTACAGATGTAGGTAGAAAATACCTTTTCTGTCCTTTTAAATCTTAAAGCTGACCGTTTTATTTCCAAATTCAAATACTGCTAGTAAATCTACACATTCTTTCATCGGCATTAAAATGAATAATTAAATAAAATAGCATCATTTTTTTATATCTTAAAAACTAAAACATTAAAGTACCTACTCATGTCAATGTTAGTATACCCGAATATTTTGTGTCCAATTTTATAATACTTATAAAAACATTATCTATAAGCAGAAATATAGTTCATTTTAATGAAAAGTAACGCTGCATCGAGCCATTCGTACAGCATACGTTGAAAGTAAACGACAAAAACATGAAAAAAATTGAATATTAAAAAAATATCAAGATTTTTTTTAAATTACATAACAGGTGAACGATTTGCCGCGAAACATGGAGGAATAATATGGGAAAACAGTTTTCCTCTGTGTTTTGCTCCCCTATTCAAACCATAATAACATTAATAGCACCGTTAAATAGATCATTTTGTTGTGCTTCTTAAGGTATAAACTAATCTTCGCCACACAATGTCTTAAAATGTGGAGAAAACTTTTAAAACAATTAAAATCATTGAAAATAATATTATTGCCTTCAATATTTTTGACGTGACGAGTGATTTTTTGCTAATCTAATCTAGTGGCGCAATAAGAAAATATTTTTATCGATTCGTTTTGGAAAAAAAAAAAATAAGAAAAATTCCAAAACAATTTATATTGAACAAATCTAAATAATTTTTTTATAGATTTTTTCAATATAAATTGTTTTGGAATTTTTCTTATTTTTTTATTTTTTTCCAAAACAAATCGACAAACATATTTTTTTATTGCGCCACTAGATTAGGAATTTTTAAAGTTTTAAAATGAAGTATCGCAAGGGAGGAGGGGGCGACCCTTAAAATTTATTTGACATTGTAAGTAACGCATAGTAACGCATAAATTCGATTACTTCGTTCAAATTAATTTTCTGAAAAAAATTTCAAAGGGGTATAGCGATTTTAATTAAATTACATTATACTGCACTATTTCCATCTTGTTACTTGTTGAAAAGATAAAGACGGAATACAATTTTCACAAAGACATTTATTTTAAACTAAAAGTACATTTCATTACATACAATCTTCAGTAGCAGAAAAGTACTGACGGAAATAATGTCGAGCGCCTTCTTAAATAGGATTACCTAATTACACATAATATTTATAATTTATTTACAATGCAACATTGACAATTTCATACAATAAATGGATTAACCCTCAATTCCAGACAATATAATCGAATATTCTCCGAAATCGTAATTTCTCAATAGATGACATTAAGAGCAATCCTTTTGGCGAAGTGATTTGGGAATTGTAATAGTCTGTATGATTTCCAGTAAAGGACTACCTAGCGCTGATTCATCAAAGTTTAATAATGTGGATATGTAGTTTTTCATGTAAATTGCTTCGAACGTGTTGCAAGTGCAACCAACACATTGTGCACATTATGCCGTAAATGTTATTAGTTAATAATAAATATTTATAATAAAAATAATCAATAACTATAATATTTTTTTATAAATTAAAAATTATGTTTTGTAATTCAATAGTATTTTTATTCTCTAATTTTATCATTCAGGTGCCACCAAAATAATAGTTCCCTGATTTAAATCATAATTAACTGTTAGTTTCAATTGTTAAGTGAAGCAAAATAGTTCAAAAACTTGATAAAATATCTTATAAAAACTAATTTGTTATTAAATTCAAATGAATATACGTTTTCTATGTATTTAAAACTAGTTTCCTGAATTTTGTTAAATTATAATAAAAAAAATAATTAACTTTAACTTTAACGGATTAAATTAACTTCCGTTACTTACTATCGATGCACCTGTCGATAGAAAACGTTGATTAGTTTAATTTCACTAACCACTTACAACTGTTTTAAATTGAGTATATATATAGTACAATCGTAATAATTTTATATTAACTACTTTACTGTTTACTTTTAATTTCTACGAAACCGGCCGGTTGCTGTTCTGAGGGTACAATACGACCACTAGGACTACAATACGACCACTAAATGCCACTAGGACCCACCCCTAATGCTGAAAATGTTAGGAGTGGTAAATAACTCACTAGAATTTATGATGTGATGACATGTTTATAGTTCGTCAAGGACCGCTGTATAGAAGTCGGCATCTCAAAACATTTGAAGTTTCACTACGGTCTCATAGTCGGGATTCTCAGACTTAGCAAGGCCCCTTTGCCGCACGAGACGAAACCCAACACCACGATATCCAGTAACTCAGGAGCAAATTCGGCTGACACGGATTTGTGCCGGATCCTCCATACTTCCTTTCCAGAACACTTAGTCCCGTCATATTCCACGTAAATAATAATCCAATCGATAATTTCGCTGAACAAGTAAATAATTTAAACCTAAATATGGCTAATGAAGATAATAACGATACAGACTATCAAATACTGAAACTAAACGTAGACACGATCCCTAATTTTAACGGCGATGCTGAAATGACAGAAATTTTCATTGCCAGGTGCGAAGCCGTGCTTGCAGAATATAGAATCGCGAACAATGCCCGCGTAAACAGTTATTTTCTAAAAGCAATCACCGGCAAATTAACAGACCGCGCACTCATTGCAATCGGATCCCGAGCTGAACTTCGCACATGGAATGGAATAAAAAACAGCATCAGACAAAGATTTGGCGATTTAAGAAGCTATGATTGTTTGGTACAAGACCTGATCGGCATGAGACCTTTTAAAACGGAGAAACATTTTTGGACTTTGCCGAAAGAATACAAGTAACCAGAAGCAAATTGGTGTCAAAAATCAATTCACTACCTAATATGACCGCTCCAGCAAAAGTCATCCACCTCGACCAGTTTGCCAAAATAATGAAACTAAATACGAAAATTTTCAAAACGTCGGCCTAGAATATCGCCCGAAGTAATTGAAATAAACAATGAATTAAGCAGAAATCCGCTAGCATACATTAAAATTCAGGACCCGCCATTAAAATTACGAATCGACACTGGATGTTTCACATCAATTCTAAAACCTTCAATCGTAGAGAAATTGTACCCAAAATGTATTTATCACAAACATTCAATAATAAAAACAAGCACTGGTAAATCGTCAACCAGTTTCAAAGCAAATGTTCCTGCTTTTGACGAATTTAATTCAAACAAACACATTGACGTACTGCTACACAATTTTCATGAATATTTCGATGGACTCATTGGACTTAGAGACAGTCAATTTAAATTTAATCATAGACTGTGTAAACAAAAAACTTTATAACGACTTCATAGAAATCCCTGTCCATTACAGACAATCAAATAACGTAAATAAAAATATTGAAATTAATGCCCACAAAATTTCTGTTGTAAAAATTCCACCTCAGTTTTAAAGTGATATCATTACACCCGAAATTATAATAGACCAAATCTATACCCCTAAGTATTTAACAACTGCCAAAAACGCACATTCGAAAGTTGAAATTCACATCTATAACGACACCAATTCGCTAATTTCATTCAACAAGCCTGTCAAAGTAACTCCATTTTCTACTGATGCTCTATCACGCATAGAACTGCATGCCGCAGAAACGGAATCGGCAATCGTAAACCCAAGAGATTCCGATGTGGAAGAACCACTTGATCAGTACATTGTAACGGTCCAGAAATAGCGTTGGCAGAAACTGCTTTTTAATAATTAATTGGCGTATAGACCTGCACGGTAGACAACCGTGGTCGCATTTTTTTTGTTGTGGTGACGCGTTTCCCATGTGTGCGATTTTTAAATTCGCCGGCGAGGCGCCGCCATAGAAGTAGAACTCAGCCACCTCGTGTCGAGTACAGACCGTGCCAGAAGATCCGTTGAGATAAGGTATATCACCATCCGGTTTACGGGATAATCAACGGGGACTCAGCTAACCACCCTTGAGGGGATTGAGGCACCGAGTACAGGGCAGAGGTCTAAAACGCTCATAACACCTGAGTAAGTAGTTGTTTCTTTTCCTTTTCGTGAAGCCACGTGTCCGGCCATTGTGACTGAGGCCATGTGCTTTGCAGGCGTTTAGCTACGGGCTAAGCAGCTCGGCCAGAACATTCTTGGCTGGAGGCGAATCGAGCACCAGGCGTCTACGACGCAAGCCGTCGCCCTCCCGGAGCCGTAGCGAGTCGCCAGCGAGACCACCAGGAAACACAGGCCAGATTCCAATATATATATATTTTTTGTGTGCTCAATTGAGCCAGACCGTTGTTTAATTTTTCTGTTTATTCTTTTGTGTATAAGTTGCGTTACGTGTTTCGTGCCGTACGTGTTTTGCGCTTGTGTAAGAGAGAGGTCGCTCCGTCGGCCCTTTGAATCGCGCGATAAGGAGCTTACTATATTCGGCCGAATAGAGTGAACCCTGCGCGAAAGGGTGGCGTTCGGAGGTATTTATTTCAGGAGCGCGGACGCGGTGTCCGTCGTTTGTGTGTGAATAAACGCCGATATTACACTACAAATTCACACCTGTTATTTTTTGTTCCCCCCCCCACATTTTCTCGATCGGGCAATTAATTCAGTTACAGTTTTCTATTCTCACTGCGAGATTTAAATCTGGTGGTGTTGGCGCCAAATGGTCAGCGTTGTGACAGTTCGTGATTTCTGAACTTCGCTGACTGTCTGCCGTCCACCCACGCAGGTAGGGTGGAGCCACCCTTTGCGACGAAGTAGCCACGAGGTTAAAATTACGTGGAGCCTTTTTTTAACCCCCCCACTCTCTGACACCGAGAGCCTGGCCCTCGTCACTACTTCGAAGGGACCCTCCACTCGCTCCACGGCCTAACGCGCTGACTGCCCTTCAGGTACGTCACACGTTTTTGGAGCCCAACGTGGGGCAATAGCAACAATAGCTATCGTTGGTATCTTTATTTATTTAGCTCATTAACATCTTTTGAGGCTTAAGGGTTTTGTCAGCCCTTTGTAAATTTTTCTAGCCATTCAGGATTTTGTTTTTCATTTTAAATAGACCTCATTTAATTAATTTTGCAGCCCTTTTTCAATTTTTGTTTTGGCCCTTTTTGCCCTTTAGAAAATTTTAGTGCCCTTTTTCAATTTTATGCGTTTTAGTAGTTTTGGCACTAATTTTCATTTTGACCCTTCAGCCCTTCGCGAAAACTTTTTGGCCCTTTGGTTTATTTTTGTGCCCTTTTTAATTGGGAATATATTTTTGTGGTAGGCCTTAAGTTTACGCCAAGGAAACTGAACTGGGAGTTGGAAAATTTGACAGTATTTCAAATTTTTAATCAGCCTTCAGCATTTAGTATATTGAGAAAATTTGGGGTGGTTGTTTTGTGAGTTGTTGAGAATTTCTGTGAGTTTTGTGGGTAATATAGAATACACACAAGAAAATATTTTGACTTTAACGTTAACTTTAAATTTAAATATTTTTAATTTAGAGAATTTTCTGGCCTGTTTTCAGTGTTTGTTGGTATAATTTCTACTATAGTGTAGAAATTAGTTTATTATTCGCCGGTTACAAAAACCAACAATAAATTTATGGTTTTTGTAGAAACTTGGTGAGATAGTGAACGGGCGACCACGAATCATACATATTTGGTTGATTGGTTGATTTATATTTTGATTTTTGGCGTATGATTTTGTGGGTTCGAGCTCACTACGACTAGGTTAAAATTTTTTGGATTTTTATAGTAATCGTAATAATTACGATAAGTTAGTTTAAATTTTTGTTCTTTCTCGGTACACGTATACCGTATATTTTTCTTTCAATTTGAATTGAAATTTGAATCTTTTCTTTTTGTTCACTAGTCCATTAGTTGTGATGGATTTCAAAGTAGAAGTTAATAGGCTATCAGCCGATGAGCGGGTGTATGAGCTTGAACGTCGAGGAGTTACAGGGGTAACTACTGCTGATGCGCAGCGTAGCACCTTACGAACTCTAATTAGATTGGAGTCTTCTGCCTCCTATGTGCCGGTGCCTAATCCCTTTGAGATAACTGACGACCTTGCGGCACTAGAATTGAAGTTGACGGAGATCGAGGGGTAAGTAAAGGACTTCGAGGAGCCTACTACCTCTTCGACCTATTTGAAGCTCGCCACTAAGTGTGGACACGCACACGGGCGAATTAATCGTTGTGTCGTTACGACTGACGAAGAACGAGTTAAGGTCTCCAGACTTTTAGTACGATTAGCAACGTGCGCCGGTACTATGCGTTCCGGGGCTAAATTAGCTAAGCGCAAAACCACTGCAACTCAGAGTTCGTTGCTTAATTTGTCCGTAATTCAAGCTGTCGCTCATTCATCGCGAGTAGTTGCTGAATCGAATAGTTCAAGTTCAGATTCTGATTCAGAAAATGAACAAGATCATCTGGCTTCTACAGATGTAAAACCTGTCGCGGTTAGGTTTTGGAATCTCACTTTTGGAGGAGAGCAGGGCAAAGTTTCGTTGTCCTCATTTTTGGAGCGAGTAGAAGAACTACGCGTTGCGCGTAACGTATCTTCGGCATTATTGTTTGCGTCAGCATTAGATTTGTTCACGGGGAACGCCCTTATTTGGTATCGAGCGAACCGTAGATCTTTTGGGAACTGGGATGAGTTAGTCCTAGGGTTGAGAGAGGCCTTCCAATCTCCTGATTACGAAGAACGTCTCTTCGAAGAGATCAAATCTCGCACACAGGGACCTAATGAGACCATCAGTCTCTATGTTTCTGTGATGAAAAATCTGTTCATGCGATTGCCTAATCCTCTCCCTGAAGATATTCAGCTCAGAACCGTAACCAAAAATCTACATCCTAGATACAGAATGGCTTTGTGGTCACTAGACATTGTTACTTTTGCTGATCTACTTAGATTAGGACGTAGGCTGGAGGCTAGTACGGTCGCGAACGAATCGTACACACCCCCACCAGGGAAAGGTCGTGTGTTAGAGCCAGACTTGGCGTATGTGGAGGCTGTGCCGAGTGTGTCTTGTCACGAAGTCACTCCTCCTACAAATATTCGTCCGCCCTCTCAGTCGCGTTGTTATAATTGTCAACGACCGGGACATTCAAGTCAGGATTGTCGCGCGCCGAGACGCTTATATTGTTTTGGTTGTGGGAAAGTGGGAGTAACAAAACCAAGGTGCCCAAATTGCACTCCATCAAATTCTTTAAACCGGTCGAGGAGAACTTGAGCCGAACGGGTTGCTCCGAGGTTTTGGGAATTTCGGCAGATAATTTTAAGGGACTTAGTGAACGTACGCGTATTTGTTTAGATTTTGTGTTGTCTAGTTCGCGGGGCGATGAGCGTCTATATTTAAATGTGGTAGTTTATGGGGTGTCGTTGTTGGGGTTATTAGATTCAGGAGCAAACCAGACCATACTTGGCGGTCCAGGGTGGCAGATGTTCAAAAATTTAGCGGTACGGTTGAAACCTTCGTCGGTGAAATATTGTACGGTGGCGAATGGACGTAGTTGCGAGGTAATTGGAATGGCTACACTTCCGATGATGGTTGAAGGCGTGACGAGAACGTTAGATGTATTAGTAATTCCGGAAATTACGAGGCCGTTGATTTTGGGAACCGATTTTTGGAAACGGTTAGGAATTATTCCAGACCTACGTAGTGGTCATTGGGAGTTTTCTGGTTTGGAAGATATGGCTGTAGATGAGTTAAACACCAGTGATGGGTTAACTTCACACCAACACGTCCAACTTCAGTCATCATTAACAAGTGCCTTCGAGAAGATGAGTGATACTCTCGGGTGTACCAATTTGGTAGAGCATGTCATCAGCACTAAAGCTACGCCAATTAAGCAGCGCTACTATCCGATGTCTCCCACACTACAACGTCACGTACACGCGAGATAGATACCATGTTAAGTTTAGGGGTAGTTGAACCTTCTAAATCGCCGTGGTCTTCACCAATTGTGATGGTGAAAAAGAAGGATGACACATACCGTTTTTGTGTCGATTTTAGGCGAGTCAATAGTGTAACCGAAAGAGACGCGTATCCTCTGCCGTATATTGCTCATATATTAGATCGGTTAAGGGACGCGAAATATTTGTCGAGTTTGGACATTCGATCGGCTTACTGGCAGATCCCTGTTCAGGAAGAATCGAGGCAGCTAACAGCATTTACCGTTCCGAACCGTGGTCTATATCAATTTCGACGCATGCCATTTGGCCTTCATAATGCGCCAGCCACTTTTCAGCGACTCATTGATAGAGTGATAGGTGCTGATCTCGAGCCGTCATGTTTTGCATATTTAGACGACATCGTGGTCGTAACTTCGACGTTCGAGGAGCACATTAGAGTTTTGGAAACTGTTTTGAGTCGTCTGACAGAAGCAGGTTTAACGCTGCGTCGCGATAAATGTCATTTCTGTAGGCCACAGTTACGCTACTTGGGTTATGTTGTTGATCAGGGAGGGTTACATGTCGATCCAGAAAAGGTTTCAGCGATTGTTAACATGCCAGCACCCATTAATGTCACAGGTGTACGTAGAGTTATCGGTATGGCTAGTTGGTACCGTAGGTTTATTCCGAATTTTTCCACAGTCACTGCACCAATGTCAGCATTGGTCAGAAAAGATACTAAATTTATGTGGTCGGAAGACTGTGAATCGGCATTCAACACTATTAAAGATTGTCTTGTTAGCGCTCCTATTTTGTCTTGTCCTGATTTTACTTTACCTTTCGTCATTCAGACCGACGCTAGCGATTTTGGGCTAGGCGCCGTACTGACGCAAGTTACTGATGAGGGAGAGAAGGTAATAAGTTACAATAGTTGTTCATTGAAAGGACCGGAGAGGCGTTATAGTGCTACGGAGAAGGAATGTTTGGCCGTAGTATGGGCTGTAGAGAAATTTCGACCTTACATTGAGGGTGCTAAGTTCACCGTGATCACCGATCACTATTCCTTGCTGTGGCTTAACCGTTTGCAGAGTCCTTCTGGTCGTTTAGCGCGTTGGAGTGTACGGCTCCAACAATTTAACTTCGATATCATTCATCGTAAGGGGAAGGACCACGTGTTTCCTGATGCGTTATCACGTTCAGTACCGGTTCTAGACGCTGTAAACGTCGTTAATCATTCCGAAGGCGACGCGTGGTTAGTTAAGATGCGTGACGCGATCGCGAAGAGACCGCGGAAGTATCCTCTTTGGAAAGTCGACGCTGGGGTCGTATATAAGTTTTTGCCTCCCAGGTTTGGGGACCTTGAGGAACCCCAAGACTCGTGGAAGATAGTAGTAGCGAAACCGCGTCGGCGTGCCCTTATTTCGGAAAACCATGATTTGCCAACTGCTGGTCATGGGGGCGTGTATAAGACCTGTCAAAGGCTTAAGACACGATACTACTGGCCGAAGATGAAAGCAGATATAGCTCGGTATGTTCGTGAGTGTGAGGTGTGAGGTGACCCCTGGCTTTTTGGCGCCTAGGGCTCGAGCGACGAGACCCTGGCAAATTTTGTGTACTGATTTGGTGGGACCTTTGCCGCGTTCAACCAAGGGTAATTGTTATATTTTGGTTGTGGCCGACACCTTCACCAAGTTTAGTATGTTTTTCCCGTTGAGACGAGCTACTGCTTCAGCTGTCACGAAATCCATAGAAGAACAAGTTTTCCTTGTATTTGGAACCCCTCAATACATCATTTCAGACAACGGTGTTCAATTTCGTAGTAAAGAGTTCACTAAGATGTGCGACTCCTATCGCACTCGGGTATTGTATACTGCTCGGTATCATCCGCAGGCTAATCCGGCGGAACGCATTAACCGGGTCCTTAAGACTATGATCGCATCGTATGTGAGCAATAACCACCGCGTGTGGGACGCGAGTCTTCCAAAGATTGGTTGTGCCATTCGGACGGCAAAACACGAGGTGATTGGCCATACGCCTTACTTCGCCAATTTTGGGCGAGAGCACGTATTGTATGGCAATACCTTTGGTGGACCTCCGGATGTTGACGAATTGTTGGAGGACCCCATCAGGGACAAGCCACGCGATCGTGATAAGTTCGACGCGTTACGAGAAGAGATAGCGGGACGTTTGGTGAAAGCGTATCAGAAAAATGCGAAATCGTATAATTTCCGTAGAAGGCATGTACAGTACAAGGTTGGTGATCGAGTGTGGCGTAGAAATCATGTTTTGTCGAATGCTCTAAACTATTTTAGCGCGAAGTTAGCTCCTGAGTTTGTTGGTCCTTTTGTAGTGGCCCATAAGAGGTCTTTGTGGACGTATGATCTAACCAATGATTTTGGTGATCCAGGAGGGACATGGCATGTGAAAGATTTGAAACCTGCTCTGGACGATGATCATTCGCTTTCGAACTAGGTGTTTGTTAGATTTTTCTAATTAATTGTAATAGTAATTTTGAATTCATGTCCTTATGACCTTTTGGATATTTGCTAACGCTCATTAGGTTAGTTGTGTTAGTTTTGTTAGTTTGATTGATTGTAATTAGTGGCTGTCACTTGTCTAAAACCATACGGTGTAAGTAAACTTTCGTATTCTATGGGATCGTTCGTGTTTTGTCCTTGAGTGACATGCCGCATTGCGGAATTTTTCGACGGCTCCCTAGTTTAGCTATTTAGCTTAGCCCTTTGGGGGATTTAATGAATATGATTGTGGTTACGCATCGAGTGTGTCGGGACATTGTTACTCCCACTAGTACTATCTTTCTTTCGTCATTTTTATGAGTTTATTTTTCTTTTTGGGGGTTTGAAAAAAACATCCGCTTCCCGGAGTTTTTAATTTTGTTGGGGGGGAATTTGTAACGGTCCAGAAATAGCGTTGGCAGAAACTGCTTTTTAATAATTAATTGGCGTATAGACCTGCACGGTAGACAACCGTGGTCGCATTTTTGTTGTTCTGGTGGCGCGTTTCCCATGTGTGCGATTTTTAAATTCGCCGGCGAGGCGCCGCCATAGAAGTAGAACTCAGCCACCTCGTGTCGAGTACAGACCGTGCCAGAAGATCCGTTGAGATAAGGTATATCACCATCCGGTTTACGGGATAATCAACGGGGACTCAGCTAACCACCCTTGAGGGGATTGAGGCACCGAGTACAGGGCAGAGGTCTAAAACGCTCATAACACCTGAGTAAGTAGTTGTTTCTTTTCCTTTTCGTGAAGCCACGTGTCCGGCCATTGTGACTGAGGCCATGTGCTTTGCAGGCGTTTAGCTACGGGCTAAGCAGCTCGGCCAGAACATTCTTGGCTGGAGGCGAATCGAGCACCAGGCGTCTACGACGCAAGCCGTCGCCCTCCCGGAGCCGTAGCGAGTCGCCAGCGAGACCACCAGGAAACACAGGCCAGATTCCAATATATATTTTTTTTTGTGCTCAATTGAGCCAGACCGTTGTTTAATTTTTCTGTTTATTCTTTTGTGTATAAGTTGCGTTACGTGTTTCGTGCCGTACGTGTTTTGCGCTTGTGTAAGAGAGAGGTCGCTCCGTCGGCCCTTTGAATCGCGCGATAAGGAGCTTACTATATTCGGCCGAATAGAGTGAACCCTGCGCGAAAGGGTGGCGTTCGGAGGTATTTATTTCAGGAGCGCGGACGCGGTGTCCGTTGTTTGTGTGTGAATAAACGCCGATATTACACTACAAATTCACACCTGTTATTTTTTGTTCCCCCCCCCACATTTTCTCGATCGGGCAATTAATTCAGTTACAGTTTTCTATTCTCACTGCGAGATTTAAATCTGGTGGTGTTGGCGCCAAATGGTCAGCGTTGTGACAGTTCGTGATTTCTGAACTTCGCTGACTGTCTGCCGTCCACCCACGCAGGTAGGGTGGAGCCACCCTTTGCGACGAAGTAGCCACGAGGTTAAAATTACGTGGAGCCTTTTTTTAACCCCACCACTCTCTGACACCGAGAGCCTGGCCCTCGTCACTACTTCGAAGGGACCCTCCACTCGCTCCACGGCCTAACGCGCTGACTGCCCTTCAGGTACGTCACAACGTACGTAAATAGTACATAAAAAATAATGCATCAATCATCCCGGACAAAGAACTCGATGAAATCCCCGGCTTACCCGACACATCCAAAGAAATAAAAATATTACAAAATATAAAGTTACGTCCCGCAGAGACTTATGAACCGGTTCACACATCTTTGGAAAATCTAGTTTTTTACTCACCAATAACTGAAAACGCATTAAATCTGTCCAATAACCAAATTATTACAAAGAGTAACGAGACCAACCATATATTCATTATTAAACTATCCGAAAATAAGAATCGAAGAAAAATTCCACCTCCATTATCTTATACCTTATACAGGGACGGCATAATTACATTTTCTGTTTCATTTGACGAACACTTCCAAAATTTAAAGTTATTGAACCATTTTACCATTTAATCTGGGCAATGCCAAGCTAAACTCATCTCGACACACCTTCATACACTACATAAAGACAAAACCCCTTACCAACCAGACGACAACCCTAATCAACCAACTTTTTTCCATTTAAACTTCAATTCTCAACTCAACATTCAGTACAAATACTTCCGTAAACTTTCTACCGATAACAGAATTAATAGAGCTCGCGGTATATATCACAAACGGCGCCTTCCAAAAACTGGAAAACATAAAACATATTACTCGTTCTAAGTGAGGACTGATCAACGTTGTTGGGAAAATGAGCAAATGGCTCTTCGGCACCCTCGACAGCGATGACGGATCATACTACGAACAAAGCATACAAAAACTGGAGGGAAACTCCAAAATCATTCAAGGAAACGCTCTACAACAAATAACTCTTAACAAACAAATCATTAGTACCTTCATTAAATCAATCACGCAACTAGACATAAACCAAATTATATAGCACGTAAAGTCAAAGAAATCACACAGACACTATCAAGAGCAATATTTTCCTTTGACGAATATTTACAACTCCAATCAACCTTACACCAAGTTATCTTAAATGGCCAATACCTAGTAACAATTCTAGATAATATAGAAAATGCCATCATGTTCGCGAGACTTAACACGCTACACTGCATTGTAATTAGCCACACCGGCCTAGCTAAAATTCTCGACTCCCTTTCAAATTACTATAACCCAAGTCAAATGATCAACTTTAAAGACAGCCAAAATTACTACCAGTTAGCAAGCCTACAAATGTCATTCCTAAACGACAAATTCATTTTCACCATACACTTTCCGATCACCAAACCACACAAATACCAACTTTAGGTACTCTACTTGACCCCCTTCAAGAACCTCACAATTATTCCTAACCACCCATACCTGGCACTCAACACAGCAGAGAGCTTCTACGTATCAACAGAATGCCCGAAGCTGGAAGACTTATTTAGTAGTACACACCCACAAATTACAGCCCATGACGACTGCATCACAAACTACATCGTAAAAACCAGTTAAGACAAATGCTGCCTCACCAGCGTCTACACGAAAGAAACAATAATCGAGCAACTCTCATCAGAGTACGTCGTGGTAATCCCAAAAATGGAACGAGTCCAGCACTTGAAGACTGCAAAGAAAAACACTACTCTTATCTGCAAGGACCCAGCCTCATATCTATTCCACCATCATGCAGCATCACCATAGGCGACCAGAAAATGTTCAATAAAAAAGATCTTCAGACGAGCGAACCGTATATCTTACCGACCCTGCAACTAAAGCAAATTAAAACAACCAACCGACAAACGAGCCAACACCTGATAAAGATCAACCTAGACGAAATACACCAACTAAGCAAGCAAATTAACAACCTTCAGTTCAACCCCACGCCTGAAAGACACCAGAACTACCACATCATCTCATGGACCACCATGACTCTCATTGGTATCGCCACAATCCAGGTAATATCATATCTCATATGGGAGAAAAGAACGAAACAAACCCCCGCTAACACCAACCCTGAGAAGACTTCACCAGTTCAATCTTCTCATCCTAGAAGGGAGGAGTTATATGATTCCATCATATAGTCCACATATGGATCAGCAAAAGGACACACCAGCAATCCTCATATGACCAGCCACAGCACACGTATGGATTCACCGCATCAGCAATAAATTATGATTACTATGCTATCAATCACCAATTCCCCACCAATCAACCCCACCAATTGTAATATTAGTTTAGTTACAATTAAATATTAGTACGTGTAGTTTCGACTCTTAATAAACCCCAAAAAAACCCTTCGCGTCGGCGGATATCAAATTTAGGTGGAACCCGACTGAGCCTAATGGCTTATTCTAAGAAGTACACCTCGTCAAAGTAATAGGGATGCCGCTTAAAGCTTTGTAAGTGGGCTTCCCAGATTCATACAGCAGGCCAATAATGCTATTAAAGGCGGAAGTGGTAAATGTGCAATTTGGCAATTTGAGAGATTACAAATTTGGAGAAACGTATTAAAATATAATAAAGCATATTAACTAAGAGGGATACAGCTTAATGCTTTGTAGGTGGGTTCCCAGGTACACACAGTAGGGCAATAATGCTATTAAGGCGGTAGTCGTAAAAGTGCAATTTTGCAACTTAAGAGATTACAAATTTAGTGAAGCACATTAAAATATAATAAATCACAAAATGAATGAGTCGCAAACATGCCTTGAAAGATCCTGGTCTTTCGAAATATGGCTTAGCAAACAGATAATTGCTCGCTAAACATCATAAATCAATGATAGATAATATACAATATGTTAATCAGTTAATCATTTCACATAGAACAAACTAATCTATGTATACAGACTATCCATAATCACAGGGGAAAACCGTATATACAATATAGAGACAAATAACATAAACAACCTATCACAGGAAGAAAACATGACAAAATGTTGTATGCGGGTATGCTTGCAGAAGCATTTCAATGAGCGTTAATCGTGAGGACGCACAGGCCTTTGACAGAGCGCTTTAAAATGCCGTTAGAGGTTCTTACAGTCACGACGCGAACAACATCAGCTCCAAGGTGAGTTTCAATAACTGGACCAAGCCTCCATCGCAACGGAGGAGGATTTTGGTCGCGCAACAGGATCATGTCATTGACAAGTACAGCCTTAGAGACATTATGTTCCACTTGGGCCTCTGCTGGAGAGCTAGTAACATACTACATAGACCATCGCTTCCAGAAGTGTTGGGTGATTCGTTGTATCAGCTGGAATCTGGATAGACGATTTCCCGTTGTCCACAAGACAGGGATCAGGAAGAGACGTCATTGGTTTTCCGATTAGAAAATGGCCTGGTGTCAATGAATCCAAATAGTTTTTGTCGCTAGATAAAGGGGAGACTGGTCGGGATTTCAGGACGGTTCCTACTTGTGTCAAGCACGTATATGTATAACTCCTCATACGTAAGAATTGTATTCGCGGTAACCCTTTGAAATGAGACTTAACCGACTTTACCCCAGCCTTGAAGAGGCCACCGAAATGAGGCGAACGGGGTGGGATAAAATGCGAAATTATGACTGCCTGACTGGCAGCATCGACTATAGAACTCTGATTATTACTAGCTTTAATGAAATTTGTCAATTCTTTAAGCTCAGAACTCGCTCCGATGAAATTCGTGCCCTTATTAGAGTAAACATGCAAAGCTTTCCCACGTCTTGCAACAAATCGACGCATCGCGGCAATGAAGCACTCAGCAGTCAGATCGCATACCAACTCAACATGTATGGCTTTAGTCGTTAAACAGACAAATAAACCCCCCTTCGTCCTCTATTTTGCTAGACCAAGATGAATATTAGACTACGAATTAACGCTAATAGTGCTTCGGATCCGCAAGCAATGGAGCTGCCTCATGTGCTCATATTGTAAGATTAAATATGTTAATGCATATTTATGCATAATTATGAATGCATGTTTGTTAGGCAAAATGATTTGGTGCCTTTTATAGAATTCAAAATTAGGATTTTCAGACGCCCTCCCACGCTACTAATCTATCAGTACCTAAGATTGGGTCGAGCGGGAGTAATTGGCTTTTACAATGGACTGGCTTGCCTTCTGTTAGGTTACGAACATCCCGTTGAAAATATTATTCAAATTGCGCCATCTTTATAAGAGCATTAGTGGCCTTATTCAACTCATGGCATTTTAAGGGATCCACACGTCGCATTCCCACAACACACGATGAATTATGCACGAATCTAAAACAATATGCTATAACACGCTGCAGTTGACTGAATTTAGAAAATTTCGCAACGATGTTAAAGGGCAATAGCTCGGCGGTGGCTAAACACGTCTCTAATTTACGGGACTCTAGGTATATCTATCATATTTACAATTTGAACAATGGGCCAATTGACTTTGTCTAAATGTAACCAATTTGGGCCAGAGCCAAAGAAATTAAATCAGTTGGTTTATCACATATTCGCACGTGCCTCCAACTGCTATTTTGGCTACTCCTTGAATTTCACTTATGCTGGTAACAACCAATACATACATCTATTGCAACAATACATCTATTGCACGTAGCATTAATCCAATTTAAAACAATAGTGGAGTCACACCATAGATACTCTTCATTGAGTGGCAACTCTAGCGCACTACGAAACTTCTGAAGCAGTTTTACTAACAACAACGCACCGCAAAGTTCTAGTCGGGATATTGACAATTTTCGCAAAAGAGCTACTTTCGATTTGGCACAAAGAAGTTTAACATGTGGCTTGCCAGCAAGATCGGTTGATTTAATGTAAATGCATGCTCCATATGCAACGTCAGACGCCTCACAAAACCCATGCAATTCAATTTCATTGTAGTTATTACATAATGCATGTCGGTCAAATTGAGTTTCATCTAAATGCTTTAAACTATCGACAAACTGCAACCATTCCGCGTGAACACCAATAGGAATAGATTTGTCCCTATTAAGCTTCTCTTGCCACAAGCTTTGCATTTTTTTCCACTATTACAACAAGAGCGATTAATCCCACACGGTAATAAATCTTTGCAATTAAAGATGATATGGTTCGTTTAGTCGCGAGAGCTAATAAAATCTTTAAATTGGTATCGAAATTGATCAATTTTGGTTTCCACAAAATGCCTAATGTTTTTATTTCATTCGAGTCTGACAATTTTACAGATTTATCAGATAAACAGTTTTCTGACAAGCCTGATAAAACAGACCCATCGTTTGATGACCATTTTCGGAGATTGAAACCGACAGAAACTAATATAGAAGATATTTGTGCACGAATCAAAATTATTTGGTGTACAGTGCTGCACCCTGTTAATAGGTCACCAACATAAATATCGTTTTGGGTTACAGAGCATGCACGTGGAAATTGAGATTTATTTTCGAGGGCTAATTGTTTTAAGCATCGAATAGCCAAAAATGATGCTGATGCGGTACCATATGTAATAGTGTTAAATTGAAAACAATGAATGGCATCAGCTGGCGATGACCGCCACAGTATGCGTATGCGTAAGAGGGCGCTGCCATTTCGTTATTATCTGTTATTAATATACATTTTAGCAATATCGGCTGATAATACAAACTTATGTTATCTAAATCTTAATTAAACCGCAAATAAATCGATTTGAATGGTTGGAGCAACCTTTTGAATACAATTTAAGGATAGTGAAAAGTCCGTCTTAGCCGATCCATCAAACACAACTCTTAATTTAGCTGTGAAGCCGGTGAAGACTTAGACTCATTTACCCTCTTCATATGGCCCAGCTGCCGATACTCATTAATAAAATTTACGTAAGGTTCTCGAATATGCTAATTATTTGCAAGATTTTTTTCCAGTGCAAAGAATCGGCTTAAATGCTTGAGTTCGAGATTCCCCTAGTTGATTGACATTATTTCGCAATGGCAAGTTAACAATGAATCGACCGTCGTCGCCGCGCCGGGTTGTGCTAACGAAATGATTCTTACACTCAACTTCTTCTTGTGTGAGAGGGGCAGCCATGAAATTTTCTTCGATTTCGCAAAATTTAGAAATTTGATCGTTAATATCGACGCTTAAATTTGATGTTGTAAATTTACTGCTTGCATAACCAGACATCAGTCCAGCTACGACCCAACCCAATTTGGTTTTTTGAAGTATGGTAAGCTTTTTGCCTAATAGAATTTGGCCAACACAAATTAAGTTCCAAAATATTCCCGCCCCTACGAGCATGTCTATAGTTCCGTTTTTATTAAATGATTGGTCGGCAAGTGGTACATTTTTGGGAATATTGAAATGTGATTTATCAAATGACATTGCTGGAAAATTTCAGCGATCCTATCAAAATTAAATAGAACAGATTTGACTCAACTTGTCTGTGGTTTGATTGAATTGTTGATGTTATATCTACCTGTGATAGTTGACATGTTCTGATTAATGCCCGAAATTGAAATATTTACCTTAGATATTGGAACATATAACAGTTCGCACATACTAGAGGTAATAAAGCAAGATTGTGACCCCGAGTCAAGCAAAACTCGACAATTATGTGTTCTTCCGTGTTTATCAGTAACCTTTATACAAGCTGTAGCTAAAATAGCTTGAACATATGCTGATGTTGAGTGATGATGACACCAATGATGTCGATAGTTGAGATGAAGTCTGCCCCACAGATTCGAGATGAAAAAGGGTGTGATGTCGACTATTACAATTTTTTCACTTCACTTCACGGATAAGCAATGTAAAAGTCAGTATTTTTACATTGCTTATTCGTTTGACTCCGGCTCAGACTGTTAGTGGTTAGTGCATAAATTTTAGTCTCGAATTTTATCCAAGCGAGCATTGGCCGTAAGAGCTATGAATGAATCAATAATTCATGGAAAAAGCAATCCCTTTACCAAATATAATATCAGTAACTACAGATGGAGCACCTGCCATGGTTGGGCGCTATAGTTGATTTATAGCTATTTAAACCAAATTTACCCGGGGTGTTAGCAATACACTGCGTCATCCATCGACAACATTTAGTTGCTAAAAATTTGACTGTTAAAGAATGTTAGAATCCTAAGCAACGCGTTGAATATGCGGTTATTTGCGCAGTTGTGTGAAGTAAATGACAAGAACTTTCATCAATTACTTCTTCACATTGAAGTACGCTGGCTGTCGAAAGGCTTATGTTTGACAAGATTTTTTGCACCTTTTGAAATTATTTTAGAGTTTCTCCATCACTTCAGCGTTTCTGGCCTGAATTAAGCTAATGAAGCAAAATATTGGATGGCGCGAATTTTCCCAGTTACCCAATTTGTCGAAGACAAGCTGCCAGGAAGACGACGTTATAACCACATAACCGACGTTTTATACCACAGTGGATAATCAATCCATATGGTTACATTGAAGATACCGATGTCATATTACAAGAGGAACTGATCGGAATAAGCACTAACGAAGAGCTTAAGGTACAGTTTAGAAACAGGGCGTTCCATTTGTTTTAGCCATTTGAAAATAGGAAAATTGTTTCGTTGTTTTAGGACACCCTGTGTATTCTACGCGACTCAAAATATTGTGTATGTTTTGGCACATTGCTTGGGAACTTGCATACGCAGATTTTTTCATTGATCTCTTATAATATTTTTTTGGTAAATTTGTTTCCACGTCCAAGATATTTTGTTTAATTTGATTAAAATGTGAATCACTTGGCAACGTTGCATCTGATCCAAAAAATAAAAATGATATGTGAAGCCCACATAAAGCAGATTCTAAAAATGAAAGAATATACAGGGTGGTACATTTAAAAAAGAGACCAAATTGTGTGTCCCGGACTTATGGTACACTCTGTACACTCGAAAATAATTTTAAAAAGTAGAACATCCCGTGTCCAATAACTTCCAATCAGATTTTTACCTCAATTTTTATTAGTCTAGCAGCAATGATCCGAGCGAGGATAAGTGGGCCACCCTGTATATGAAATATCTAAATTATTATATTCTACCATATAAATTGATGTTGAGTGTACAGTAAATAAACGAAGGTGATTGTCTAGTCTTATTAGCCTCAGAAGGCCGTTTTGGCGGAAATAAATTATATAGTTTTGAAATTTAGCATATTTACTCTTAAGTACTTTAGAATCGAATAACGGAATAATTTGCGAAAAATTACTCAAGTTCGCCATTTGGGGGGTGTTTTTTCAATGTTAATGGACGAAGCCCCCACCGGGGGAGGGGAAACTCGACGGATATTCGATTCTAGAGTATTTAAGAGTAAGTATACCAAATTTCAAAACTATATGATTTATTTCCCCCAAAAAGTCTAATTTGACTGGACTAATAGGGATATCGTGACATTAACTGCGCTGCGAAAACTTATCTCGTATGCAAGACGTTCACACCAGTTCAAAATTTACGCAAACATTTTGAACAATGTGGACGTACCTTAAGTAAAACATGTCACCATCATATATAAAAATTTAGATTTAGGAAAATCCATCGTCATCAATTCACCGCCGTCAGTTCACTGCGCCATAAATTCATCGCGCCTTCAATTTACCGCTTGACATTATATTTTTTTGTACTATCATTGTTGTCATACTACTTTTCAAAAATCAACTTCACGTTACGAAAAGCCTTGCAAGAATAAATTCAGAAAAGGTGATAAAGATCCAAAATAAAACTACCGATGATAATTATTTTGCCGTTATTAGTACTAATATTTTTAGTAATTAATCCAACTTAACCTAACCTAACCTAACCTAAAATAACAACAACGCCCGGATAATAGATTCCATCCTTGCAACAATGGTAACTTTAACAACAAATCAAGAGTTGTGATAACTCAGAATACATAAATTTTGCGTGAAGCTAAAATACTTCTGTTTTTAACAATATCAAATATTGTCCAGGCGAGGGCCAATACCCGAATAAAGATTGTTATCAAATATGCAGTCAAATCGATTCTAATAAAAATCCCTCAATTAATGTAATTTCAAAGTTCTTGAAACTCAATGTCACTGTATTCCAAAACAAAAAATTAAAATGTTAAATTTATGAAGATTCTTCTAGAAATTAGAATTTCATAGACAAATAGTGAATATTCAAGACCATTCAGAAAGATTCTTGATAAAATTAGATACATTTCTGCTAAATATAATGATTCAGTATAAATGTAATAGGATTTCTTCAAAATTAGAAATATATTGTTAAATAAATGAAATTTCTTCCATAAATTATATTTTTATAGAAAATTTATGAAGATTCAAGACGAAATTTAGAGAGTTTTATGATTAAATTAAAATGATTGACACTAAGCATTATGATTTGTGATATATTAAAAAAGATTGCTACAAAATTAAAAAAAAAATACACGAAATTTCATAAAAGAATCAGATGAATTCAAATACTTTCTTGCCAAGATTAGAAAAAATCATGCTAAATATCATGATTGAGGATAAGCTGAAAAATATTCCTTCTAAATTATGCAAACCAATGGTAAATTTAGGTCATTGCAGAAATTAAAATTTCATAGTAAGATTCGCAAATTCGGGACGAATTCAGAAATTTTCTTGATAGAATTAATAAGATTTATGTTAATTATCATGATATATTATTAAAGATTCCTTGACAATTTGAAAATTAATGTCAAATTTACCTAGTCTCTTCCAGAAGTTATTAAAGAAAGCCACTAAACGCCATTAAAAAGCTTCGTAATAAAATTTTAAAGAATAATGCTATTTACCATTATTTAGGATAAATTGAAAAAGATTCCTTAAAAATTAGAAAAATCAATAGCAAATTTATAGTCTTTTCCAGAAGTTAAAATTTCGTGGAAAATTTGTAAAGATTCAAGAGACCAATAAAAGGACTCTTTCGCCATTAGAAATAGATTTCTAAAAAAATCGTATACAATTCACGAAGTTTCTTCTAGAAATTATAGTTTTATAGAAGCATGCTGAAAATTTAAGAGGATTATTTAAAGTATCGTGAAAAATTCTTAATATCATGATATCAGGATAAAACGAAAAATATTCCTATAAAATAAAAAAAAACATGTAAATCACGTTTCTGCTAGAAATTTGATTACAAGAAATTTGTGAAGATTCTAGACGAATTTAAGAAGTTTGTTGATAAACTTGGAAAGATTCGTGCTAATATCATGATTTAGGACAAATTTAAAAAGTCCTTTTCAAAATTTAAAATTTCATTGAAAATTTGTAAAGATCGAGACGAATTCTACTTATTTAAAAGTTCAAAGCAAAATTTGTCATAATGTAACAGAAATGCAGCATCTGACCGCATATTTGAACATTGTTTTTCATTCTAAAGAACTTTTCATAATAACAATTTCAATATTCTGAAAAATGTAGGTATATTACTTTTACACGAAATATATGTTTTCAGACAAATTCCATTTTATACCATGCAGAACCGTTTATAAAGAGTAACTTTTTGCGCAAAACTAATAATAAAAACGTTTTTCATATGTAGCCAACTTAAGTACACACACTGTATAACGGTCAGATTCGGAATAATCAGTACGTTATGAAACCAACACAAACACATGAGAACATTTTAGCGAACTACTGTCATTATCTGATGTAAAATGAAAAACGAAAATCCTGAAACTCGACATTTTAAGTACATGTTTATTGTTGCATGTCCTTTACTAATGAAAAATACAACCCTCAATTAATGCGATTGTATACAAAGGCTATTTCATTTGGTCTAAGCGAGATATTTAATTGCATTACTGAGCGATGCGTCAAGTAGATAACGTGTAATTTATATGCTGAGCGCATTTTTGCATTATCACGTGCTCCATCACGAAAATATTTGGAGGCTGTGAAAATATTTAACATTCTGATGGGATTATTAGAATTGACTCGGTGAGTTCATATTGCGGAAGGCTTATTTCTTTTGCATACCGTTGCTGTGGGAGTGGGAGCTGGTGCGGCGAGTGCAAGCTTAAATCATGAGTGAACTATTTTAACATTCTTAGAAATAGACCATTTTAATGTTAATTGAGAAATTGCGACACGGCTGGGTCTCGTGCGTAATTCGGTTTAAATATATTGACATTGGCCTTGACTTGTAGTTTCACAATAGAGACCGCCACAGCAATTAAGCCTCAAGGAATGCGTGCAGTCATATTAATTAGTATTGGATTTAGTGTTTCTTCAGACTATGCTGGAATTCATTTTTAAATAGCTAATATACGTAGGTGTCATCTTAGTACGTAAAATATTTTATAAGTAACTAATTTACGGCAGTTATGGTGAATGCGGGGGCGGTATTGTTATTGGTGTCTATGTTTATATTTAAGAATGGCGAGTACGAAATTTGAAATATTGTTATTTTAGATAATATACTGCTTTGCATCTCAAGATGAAAATTCAGTACAGCTGAGGTAGGGTCAGATAGGGCATTGGAAACCTTATGAGTAGAGCCCGAAATTTAGGGAAAAGTCTTTCTCTCATTTTTTACGGGCGAAATAAAATAGTTATACGGGTGTCTCTAAATTATGTGGACATGGCTTAACCACATATTACTGGGATAAAAAAATACCATTTAACAAAACTTATCAATATACAAGTGCGTTTGGTTTATACAGTATTCAGCTTCAAAGTTAATTAAAAAAAAAAAACAAAATTAGCTTATAATAAGAGAGAACGTTAACCTTGATTTGGATGTTGTTTGGTATGACACTTGATACGGGTATAACTCATATTTTGACATAATATTGTTATTATCAGTAGACCGATTGTGTATAAAACACCCTTGTTTTATACACAACATTAATAATTCATATTTTTTAACGACAAAGCAAATAAATTTAAAAAAAATCAAATCGGACGCAGGCATTCATTATTAAGTTTTTTTGTATCTTTAAAGTTTTTGATATCTGTTACAGTTTGCAACAAAATAAAATATGAGTGACTGCGCTACACTCGTTTGGAAACAAATGTAATCTAATTACCGGGTTGGCTGAGAAACAAATGATTGTTTATTCACAATAATGAATATAAAGTACACATACCCCGAAAAAACAGATATTTTGCTGGTTTTAGGATTATTCGAGGGAAATTGTCACCGTAGCGTGCGAGTATACAGTGAAAGATTTTCTAATTGTCACTTGTCAAATCATAAAACCTTTGCAAACATCGAAAGACGCCTTCGCGAAACGGGGACTTTTGCACCAGTGATCGGTGATCGTGGACGTCCTCGTACAACTCGCAGCTCTAATAACGAGGAAAAAAATTTGGAAATAGTGGCAGGACATGCGTAAGTACGTACTCGATGCTTGGCAGAGGAAGTCGGAGTTTCTAAGGATTCAGTGCATAGTTCTCAACGAGTTATCAAGGAGCAATTGCTTAATCCATACCATATCCAAACAGTGCAACAGCTTTTACCAGCTGATTATGACCTACGTTTTGCGTTTTGCCGATTTTTTCTGGAAAAAAGAGCTGAAGATATACACTTTAACCAGAAAATTCTGTTCACTGATAAGGTATGCTTTACAAGGCGGGATATGACAAATTTACATAATGAACATGTGTATGCAGAAGAAAATCCGCATGCCACAAAGCAAAGCCACTTTCAGCGTTTAGAATAATGTGCGGGGAGGAATAATTAGAAATTTTATCATAGGCCCGGTCATTTTACCCACTCGCCTAAGTAGAGATATTTATTTAGATTTTCTTCAAAATACTTACCCGATTTATTGGAAGACTTGCCGTTAGATCTTTGACGTGATATGTGGTTTTTACATGACGGAGCACCGCCTCATTTTGCAATAAACGTTCGAAACTATAGAAATAATTAATTTAGAAACCAATGGATCGGTAGAGAAGCTGATGATCCTGCAAAATGGCCACCTAGTTCACCTGATTTGAAAAGTTGTGATTATGTGCCTAAAATACCCAAATTCACGATATGGATATATATATATATATATATATATATATATATATATACATATATATATATATATATATATATATATATATATATATATCATCCAGTGCTGCCCTGAGGGAGACAGGGACCTCACCAGAGCCAGGGCCACTCACCTCATCACTAACTTCATACAGCGTCGTATATTTTCAACCAACTTACTTCCCACTTGGGAAACCAAAACTAAAACGTTTCTAAAACAAAATAAAGATCTCATTGTCACTAAGTCAGATAAAGGCAATGTCACAGTTATCCTTCACAAAGATGCTTACGATTTCAAATCCCTGGCGTTATTAAATGATCGCTCTACGTACAGATCCGCTATTAGAGATCTCACCCCCTCGATCGAACGTCAGAACAACCTCCTAGTAGATAAACTTCTAAAATTACAACACATAGATAAAAACGAGGCCAAATCTCTAAAAAGTTACAGGGGATCGGCTCCCAAATACTACGACCTCCCCAAAATCCACAAAACTGAGGTGCCCCTCAGACCTATTATATCAGCCCTTTGAAGTCCCACCAAACAACTGGAGATATTTTTCGCCTCAATCATCAATCGCGCCTTCCGGGAGTATAATAAATTTCGAATACAGGACTCGTTTGAGTTCTCTGAGAAAATCAACAATTTTAAACTACCATCGTACTTCGTCCTCGTATCCTTCGATGTCGTCTCACTCTTTACTAACATCCCTATTACCCTTGTAACTGAGATCATTACCGCGAATTTCCCACTCATTGAAAACTACACTTCAATGAACCTGGAACTTTTCTTGGAAGTATTTTCATTCATCTTTAATTGTACATATTTTTCCTTCAGAAATAAGTTTTACCAGCAAATCAATGGGTGCCCCATGGGTGGGTCCATCAGCCCTGCCATCGCTGAAATCGTAATGAACACTATACTCAGTTTTTGTACAGAAAGAGCCCCTTTTTCTTTTCCGTTTATCTATCAGTACGTCGACGATATCATCACTGCAGTTCCTGCAGGCCAGATCGATAAAGCCCTTGAGATTTTTAATTCCTTTCACCCCGGGTTACAATTTACTGTAGAAAGAGAGAATAACCGTAGCGTTCCCTTCCTTGATACTCTCTTGATACGAGAGTTAGATAACAACCTTGTTTTGGATTGGTATATTAAGCCCACCAGCTCTGGGCGCTACATCCCGTTCTGTTCAAACCACCCACTGAAACAGAAGATTAGCACAGTAATTGCTCTAAAAAATAGAATCCTTAGGATTTCCAGCAAAAAAATTCATAAAGCCAACTTAAACAAACTTTTCATTTTATTAACCAAGAATGGTTATCCCCGACACATCCTCCATCCATTGGTGTTCGATCGGTGTGGGCCGTCACACAAAGCAGGGCTCGTTGACCCACCTGAACCTCCCCCCGGAGAGCAGATCATTTACAAGAAATTGCAATTCATAGACGGTTTGTCACAAGGCCTCACCAGATTATTCAAAACCAAAATCGATAATCTCTTTGTGGCTAACACGGTGGGTAGATCGATTGGGTCTCTGTTTTCGGTTCTCAAGGATGCGACTCCTCCTCTGGCACAGTTTAACCTAATTTACAGAATTCCTTGTTACAACTGTAACTCTACGTACATAGGTCAGACGTCACAGAAACTTGTAAAGCGACTTACCCAACATAAAAGTGACACGAAACTTAGACCAAACACCACCGGGCTTAGCTCACATTACAGCCTCACAGGTCATTTGCCTGACTATGATAATACCACCATCATAGACAGGGAATCTAACCAGTTCAAGCGTAACTTTCTGGAAATGTGTCATATTCAATCTACAGACAAAACTATGAATTTTAAGAAAGACGTCATTGGCCTGAGTAACATATACAGTCTCTTGCTTTCGTTCCAGAATTCCACTGGTTCATAACTGCCACCCCATACTTACCTGGTTGTCCTAACTTACTGTACCGGGTATATATACGTCCTGACACCCCTTCCGAGGTAATCAAATTTAAAAAGGGAAAAAAATAATAATAATAACTGTACGGTTGGCCGCCCTGACTTTGTTATGAAAAACGATAAACTTTAGTAAACACCGCCATGGTGTGGCTGTAATTAGTGTACTCGTTTTGTTTGTTTACGTACACCTAGCTAGTGTACTATTTTAATATGTCTGTTCTCGTTACACTTGTTTGTTCAACCAGCCCATTGTTGCGCCTCGCCATTGCGACAATTCATAGGATGCACTTGTAGAGTTATTAGTAAGTTAATGTATTCATTATCATGACAGTTGGCATCCCATGCTCTCTTACATAATTGTATAATGAATAAATATTTTTTCTTCTACTTGTAGGCCTGAAGAAGCCTTAAAATAAAGGCGAAACGTTGCTAAACAAACTTTAAACTGTGCAATTAGCTACCTACTATCTTCAGCTTCCTATTTTTGACTTTAACCCGTTAACCTCTATTCAATTCAAGTAAAGTCGTTACGTCTAGATATTATATATATATATATATATATATATATATATATATATATATATATATATATATATATATATATATGACAAACTCTTGAATCTGGGGCAAATGAAATCGTTATGCAATATACTGTTCCTCACCAAGTAGTGACAACCAGTAAAGGCTCTCAGACACTTGTTTTGAAATACTTGCAGACGCACTACCTGAACTTTATTATATGCCCATGCTGAACAGGCATGTGTCAGTATAGGCCGAAGGAAGCTCGTATACAGCAATCGCTTACTATTGTACGAGAGCCTCGAATTCTCATTGATCAAGGGATACAGCTTAGAGAATTGACCGCATGCCTTTCCTGTGACCCGAGAAGTGTGGCTTCAGAAATTGAGTCACCCATCAAGGATGACCCCTTAATACTTGACCTCAGTTTTCCAGGGTATGACTTCGTTATGAAGCATTAAAGTGCCTGGTTGGCCAGGTCTTCTCCTGGTAAACAGAGCCGCTTCGGACATTTTTACATTCACTTTGATACGCCACATGTCATAGTAGCTTTGTCGTAGAGTGCAATCTTCTGCTCACGCTACCTTGTGGAACACCGGCTTCGATTGTTCTGGTAGAGGAGGACTCACCCTCCGAGTGAACATAGAATTTCCTGTCCATCAGATACGAGTAAATGATGTGGATATAAACATCCGGAAATCCAATGTAGATCAGTTTGTACCTAACCTAACGTTAGGTACTCTGCCACAAAGTCTGTTACTTAACCGTGAGCTTTGTTCTTCGACAGACTAGGTATAAACTGAGCTGCCAGATACGCTGCAATCAGTTCAGACTTTGGTTTTGGCTCGGTGACCATGACGTTTCCATCGAGGAGAGCCGCAGTTGGAGCCCTCGTTTTGTTAACCGTCTGGTACACCTCCATAGGGGGCTACAATGTGTCGTCATATCCACGGTGGCATCACGCCAGCGCTGGTCTCTGTAATCTCGGACTCTCGTCTTCACTTCAGCAGTCAAGGAATTAAGTCGTCTGCGGTCAATTGGGTTTTGATACTTCTGCCAAAGCTTCCGTAATCGATTTTTCTCCAGGATTAGATACCTGATGTCTGCGGGAAGCTCATGAGTTGGTACTTTCCTGCGGATCTCAGTGGATCAGTCCTCGAGACTTGCCTGTATTATTTCTGTGAGTCTATACGAGTCTATACAATACGAGCATTGACCCTCTCGCCAAACAATTCAAAGTTGACCTTTTTGTATACCTACGTGCCGCCTGGGCGACGCCGGTTGATCGCGATGTCATTAAGCGTCAGCAACACCGGGTTGTGATCAGAGTCGAGCTCCGACAGCGACCACACGCTGTGGGAGCCTTGAGGGTAATTATACCCTCAAGGTTCGCTACATCTAAGCGTCCGCACTTCCACAAAGGTGAAAGTGGGTGGGTTCTGATGGCGCAATTACAGCAAGGTGATTAGCCGTTGCGTAATTGTGCACGGTTTTACCTCTAGAGTTTTCAGATCTAGAGTTCCATCCGGCATGTTTAGCATTTACATCTCCTGCTATTATAGCAGGTGAATGGTACTTAATCAAAGCGGTGGTGTCGTTTACATCTTGGTGTAGACTCGGTCTGGTATACGCTGCTACGAGGAGGGTCTCTTTACCACCAATACTAATAACGATAGTAGTCGCTTCAACAGTGTTCAGTTGTGGAGTATCCACGTGGTAATGGAGGATGCCCTTCTTTACAAGGATGTCAATTCCACCCATTCTACCGACTGACCTGTCGTCACGATACGTGATGTAGTTTGACAGCTTTACAGATTGTCCTTCGCGCAGGTGTGGTTCGCATAGTACTATAACATCCGCCTTATGTCGTTTTGCTGTATATCGCAGTTGTGCTTTCTGCCCTTTCACACCATTTGCATTCCAGTAAATAATATTCACTTTCCTGCCAGCATCTGGGGTTTGAGGTCGCACACGACGTGAACTTGTACCACTACAACCTGTATTGCTAGGCAGACGATTTAACGTTTTACGGTCGGAGGAACTGATCCCTTTCTTGTTACTAAGCATGGCGACCATGTGTTTAAATCGCGAAATTGATAAATGCTAACAATGGATTTTAAATGGCTTAGTGGCTGACACTTCTGACATGAGAGTTTCTTTCCGTGCTGACTTATTTTCGGCCTTGTTGACGTTTGCACCGGCGACTTTCGTCGTTTAGGCTGCTGAGTTCTCATCAGCCCCAACCTCTATGTTTAGAGTTGTTAATTTCTGAGCTGGCTTATTGTCGGCTCTGTGTGCCTTTGCAACTCCTGCTTCCCTCGGTTCAGAGTCAACTTTCATAGCGGAAGTATCTTCCAGCACTTTCTTCGACCTTGCGGCTTTAACCTTTTTTGGTTTCTCTGCTTTAGTCTTAGAGGTGACTTTGAGCACACTTAAATGGGCTGTCTTATTATCGGCCTTGTGGGCCTTTGCAGCTCCTGTTTGCTCATTGGCTTAGAGTCCTCCGGCGCTTTCTTTGACTTGACTGTTTTAACCGCGCCAGTCTTAGAGTTGCCTTTGGCTCTCTTTGCCTCTGTTTTGCTGTCTGCCTCTGAAGGCGAAAGGGACCATGCAAGTTTGGCGGTTTTGAAAGCTTTTGCCGCCTTACCTTTTGCAGATCTCGTGATCTGCGGTGTGGATGTTTTGGTGGTCGCATCGCGCTCTTTGAGCGATAATCCGGCAGAAATCCGGCTCAGTCAGTGGCACGGGACACGATTTAGCATCGTGCTCCGCGCCGCAACGGCACCTCCGGCGTGACTTGCAAGCCACCGATGTCACTCATCGGCGGGGTCACTCCCCATCGCAGGCACCTTAAGCACTTGGCCGGACCTTCACGACCTCTGAAAATCTCCACGTGAATGGAGATGCTGCATAGCGCCTTTAGTTCTTTTAACCTGGTGGCATCGGAGCATCTAGGTAGGTAAACCAAAAATAGCGGAATTAGTTTTCCGACAGGCTTAAGCTGAGCGACATGATTGGGATAAATCCCCGCTCGCCCAAGCCGCTGTTTGACTTGTTCAGGGGCGGTTCTCATGGGTATTCCCCTGATCACCAGCTTAAGATCTTTCTCCTTCTTTAGTAAAAAAGAGTAATACTCGATCTCCCTGTCAATCATTGCCTTTGTGCTAGCGCGGCAGTCTTCGATCGAAGCAAACTTTACACGAATGCTTTTCCTGACGGACCTCACGCCGGATTCTAGGCCCAGCTCGGTGAGTATATCGTACAGCCCAAAATACTCTACACCATAAACGAAGACCGGAGCTTATATGCTTATATGTTGCCACCCTCAACCCATCGTTGTCCTCCCAGGAGGCCAGTTCCAGGTCAGTGCGGCGGCGCTTGCTCTCAGGAGTGCAGGTAAGCTCAAATTCAACGTCCGTGGACATTGTAAGTGTGTACAGTGCAAGGAGGAGAGTGGCCAGCAACGGGTAGGTGTAACAGGTGGCGCCACCCCGAAACGGAAGTTCTAGTCGAGCTCCGAGTGCACGTCCGTTAAGTTCGAGAGCGCTGACTGAACCTTGCCATGTGTACATGGTGTTCATTGGTAAATCTGGTAGGAATTTTTACACAAGCTTAAAAGAACATTTACGATCGTTGAGATTAAACCAGACAAACTCCACATACTCGAACCATCTTACAGAAAATAACCATCCTTTGTTTCCCAGTTTTCCTGTCCTTAATGACCAAATCGATTTAATGTACACGCCTCTCTTTGATGCCGCTGCATATAAATAAGTAAGACTGCTCTAGTTTAAGATACTCCGTTTTTTTTAATACTTTATTCCTGAAGACCCATACAGGTATGAAAGTAGGTACAATACACATATTACATAATTACAGTTACAATGTGTGACGTACCTGAAGGGCAGTCGGCGCGTTAGGCCGTGGAGCGAGTGGAGGGTCCCTTTGAAGTAGTGACGAGGGCCAGGCTCTCGGTGTCAGAGAGTGGGGGGGGTTAAAAAAAGGCTCCACGTAATTTTACCTCGTTGCTACTTCGTCGCAAGGGAGGCTCCACTCTACCTGCGTGGGTGGACGGCAGACAGTCAGCGAAGCTCAGAAATCACGAACTGTCACAACGCTGACCGCTTGACGCCAACACCGCCAGGTGTAAATCTCGCAGTGAGAATAGAAAACTGTAAAACTGTAACTGAAATGACTGGAATAGAAAACTGTAAAGAGAAAACGTGGGGGGAGCAAAAAATAACAGCTGTGAGTTTGGTATGGTAAGATGGCGTTTATTCGCACACACAAATCAAGACGGACACCGTGTCCTGCGCTCCTGAAAACAAATACCTCCGAGCGCCACCCTTTCGCGCAGGGTTCACTCTATTCGGCCGAATAAAATAAGCTCCTAATCGCGCGATTTAAAGGGCAGAGGGAGCGACCTTTCTCGTACACTAGCGCAAAACACGTACGATACAGAACACGTTTACGCAATTTACACACAAAACAATAATCGGCAAAGATGGCTCAATCGAGCACACAAAAAGAATTATATTATTGGAATTTTTATATCTGGCCTGCGTTCCGGGTGGTCGTCGCCGGTGACTGCTACAGCTCCAGAAGAGCCGACGGCTCGCGTCGTGGACCTGAAGCTCGCTTGCGACCTCCAGCCAGGAATGTTCCGGCCGAGCTGCTTACCCCGCTGCTAGACGCTCCGGTGTTATGAGCGTGTTCTCTGCCCTCCAGTCGATGCCTCAATCCCCCTCAAGGGTGGTTAGTTGAGAACCGTTGATTATTCCCGTAAAACGGATGGTGAAATACCTTGCAACGGTTCTTCTGACACGATCTATCTCGGGCACGAGTCAATGTAGTTCCGCCCGTGGTGGCGCTTTACGCCGGTGAATTTAAAAATCGCTCACCGGGGAGACGCGTCACCACAACAAAAAAAAATGCAAGCATGGTTGCCTACCGTGTAGGTCTACACGCTAGTTAATTTATTAAAAGCCGTTTCTGCCGAACGCTATTTTTGGACCGTTACAAATTCCCCCCCAACAAAATTAAAAACTCCGGGAAGCGGATGTTTTTTTCAAACCCCCAAAAAGAAAAATAAACTCATAAAAATGACGAAAGAAAGATAGTACTAGTGGGAGTAACAATGTCCCGACACACTTGATGCGTAACCTCAATCATATTCATTAAATCCCCCAAAGGGCTAAGCTAAATAGCTAAACTAGGGAGTCGTCGAAAAATTCCGCGATGCGGCATGTCACTCAAGGACAAAACACGAACGATCCCATAGAATATAAAAGTTTACTTACACCGTATGGTTTTAGACAAGTGACAGCCACTAATTACAATCAATCAAACTAACAAAACTACATTTAAACAGAAAAATCTAACAAACACCTAGTTCGAAAGCGAATGATCATCGTCCAGAGCAGGTTTCAAATCTTTCACATGCCATGTCCCTCCTGGATCACCAAAATCATTGGTTAGATCATACGTCCACAAAGACCTCTTATGGGCCACTACAAAAGGACCAACAAACTTAGGAGCTAACTTCGCGTTAAAATAGTTTAGAGCATTCGACAAAACATGATTTCTACGCCACACTCGATCACCAACCTTGTACTGTACATGCCTTCTACGGAAATTATACGATTTCGCATTTTTCTGATACGCTTTCACCAAACGTCCCGCTATCTCTTCTCGTAATGCGTCGAACTTATCAGGATCGCGTGGTTTGTCCCTGATGGGGTCCTCTAACAATTCGTCAACCTCCGGAGGTCCACCAAAGGTATTGCCATACAATACGTGCTCTCGCCCAAAATTGGCGAAGTAAGGCGTATGGCCAATCACCTCGTGTTTTGCCGTCCGAATGGCACAACCAATCTTTGGAAGACTCGCGTCCCACACGCGGTGGTTATTGCTCACATACGATGCGATCATAGTCTTAAGGACCCGGTTAATGCGTTCCGCCGGATTAGCCTGCGGATGATACCGAGCAGTATACAATACCCGAGTGCGATAGGAGTCGCACATCTTAGTGAACTCTTTACTACGAAATTGAACACCGTTGTCTGAGATGATGTATTGAGGGGTTCCAAATACAAGGAAAACTTGTTCTTCTATGGCTTTCGTGACAGCTGAAGCAGTAGCTCGTCTCAACGGGAAAAACATACTAAACTTTGTGAAGGTGTCGGCCACAACCAAAATATAACAATTACCCTTGGTTGAACGCGGCAAAGGTCCCACCAAATCAGTACACAAAATTTGCCAGGGTCTCGTCGCTCGAGCCCTAGGCGCCAAAAAGCCAGGTGGAGCCTTTTGTTCAACCTTGTGTGCCGAACACACCTCACACTCACGAACATACCGAGCTATATCTGCCTTCATCTTCGGCCAGTAATATCGTGTCTTAAGCCTTTGATAGGTCTTATACACGCCCCCATGACCAGCAGTTGGCAAATCATGGTTTTCCGAAATAAGGGCACGCCGACGCGGTTTCGCTACTACTATCTTCCACGAGTCTTGGGGTTCCTCAAGGTCCCCAAACCTGGGAGGCAAAAACTTATATACGACCCCAGCGTCGACTTTCCAAAGAGGATACTTCCGCGGTCTCTTCGCGATCGCGTCACGCATCTTAACTAACCACGCGTCGCCTTCGGAATGATTAACGACGTTTACAGCGTCTAAAACCGGTACTGAACGCGATAACGCATCAGGAACCACGTGGTCCTTCCCCTTACGATGAATGATATCGAAGTTAAATTGTTGGAGCCGTACACTCCAACGCGCTAAACGACCAGAAGGACTCTGTAAACGGTTAAGCCACAGCAAGGAATAGTGATCGGTGATCACGGTGAACTTAGCACCCTCAATGTAAGGTCGAAATTTCTCTACAGCCCATACTACGGCCAAACATTCTTTCTCCGTAGCACTATAACGTCTCTCCGGTCCTTTCAATGAACAACTATTGTAACTTATTACCTTCTCTCCCTCATCAGTAACTTGTGTCAGTACGGCGCCTAGCCCAAAATCGCTAGCGTCGGTCTGAATGACGAAAGGTAAACTAAAATCAGGACAAGACAAAATAGGAGCGCTAACCAGACAATCTTTAATAGTGTTGAATGCCGATTCACAGTCTTCCGACCACATAAATTTAGTATCTTTTCTGACCAATGCCGACATTGGTGCAGTGACTGTGGAAAAATTCGGAATAAACCTACGGTACCAACTAGCCATACCGATTACTCTACGTACACCTGTGACATTAATGGGTGCTGGCATGTTAACGATCGCTGAAACCTTTTCTGGATCGACATGTAACCCTCCCTGATCAACAACATAACCCAAGTAGCGTAACTGTGGCCTACAGAAATGACATTTATCGCGACGCAGCGTTAAACCTGCTTCTGTCAGACGACTCAAAACAGTTTCCAAAACTCTAATGTGCTCCTCGAACGTCGAAGTTACGACCACGATGTCGTCTAAATATGCAAAACATGACGGCTCGAGATCAGCACCTATCACTCTATCAATGAGTCGCTGAAAAGTGGCTGGCGCATTATGAAGGCCAAATGGCATGCGTCGAAATTGATATAGACCACGGTTCGGAACGGTAAATGCTGTTAGCTGCCTCGATTCTTCCTGAACAGGGATCTGCCAGTAAGCCGATCGAATGTCCAAACTCGACAAATATTTCGCGTCCCTCAACCGATCTAATATATGAGAAATATACGGCAGAGGATACGCGTCTCTTTCGGTTACACTATTGACTCGCCTAAAATCTACACAAAAACGGTATGTGTCATCCTTCTTTTTCACCATCACAATTGGTGAAGACCACGGCGATTTAGAAGGTTCAACTACCCCTAAACTTAACATTGAATCTAATTCCGCGTTTACGTGACGTTGTAATGTGGGAGACATCGGATAGTAGCGCTGCTTAATTGGTGTAGCTTTAGTGCTGATGACATGCTCTACCAAATTGGTACACCCGAGAGTATCACTCATCTTCTCGAAAGCACTGGTTAATGATGACTGAAGTTGGACGTGTTGGTGTGAGGTTAACCCATCACTGGTGTTCAACGCATCTACAGCCATATCTTCCAAACCCGAAAACTCCCAATGACCACTACGTAGGTCTGGAATAATTCCTAACCGTTTCCAAAAATCGGTTCCCAAAATCAACGGCCTCGTAATTTCCGGAATTACTAATACATCCAACGTTCTCGTCACGCCTTCAACCATCATCGGAAGTGTAGCCATTCCAATTACCTCGCAACTACGTCCATTCGCCACCGTACAATATTTCACCGACGAAGGTTTCAACCGTACCGCTAAATTTTTGAACATCTGCCACCCTGGACCGCCAAGTATGGTCTGGTTTGCTCCTGAATCTAATAACCCCAACAACGATACCCCATAAACTACTACATTTAAATATGGACGCTCATCGCCCCGCGAACTAGACAACACAAAATCTAAACAAATACGTGTACGTTCACTAAGTCCCTTAAAATTATCTGCCGAAATTCCCAAAACCTCGGAGCAACTTGTTCGACTCAAGTTCTCCTCGACCGGTTTAACGAATTTGATGGAGTGCAATTTGGGCACCTTGGTTTTGTTACTCCCACTTTCCCACAACCAAAACAATATAAGCGTCTCGGCGCGCGACAATCCTGACTTGAATGTCCCGGTCGTTGACAATTATAACAACGCGACTGAGAGGGCGGACGAATATTTGTAGGAGTGACTTCGTGACAAGACACACTCGGCACAGCCTCCACATACGCCAAGTCTGGCTCTAACACACGACCTTTCCCTGGTGGGGGTGTGTACGAATCGTTAGCGACCGTACTAGCCTCCAGCCTACGTCCTAATCTAAGTAGATCAGCAAAAGTAACAATGTCTAGTGACCACAAAGCCATTCTGTATCTAGGATGTAGATTTTTGGTTACGGTTCTGAGCTGAATATCTTCAGGGAGAGGATTAGGCAATCGCATGAACAGATTTTTCATCACAGAAACATAGAGACTGATGGTCTCATTAGGTCCCTGTGTGCGAGATTTGATTTCTTCGAAGAGACGTTCTTCGTAATCAGGAGATTGGAAGGCCTCTCTCAACCCTAGGACTAACTCATCCCAGTTCCCAAAAGATCTACGGTTCGCTCGATACCAAATAAGGGCATTCCCCGTGAACAAATCTAATGCTGACGCAAACAATAATGCCGAAGATACGTTACGCGCAACGCGCAGTTCTTCTACTCGCTCCAAAAATGAGGACAACGAAACTTTGCCCTGCTCTCCACCAAAAGTGAGATTCCAAAACCTAACCGCGACAGGTTTTACATCTGTAGAAGCCAGATGATCTTGGTCATTGTCTGAATCAGAATCTGAACTTGAACTATTCGATTCAGCAACTACTCGCGATGAATGAGCGACAGCTTGAATTACGGACAAATTAAGCAACGAACTCTGAGTTGCAGTGGTTTTGCGCTTAGCTAATTTAGCCCCGGAACGCATAGTACCGGCGCACGCTGCTAATCGTACTAAAAGTCTGGAGACCTTACCTCGTTCTTCGTCAGTCGTAACGACACAACGATTAATTCGCCCGTGTGCGTGTCCACACTTAGTGGCGAGCTTCAGATAGGTCGAAGAGGTAGTAGGCTCCTCGAAGTCCTTTACTAACCCCTCGATCTCCGTCAACTTCAGTTCTAGTGCCGCAAGGTCGTCAGTTATTTTAAAGGGATTAGGCACCGGCGCATAGGAGGCAGAAGACTCCAATCTAATTAGAGTTCGTAAGGTGCTACGCTGCGCATCAGCAGTAGTTACCCCTGTAACTCCTCGACGCTCAAGCTCATACACCCGCTCATCGGCTGATAGCCTATTAACTTCTACTTTGAAATCCATCACAACTAATGGACTAGTGAACAAAAAGAAAAGATTCAAATTTCAATTCAAATTGAAAGAAAAATATACGGTATACGTGTACCGAAAAAGAACAAAAATTTAAACTAACTTATCGTAATTATTACGATTACTATAAAAATCCAAAAAAAATTTACCTAGTCGTAGTGAGCTCGAACCCACAAAATCATACGCCAAAAACAAAATATAAATCAACCAATCAACCAAATATGTATGATTCGTGGTCGCCCGTTCACTATCTCACCAAGTTTCTACCAAAAACCAACAATAACCAATAATAAATTTATGGTTTTTCGTAACCAGCGAATAATAAACTAATTTCTACACTATAGTAGAAACTATACCAACAAACACTGAAAACAGGCCAGAAAATTCCCTAAATTAAAAATATTTAAATTTAAAGTTAACGTTAAAGTCAAAATATTTTCGTGTGTGTATTCTAAATTACCCACAAAACTCACAGAAATTCTCAACAACTGACAAAACAACCACCCCAAATTTTCTCAATATACTAAGTGCTGAAGGCTGATTAAAAATTTGAAATACTGTCAAATTTTCCAACTCCCAGTTCAGTTTCCTTGGCGCAAACTTAAGGCCTACCACAAAAATATATTCCCAATCAAAAAGGGCACAAAAATAAACCAAAGGGCCAAAAAGTTTTCGCGAAGGGCTGAAGGGTCAAAATGAAAATTAGTGCCAAAACTACTAAAACTTTTTCAATTTTATGCGTTTTAGTAAAATTGAAAAAGGGCACAAAAATTTTCTAAAGGGCAAAAAGGGCCAAAACAAAAATTGAAAAAGGGCTGCAAAATTAATTAAATGAGGTCTATTTAAAATGAAAAACAAAATCCTGAAGGGCTAGAAAAAAATTTACAAAGGGCTGACAAAACCCTTAAGCCTCAAAAGATGTTAATGAGCTAAATAAATAAAGATACCAACGATAGCTATTGTTGCTATTGCCCCACGTTGGGCTCCAAAAACGTGTGACGTACCTGAAGGGCAGTCGGCGCGTTAGGCCGTGGAGCGAGTGGAGGGTCCCTTTGAAGTAGTGACGAGGGCCAGGCTCTCGGTGTCAGAGAGTGGGGGGGGGTTAAAAAAAGGCTCCACGTAATTTTACCTCGTTGCTACTTCGTCGCAAGGGAGGCTCCACTCTACCTGCGTGGGTGGACGGCAGACAGTCAGCGAAGCTCAGAAATCACGAACTGTCACAACGCTGACCGCTTGACGCCAACACCGCCAGGTGTAAATCTCGCAGTGAGAATAGAAAACTGTAAAACTGTAACTGAAATGACTGGAATAGAAAACTGTAAAGAGAAAACGTGGGGGGAGCAAAAAATAACAGCTGTGAGTTTGGTATGGTAAGATGGCGTTTATTCGCACACACAAATCAAGACGGACACCGTGTCCTGCGCTCCTGAAAACAAATACCTCCGAGCGCCACCCTTTCGCGCAGGGTTCACTCTATTCGGCCGAATAAAATAAGCTCCTAATCGCGCGATTTAAAGGGCAGAGGGAGCGACCTTTCTCGTACACTAGCGCAAAACACGTACGATACAGAACACGTTTACGCAATTTACACACAAAACAATAATCGGCAAAGATGGCTCAATCGAGCACACAAAAAGAATTATATTATTGGAATTTTTATATCTGGCCTGCGTTCCGGGTGGTCGTCGCCGGTGACTGCTACAGCTCCAGAAGGGCCGACGGCTCGCGTCGTGGACCTGAAGCTCGCTTGCGACCTCCAGCCAGGAATGTTCCGGCCGAGCTGCTTACCCCGCTGCTAGACGCTCCGGTGTTATGAGCGTGTTCTCTGCCCTCCAGTCGATGCCTCAATCCCCCTCAAGGGTGGTTAGTTGAGAACCGTTGATTATTCCCGTAAAACGGATGGTGAAATACCTTGCAACGGTTCTTCTGACACGATCTATCTCGGGCACGAGTCAATGTAGTTCCGCCCGTGGTGGCGCTTTACGCCGGTGAATTTAAAAATCGCTCACCGGGGAGACGCGTCACCACAACAAAAAAAATGCAAGCATGGTTGCCTACCGTGTAGGTCTACACGCTAGTTAATTTATTAAAAGCCGTTTCTGCCGAACGCTATTTTTGGACCGTTACAAATTTTTAAGGAATAAATTCCTCGATAGAATAATAGCATTTATTTACAAGAATCTGTTTCAATTTTAATTTGAAGGACCATTTGGTGACACAAGAGACTATGTCAACAGGTACGCGCTCATAGCATCTTAGGCCCTACTTACTGTCCTAATGTAGTTCTAAATATGTTTGCTCTAAAGTCGGTTTTGTTTCGTGTGTTTACCTTATGAATATCTTCGTTTCTAATAAATGAGTGTTTATTTTGGTGTATATATAAGCAAACTTCTAATATATTGTAATGGTATTTTATAGGGTAATTAGGTATTAGATTAGATAAGTTAATTAGGAGTTTGTTTTTGTTTTAGTTAGAGTTATTTCTAGTACATTTAAGCATATTAGGTAGGATAAATAGGTATTTAGGGTTTATTAATTATTAAGAATAGGATTCATTAGCTAGATTTGTAAAAATAAGTAGGGCACAAATTAATATTAATGATTGTAATGAGGTATTTAACATGAATTAAGAGTGAAATCGCAGAAGCGACGCAGAAACTTGTACGACATTCCCACGGACGCGGAAAAATACAAGGATTCTAAAATTGCCATTAAAAGTGAAAACGTTGTTATTCGTTGCCATGGAGAATGCGCGAATGCCAGGTACAGGCGACGTGGATACTTCAGTGATAAGCGACGAAAACCAAACGAGAAGCGTCGATAAAAACATTTGTAAACAAAGAAATTAGACGATCGCCTCCGAGGTTATATAAAGCCGAGATGCACATGTTTAAAGGACTTGCAATTCCTATCCCGATACAACCACGTTAATTGCCACAGCGGTGGAAGAAAGTTTTGTTTTAACTCTATAATTGTTTCCGCAAGTGACGCGTTTCAAACAAATTTCATTTCGTGTAGTGAATAAACACAACCTCACAATTTTCTGACAGCTACCAAGAAAGACTGGAGCCAGAATATCATCAACGGACACTAGGGATCATTAAGAGAAGCTACGAGAGAATTTCTAGCCTACCAGCATCTGCCGAGAAAAATTCTGAAGGCGTTTCCGGACTTCAAGCTGACCACTGCGAACAAGAGATTTGCATTGTTTGGTGAATCGTACAGAGGACATCGATTCTCCTCCATACATCGGAATACGCACTGATGCCTAGTTGTCTACAGTGAAACTGCAATTATGAATTCGCAAGTACAATTATAAAATTTCTGTTACAAATACTCATAGTAGATTAATTTGTGCAATTAGGTTTGATTTATTGTTTGTTAATTATTTGTATTAGTTTAAGTTATATTTATTTTGTTTTCTATTGTTTTGTTTGTTTATATCATTTCATTTGCATTTTGTTTACCTGTCATATTTCAATTTCGTTACAATTTGCCGGACCCAAAATGTGGTTTCCGTTTCCGCCACGAGCCCGTGGCAGCGAATCGCGTGCTGACGGCCAATTTGAATCGACAAGCAGTCAAGTGTACAGTGAAGGCGTGAAACGATATTTGTTTATTAAATTACCGCAACCGGGTTCCGGGATTTTATCGTGTGCACCCTTATCTTCACTGGAGGATTAAAACACTGCGTACAAGGCTGAGAGTCGATTGAATACGCTCGAGAAACACCTAACGAGTTAGTAATTAGAGCGAACGGGACTTTTTTTTTGTGAAACACGTGGTGGCGATCTTACTAATGCGTTCGTGATTTTAGACGTTTTGGGCAGAGGTCAAGCCTTTATCATCGGCTTAGCTCTGAACCCATTTAAGGCAGGAAGTCTGGGAGATCGTTAGCGATCGAATGCCGGTGGTCGTCCACGTGGACGAAGATTTGCTGTGAAGCGGGGAAGCAGGCGCCCCGAGGTCATCCACGGAGTCGTCGCAGACCGACGGAGTCTTCCAGAGCTTCCGCAACATGGCCTATTTTCAAAATAACCTATTTTGTTTTCACTATTTGTTTAACATAAATCTCTATTATTTACCTTCATTCAATTTGCAAAGCAGTCTTCAAGCATCACAGTATAAATTTTATATTTTTTCAGTAGCTTCAATTTAAATTTTATATCTTTCTTGTGTGTATATTTGTGAATTGCGGCGTTATTGTTTCGTACGTGTTTCTTGCGTCCTTGTAAAAGAGGTATTTCCGTGAGTAGTTGAGACATTGCGGGATACGTGTCTGCGGAATTTGGTCCTAATTCGGTTAACGCGGCGTAATTACTTTCAGAGCGGAGACATTTTCTTCTAGGTGAGAGCAGAGCACGGTGTCCGCCATTTTGTGTGTGTTTGAATAAACACAATGTATTTGAATCGCAAAGCTCAGAATTTTTATTACCCCGAATTCTCTTAATAATTTTCGTCATTTCAAATGTAACTTCCTTTTTTATTTATTTAATATCAATTCTCACTTGAGACATTTCAAATCTGGTGGCGTCGGCGTTAGATGGTCAGCTGTTGCGATATTTTCGTAGTTTTGAGTATCGCTGATTATCTTCCGTTGACCCACACGGTTAAATTACGTGGAGCATTTTCTTAACCCTACCCACTGTCCGACATCGAAAGGCTGGCCCTCTTCTTTACTTCAAAGGGATCCTCCACTTGCTCCGCGGCCGAACCCGTTGAAGGCCCATCAGGCACGTCACAAACGTAAGGTAAAACATGGTTCAAACATTTTACTAAAGCCTGAGCCTATAGCTATTGGCCGGTAGTTTTCTACGTTCTGAGGGTCAGTCTTCATATATATTGGAATTACTTTGTTTAATTTTAACATTTCAGGAAAATTGTCCGCTTTGAAGAAAACATTTATTATAAAACTTAGTGGATGGGCTATAGCAGCGGCAGCGATTTTAATAATACATGTGGGAATACTATCCGCACCGGGTGATTTTGTATATTTTAAGTTACTGGAAATTATTTTAATAATTTCTTCAGCAGAAGTGGGAGATAAAGAGAATGAAATTGGGTTTATCTCTATGTTGTCCGGACCCTTTTTCTTATTAGTATTAGTTCTTCAGTGACAGAATTTATAAAACAATCGTTAAAACAATTGACAGAGTCTTCATCAATGGTTTTTAGCTTGAGGTGCGAGTTAGATTTATGTTTGTTAAATAGCTCATTTGAGATATCCTACGCGGTTTTTAATTGATTATCAGAAGTTATAATTCTAGTTTGGAAGTATCCCTGTTTCGTTTTCTCTAATAGAAGATTTTTTTTTCTTGTTTGTATACTCCAATTAGATGAGGAAATACATTTATCTCATAAAACAATCATTTTAAAAGTTTACTGGATTCAATTACTTCATCATTGACTCAATGATTACGTTTTTTATTTAAGTGAAATCAGTGACTTTTTAGAGGAAAATGCATGTCAACATAATATCTAAAAACGTTGTAAAAAGTTTTGTATGCTAAACCAACAGTTGGTTGGGAATAGACGTCTTCCCAAGACTCAGACTGCAAGACTGCAAAAAGCACCGTTCTGTGATCAGAGATGGTATTATTAAGTATTCGGCAACTGTGGTCTACCAAATTTGAAAATATTTGATCAAGTATGTAGTCCTCTGTATGTAGTGGGTTGAAAAACATGATCAGTTAAATTGAAGGTGGCAAGGAGGTTTTTAACTAAATTAAAATTATCTAGGTCGCGAATTGGATCCAGATTAATATACCCACATAAAATAAAAGTAATATTATTATTAAACAGAGCTTCTAAGACTATAGTGAGTTTATCCAAGAGATTATTTAGATCACCGTCTGGTGTACGATAATAAACAAGTATCATAATGAGCTTCCCAGTAGACGAAACCCAACTAAAGCCACATAGTTCGATGTGGTTTTCTGTGTTATAAGTTGATAGGTCTAATATTGTAATTTGTTTAACTTATGTGGCTTGACACCATAACCCCACACCACCGTATTTAGAAATCTTTCTGGAGCTGGAGGAACAATTAACAAATCCCGGAAAGTAATTACTATTAACTGAATTATCGTCCAGGTTTCGACAAAACAGAGAAATCCAATGCCGTTCTCCGATCGAGACAGATATTCAGAATATATATAATTAATTTTGTTACTATTTGACGATCGACAGTTCAGCAGCAACATATCCGAATTCATTGTGTTTTCTCTGTTGGTGCTGGACGTCGATGAACAAATCTTGATATACAGGCTCCATAAGGCCAGCGAGATGGTTTCAGGGCAACCCCCAGATGTACCATGTCGATGATCACCTTAAAAGATGAATAATTTTGTGGATGCTTTGACTCCTGACTCTCACATTCGACTTCTGAAAAATCAGATTCAAGATAAGTCTTCATATCTTCAGTTGTAGATGTAGGGTCCAGACGCGATACGAATAGGAAAGCCTTTCTGGGAAATGCCTTAATTGTCGAATTATCGCTGCTTTCAATACCTAGTATGCCCTGGGCTCGCTTCTTTTTGTGTGTGATTGTTAGAGATGGGAATTTAGGTTGTTAAAAATCAAGAAATAGTTAGGTAGGTAGGTAAAAATATGTAAAATAGGTAAGATTTTAGGTATTTAGGTTTTTATTTAAAAACAGTAGCTGACGTCTATAATATTTTTTTAATCTTATTATTAATGCATACAGTAAGGTTGAGCGTCCACCTGGGTGCGTCCGGAATTCTCCGACAGCTAGAACTGTGTGAATAAGTAGAACTGTGATCTGCAATTTGCAATTGCAATTGGTTTTTATTAATGTTTATATTCTGTTTATGCTTTTTCCAGCTTCATGTTGTATTAAATGAGATTGTTGTTAGCAGAGCAACTACGTACATACATATACATATTAGAACAAATTTACTTTAAAATTAACCTAATATCAAATTTTGTACTTATAATTTTTGAACAAGATCTGCAAAACAAACTGCCATCGTCTATATGAAATTTTTCTCGCGTCCTTTCACCGACTTTTTAAAAAGTTCAAGTTTTTTGAGTTTCGCTTTAGGCATTTTAAAGGATGATTTTTAAAGATGGAATATCAAACAAAACACAAGCGTAAAACGGTGGCGAACATACCGACAGCGAAGTGGTCGTGCACTCTAAAGCCTCGTGTCATCTGGAAAGTTTACTGGTGGAAAGTACTTGCTGCCAGTAAACTAACGATGTGTAAACCAGAAAAACGTCTTACTTTCTTGTTTAGTTCCTTTCTTGACAGACGTTTTTCTGGTTTACACATCGTAAGTTTACTGGCGGTAAGTACTTTCCCCCAGTAAACTTTCCAAATGTAGACGAGGCTTTAAGTCTTACTTTCTTGTTTAGTTTCTTTCTTGACAGACGTTTTTCTTGTTTACACATAGTAAGTTTACTGGCGGCAAGTACTTTCCGCCAGTAAACTTCCTGTTATATGTGTGTCTACACATTAGATAGTTTACCGGATGACTAATACAGAAACAAATGGCTTCAAGAGCAGCAGTGAGACTGCTGTCATAGTAACAATAGTAACAGTTGGTATTGCAGAATATTTAATAGAAAAGAAAAAAGAGAAGAAACGAATATGGTATCTGCCTCGGAAAACCAAATAAGCTTTGGCTTGTGTACATTATCTGTACCGGATCCACTTTTTTGGATTTCAAAACCTTATTTAATTCTTTCCTATATACACTTTTTATAGTTTTCCTTCTTGTTCTTTCAATTCTTGTAAAAGATTGTTAAAATCAGTATTTCTCTTTAATTGATTCATATGATCTTTCATTCTTATATTCCACAATATATCGTAGTTTTCATAAAGATTTAAATATGTTATTATTTGATCACTGTTCCACTTCATTTTTAAGAATTTACTCAACGTGTCAGGATACCGATTACACGTAGGGAACTACAAGAATTGACGGGAAACTTCTTCAGTAAACTACCCGGGTCCTCAACTTCGCTTGCTACTTTCCGGAAAGTAGAAAGACGTTTTTCTAGTTTACACATCGTAAGTTTACTGGAGGCAAGTACTTTCCGCCAGCAAATTTTCCAAATGTAAACGAGGCTTTAAGGCCGCCAGGTGCCGCCAGGATTGACTTGACGAACAGTGGCGTGCTCCCTGGAGCCACGTCATTAAACTTATAGATTATGTGCATCAAATTAAACAAGTAAAACTAAAAAGGTTGATAAAATTACTGAATTAGGTGACATAAATGAAAAATAGGTAGAATTAACAAAAAGGTCAAAAATAGGTAAAATAGGTAAAATTATGTTAAGGTCATATTAAAGCTTTCTTTTTAAAACGAATTTCGGTATAATCAGAACATACTTAATTTTGCTTCGTAAAAAAAGGTTTTTACCTAAATTCCCATCCCTAGTGATCGTTGTCCAGTCTTTATCATTTTTCTTGTCTGCATGACGTGCACTTTGAGCGATTTCTGCTTGATCCCTGCGGATATCTGTGCGACAGACGACGTCTCCGTTTGACTCGTTACACGGTAAGTCATAGATATTGGGCTCAATGGAACGATTAGTGCGATTTCTATGCTTTTGTGTACGTCCAGTTGTATCTAACGAATTTGTTTGATTTGTAGCTTTCGCATATGTATTGGTCTGGATCGAATTAGATCGTATGATAGCTGCAGGATCATTATTGACTGCAGTAGATGGCAGCGACCACTCATTGAGTTGTTTATTTAGGGAAATAACTTCGCTAAGTAAGGTTACTTAATCTTTTAAAGACATTAATAGGTCATCTTTAGTAGAATAATGCTCTTAAGGTACCTTATTTCTATGTTTTCCGCAAAATTTGAAACTGGGATTGCACTGCTCCCATCATTGACATTGAGGTTAGAGCCATCTTCAGCGTGAATATTTATTTTGCAGCACTGGATATTGGTTGCGTTGAATAAGACTATCGGTCTCTGCTTCTCGGCACATCTATTTATTACATAATTAATTAATTTGATTTGTGCGTCGTGTTTACAATCGAGCGCAGCATGAGCTGATTCTAAGATTGCCGGCGCCTCCACCTATCTTGTTTATATGGAAGACGTTCGATGAGTTAGCGTTTTTGATACTATAACTCCTCTGGCCCAAGAGTTTATGAGAAACGTTTATGGTTGTAGTTTACGGAATCCAGGATGGGTTGAAGACTCGGGAAGTGTGATTCTTGGGGATTTGCGACGCAAGTAATACCTTGCACTAAATATGATTAAAATATTTGTTAACGTTATATATAACAACAACGTCCATAATGACACGGGTTAATCTTGAAGTTTGGGAATTTTCATTTCGTGTAGTTCATTTTGAAGTTTAGTGATCCCATGACTGATTTGACCAAGGTTACCTTCATAGATTTTATTTACTTGATTGAATTTTAATTTCCATTTCGTAGGTTTGGAAATCTTTAATGAGAAGTTCAACTGGGGAATTTCAGGTATTTTCACCATATCTTCTTCTTCGTGCCTAATGAGGGTGACATCGGGCATTTTGATAAAACAGCCTGGAGTTTAGTGGATTATGTAGGTTCCGTCGATGGCGTTTATTTCTTCATTCTTCAGACAGCTCCTCGTAATCTTCTGCGGTGAGGGAGTTGCGATTATCCATTGATTTTCTGTTATTCTATTGATCCACTGTGTTGTTAGTTTTTCGTATTGGTGCATACACATATAGTAATTACCAGAGTGGGTAAGAAGCTGCACTTCATACTGAGCGTCTTTTGTAATCCTTACACTTATGGTGGATTGACAAAAATATCTTGTTGTGTCGAGTTGATCACACGTTGTTGTTGAAGTTACGTATTTCTCACTATTCATTGCCAGGTAAATTCATTATCAGGAATGATAAAGTGATAGTTTCGTTCAATATTGGTAATTAGTAATGGAAAAATTTTGTATTAGGTTTCTATTAGAGGGATTGTAATGATGAAGACAAGGTCGTTTTGCTTAATATATGCCTTAATAGAAATTAATTTCTCTAATAAATCTAATTCCTTAGAATTTTCGTCGATTGGTAATTTTTCGTCCTGTAGGTATGGTTTGAGTTGTTTGAGCTCGTACAATAGGATTTCTGGTTCTATTATTGCAGGGTGGTACACATTTAATTTAGCAAACGTAATTGCATTTGCTAGACTAGTTAAAATAGCAATAATATTATCCATCATAAAGGCAAGTTGATCAAAGAAGTCATAGATAATAATTTGATTGCTTTCTTCTGACTGGTAAAATGTAGCATTTTGTATATATTTATTGATTTGCATGATTCTTTATGTCAGTACCAACTGATTGCTTTTAGGTTATTTACGGTGTTATTAAATTCGGTAATTGCTTTCAGTGAAAGAGATATTTGTTTAGATATAAACTTATTATTTCTGCATCGTTTGCAGAAAGTTTTTTTGGCAGAATACCCGTTGATCCAGTTATTTGCTTCATTGTGACGTTGCTGATGACGTTAGATACAGCATCCGAGGAATCTTAAGAACATCGATATTCAGATGTTCCAAAATGAATCTCTACTTGGTATCTTTCGAGAAGTCGCTTTATGATGTCGTTTTTAAACTCCTTTCCACTATCACAATAGATTTCTGTTGGCGTTCCATAAAATTGAAAATAATCCAATAGAGTGTCCTCTATATCTACAGCATTAGCTGCTGTTAACGGAAATGCCTATCCTAATCGGGAGAAAGTATCTATGATTGTCAAGAACTTAACTCCTCCGATCGTGAAGGTGTCGATAAAGAGTTTTTGAATGGTTTATCTGGTGTTTCTGTTGGTTGTAACTGTGGTCTAGATGGATGTATATCGTACTTGGTTCAGTTACACACTTTAAAACCTCTTATTTAATTTCTAATTGAATTTTTCATGTTTCTCCACTAATATTTTCTTTTTAAATATTCTAAAGTTTCTTCGATGCTTCTGTGGGTTGTCTTTCCCGCATGATGTAGTTCTATTAATTGTAGCAGGTCTTCTTCTTTGTGAACAACTTGAATTATTTTAGTGCATCGAATTAATGTTGGTAGTTTATTATTAAAGTTCTTCATATATACTTTACTCTTTGTCCTCGTAAAGTCCTCGTAAAGTTGTTCGTTCTCAAAACAAATATTATGATTTCCGATTTAAATTTATGAATAGTCGGTATTTTTGCAGTAACAATATGGTTTCCATGCTGTTTGTCTATGGACAAGCGGACACCTGCTTGTCGTTTTGATTATATATTGTAATTTCCTCGTATCTATTGGTTTTTTACGTGCCTGATGGGCTATCAACGCGTTAGGCCGCGGAGCGAGTGGAGGGTCCCTTCGAAGCAGCGACGAGGGCCAGGCTCTCGGTGTCGGAGAGTGGGGGGGTTAAAAAAAGGCTCCACGTAATTTTAACCTCGCCACTACTTCGTCACCAAGGGGGCTCCACCCTATCTGCGTGGGTTGACCGCAGACAGTCAGCGAAGTTCAGAAATTACGAACTGTCGCAACGGCTGGCTGGCGTCCATCTGGCGCCCACACCACCAGATTTAAATCTCGCAGGGAGAAAAGGAAGTTAAATTGTAAAGAATACCCGATTGAGAAAACGTGGGGGAACAAAACTATAACAGAGGTGAATTTTGTGGTTTTAACTATCTGCGTTTATTCAACAACACAAACACACGGGACACCGTGTCCGCGCTCCCTGAAAGAAAATGCCTCCGCTCGCAGATCTATCACGGCGCATTACCGAAATTCAGCCGAATTTCTCGCAACGCTTTCGCGCGATGCGAAGGGCTGTTATTGGAGCCACTTTTTCCTTACAAAAACGCAAAACACGTACGGAACGAAACACGCAACGCAAATTTCCTCAAAAGAAAACGATATATCAAAGAAACTTGAAGATAGTAAAGGAGAACAAAAAAGTTATGGATCTGGCCTGCGGTTCCTCGCGGCGCCTCTTGCGGTCGGCAATCGTGGGGATGCCGTCGCTAATTTGCGGTCTTCAGAAAAACTCTGGCAGGGTGGTCGTCGCCCCTAGCCGAGAACCTGACTGGCTGGGTTGCTTCAGCCCCTACCCAAAAAAAAAATGCCTGTAAAGCACATGGCCTTATTAATAATGGCCGGACACGTGTCTTTACAAAAATGGTGTCGGTTTTAATCACTTACTCTGGTGTTCGAGCGTGTATAATCGATTACTGCTGCACTCTCCCTCGCCTTGTGCCGGTGTCGTCAATCCCTCATAGGGCGGTTAATGGAGGACACATTTTAAATCCCGGAAACCGGTATGCGATAAGCCCAAAGAAAAACCGTGTACCTCTTGACACTTTTGCATTCCAAGAGAGTCGATTACCTTCTGCCTTCATCGCAGCGCCTCGCGGCAGAATTACAATTATACGCATACTGGAAACGCGTCAACGTTTAAAGAAAACGTGTGCGTCGCGGTTGCCTACGTTGACGGTCCGTGAACGCAATTAAAAATTAAAACAGCGTTCTCCTTAAACGACATGAGTCAGAACAGGCCCGTTACAGGTTCTTCCAGAATTTATATTCCTTTGACGGGCTTTAATTCTTGATTAGAGTTAACAGTGGTTTAATTTTCTCTTTGCAAGGCCATTTGTTGATTAGGATTTTGTTCTTGGAGATCTCGTCTAAGTTGTAACAAGTTCTTTCCTGTACTAATACGTGGTTTTGTTGTAGATAATGACGTGTTTGGAAGATATATTTCTGTGGGAACAATTCCTAGATCTCTTAAAACTTCTCCAAGCAGATCATCTCTATCCGGAATCTGCATTGTTGATAAATTATCATCATGAATTGTCTTGATACAATGTTCCAAAGTAATTCTCGAAAGCGCATCAGCGTTTGAATTACATTTACCCTTCTTGTATATAACTTCGAAATCGAACTCATCTAGTTTTATTTTCCATCTAGCATATTTAGAATTTTGGTCTTCCATTTTGCATAGCCAAACAAGAGGTCTGTGATCGGTGTAAATTTTAAAGTGTCTTCCATAGACATATGGTCGAAAGTATTTCAGGGCCCAAACTATTCCAAGCAACTCTTTGTCTATCGTCGAGTATTTTTGTTCTGTTGGTCTGAGTGTTCTGGATGCATAACATATCGGTTTGTCCTATCCTACGATTCCTTGAGAAAGTACAACACCAATTGCTGTAGCAGATGCATCTGTAGTAATAACAAACTCCCGTAAAATTGGGGAATTGTAAAATCGGTTCATTCATTAGAAGTGTTTTATTTACATGTTTCAAAAGCATGTACATATTCTTCATTAGTTTCGACTTTGTCCCAGCAAAGTCTCTAATACTTTTTCTATAATATCCTATTAAACCAAGAAAATATATTTTTTTCCTTTTGTGTCTTATGTAACGGGTATTTTTTAATGGCTTCTACTTTATCTGGCTTCGGTTGAACCCCATTTTATGTAATCAGGTGACCTAAATATTTCATGTATTTTTGTAAAAAATCGCATATTTCAAGTTTGATCTTGAAATTTGCCTTTTCCAATCGTTGGAATACATTTTTTAATTTGACCATGTGGTCTTGAAGGGATACTGAATACATTACAATATCGTCAAAATATACCATGCAAGTATCTTCTAATAGTCCTTTAAGAATGTTGTCTATAAGACGCTGAACGTGGCTGGTGCGTACGTAAGCTAAAATGGCATTCGTTTAAATTCAAAGTGTACTTGTTCGGTCGAAAACGCCGTTTTTTCACTATCAGCTGGTTCCATTTCCGCTTGATAATAACTGGAAGAAAGGTCTAAACAGCTAAAATAGTGGCATTTACCTAACTTATCTAATACATCGGATTTGTTTGGTATCGGATATTTCTCAGCGATCATTTGGTCATTAAGTCTTCGGTAATCTATAACCATTCGTTTCTTGGTTTTAGCATTTAATGTGAGTCTAACTATGTTTACTGGGCAGCTCCATGGGAAAATACTCTCTTGAATGTCTTGATCAAGAAGTTCAAGTATTTGTTTCTTTAATTCCTTCTTAGTTTTTATCGGCTGTCTGTCATCCGAACGAAAATAGGGGTGATATCCTTTAAAATTAATTTGTGTCGAACACAATGAGTGAAAGTTAACTGTTGTCCTTCAGTGTGAAAAACATATTTATATTTTTCGGCAAATACTCCTACACTTGCTTCTTCTTCGACGTTCATATTTTCGGTGTTTAATTTTTTTTATTTTACATTTTCTCTCTGTAATTGCTGTAGGTTGGGTTCTTCTTGTTTCATGATTTTTTCGTAGGAATAGAGATATTCTGTGTTCGCGATTTCTGTTTGTAGCGCATCGCAGAAATTAATTATTTTTTCTTCTTGCGTGTAGTTTATTGCTATAACTATCGCTTCATTATTTACGACATTTACTATAGATTATTTCACTTTAATTTTCCAGGTCGAAACTCGATTTCGGGTATGTAGACTGTTCCTTCTTGGACATTTGCGGGTATTCTAATTGGTTTGGCTTGTAGAGGTTATCGAATTCATCATATCGGCAATCGAATTCAATTGGGACTTCGACATTTTTAGTTGTTAGTAATCTTCTTCGAATGTCCAGTACAGCTTCGAGTTTGTCTAATAGATTTTCTACTGAAATTAAATTTTAAAAAAGGTGTGTTCTATGTTATCATTAAAAATTTCAGGAATAGTTGTAATAACGGCATCGTCATAATTTGTAAGAACATGAGCTGTTTTAATTTTGAAAGAAATTTTAATAGCAAATTCTCTAAGTGATTAAATAATTTAGAACTTATTAATGTTTTTGTTGACCCTGTATCAATAAGAAATTTCCAATTATTAAATAGAATATAAGGTAGGTTGCAATTAGTATTATTTAAATTTATCGTAAGAGGCTTAAATTTGGCGCATTTATTTTGGCGCATTTGTTGATTATCATTTTTTCTTCAAGTAGAAGCGGGTAAAGTGAAAATCTTCATCTTCGTAATCGTCTTCTTCTGGAGCTCTTTGTTCCAGTTCTTCGGTATTTTCTTCAATAAATACGTCCGGCTGTTAATGTTCATTTTCTTCTTCCTCTTGATTTTCTTGGTAGTATAATCGATTTTGTCCCCAGTTTGGTCTCTTGGCTGTATGTATGATGTTGACGGCTACTCGTTTACGAGCGCTTGTGTCCACGTCCATCGGCGTTGGTGGACACTGGCGGTGTTTGATACAGCATTGACGGGCTTCCCAAATTGTTCTGGTGTGCTAAACCAACACGCACTTGAAGGCGCAGCTTATTCGTTGCGTGTAGAAAGAAGCTTGGTCATTATTGGTAGTTATTGTTATAATTATTAGAGTAATGTTGAGGCTAATAACGGTTCGAATGAGCTGTGGTCTTATTGGTTGCTTAACCTTGTCATTGTAAGCATTCTTCGGGCTTATGCGCTGCAAGTTATTTAAATTAATTATTTCACAATTGTCACTTAATGTTTTGTTTAATTCAGTTAATTCGACACTCCACCTAAATGGTCGAAACGAACCGTCGACTTTTAGACCGTCGTGGAATACATGTTCGTAGCGCCAGTTAAGTCTTGTAGTTTTGTTTATAAAAAGATTTTTATTTTTAAGAACAGAACTTAGATATAGTGATTATTATTATTATTATGTATTTATTACTTTCTTAATTAATTTGATTTGTGCGTCGCGTTTTAAATCGCGCCTCCACCTGTCTTGCTTATATGGAAGACGTTTGATGAGTTAGCGTTTTGGATACTATAACTCGCGGAACCCTTAAGTTCCGCGAAGTTTCTCAAGGGTTCCGCGAACAATTACCATGGAACTGTAAAGATTATCTCTAAAAACTGCGTAGTGCCGCGGGGTGCTCGCGAGATGCGACAAGCGTCCTGAATCTGGATTTGGATGTTGTGAATTTAAAGATGAAATAAGAATGTTGTTAAGTGAACATGCATTTGAATTGTCTTACAAATTAAATTATGTAGATTGGATAATGAAAATAGCATATCTCGCTAATATTTTTACCTATTTTGTCTCTTTCCAACCAAAAAATATTAATATCTTTGAAGTACCGAATAAAATTAATGCTACTATTCACAAATTAAAATTTTGGTCAGATTGCATTTTAGAAGAAAATACTGAGCGTTTTACTAATTTACACGAAATTATGATAACTAATAACGTTAAAGGAGACAAGGCAACCCCCTGTCAGCAGCACTATTTACTTATTTAGTATAATACTATAAAAAGCTATAAGGACAGCAAACATTAACAGAACGGGACTAATGTATCAAAACAGACATCAATGCCTAGCATATGCAGATGATTTAGTAATTCTAGCTAGAAACAAGCAAGAAATCAAAGAGGTAGTAATACGACTAGAAGAAAGTGCAAAGAAGCTAGGCTTACACATCAATCAGGCAAAACTCAAATACATGGAATGGTCAGATCACGTGGTAAAGAAAGGAGAAGATCTAAACATAATAACACAAAGAGGGAAAATCCATAAAATAGAAGAGGTAGAAAAGTTCACATACTTAGGCACAATATTCCACAACAAGCCAGATACTAAAGAAGAAATACACGCGAGGCTAATGATGGCAAACCAGTGTGTGCAAGCACTAAGAGGAGTACTAAAGAACAATAATGTCACGACCAATACCAAGCTGAGGATTTATAAAACGGTAATACGGCCAATAGTTATGTATGCTAGCGAGGTGTGGACCTTGAATAAGGCAGAACAGAAGATGGTGGAAGTGTGGGAAAGGAAGGTATTACGAAAAATATTCGGTGGAAAGTAAATAAATGGCGTGTGGATAAGAAGAACAAACGCAGAGGTAAAAATACTATTTAACGACCACAGCATAGATGCAGTAATTAAGGGACAAAGGCTTCGGTGGCTGGGACACGTTGAATGGAGGAGAGCAGACTACCTAAAGCAATTCTAGCCAGGACAATCGGAGGAAGAAGGAGACAAGGAAGACCAAAGGCAAGATGGAGGACAGAAGTGGAAAAAGACATGCAGCTCGCAGGCATCACGGAGTGGAAAGCAAAAGCAAGAGACAAAAAGAAATGGCGAGAGGCAATCAACCAAGCCAAGGGCCTACTAGGCATGTAGTGCTATTATATTATTATTATTAATAACGTTAAAATGAATAAAATTTAACAAGACTATATCCTGCAGCAAATACTGCAGGAGTATTTTGCTTTTGAAAAAGAAAACCTATCTTGGATTCAAAACCCTTTTGAAAAAGCTTGTGATAATTATCAGTTGTCAGTTAAAGAACGAAAACAATTTATCGATATATCGACTGACTCTCAGTTAGAAATAGAATTTAACAAAGTTGAAATTATGCATTTTTGGCTTTAAATTTTGCATGAATATCTCGAGATTGCTAAAAGAGCTGTAAAGCACTTGATGTCTTTCGTCTCAACTTATGGCTGCAGAGATCGTTTTTTCTGTACACTGCAACAAAAACGAAATACAGAAGCAGGTTGAACGCAGAAGATAACATGCGCTTACAAATTTATCCTATTGTTTCAGACATAAATATTATTTGTAATAAAAAAGCAGGCCCTGCCTAGTCAATAATGCGATTTATTAGTACATTAGTATTTATTAGTATATTAGATATTAGTATTTATTACTTTATTGTTATTATACTTCTACGTACATACATAATCCTTCCTCTTGTACCTTACGGTGTCTAGTTTTCGTGGCAGAGTTTCTCCACCGACGACGATCAGTAGCCAACTTCTCTGATTGTCTCCATTCAGTTTTCTTCGTCTGCAAGACTTTGGCTACTTCACTGTTCCACTTTCTTTGGGCCTGCCTCTTGTTCTCTTCTTATCCTTTCCTAGCTTCCATATCACTTTCACTTTTCAATTTCCTTTCATTCTAACCATATGCCCAAACCACATTAGTTGTCGCGTTTCTACTGTCTTTAATAAATGTTTTACATTGAGCTGCTCTCTTATTAGAGTATTGTTTATCCGGTCTCTGATTGTTACACCCGCTACTGCTCTTAAATAGCGCATTTCACTAGCCTGGATTCTGCTTTTTTCTTGATCACTTAGTCCCCATGTCTCGCATCCATAAGTTAACACTGGCACAAATACACTTCTGTATTATATTACTTCTAGGTTAACTAAAAGAACAGGCCAAGCCTGGTATTAATATTAGTTTGTGTTTACAATCTAAATTCGTTCGTAAATGTGTTACTAATTCTAGATTTTGTAAAAAAAAATAGCTTTTACTCCTGTATTACATCGTGTGATGGGCGCCAAGCAAAACCAGATAGTTTAGCCAGTAATGTGATTTTCTTTCCAGTAATTATTGTGTTTGGAATTGTATAATAAAGAATATATCTAAATTTATTTAAATTTACTATAATAATTATATAATAATAATTATTTATGTATTAGCATTGGTTACTATACTGTTATATTACACACAAGTAAATGAAAATAACAGGCCCAGCCTGGTATTGCTATTATTTTGTGGTTTGAATTTAAATTAGTTCGTAAATGTGTTACTAATTCTGTTAATTATTGTGATTAGAATTTCTTAATGAAGAATATAGCCAAATTCCAAGAATAATTATTTATTTTAATTACGAGGGTTGTTTCAGAAATACCACAAGTCAGAAGGATTTCGAAGGCAATGAAAGGTTGAAGAACCCTGCTCTAGAGAAAGTGCTGACAGGAAGGGCTACTTAGCTTGAAGCAGAATTATTTTATGCCGATAATTTTGAAATGGTAAAAGCTGTAAATATAATGCCAATGTTTTTAATATTACTTTTTGACACTACATGTGTTAAATGTGTGAAATGGCAAGAAACATATTACTTTAGCGTTAAGGATATTAACAATCAATTATTGCACATTAAACCTAATTTCAAAATACTAATAGCAAGTATCAAAGGGCTAAAAACAATCGGACTTCTTCTAACTGAAGCTTTAAGTATTATGGAGGAGATGTTACAAACAACTTTGAAAAATTTGCCTGGACCTGTGGTCTTGAAGTATCGTATTGAAAATAATAATAATAATTTTAATGAAATGTGCACAAATTGGATACTACCTTCTTTACTGGAGGTGGTCTCAGTAGTAATTGATTTCACCACGAGATGGCATCTAATGCTTCTCTCATGTACTGTACTCTCGTGTTTAAAAAATAATAATGTTTATTAGAAAAATAACCTATACAGGGTGGGTTAAAAGTAAGGAATCACCTATCTGGAGCATTTATTATTATTTTTAGAAAAAAGTTTTCAACAGAAGTTTTAAGGCAAATTTTTCGCCATGGTTTCATTTTTTTTTTGGACGTCTCGCCTTTTGAAAATGACGTCATCGATACTTTTTTTTAAATGGTAACCTAATTTTTTCTATTAACACATTTGATAGATCTTGTTTTTCTCTTCACGAATATCTAAAAATACCATGAGGTTGCACTTACGCCAGAGTGGTATAAGTCAGTTTTTTTTTATTCAGTATGTCTAGACATGTCGAAATGTACAAGGGATGTTGTCCCTTGTACAATCTGGAATTATAGCTCAACTCGGAAAGTTATACATTCGATTTTCTCACTTATTTAAGACATACTTGTCGTCAAATTTTCAGAGGAATTATCTTCAGGAATACTATATATAGTAATTTTTTTTTAAATCCATTAGATAAATTTTCAGAAATTTCAACGACTAACAGTTCTCTTACACTTACGTACTATCAGGAATGTGTTTCTTTTAGGCTCATTTTATGGCACTACATCAGAACAACAAAATATCTATCTCAGCTGATATTAATATTTTGAATCTCCCTTTTTCAATTTACTCACTCAATTTGCGTTCCTGGTAATCTCTGTCACAAGGTCATAGCCAAATTTCAATAACAATTTTTTATTTTAACTACGATGGTACCTTCAGAAATGCCACAAGTCAGACGGGTTCCGAAGGCAATTAAAGGTTGAAGAACTATGCTATAGACTATAGAGCATTATAAGTAAGCGATAATCAAGATAATTCATGAACGGGTTAACATAATCACAATCGGATACCTGATTTAGAAAGTTTGGACATTTGTCTACTATTAGACAAAGTAGTTTTAAGAAATAAATGAAAGGTGATTTATTATTGATCGCCAAATCGTATTTATGTGTAGACAAGAATACTCCATTATTACTCAATATATTGGAACAAAATAGAAGGTGGTTCGCAACAACATTAACTCTAAACACGCCGAGGGAATTTCCATTATATGTACCCTGTGTTCATTAAATAAATGCAGAAGAAAATATCACAAATCGGCTAAACATTCCATTATTTTAATCAACAGAATAAATCAACATTTAAATATTTCTTACAACTACTCGGCATCATTGTAGATACATATCTAAACTTTCTAAATCAGGTGTCCGATTGTGATTATGTTAACTTGTTCATGAATTATCTTGTATGTCATTTACTAACAATTCCCTATACCACCTACTAGTAAAGAGGCCTCTTAAATGTACTAAATACAAATTTGAAAAACTGCGCCATTTTGTGTCCGGCTTGATTTACTTCGCATAACTTCGTAAGATGTCACTTTAGAACGTTGTAGTTGTTTGTGGTCAACGCACAGACTTTGGCACAGACCACACATAACCTATATTTCATGTTTTGATTGTTTATGTATACAAGTGTAGAGTAATGCAAAGAATAACGAATAACTTATTGAGTGTATCAAAACTACACAATATAATGTCGAGATGTTCATTTTCTGATTATTCTGATTTTTCCAAAGTTTTGTTGGAATCACGAAATATAGTTGCATTAACTGGTGCTGGAGTATCTGCAGAATCAGGAATTCCAGTGTTTCGAGGGCCTGGAGGGTGGTGGAGAACACACCGATCGACAGATTTAGCTACTTTACAAGCTTTCAACGTCAATCCTTCTCTTGTTTGGGAGTTCTATCACTACAGAAGAGAAGTCGCCTTTAATAGCCAACCAAATAATGTACATAAAATTATCTATTAATTTGTTTCATGATATAAAGTATAAGGTAAACGAACATACTTGGAAAATGTTTAAATTTATTGCGCTGCCAGATGCAGTATTACAAATTTGGTGGATTACCTTCAAAATCTGCTGGGTTTGAAATCCGTTTACTGGCAGAAAGTCACCGTTCTGATTTTTACAATGTTTCACAAAGATACACGAAGATTCTTCACTAGAAACACGTTTAGGTGCCGGAAGAATTTTTTTTTTAGAAATTCAAAAGAAATCTATTAATATTAAGGCTGACTGTTTAATCAATCTATAGATACCCTGCTGATAAAATGTTTTCGGCTGTTTGTGGAACCATTCACTAACAATATCTTCGTCTGCGTCCGAAGTGATAAAATTAAAAATGGATTATCCCCGTTAATATGGCGAAGATGCCCTTCAACTTTAGTGTTTACGGAGTTTTAATTTTGTGATCACAGTAAATCCTTTTTTCTACTGTTTACTTTATGGTACTCTTAGAATAAATTCATATTTCTCGTGTTATCTGAATTCATAAAAAAAAAACTGAGTCACTATTTTCTTCCTACTAGAAGAGATTGAATTCAATCTCTTAAAGGAACAGACAAAACATCTATTTCAGTGGCCCTTGGTAATCATTATAAATATATGTTTTCTCCATTTTTATAGGCACATATAGCTCTTGCCAAGTTTGAAGAAGTGTGTAATGAAACAGGACGTACATTTTCTGTAATAACCCAAAACGTAGATGGGCTTCACATTCGAGCAGGAAGTAAAAATGTTATAGAATTACATGGGTCTTTAAGAAAAGTGATATGTACAAAATGTAAAATGATTGATATAAATGAGGATAATCCAATATGTGAAGCTCTTTCGGGGAGAGGGTAAGTAAACAGATTGTATAGGTGCAACGGGTATAATAATAATGTAGTTATTCTAATAGACCAGTTTACAGGTATAGATGCGGCAATGAAAATATATACCTAAATATAAATTGAAAGATTTGAAGATGCGATTTAAATTTATAAATAATTTAAAACTTTTGTAATTGACATTTTAAAACTTGAACAAACAATTTATATATTGAAAGGCATTGTTTTGGTTGTGGTTTCTTATCTCGATGATTTCAAATTGAGAAATTTGAAAAAGTTTCAGTTTCCCAACATATGTATGTAATGACTCGGCTATTACAAATATTTTGCTTCAGGGATCCAAATATTAAAGATGAAAATGTACCGATCATACCCAAAAGCTGCCTCCCAAAATGTACAACCTGCGGAGGCCTTCTGCGTCCTTATATCGTTTGGTTTGGAGAAAATTTAAATGCCGATATATTACAGCGATCTCGTACTTGAATACATAACTGGTAATATATCATGAACATGACATATGTTTCAGGTGATTTAGTGCAATCCTGCGATTTGTGTTTGGTGATTGGTACTTCTTCTATTGTTTATCCTGCAGCTATGTTTGCCCCACTTGTTGTGGAAAGAGGAAAACCTGTTGCAGAGTTTAATATAAATGAAGATCCCGCTAGTGACGAATTTGGGTAAGATTATCTATGAATTAATTTATTTGACTACTTTGATATTGTTTTAGATTTTATTTTCCTGGGCCTTGTGGAACTACTTTACCTAAAGCTCTGGGTATCGAGATCAAATAATAATTAGTATGGTCACTCTTTTTATACAGGGTGAGTTTTTTAATCTGTTACAAGATGATATCTCGAAAACGGTTTAAAATATTTTCATGAAATTTTGGCAAGGTAATAATAGGGAGATAGGGGACATATTTAAACATATTTTTGGCATTTACCCCCTCTATATTTTGAGTGGTGGGGGGTAGTTTTGGAATTTTAAATAGGATGATGTACAGCTTGTCTAAAAGCATTTTAAGAGGGGATAAGCATTCGGTTAGTGAGCACAGTTGTGAATAAAATCATCCGTCGGCATGTTTGGCCGGCGGCCGATTATTGCAAATGTTTCTAAATAAAAACTTAATGTTTTTGAGTGTACTTGTGTGTTCCTCAGTTGGTCTCACTCTGCTCAAAGCCTGTTCGTTTCAGCGCAGCACCGCCTTTCACAAGACAGTTTCATTTTGCCGGGCTGTACTTAGTTTATAAAATTTGAATCTACGTACAAAACTACGTATTTATACAAAATAAAAATTGATATGCTCTTCTTAATCTGTCGGCATACATACATTTTACCTATAAATCAAGTTATTGTCTTATTTGAGAATTATATTCGTTTACCTGGAAAATCATTATATTTATTTAACCCATTAAGAGCCATTGATGCGTAAACGCAACATTATAAAAATAATTAAACTAAATACTTTGTTTCATTTCTTTTTTTTTTGTTTGGTTTGGAATTAGAGGGTTTTATGATGCTAATTAAATTTTTTCAGAGAAAAATATTTAGTATACTCTGATTTTTCTAAACTGGCGTGCACGTCATCAAAATAATAATCATAATAATGATGGCACAATTTTACAAGGTTGCCGGTTGTCCTGGGTATTTAAAAATGGCTGGAATCAGCTGTTGCGCCCGTGCAATCTTGTGCGACAGTGCGCGGTTCGTATCAAATTCATCGACTTCTCTGCCGTTTATCGTACAGATATCAATCTTGTGGTTATGGTTTACCATCTACAATGGCAAAATATGCATTGTAATAATCGATCAAATGTAACAAGTTAGACGTCAAAGAAGTTTGAAGCATTAGTGAAAAAGATGTGGCATCGTCGCCGAAAAAATATCGCCGATGCCAACATAACATGATTTATTACATGATTGGCAGGCGAAAATTGTGTCCGCGGTTAATACACCGATTACCTATTTATAACCACCGGTGATCAGTGTTATGTAACAAATGATCCTCAGATTAATTTCGATTCTTAAACTATTGTTATGCATATTCTCGAAAACAATCACGTTGGTACGAAAAAACCTCATCGCACAGCTGTTTGATGACGTGCACGCCAGTTTAGAAAAATCAGAGTATACTACATATTAATTTAGTTTTTTGCATATCGCCCGATTTGCAGAATCAGAATTGGTCACATACTTTCTTTTATAAAGTAATGATTTTTTTTGTTAGATGAATTGGTTTTTCATTTCTTACACTCTTTAATCGAAGAAAATGAAGTTGACGCAGTAATTATCCCACTCGATGTTGGCGAACTTACGGGAAAGAATTGGATGATAATTTATTATGAGCTATTTTCTTCGCCGATCATTTCTTCACCTGCAGAAGCCACAGTGTGGCGAAACAGTTGTTGCAAACAATAAAAATAGTTTTGAAAAATAAAAAGTGCATAACTTTATTTCATACATTTCTACGAGCTATTTATTTATAATTAATTGTACTTACTCTATGACTCTAACGAAACACTTTAGGTGACACTTTTCCTCAAGATGCAGCGGGGACTTTTGAATTGTGTGTTCCCGAAAATGAAAATGAATTTGAAATAGACTGCAGTAATCCTTCTACAAGCAGGAACTCGGTGAAGAAGTTAAAAACCAATTCTTATAAACCAAAACGAAAACAAACGCACCCTACTTTCAATGTTGCGCCTGATTCTCATGGCAAACCACTGAGAGTAATCTGCCGAGGATAGTTTCCCCAAACCAGTCGTTCGCAGCCGACGTTACGGCAACGTACAGACACTCATACACTGACGTATGCGGGGAAATCGCTTACGCTCGAAAATCGATTATAGCACTCCGAGAAGAGAGATGAAAAAGAAAAGCAGAGGTGCATTCGGCTACAGACATGATTCATCGTCCAACATATGCGTAGTAAGGTGGAACGATAATGCTATTGTTACTATGATATGCAATCATATTCCAATAAATCCAATTCAGCAATTAAAAAGATACGACAGAATATTGAAGAAGGAAATAAATGTTCCCCAACCATTTCCTATAAATGAGTACAATAAGAATATGGGAGGTGTTGATCTCCATGACAATAGAATAGCAAATTACCATATAAGGGTAAGGGGTAAGAAATGGTGGTGGCCCTTATTTATTAATACCATTGACAGTACCATTGTCAACGCATGGAAAATTTACAAATTGGCCAACACGTCTACAATGTCCCAATTAGATTACGTTCGTACATAACAATGGCTCTTATAAAATCCGAACAAGTAAGGGCTCCCATAAATAATAATTCAGAAGAAACGGTAGCAATTTACAAAGGGCGAGGACGACCAACTAAAAGAGAATTACCAAATGAAATGAGGAAAGATACAGTAGGGCACATTATAGTAAGGCACCCTCAAAAAACAAGAAAAAGGTGCAGAAAATGTAAAAGCCAGACTATTTACATGTGTCAAAAGTGTAACATTCACTTACACTCGGCCTGTTTTCAAATTTTCCATAATATGTAGAAATATATTATAATATTATTACTCTATTTTTTATTACTTAATGTATTTACGTTAATTTAAAATTAAATAAATCGGTTTACAAGATATTGCCATTTTACTTACACTAATGGATTGCGCCATTGATGCGCAAACGCAGCATTATTTTCTGAACAAACTGAAAAACAAAAAAAATTAATTTTATTTTATTCTAATTAGTGTATATCTAGGTAAATGTAAGCTTTTTTGTTTTAATCATTCTATTTTACTGCTTCGCTTGGTTAATGGGTTAAGTGGTCTCGCCAGTTGTGATAAGGGATGCTATCAGCAGCCTCAGGAAGAGTAGATGCCTTGATTACTATGGTCTCAGTTCGGATTTCGCCCTGGTTGCTCTACTCAGCATGCCCTTGTTGAGCTCACTGAGTTCATATGTAGGTGTTTCGAGGCAAGAAGGCACTGTGTGGGCTCATTTTTAGACCTTAGCAGGGCTTTCGATTGCGTGTCCCATGAGCTTCTGCTCGGGAAGCTCAGCGGGTATGGATTCATACCTTCTAGGCCGCAGTCAGGTGGTTGCCTTTGAGGGTGGAGTATCCGACCCGCAAACAGTACCTCATGGAGTCCCTCAGGGTTCCATCTTAGGACCCATTCTGTTCCTGATATTTATAAATGACCTGCCAGCGAGTCTTGTCGACGCCAGACACCCTACTACGGCGTCAAACTTTACGACATGCTTACCACCAAAACCAAGTGTCTACCGTTTAGAAGTTTTAAGAAGGCAATTAAGTCATTCCTCGTTGCTAATGCCTTCTACTCAGTTGACGACATGCTTAACTGTAGAAATGTCGTATGAAGACATTTCTACAGTTAACCATGTCTGGGGCCCACATTTCAAATCTTATGTTATGTCAATGTAATTTCGTTCTATTTTGTTTAGTTTTTCCGAGTTTTTAAACATTGTTTATTTGTGCATCCATTGCTGTCCATTTTATTAGTATTTATTTTATATAATTTTAGACTTGCTATTGCATTTTTGTACTGAACTGTCGTGACATGTGTGAACAAATTTCTGTGTAAACACCAATAAAGATTTATTATTATTATTATTATAAGTTGATTGACAATTTTGATGTTTTAACAATTATTTCTCAGTTTATTACTCAGTTAAACATGGAAGCAAATTTTAATGTGCAAGTTGATATGTAGTTAATTTTGGGAGAGTGCAGAAAAACTACAGAGAGGGCTGAAGGCGGAGATATTTCCTACTAATTGGGATTAACTAATAATAAGAAATAATTGTTGAAACTTATTTTAAAATAACGCATTTCCATGGAAACGAATATTATGAGATAGCCCGTAAGACTATAATCTCATGTACTGAAGGACAACGTTAGCGAGAATGGTGGCGCAGTAGTCGAGAGGGTCGTAGAGGGTGAATTTTACTAGTATATATTTTACTATTTTACTAGTTATAACTCAGGGTTGTGCATTAGGCAGCCAAACTCAGAAATTATTAGCAACGTGCTAATACGCAAGAAGAAAAGGAAGTGGGCAATCTACAAATCCCACTAACAAAGGTGCAAGAACATGTAATTGCTCTTATGGGAGTCCGAAAACCGGACGTGCTCTCTGAGAAGTTTGTATCTCCTTCTCACCGAATGTCATTTTACTCTGCGCAACTTCTCCCATCCCATGATATCTTGATAAATTGGCCGGCGTGTACAGTATGTGCCAGAATAACCAGTACTGTAGTCTAGACAACCAAGTATACGCACCGTACTGAAAACGGTTCAGTGGGTGTGGTTGATTGCCTATACTTCAGTACTGTTTATTCTGGTACATACTGTAAACATACCTCCCCCAGCCTACAACGGCACCCTCCTGGAGTGCCCTGCCGAATTCCTTCAGAGGACGGAGCAGTACCTGGAAGATACCCCTGATTCTGAAAAAAACGAACCGTGTGCGCGCGTGTGTGTGTGTGTGCGTGCGTGGGTGGGTTTGTGTGTGTGTGTGTGTGTAAATCTCGCAATGAGAAAAGGAAGTTAAATTGAAAAGAGTGCCCGATTGAGAAAACGTGGGGAACAAAAAATTACAGATGTGAATTTTGTGGTTGTAAACTCTCTTCGTTTATTAACAACACAAACAGCCGGGACACCGTGTCCCCGCTTCCTGAAAGAAAATACGAAAATACACGCAACGCAAATTTACACAAAAGAAAACGATATATCAAAAAATTAAAGACAATAAAGAAAAAGATTTATAGATGTGGCTCGGTTCTCAGGAATTCGTCCTGCTGGCCATCGCCGTGGACGCCGCCACTAATTTGCGGTCTTCAGAATAACTCTGGCAGGGTGGTCGTCGCCCCTAGCCGAGAACCTGACTCGCTGGGTTGCTTGAGCCCCTACCCAAAAAACGCTCTGGTGTTTGAGCGTGTATAGTCGATTATTGCTGCACTAACCGCTCATAGGGCGGTTATTGGAGGACACATTTTAAATCCCGGAAACCGGTTGGCGATAAGCCCAAAGAAAAACCGTGTACCTCCTGACACATCCACACTCGAACAGAGTTGGCTATCTTCTACCTTCATTCGAGCGCCTCGCTGCCGAATCACAATTATACGCAGACAGGAAACGCGTCGACGTTTAAAGAACGTGTGCCTAGCGGTTGCCTACGTTGACGGTCCGTGAGCGCAATTAAAAATTAAAACAAACTTCGTCTTAACCGACCGGAGTCATAACTAACCCGTTACAGCTGTCAAACACAGATATAGGCGCCACGCGCGAACTTGGCATAGTAGGCAGTGGCGGCGTGAGAAATCTTCACGTTACAGTTTCAAAAAATATATAAGTTCATCCAGTACTCATTCCCGCTCCAACAATCGCAAGTCCCGCGCATGCCAAAGTCCTGTAGGTTGCCCTGCCTTGTTTTCCAGTTCGTACGTCCAACGACCAGGTTTCTTCCGCACCTTGTACGGTCCTACAAACTTCGGCGCAAACTTAGCCGCGAAACCTTTCGTGGCGTCTGACAGAACATAGTTCTTCTTGAGAACCTGTTGCCCGACGAAGAACTCGTCTGGTCTACGACGTTAGTCATAGTACCTCTAGTTACGAGCATCTGCTGCGCGCATGCGCTGTCGAAGTTGTGCAAAGACTGCCTTCAACTTCTCGTGACGAATCACCGGGTCTTCCGCAACTTATTCTGCATCGGAATGCTGGTCACCTACATCTGCCTGTTCACTGTACACTAAACCAGACAATACTATCTCTCGACTAAAATTCATGAAGAATGGGATAAACCTAGCCACGTCGTGTCTAGCACTCCTAATCGAGCACGCTAGATGTTGCAACTTGTCTGCCCAATGTCGATGGTCTTCTCTGGCGAACATTACTACCAAAGTCTTGATTCCCGATTGGTCCTCTCTGTCGGATTCGCCTGCGGATGGTAATGAGTATTGTACCTGACCTTCACATCGTATTTTTCGAACAATTTCCAAAAGTGACGGCTCCAATAATGTGGGCCATTATATACCAAAATTACCTCGGGAGCTCCGAAGAAAAACATCACGTTTTCTTCGAGTATCTTCACTATACTTGGAGTTGTAGCCTTACGAAGTGAGAAAATCAGTGGCATCTTGGTAAAAGAATCCACTACTACCAACAGATAAGAGTAACCGCTAGTAGACCTTAGGAACGGTCCCATCAGATCGCTACTGATAATCTGCCATGGTCGAGTCGCCTTACGGTTCGAAACCAAGAATCCAGCAGGTCTCTGCTGAGGCGGTTTGTAACTCATCCAAACACCGCATTTCCTCACATACGCAGCCACATCAGCTCACATCATAGGTCAGAAATACCTGTCGGACACTCTCGCGTACGTCTTATAGACACCCATGTGTCCGGCATTCAGCACGTCGTGACACTCACGTAAAACTTGAAGACAGTCTTCCTTGGGGATGATTTTCCTCCACTCGTCGACTCCGGTTCTCAACCCAAAACGATCCTTGACGAACCTGAACAGTCTTTCTTGGCTGACCCGATATAGACGGTGCCTCAGAGGAAATCTCAGGATCTTCTCCCTCATCCTGACATACCACCTATCTGCTACTGGCCTCGCCTGCACCGCAGCAACCTCTGTCAAACCATCGAGCTCTGGAACAGCTCGCGATAAAAGATCAAGAACTATGTGATCCTTGCCTTTCCTGTGGACAATCTGAAAATCGTATTGCTGCATACGAACGGACCACCTTGCTAGACGTCCTGTGGGATCTTTCAAGTTCTGCAACCACACCAAGCTGTGGTGATCCGTGACCACTGTGAACGGCAAACCCTCGAGATACGGGCGAAATTTCTCTACTGCCCAAATGACTGCCAAACACTCCCGCTCCGTTGTTGAGTAATATCGCTCAGCCTTGATCAGAGATATGCTGATGTAGCTAACGACTTTCTCACCGTCGGGATGTGTCTGCGTCAATACTGCACCTAGTCCATACCTACTCGCATCGGTCTGCACTGTAAAGGGGAACTCGAATTGGGGCACGAGAGAATTGGAGCTCGAATGAGGTGCTCCTTAATCGTACGAAACGAAGCCTGACACTCCTCGGACCAAGTCACCATACAGCCTTTCTTCAGCAAAGCGGCAATCGGCCCTACTATGGTGGAAAAATTTGGCACAAAACGCCTATACCACGAAGCCTACTAGTCTCCTGACTTCTGAACTGGTCTCCCACTGGCGGTGGGATGTTAACGATCGCCTCTACCTTGCCTGGATCTATATGCAAACCTGCACGATTGACGATGTACCCTAAATATTTTAACTTAGGGCGACATAAATCACACTTGTCCTCACTTAAGGTCAAACCTGCTGCTCGAATTCTACGCAAAACTTCCTCAAGAACTTCCACTTCTAAATGCCTATCGAAGGATTCGGCCACCACAACAATATCGTACAAATAAACGAACACATTAGGCTAAATATCGTAGCCTATCACTTTGTCGATCAACCTCTGCCAAGTCGCTGGATCATTGTGAAGCCCAAATGGCATCCTAGTGATTTGGTAAAGTCCTCTCCCTGGAACTGCAAATGCTGTAAATTGTTTGGAAGCCTGAGCCATGGGAATCTGCCAATACACGCTCTTAATATCTAACGAAGATAGATACTTATCGCCACGCAGTTTGTCCAGGGTATTAGTGACAAACGGCAGCGGATAGCTATCCTTGACTGTCACCTGGTTTAACTTCCTAAAATCTACACAAAACCTGAAGGTGTCGTCCTTCTTCACCAACAAAATTGGGGATGACCAAGGGGAGTTCGAACGCTCTACTACTCCTAAAGAAATCATCTCCTGCGGCTCCTTATCGATCTGCTTCTACATTACGGGGGACACCGGATAATTCCTAGACCTAATAGGCGGAGACGTTGTAGAAATAGTGTGTTCTGTTGATGTTACCCGACCTAACTGCCTCTGCTCACCTCTAAAATGACCTGAAATCACTCGTTCCAAGCTGACCTGCTCCTCCGCAGATAAGCTAGGATCTACATCTAGAACACTTAAAAAATCTTGTGTTGCGAAGGACCACACTCCACTTCTCAAATTCGGGACGACTCCCATACACTTTAAAAAATCTACACCTAAAATTAACCTATGGGGGACATCTGGTACTTTGCCTACAGTTTACGCCGTATTTTCGTGCTAATGCCACAGTTCGCTTCGCGTAAACGTAACCGTGCTGCCGTGACACTGACTACAGTTCACCCCGCCGCCCAAAGACTCTTGTATTGTTAAAATCCGCGCTTGTATATTATTCCCCTGTAAACATTCTCTTTTGCTTATTTTTATTCGTGTGTCTCAGCCATATATTTTGAATAAACCCATTATTACTCATTTCTGTGCGAACTCTGTCTAAAATCCTCTACGATGCCCCGTGCCCAAACTCTGCGACTCGCTTTACTAACGTTTGACTAGCCGCGCCATCGTTATCAGCATTCAACCATTCCCGGTAATTCTACGAATCACCGGGCGTGAAGGGAACTCTCCCGGGAATAACCTGCAGCCCCTGGTAACCACCGGACAGTTACCATATTGTGCAAATTTGATAACAACAAAAATCAAACTCAAAGCATCCTCTTTCTATAATGGCAAATATTTCTCTAGTGTTAATTTGTGAAGGTAACAAATATTTATTACCTTATCTTGTTAATTTCGGTCAAGTATTTCTTCTTAGTCTACTGGGAAAATCATATTTTTTAAAAACACAAAAAAATAACGTTAAAAATCTACTTGTTTGTACAATAAAATCAAGTTATAATAGACTAGATTAGAATATTTTTATCGTCTTTGTATAGATTAATTCGATAGGTTAATTAAGTGATATAAGAATGTCGCTTTTATCTCCGAGTAGCCCTTTCAATATGTTAATTTTAACCTTTCACTATGTTAAGTACGTGATATAAGAATGTTGCTTTTATCTACAACTAGCCCTTTCAATATGTTTATTTTAACCATTCACTAGTTAATTACCTGATATAAGAATGTCGGTTTTATCTCCGACAAGCCCTTTCAATAAGTTGATTTTAACCTTCCACCACGTTAGTTACCTGAATGCTACTTTAGTCTAGTTATAACCGCCCGTTCCCTATTTTCAAGAAAGTATTCAGTTTAACGTGATCGTTCGAGCTGGAAGGATGTGTAAAATCAGGTGATTTTTTTATCTGTAGCTGAGGCGGACGATGTGTAAAATCTTTTTGGTGGTTCATCTAACATGGGATGTGTTAAATTAGGTGTTCATCAAACATGTTATTAAATTAGGTGTTCATCATACAGGTCATTAAATTAGATGTTCGTAATACACGTTATTAAATTAGGTGTTCATCATACAGGATATTAAATTAGGTGTTCATCATATAAGGATCTATAAAATCCTTGGCTTACTCCTTATCTCCTTGATTGACTAATGTTGTTTTGGTTTATGTTTGATGAATCACATTTTTCTTTTTCAGGAAAGCTAAAAAAATGACTTATGTTTACACCTTCTGGCCGCGTCAGGATTAGTTTAAGGCATAATCATGATCATTATATTTCTCCTCATGGTAATTATCAAACTTCTGATGGTCAATGTTATTCATTTGTACTCTATTTGTTGTACTAGTTGCTAAAATAATATAAGGCATTTGTTTAATGCAATTAGCTTGTGAAGAAGATGTCACCGCTGTATATATTAACAGTCGTTTTACGCGGCTTGAAATTGTTTTGGAGTTGGATTATTAGTATATCCTCCATGGCTCCTTATAGCACTGAAGAAAACCTCAAGGTGATCTTGACATAGTATATAAGCTGAAAGATATTTCAATCCACCAGTATTTTCTACATGTTGTTTCCATATCGCCCTATATGATTTTAGGCTGGTTAATTATTATACCAATAAAGCCCGTTATTCGCTGGAGAGGATAGATACAGATGGTCCCCAGTTTCGGCACATTTGAGAGACATCAAATATTTAATGCATTCATCATTTTTTTTTTTTATAATTTGCTGATTGTGTTGTTGCAAGCTTGATTTAAAAGATTTTGCTAACAAATTCCGACTATTTAAAATATCAAAAATATCATTGATGATCAAGATAAATATTTCGGTGGCTTTACTATCTTCAAAATCTGTGGATTGAATTATTGAGTTTCGCTTAAATATTTTTAGGCCTTGCCAACTCTCTGACTGAATGTTTGTGCAGCCAATTTCACTTTCATCTTTTCTTTAAACCAATTCAGATTTCTTCTTATTAGTTTAGTCGCGTGATGCTGTCCTTCTTTTTCTTGAAGATCCACCAATTTTTCCAGATAGTATCACTTACTAGGTTTATTATTTCCGTCGTACATAATTTTGTATGTGCCTAACGTATTTGCGTATCTGCTTCAGCATGTGGGGAGGATCCAATAGTATACAAATTGGTTCTTTTGTCACAACATATGGAAAAAATGTTTGTGACGAGTTGATCGATACATCAGCTCCCAGATGACATGTCATTGTGATATTTGTTGCAGCCCCATCAAAAGTCAAACTGGTTATCGTAACTCCAGCTTCATGTAATATTTATAAACATATGTTTATCAAGTTGCTCTTTTGGATTCCAGAAGTGCCATTTATAAGAAAATATCCTACAGGGAGCTTCCAATTATCGTTCACACTGTTAATTTAAAAAACGATTGCTTCTTTATAGCAAAGACACCCGATATCAGCATATCTATAACAGAAATTGTGTTCAATTAAACTTCAATTTACTATACCATTCATCCTCAGCGCGCTGTGTGGCATAGGCTATAGGGAGTGTCTATAAGTATATATGGTCTAAGGAAAGTACCCTACATGTGTCTTCTTGCGGTTGATTTTCTTCTCAATATAAAAATATTTGGATGTCCTTTATTCTCATTGGCGTAATACATTGTGAAGCACGTTAGGTTGCCTGAATGAAGAACATTTACTAAAATGACAATTCATCACAGGCAACTAAATACACAAAATGTCCATATTATATAAACAATATTATTGAAAACTTCGTTATAAATAATGCCCCAATAATCAATAATGCAAGAATCTAACAGATTCCGATTTTTTTGTTGTTATTTTATTATGTTTTCTATATTCTAATGGCAACATCGCATTCCATCTGTCAATATTCCCTTTTATTATTGACAGGTATAATGTATAATGTAAAAGTTGCTTGTATAACAATAGATCCAACAATTGCATTTTTACAGCTGTTATGTTTTGAATATGGAAAACTAAACTAAAATACAACAAAAAGTATGTGTTTATGCAAATTCCCTATTGCTTAAATTAATAATTTTTGTTAAACGGATTTGTTTTTTTACCACATTACCTAAAAAAAAAGCCATGGATATAGCGAAATCATTATTTAGAGATAACAGAGATAGAGAAGGATATGTAGGGAAAGAAGATAACAATGTGAGAATAACGAAATAATATAACACATAACAATTATTTCCTACTTTTGAAATTCAGAAACGTGAGTTGGAAATGGCCATATCGGAGATGGAGGAGGAAGAGTCTTTGACAGATAACTTTCATGAAAGTTTGACGATGAATGATATGTTAACTCCCAGCCCTGGTGGTCCCTTCTCGGCATTAACCCCCACAATGTGGCCTCAAGATATAATGGCTAAACTAGCAGTTGTACCTGATGATCCCAATTTGCAGCCTGATTATAGGTATGTTGCTATATTGATGTTCTAATAATTTTTTTAGCCCTGAATGTGTAGCAGCTGGCTGCAATTTAGTTGAGCGATCCCAATGTTAAGTAGTTCACTATAACAGTTAAATGTGGACACACCATTCAACTGCCCTAGCAAATAAATGTGGGCTTCTTCACATTCATTTATTGTTGTTTTAAATGTATTTAAGGTTTGATGAATTTGGTTTTCGTGTCGATGAAGAGGATGGCCCTGAGCAATGTTCAAATAAGTTGCTTGGCATATCATTTGTGGAAGATCCTCAGCACAGGTAATAGTAAAAGTGAACCAGGTTGTTGTTTCTTTACCTCTATAAAATTAGATTACAGTGGGTAGCACATTTAGAATTTTCTCACAATAAGGAGGTTTCGGATCTTACATGGGACAAAGTTGAAGATCGTTTACCTAGAACAGACAGATTACGAACAATGGTCAGGAATGGGATACCACATTCTTTGCGATCTCAAATATGGATGAGAATGTCAGGTACGATAATTTTAATTTAATGTGGTCATAGTAACCCAAAATGCCGAATGTCGAACGTTAGTTTTTATAAAAAGGTTATATTTGATGAGAATGGATACGCACAAGTCTATTCTGAAACACCAAAGTACTGCCAGCACTAAAACTACCAACTTGTTGTTATTTTCTTTATGTAGTTTCTCTTTAGTGTGTCATTTAGAAGATGCATGTCATAAAATCCTCAAATTTTCTTTTCTTCTCCTTTAACTGAAGCAATCTCCAACAAAGCACTGATACTGTGAGATCTTTAGTATATATAAAAAAAAAGTTATACTCCTTATCAGTAATGGCCACCGTAACCAAAAGGTTAACTTCGATAATTATAATCCGTTAACGTGATTTCTTAGTTCCGTTAATCCTAATCTGATAATATTTCTTAGTTCCGTTAACAGTAGTCTAATAATTTAAAAATGATGTAACTGAAGTAAATGTAATCTATTAAAGTTAACTATTTCTTTATTATAATTTAACAAAATTCGGGAAAACAGTTTTGAACTCATAGAATTCATTTCTATTCATTTAAATTTCAGAACAATATATTGCACTTTATTATGCATATTATTCCATTTAATGAATAGCCAAGACAAATCTTCTAAATTCATAACGCACAATGTGCTGGTTGCCCTTCAAAAAGGATCAGCTGCCAATCGTGACCTTTTCACCTCAGGATATCATATCCCAGAGAGAACAGTCGTTCTACTTCAGCAAAGGGCGGAGTCAGTGTATTACACTTCAGGGAGAGGTCGATAAAAATTGGTTGTAGAAAATCTGAGTTGGCTATGCCATTGTTTCCATACGAAGCTGGACAAGAAAAACGTACTGTACTCTTTGCTATTTAAAGCTGGATAGCCAAGCCTTGTTATTCTGTTATCTCAAAACAAGATGATTGGTAAGAGTAGGAACAATTCGTTCCGACTGTTTAAAAAACGCCACATGTTCAACACATAACATAACAATTAGACATGACCGAAAGATCACTTGCAGAAAAAATTAATGCTATAAAAGTAATTAATAAGCAAAGCTAAGATGAAGTGCGATTGTCCACCTCCCAGTAGTGAGCCCACTAACTTGCTTTTTTTGGATGTTTTATTTTATTATAATCAGATGCTTAGTTTACCCGTGGGGTATTAAGTGTATATAATTATGCATAATATAATTACTGAATTAGCTATGAAAAAACCAGGGCTTCGAACTGATATGTATTTGCAGATCCAGTTCTTGAAAATCAAAGAACGTCACTGAATTGAATAACAAAAATGTAATATTTTATAGGATAGGTAATAGAAAGACAGTTTAGCCAGAAATCAGATGACATATTGGCCCACCCCTGTATATGAGATCACATTATAAGAAATTGCTGCCCCAATTAAGCCGAATCTTGTCCTAACTAAACAATGTAATTTCATGTTAGTTCCTTCAATTAAGCGGAATCGACTGTATTGAGCTTAAAACAAACCAATGGGAATGCTGCGAAACTACCTGTTTCGCTAGTTCTTATTTCTACCGGTGCTCAAAACAAATGCGAAGGAGGCGCTATTGTTCCACGATCACAGCTGCATTATACTTGTTTCCTTAGTTCTATTTCTGTCGCTGGACGTCGTAACATTTATCTATAATATTCGATTTTAGTATATTTTTAGGTTCTTCAAACTGTTATTTTTTTCTTTAATATCCATTCCTATTCAATTTAAAAAAATATGTGTTCAGTTTCGTATTTCGTTCTAGTAGAAATAGCGGGTTGTTTTGGTTTTCGGTTATGTTCCAGTGAATGTTTTTGAAAAATTTACAACTGAAGTGAAGAAGTATTGAGGTTACAGGCTAAAGTTGTGTAATTTGTTTACCTCTTGTTTACCGAAAATTTGAACAGTGCATAACTTGTATACAGGTACATATTTCTTCACCCATTTTTGTACGTCCCTATTTCTAATTATGCTTTGCCTGTTGCTTGTAACTCAAAAATGATGACTTTAGGGTTGCAACTTTTCCTTCACTGGTGCTGTATTTTAAAAAAATTTGTATTCCAGGTGCACTTCAAAAAAAGCAGCAATCGGAATTGAGTTATAAAGATATTGTCAAAATGTCCAGTAATGATTCTTTAATGACATCAAAACAAATTGAAAAGGATTTATTACATACTATGCCAACAAATGGATGTTTTAGTAACATAAATAGCACCGGTATACCTCGTTTAAGAAGAATTCTAAGAGGACTTGGTTGGCTATACCCAGATATTGGGTATGTATGTTCGAGTTCGAGGGTTAAAATATATTAATTAACACATTATTTATCATATACCAATCGATTCTTTAGTAATTTAACGATACGGACAACTCTGCAGCCAGTAAATTAATACTCCGCCCTCTTCAATTTTACTAATTTGTTTGAATCCAAAATGCATTTTTAATCAGAATATATGTATGGTCCCATTTTTTATACAAATTGAACATCACGGATACCAGTTTTGTGTAACTTTGTTTCCCAAAGTTACACATTACACATACAATCTTTAAAATCAAAATAATTTATAGTTGATGTAAATATTGCAGATGTGAGATAATGTGAGTAAATATCATTCCCATTATTGAATTAACATTGAAATTAAACTGAAAATAACATGTGTTTCACTTTAAGAGACACTAAACTATAGTTTATCAAATGTATGATTGTTGTGTGTACTATATTCAAAATCTAGTTGTTAGAGTTTCCAAACTTATGAGACTTGTAAACACTCCCTCAAGATGTTACACTCACTCAGATGTTATACATTAATAATGTCACGTAGTCACTGAGACACACTGTATGAAGCATATAAAAACAGACATTTGACATATAACTAGTTTAGAGTTAAACGAAAAACAAAAAACCTATCTAGACACCAATCAACTTGCAGTTTTGATGGAAATGTTTTGTTTATTATTTTAATAAAATAGGTGCTTTATTATTAAATATTACAATATTAAAAAATATTGTTACTTTAATTCATTTTGTATATTATTTAATTCAAAAAATAACACTGCACATGGGGGCCCCAAATTCAAATTTGCCCTGAGCTCCATGAAGCTATAACGTGCCGCTGGTTGTGGAATATATGCCGAAGCCTATCCCATGAGAAACAGTCTCGAGTTTTTAGAAAAAGCGCAATTGTTATCGTTGAATTATTGCTGTAGTCACTGGCGGTTTAAGCAAAATTGACACCCAAGGCGAAATTGTATGAGTATCGTATTAAACATTATGGTACATTGTTCAACTTATCTTTATTATTTCTGAGGTTGATTCTGGTACAAACGTAAATTAAATGGACGATACATTTACAGTTTTTAATACTCTAAAAAATATTCCTTTGCGATGTTTTTTTTTTAAATTAATAGGGGAGCAAATAATTACACATAGTTAATTTTACATGTTAAATTCCTATGTTCGCGTCTTATCCCAGACACCCGGTATATATAGCAATAAGCTATAATAATTTGAATCGTCATACGTCGAAAATCAGCGCCAGATTTCAAATATCGTGTGAAGTAAGGTCGTAAAATTTCACAAACGTGAGGCCTCGCAACGTTTCAATATAGGCATTAGTTGTGCAAAAGAAAACAACTGCGAGGAGTTTTTTTTATGGGCTAAAAAAAATCTTTACAACCGCGCTAGAAGAGAGTCTCATCAGTCCCCTACAAATCAAAGACGGTACAGTGCGACCTCGATAATCCTGACTAATTAAACCTCGGTTTTAATTAGTCCGGATAAGTAAATAATTCGGATTACTGAAGCAAAACAGTTTTTTATTGAAAAGAGGAACGTTTAATACAAAACAACTAGAAAATAGTACATAAACAATAATTATTGAAAACAGAAATATACTTGTTAAATTACATATTATTTTGTGAAGTACTTTGTAATTTTTGTTTGCTTTATCCTTTGCTGGTTCATTAGAAAAGCAGTTTCTTTTAATCTTTGCAGTACAAGAACATCATGTAGTGAGATATTAGTTTCTTCTGCCCACTTTATGCACACACTAAAACTTTTAACTGCCTCGTCACTCTTAACAGTCTGGTTTGTATTATTTAACTCTGGACCTTCATTGTCACTACTACCGCGATGTTCGTCTGTAGCATCTATGTCTTCCAAAGGTAAAATATCTTCATCATTTTCGAGCCATTCCCGTATTTCCCCGTTCGTGAGATTTTGCTCAGTGAGAACATTGAGCATATCTGAAACATCTGTTAAATATTCAATTAAATCAATTAAAAAAAAAAAAATACTAAACGAAGTATTTCGTTATTTAAAACATCTTTGATTTAAATCATGATTGTAATGAAAATGTAAGTGGAAAAAAAATTATAATATCTCTACCTTATTTTTGCAAGCACTACTTGTCTGCTTCTTCTCCAAGAACACAGAGATCATTTGGATTTCTTTCCCATATTCACTATATAATAAATCACATTTCTCAAGTAACACAATTCTGCAAATAGTGCGTCAGGGTTGCAAGTTGCACTGATAATGGCCATAAAGAAACAGTGAATTATATAAGTTCAACAATGGCCAGTAGCAAGTGGTGGTGGTAGTTTTTTTTTTTAATTTCACTATTGCCAGTATTGTTAACCGATTAGTAAATTTGTACCTGAATTTGCCCTTCCGATGATAAACCAGAGTAATTATGCGAATTCGTGGAATCATAATCTTATATTTCTGCCAATAATTCCAGGCACTGGACAGGCGTACCAAGAGCATTACACAACAATATACCTACTTAATCCGCTCATTAGTCAGCACATTGAAGTGCACAACGTGCACAAGTAAATTGGACCAACATGCTTTTAAATATGTTAATCTGTAAATTGCGCCCAATGGTCATTTAAATTTTAAAAACAAAGGTGAAAATGTAGATGTTACGATTGTATAGTAAAATCAATAATCAATAACTTATGTTACAATGAATTGTAATAGCAAAAGTTCAGAATAAAAATCACAACTACAAAATTACAATTAGTACAATTATTACGCTATGTTCAAATAGAAATGCTTTTGATGTAATTCATTCTGCTTATATAGCATTTTTGTATTCTGCAATTTTTGAATGTATAAAGCTTGGCGATTTCTAACATATATTTCAAAGTTGACGCTTATCATACGCAAATAACCCAGCACATAAAGTAATGAACCTAAATCGTTGGCAGGTACCGATTTCTTTGCATTTCCATGAACCACGATCATCCAAACAGGTGGTATTTACAGAAAAATACGATGCCATCCGAGTGTCATAGCTATTACAACAGTCCCAATAAAGTGTAAACACCTAGTCGCTCTAAGTGACTTATTATTCATCTGGCGGACTATAGGATCTCTAAAGCAAGTAACTGATATACAATGTGCACAAGTAAAATAGAAATGAAAAATAATGTATTTTAAAATTTGTACTACGCACCAAAGCATGTACCGATGTGTACGAAACATTATTGAAATATTGAAATGTCGCCAGCCAAAATAAAGTGCGTTCCCCCTTAATATGTGCATGTATAAAAAATGTTTATATACTTATTTAGCACATAAAATAACACATATGTACATACAACAATGTAACCAGCAGCTAGACAATAATTAGCGATGCGTAGCAGTGAACTCAAAGGCACATATATCCGGCCAAATTTAAGAAATTAGGGGAATACCTCTCACGATAGATGAAGGAGGCGTGTAAAAGTGCAGGTCTGGATTACCGAGTACTATCAAATCCGAATTATAAAGTACACAATGCAATTGAAATGCTTGGCCAGATTATTGAAGAATCTGGTGTAATGAAGATCTGGATTATCAAGGTCATACTGAACTTGGATAAGTTTAGTTACAGTTTATATAATTAGTCGTTTATTACGTGGGGGCGTAATGTAACAGTAAGCAATTGCCCCTAGAGACAAGCAACTCTTTATACAATAGATTTTAGTTCGGGACTGGCCGATTGAGGTTTCTCCTGCCCCTCTTAAGAAACTATTAAATTATTTTTAGGTATCTGATACATATTTCCTTTGGTATTACCACCTTATATAACACAACCCAACAAATAATCTCAAAATTTTGTAGCTCATCTGCAATCGCGATTTTGATATATTATGTTTTCATTGTGTTCTTAATGGTTTGAAGTCTCAGCCGGCACATAGTTATAATTGTTAGTGGATGACAGTTTTGAAATATATATTTTTCAGATATTGCCAAGGAACTGGAATGATAGTAGCTTCATTATTACTTCTAATGGAGGAAGAGGACACATTTTGGATGATGGTTACAATAGTGGAAGACTTACTTCCAGCCTCATATTACAGTTCAACTTTGATTGGTATACAAGCGGACCAAAGAGTTTTGCGAACATTGATTACCAACTACTTGCCAGATATTGACGCGACTCTAAAAAATCATGATATCGAATTGTCTCTAATAACTCTGCATTGGTTTTTAACGTTATTTGCCAGTGTTGTTCACATGAAGATTTTATTGCGAGTTTGGGATATGTTCTTTTTTAATGGATCATTAGTTTTATTTCAAGTAACGCTAGGTATGTTAAAAATGAAGGAACCACAATTGAAGTCTTTAGAAAATTCAGCTCAGATATTTAATGCCTTATCTGATCTTCCTGGTGATATAGATGATGTTGAAAAGTTATTGGAGGTAAGAGTTACTAGGCTGCTATTTGTCCAGTTTTGTTCATACCTTATTAATTTAATTTTTTTATTGCCAGAAGTTTATATTTGGGGACTTAATAAGCCGGTCGCTTATTAAGTTACCAACTGATGTAAAGTAATTTGGGCATCTTTGTGTAAATATTTACATACCGGGTGATCGATTTGCTACGGAACATAGGGAAATAACATGGAAAAATGGTTTTCCTTAGTGTGATGCTCCCCTATTCAAAGTATGATAAAATTAACAGCACAGTTAAATAGATAATATACTTGCGCTTCTTATGATATAAAAAAATCCTCGCCAAACAATGTCTTAACATGTATAGAAAGCTTTTAAAATAATTAGAATCACTCAAAATAATAGTATTTCCTTTGATATTTTTGACGTTTATTGTAATATTATAGCACAGTGGATTCCACTTAATTGGGACACATCGGGACTAGGCATTTTGGCCCAATTAAGCGGCTGCCCAAATTAAGCGAATTTCACATAAAATTAAACAATGAGTTTTTTTTAAATCTTCTTACACGTATGCGTTTATAAGAAAATAATATAAACTAACAAAAAAAAATAATAATATATTCTAAAGTAAAATATAAATAAAAATATATACATATAATATATAAATATTGTCGAAATTTTTTGATTATTATCAATGGAAACTTGCATGTGTTTTCTCATTGCTTAAAATTTAGAGAACTAGAGAAAGGTTTGAAGCCGCAAACAGCAACTCAATTCTGTCTACTGTTGATTTTTATAACTCGTTAAAGGTTAGTGAGAAACCATATTACTTGCAAAAGAGAAATTTTTGTACTAATCTCTCAGGATGTGGAATTTAATGAATTTTCATCAATGGATTCTGGTATGTAATTAACCAATTTTTGCTTTTTACTGTCCTAATTAAGCATTAAGCAGAATATTGTCCCAATTAAACGAAGTAATTTACTGTGAGTTCCGTAATTTAGTTTCCGTTCCCTGAGATTTGGACTAAATAGGCGGCTGCCCCGATTAACCGGCGGCCCAATTATGCGGAAACGACTGATTAGAATTATAGTATTAGCATTATCATCAATTTTTACTGAAAACAATAGACTATCTACATTGTAAAAAGTATTTAAAACCAAAATCCTATCATTAGTATTTAATTGTTCATGTTATATGGTCTAAGTTTCCTTAGTGTAACAGAAATCCAAGCAAACCCATTTTCCAAAGTCGAAAGTCGAAAATTGGTTTATACCATAAGCATAACAATACGATTTATTCAACCAAGCTATTAATTTTATTATAGTTTAAAATAGGGAGCAGCACAGTGCGGAAAACTATTTTCCCATGTTATTTCCGTATGTTCTGCGGCAAATCGGTCACACAGTATATATTGTCATTATCCGAATTTATTACTAATATAATACTTCATGCATTGACAAATGGTAATTGTTTTATTATTGTATTTGAATTTGTGGTCTAAAAATATTGTAGTGGCGCTGTTTTAGGTTTCGTTGCAAGTTGAAAATTCATTCACTGAAGTCATGATCGAGACTTACAGGCGACGTCACTTAGCGTACTTAATGGCAGACCAAGGTGCTTTAGTAGGAAACCCAGAAGCTGCTCCAAATTTACCAAAACAACATTTAGCCAGGAGACAGATAAAAAAATCAAAATCAGTCATTCAGTTATTATTGTTTAATGAAAATGGAGAAGATGACATTAAATGTAAAAATATTAAACAGACTGAAATTTTGGTAGATCTACGTGAAGCTATATTAGAGGTACAGTATAAATGTCCCAAATGCAGATCAAACTTTAATAATGACAGTTATGACGAGCGCAGCAATGGTTATCAAATCAGACAAATATTTTGTACAATCTCAAATTGAAAATGGACCCCATGTTATTCTTATGAACGAAATAATACATTGGACATAGTAATTCACTTGCCGCCTACCTTTGAAACCATCACACTTTATTGGTCTATTGATACTATATTTGGGTACTATGTTAAAGTAATCTAAATGTCAAAAAACCATGATGCGATTTAGTTTTGTTTATCACAGTTTGTTAGCATTGGCTAGTACATACATATATATATATATATACAGGGTCCTACTACAGTGCCTCTCACATTGATTCTTACTTACATTTTGACAGTTGTTTTGTCTCATGAACATGACCTACTTCAGTGCATAGAAAAGTAATTAAATGGCTACTTTTGTGAAAAATAATGAATATCTCAACAACAATGGGCTTCAGATATACGTCCCATCAAATAAATTGAAGAGAAGAAAAAGACCTATCAAATAATAACATAAAATAGGGGACATTCCATTAAAAAAAATGGGTTATACCGCTTTAAAATTTGCCAAGTTTGGCATTTTTGACACCCTGTATTACTATATTGAAATTTCTCATTACCAAAATGTTGCTTGTTAACCACACTTAGATTAGTGATAAAACTTATTCTTACCTTCAAAAAATGAGGTCGTTACGATTTTTTAAAGTTGAGCTTGCTTATGCATAAAAAAAAATTGTTTTTGTTATTCCAGAAAATTGGGACACCCTGTATATTTGAAAATATGAAGGGTTACAATTATTAAAAAAAAATCTTTCTATCACGGGAAAGGCGCTAGGAAAGCCCGACGCACTGTTGTAGGACCCTGTATATATATATATATATATATATATATATATTATATTTTCATGTATACTATTTCCTTTTATAGATTGCAAGACATTTTTTACAAGTGGACCATAAGCCTATTGCAGAAATTACATTATTTGCTGATTATTCAATGGAGAGCCATGCTGCTGACCATGCAAATTATATCAATGTATCCAAAAACCGTAAAAGGAGAGCAAAAGCATTGTTAGGTAAGGCACTCCAAACATTTTATTAAGTTTTTGTATTATTTATCCCATACTCGACGTCCGTTATCTTCAAACTTTCAAAACCAAGAAAACCCTTATAAAAAATTTAATTTCCTTGGAACCTTTTGTGTATATAGTAGACCAACAAACAAAAAAAAAAACAAAAAAAAACTAGGGTTCTAGGGTTACTGAGTGAAGAATTTGTCTGCAAAAAGTAACTGTGGTGCGACATTGAATTCCATATAGTCATGGCAATCGGCTAACTAAAGCTGTGTATCTAAATATACATACAAAATATGTTTCGCAGGCCAAATCTAGATGGGTTTTAAAAAAGGACTTGAGATTCAATATGTTGTTAATACCAGTGTTCCGAACCGATATTGTTTTCTTTCGGATTTCGTTCGGGTTCAATTTTAAAAAAGATATTACGTTTCAGCTTTTGTTTTGGCAAAAATAACGTTTTTTTTTCCGGTTTCCGGTATTCGGTTCAGTTTAAATTAAAAGAATTGAATGTTATAATTAAACACATTTTTGAATATTGTTGTAAATCTATCGTAAATTATTTTCGTCATGCACATTTATCTCGATCCAAGACAGGAAGTCTGCACTCTTATTTAATAAGCCTTGATTTATACAGTTTCAAAATCATATTCTGGACAAGGACAAGGGATATGAGCCACCGTAGGGATTTATGATACGTTATTATTTTAAATGTTCGCCTAAATAAATACGGTCGAAAATATTAAGTCACCCAAATAATTACCAATCGCTTCAAAGCAACCTTCAGAGACTTAATGTGTTATTATTACATTTTTAGATTTTGAAAGACATGACGATGATGAACTGGGGTTCAGAAAAAACGATATAATCACATTAATCAGTCAAAAAGATGAACATTGTTGGATTGGAGAATTAAATGGATTAAGAGGTGAGTCTGTTGAACTTATAATGCATCTATAAACAATTTGTTTATAATTTTAGGTTGGTTTCCTGCTAAATTTGTTGAGCTACTGGATGAAAGGAGTAAGCAGTATAGCTCAGCAGGAGATGACAGCATATCAGAAACTGTAACAGATTTAGTTAGAGGAACGTTGTGTCCTGTCGTAAAACAAGTATTAGAACATGGAATGAAAAGGCCAAATTTTCTAGGTATTATTTACTTTTACCTATTCGCATGTAGATTACAAAATTAATTAAGCAAGTCAAAAAGTTATCATGTGACCGTTTCCCACTATACATTGTCTGTTAAGGTGCTACAGCCTGATGTCTTCTAGCTTCCTCTTCCATCCATCTCCGCTAAGAGCTTTACTTACTTTTGCCATCACTTGTGCAGTATTGTGTGCATCTTCTCGGACTCTGTTCTCTCATCTTCCCTTCCATTTTCGCATCCAGAACCCTTTTTGGACCAGCGGCAATTTTAAGTTCTTATAGTTCATTAATTTTAAGATTGCTTGCCACTAGTGTGTAACACACCAGGCACTACCTAGCTTATCATTGGTCAAAATCATGACAGGATTAACTCGCACTATTTATTCGGTGATTGCATGAAGCTATAATACTGTTTGTCGGCAATGCTAACCAACTGAAATCCTAAAACATATTAAGTATATAAATTAACTAGTTATAATATTTACCATCTTATGTCTTGCAGGCGGACCTTGCCATCCATGGCTGTTTATAGAAGAGGCTGCCACAAAAGAAGTAGAGAGGGACTTTAATTCTGTCTATAGTCGCCTTGTTTTATGCAAAACTTATCGATTAGATGAAGATGGGAAAGTGCTCACGCCTGAAGAGGTACTTGTGAAACAGGTGCAACTCAGTTAGTAAAAATGTAGTAATTTAGTTTTTACTTCAGCTCCTTTATCGTTGCGTACAATCTATCAACTTATCCCATGACAGTGCTCATGCTCAAATGGATGTTAAGTTAAGAAGCCTAATTTGTTTGGGTTTAAATGAGCAAGTTCTTCATCTATGGTTAGAAGTATTGTGTTCATGCAGTGATGTTGTCCAAAAATGGTAATTACCTTTGATTTCAATACCAAAATTTTTAATCAATACACCACATACAGGGTTTTTCAAATTCGATTATCTACGAAGCCGGTTAAATTGTGGCAAAGTTGCGTAATCGTATGGGGAACAATAATCAATGAAGATAATTAAAAAATGTCAATGGTTAAAGTATTTCATTTAAGGAGAACAAAATCAGCTATAATTGGACGATTTTTTATTTTATCGGGAACCCCTTAAACTTTTAACGGACGATCTATAATTAATAAATAAAACTATGGAGAAAGTAACGGGCTGCACATCCAATTTTTATCTTAATTAATTTTTTTGTAGGTACCACCCATGGTCCTTTGTATACAGCCCAGGTTGGGTACAAATTAAGTGCGATCTTCGAATATTATCACAATTATCATTCAATTTAAATCCCGATTGGGAGCTTCCAGTTAGAAAAGAAACGAATAACCAGCCTTTGAAAGATGGAGTAAGAGACATGCTAGTTAAACATCATCTATTCAGTTGGGATATATAATATTTATTTCAATATGGATAATATGCTATTGAAACGAGAGCTATTAATTATTTGTTATGTGTGTATACACTGTAAGTAAAACTATTTTTCCTATATGTAATATATTTAATTTGATACATAAGATTTCTAATTTATTTATATAATATACCATGTATAAATTGTAATGCTTATTAAATATTTTTGACTATCGAAAATTGTATTTGAAGCTACCTTTCTATGCTATATTGTTGTAATACATAATACATTCATTAGATCAGTGGTGTCCAACATGTGTGACTACCACCAACGATTGTGAGTATTTGATAGATAATATATGAAAGTATTTTAACTTGTAGGGTTCCTAGTGACTAGAATTTATTCCTTACTTTTGGGACACCTTGTATAATTTTCTGAGATTTCTGTTGGATTTACAACCTTCTACAGGGTACCTAACGACCAGGAAAACCGGGAAAAGTCGTGGAAATCATAAAAAATCTGAAATTTTCAGGGAATTTAGGATACATTTGTATAATTTGTTGCCTAAATTTTTTTACGATTTTTTCGTAAAATTAAACCTACTTTGTTATGGAGTTATTATTCTGTTGGTACATTTCATTATATGAGGTTGGTATCTAGTAACTATTGTGTGATGGCAATACAATGTCAACTGGACAACTTGTTCATGTATATAAATTATATAAATATTGTACCGTTCTTTATAAAGTTTCTTTAAAAAAACTAAAAAATACCAAATTTTTGCATGAGAAAAGTAACTACAATTTTTCCTTCAGTTATAATAATCGACCCTCTAAATTGAACCAGTTATCAATTTTTATCATCTTTGACTTGGAGTAATATGCAAGTTAATTAGCTAATTTTTTGTCTTACTAATTTGTCACCTATAATTATAATTATATATAGGTAACAGTAATTAATAATAATAATTCCTACTACTCCTCCACCTATGGCGTAATTGGTTACTGTCATTATTTGACAGACAACTCTGACCAAATTACATTTTATTTTACCCCATTTACTACCATAGGCCCCTGAACTATTACTGGTTATGCGGGCGTTAAGAGGAGAGGGGCATTATTATTATTGCCCATCTGTGCCTGCATGCGACTTATAGATGGTAGAGGCACATCTCCAACATTTGCTGCAAGGAAATGGGAAAAGTACAGAAAAACCACGCCAGAAATGCAGACCCGGGACCTTGCGGTCTAGGAGCGAACGCGTTAACGCTCTCTCCACCGCTGCATCATAATTTAATCATTCTTATTGCTGTCAATTGAGACGATGATTATATGTTTATTGAATATTAGTATTCAATACACTATATTTCAGTCAACGATTATAGTGTGCCCAGTGCCTACCCGGGGCCTTTCCTATGGTGCAAGGCGCCCGTTTACAATATACATTTATTTAATAAAGTCATAATTTATCACTATAATAACAGGTTATAGTCCATAAGATTTTGAAATATGTATAGTTGGCTGCTTAAAATTAAATTCAGCTTTAACGGGCCATAATTCGATAATTACGGAATATGAAGAGTTGAAAATGGCTCAATCAGTTCTAGAAAATCTTGCTACTGATGTACCTGGTTTTGTGAAAAAAACTCTAAAACTCTTTGTCTAAAAAAAGCTATAGGTACAAAGTTGAGCGCTGCGCTGCATTCGCCTTCCACATGAGTATGTAGGCAATCATGTAGGTATGTAGGTTTTTATCTTTTATGAATTTAATGTATTTCTATGTACTTGTTTTCTGGAAATAGAAACGTGAGGGCATGTTTATGCGCATGTGGTAATAGTGAAAACGTAATCTGTCGAATATATGTACACATATGAACGTATGGTGAGCGAGAAATGTAACATAAATTATGTAATTTTATATACCTATACATATGTAATAATATTATTGACATCATCTTTGTGTTTTAATTATAATTTGATGAATACTGTAGTACACACAACATATGTAATACACAATTATTTTACAGCGGCATCATACAGTTTGCATCATATGGGATTTTTTTTTATTATTCATTTTTCAAAAAACTTTATTACGGCATTAATCTGTGCTTGTTTAAAAACCTCATTAGCGCCTGTCAGATGTCCCGAGTGTTTTTGATTAACTTACAAAATTTCCACTTTCAAAATTTCCTCTGACTGTATATTTATTATCTTTCCGGCTCAAACGATTCAGATAATTGTGACAATACGGGTAGAAATAATAAAAATGCTATTAATAAAAATAATAGCAATGGTAAGTAATGGTAAACCAACGGTAATTGTAACCATGGTATTAGTATTATACAAAATACCACAGGACTTATACGGCAGAAATTTAAATTTACTGTGATGTCGCTTGACAGGTTTCTGCACTAAACGTGTATTCATTGTAAATTATATCCCATAAAACGGAATGGCAGCTGAAGTTGAACTAAAAATATGCCCTGACAATAGGCGATACTAATTCCGCAAAAAAAATGAAAATCCGTAAAAATGTCTGTTGACCAGTTTCTGAAATCAACGATTCAATTGGCCTTGTATCTGAAATTTGTATAATGTAAAAAAAATAATATATATTTATATAATACATATTGATTGACAATTGATAGTAATAATTATGATTTCTCTTTAGCCTGAACTTTCCTTCAAATATTTGAAGACAATATTTGTATATATGTTACCGGCAATCTGTATAATCCGGTATTCTATACAATACCTAGGCAATGTATAGAATACCTAAAACGTGTAGGTAATGTATGAAATAAAATTTATTTCATACTTTGCCTAGGTATTCTATACAATACCGAATGCGCAGCCGGCAATGTGTGTAAAAGACGAGAGCAGGGAAGGAGGTGACGTGCGGGCATGCAGACTACCAGGATAGTCACGTGATACCGGTTATATTTCGCAGTCTTAAGACTGCGGTTTTCGTAGCGTGAAACTGGGGAGATGTTCATTAGGAAAACTACATTACTTAGAAACATGAAATTTTCAGGAATCATTAGTGATATATTTATTTATAAAGTGACATATTTTGTTTTCCTTTTTTTGCAATATTTATATTTATTAACCTATAAACAACATTTAAAATATATTTTTTTCGCTATGAAATTTATATCACTGTATAGAGAAAAAATCGAACAAACTGAAAATATTTTTATTTTTTGTCATTTGCAAAAATAACAGAGATGAACATCTCCCCAGATTCATTAATATTTAATTTTTGAGTCCCCACTCTTGACCCGACCGGTCGATCACATTCAGGCCACCTTTTATACACCACCCCACTACCGGTATTGTCACGGGAGATGCACGCTGGTTAGCGAGTATTTTGCACGTAAAATTCACTCAACGCTGGGAGCTTTTCTTATGTCCCATATACCGTATGTATTACAAAATGCGCCCAAGGCTATACATTGAAAAAATATCACCGATAAAACTGATTATATAATGCTGTAAAGACGAAATAATGAAAAATATTTTAGAAAGTATTAAATGTGCGAACTACTACAGTGTTATATTTGATGAAACTACAGATTTTTCCAACATTTGCCAAATGTCAATCATATTACGCTATATTGATAAAGATTCCAGCATCAGGGAGGATTTTATTGGTTTTGTGGATTGTTACGAAGATAACTATGAAGTTGATTCAGGCAGTTTATAGCCAATCTTGAGTGGAACGGTTATTGGGGACACAGTCACTCATTATTTAAATCATATCGATTTATCACAAATACATTGTTCTGGAGTTTGCACCGATTGATGTTCTGTAATGACTTCTGAGCAAAGAGGCGCTGTGAAACAATTTCAGATTTTTTTAAATTTGCTACAAGAACTACATGTTATAACCACGTTCTAAATTTGGGCATATCTAAAGCTTCTAATGTGATGCAAGTTCGTAATGCCATGGCTATAATGAAACAAACGATAGCATTTTTCTCATTATTTTCCAAAGAAAAGTTGACTCATTTATGCGAAACTACATGGATTGAAAGGCACAATGCTGTATTACAGTTTAGAGAACCTTTGAACCATATTATTTCTGCTCTTCAATGTATAAATAAGCTATTGGAAAGAATCAGAATCTTCAAGCAAACCTAAAACTCAAAATTTTCTATAACAAGTTGTGAATTTATTGTAACCTTGTATTGTATAAATAGTATATTTACCACTAAGTGCAATGCTTCAGAATAAAAATATCGATACAAAGCACGCCAATGATATCGTTTTAAATACATTATTATTAGTTAGAGAAAAGAGAATCAATGTCGATATAGAGTTCAAACATCAAATAAGTTCGATTTTAACCTGTCTTGAAAAACTAAACGTTGAATTTGAAACACCAAGGATTGTCAAACATATGACGAAACGATCGAACCCTACAGTACATTCTCCTTCCGACTATTATAAAATTTTAATTTTTATTCCAATTTTAGATCACATTATATCTGATTTACAAGAAAGATTTTCATCAGATACTCTGAATATATTCCATCTTAATAATATTATTCCATCTGAAATTATTAGATTGAATAACAAATATATAAATACTTCTGCTGATATTTGAATCGATAAATATTTTGCAATCATAGGCCAAATTAATGAAAATATAAGCAAGCAACAATTTGTGTCAGAACTAGAAATTTTGAAGAAGAAGTGGGAAAATCAGGATAGCGGGGAAACTCCATCGACTGCACTAATTGCTCTTGAACATTGTCCATGCTATATACGTACATATATATATATATATATATATATATATATATATATATATATATATATATATATATATATATTATATATGTATATATATATATATATATATATATATATATATATATATATATATATATATATATATATTTATATATGTATATATATATATATATATATATATATATATATATATATATATATATATATATATATATATATATATATATATTATATATGTATATATATATATATATATATATATATTAATGTAGAAAATATTATAAATAGATTTGCTACTACGGGAGTCAAACGTAATTTGGAATTTATTGTCTAAAAGTTGTTTATTTACTTTTTATGTGTTTATTGTGTGCTAGTAATTGAGATTAAAACATGGTTGAAAAATAATAGTTCTTTTATTTCAATTTATTGCCCACTATCACTATCGAAACGAAAATAATAATTAGAGGGAAAATAAGTTTAGAGGGAAAGGTGGTTAGGCAAAAAAATCTGCATTATCTCAAATGAATAACATTTTTTTTTTAAACTGAAAAAAATAAAAATAATAAATTGAAAGAATTTTCTTTTAAAGTGCTTAATTGTGTTCTAAAATTGTAGATATAATGTACAGTTTCTTATTATTTTCTATGCGTTGTTTTATCTGTCCCTTGTGTGATCTGCATTTCACACTTCTAATAAAATTTATAAATCACGTTATCTGGTTTGCCTGTTTAATTTTTCGTTTTGTAATATGTTTGTCACTAGTATCATTTGCATTTAACTAACCCAGAAAAGGCTGAAATTGTTCTTATTGTAGGGAATTATTACAGAACATGCAGAGAAGCAGCTAATGAATGTAATGTAAATCATCCTGACAAAATCATCAATCGCAAAACTATTGCGCAAATACTAAGTAAGTTTAAACAATGCTCGTCTATTTTAGATTTATTAAAAAAATATTCAATTTTTCAGCACAAATAATTTATTCAATTTTTAATTTTTATTTTTTTCAGTTTTTAAATAATGCTATTATTTATTTGAGATAGTGTAGGCTTTTTTGCCTAACATCATTTTCCTTTAAAATGAATACTAACAAAGTTGTCCAGTTCTTACCTATTATTCTAATCACGATGTATATGTTTACTGATAGTTACATAAACAATTGAAGCCGCTATAGTTTTGAGCGCTTTTAATAGAATAGACTGTATATTTATTATCTTTCCCGCTCAATCGATTCGGATAATTGTGACAATACGGGTAGAAATAATAAAAATGCTATTAATAAAAATAATAGCAATGGTAAGTAATGGTAAACCAACGGTATTTGTTACCATGGTATTAGTATTATACAAAATACCACAGGACTTTTACTGCAGAAATTTAAATTTACTGTGATGTCGCTTGACAGGTTTCTGCACTAAACGCGATATTCATTGTAAATTATATCCCATAAAACGGAATGGCAGTTGAAGATGAACTAAAAATATGCCCTGACAATAGGCGATACTAATTCCGCAAAAAAATGAAAATTTATAAAAATGTCTGTTGACCAGTTTCTGAAATGAACGATTCAATTGGCCTTGCATCTGAAATTTGTATAATGTAAAAAAAATATATATTTATATAATACATATTGATTGACAATTGATAGTAATAATTATGATTTCTCTTTAGCCTGATCTTTCCTTCAAATATTTCCAGACAATATTTGTATGTACATTTAATTTCCAGTATGCTATTGGCCTCGTTTATTAATCTTAAAAAATATATTGGTGTAAATATATTTTGAAATAAAAATGATCAATTAGTACCTTTGGGACCAGCACCCAGAAATCCATATTCTATATCAATAAATAATCCGGATTCTTCAATTGTTAGAGATAGTAAGTTTGAAAACTTTGTTTTCGCAACAAATTCGTTAATTTAAAATTTGATCGGTTCAAAATTGATTTAACAATTAATTTGTGGAGATAAAATAATATGTAATTAAATTTATTATTTTATATAGTTCTAGGTCGTAGAAAAAGTTTTTTTTTCTACAAACACTATTAAAAGTGGAACTTTTAACACGGCATACTTCAATTAAAAATGCAATATTATAGAGAAATGACACAATCGTGTTAAAAGTGCTCGACTTTTAATGCTGGTGTTAAAAGTAAGCAGCCAATAATCTGTCAAAATGACATTTATTTAATCAAAAATAAGAATTAACAAAACAGAGTTGAGTAGGTGCAACAAATTTAAAGTCGCCCTGGTAGCACCTTCTTCAATTTCTTTCGGTAGTTGACTCTCTTCAATATTAGAATTCATAATGATGATTTCTTGTTTGACAAGTTTGACAACAGACTGACCGAAATGTCAATATTTTTAAAGAACTTTATTGTGCTTTTAAAGGTGTGTTTAGAAAACATATTGTATATGTGTGTTAAAAGCGATTTTAACACTTATATCATAAATAACTATTCTTCTGTTATACCCAATATTACGATACGTATAGCGAACAATAAAATTGTTTAAATTATGTCAACATATTTTTATATAAAAAATGTATCTGACTACTATTGTACTCTGACAATACGAGATATTTTATATCTGCGTATTTATAAATTATTATACCCTCATAAAATTTTATAGAAACTATTAAATTGTACTCAATATTTTACAGTAAGAATTTGTTAAATAAATATTTTTGATATTTTATATTTCATTAATGGAAATTATAATAAGATAAGAATAATATTGACATATATTTTCTGTCAAAATACTGTAAAAAAATGAACTACAATTAATATAATAAGTAAAATTGCAATACATCGGCAGCCTCTCGACTTTCCTAGGTAAACCGACACAAATATACAATATCATTGTATGCCGACTCGAATAAATGTATTCGCTCAGCTGGGCTGGTAGCCGCAAAAAAAACGATGGAAAAAATATGCCGAGTGGGACCGATGATGCATCGTCGCACGCGAGGTCTCTCGGCGGGGAAATATCTGTGTAATATATCTGTGTAGTAGTGTAGGGGTATTAGGAGCAGAATTGTATGGAAGGAGTGCGCGGATTTAGCGCCACATGCGGAATAACATATTATTACAGAAACAGGACGGCAGTCTTAAGCGGCTATGATTCGCATTTTATCATTAAAAATCTAGCCAAAGATTTTGAGGGTCGTGTTGATTTGCTTCCTATAAACAAAGAGAGGTATATTTCGCTTACAAAAAATGTAGCAGATAACATCATCAAATTTAGATTTATAGACTCCTGCAGATTTTTGGCAAGCGGTCTAGAAACATTAGCATCGTATTTAACTACTTTTCCAAATTTAAAATCACAGTTTAATGATTTAGACGAATCGAAATTGAATTTGCTGACACGTAAAGGTGTATTCCCTTACGATTTTGTCGATTCATGGTCGAAATTGGACGAGCCACAAATTCCGGAAAAAGCAAAATTTTATAACTCACTAACTGACACCGAAATTAGTGATGGTGAATATGCACATGCTTGCAATGTATGGGCGAGTTTCGGGTGTAGAAATTTAGGAGAATATTCCGATTTATACTTAAAGACGGATGTTTTATTGTTGACTGATGTGTTTGAACAGTTCCGCACGAGCTGTTTGAAAACCTACGGCCTAGATCCAGCTCATTATTACACCTTACCTGGATACACGTGGGATTGTATGTTTAAACATACGGGGGTTGATCTCGAACTATTGACAGACATTGATATGGTTTTGTTTGTCGAGCGTGGCATCCGGGGTGGGTTGAGTCAGTGCTCTAAAAGGTATGCAGTAGCCAACAACAAATACATGCCTGACCATGATTTAGGAAAACCGTCGAAATTTTTAATGTATAATGACATCAACAACCAGTACGGGTGGGCAATGTCACAGTGTCTACCTTATGGCGGATTTGAATGGATCACTGATAACCTAGATAATTTCAATTTCAATGTGCCCGCAGACCACTCTGAAGGTTACATTCTTGAAGTTGATTTAGAGTATCCGCACGCCATTCATGATTCACATAGCGACCTCCCATTTTGTCCTGAACACCGCGCGCCACCATACTCTCGCGAAACAAAATTATCGGGCACTTTATTCAGCAAAGAACGCTATATTATACATTACCGCAACTTGCAGCAGGCGTTAGAAAACTGGTTGAAATTGGCAAAAATTCATCGTGTGTTGAAATTTAAGCAGTCAACCTGGCTTAAATCATACATTGATCTGAATACGCGATTGAGGACAGCTGCCACTAACGAGTTTGAGAAGAATTTATTCAAATTAATGAATAACGCTGTATTTGGCAAGACAATGGAGAATATCCCCAACCACTCCATTGTGAAATTATTAACCAAATGGGAGGGTCGATACGGTGCTGAGGCGTTGATCGCGAAGCCTAATTTCAAATCCAGCACAATTTTTGATCCGAATTTAGTAGCCATAGAGCTCAATAAAACAGAAGTATATTTCAACAAACCCATATATGTAGGTATGTGCATATTAGATATCTCAAAATTAAAAATTATACGACTACCACTACTCGTATATGAGGATTCCGATTCGCTGATAAGGCCCGCATCTGTTATACAGACACCGATTCCGTCATATACGAGATGGAGTGTCACGATTTATACGAAACAATTCGGCACGACGCTCAAAATTATTTCGACACAAGTGACTATCAACAAGAAGGTGCTCGGCATGATGAAAGATGAGAGCGCTGGTAGGGTGATGACTGAGTTCGTTGGTCTTCGCTCAAAGATGTATGCCGTGCGGGTAGAGGCACAAGACAAAGACAAGAAGGCTAAGGGTGTAAAGAGGCACATTGTGAAGAACCGCATCACCTTTGCTGATTACATCAGGTGTTTGCGCTAGGGCACAGTAACATCGGCACAACAGAAGCTGTTTAGGTCTGTAAATCATGAGGTTACAACCATCGAGCAGACGAAAATTGCCCTCAGTCCTCATGATAACAAGCGGTTTCTTATTCCAAACTCGGTAGAAACTCTGCCATGGGGGCATTGTAAAATAATGGAGTAGCTTTATTATATTTGTGTTATTCCCATGAATATATTGTTTTTTTTGTTAATTTATTTATTTTAATTGTATAGTTTTTATTGTTTATATTATTCTCTTGTGCATATTTCTGCTTCATTTTATTCTATTGTATATATTTTTGTATAGTTTTATTGTTAATTTATTTATTTTAATTATTTTGTTGTACATAATTTCTATTATTTTTTTTTTGTTATGTATATTCGTTTACAATAATAATTGTGAATATCGTTTAATGTAATAAATGTATTATATCACATAATTGTTACCATCCATATAAATAGTATTATATTCCGAATGAGTAAAATATATATGATTTATAACACGGTTATTTATAAATAAATATTTTACACCTTAAACATGTTTTATTATCTAGTATCGTGTGCCACATCATTGTGAATTATAGGCCTTATACACCATGTACTTATTGATAAGAATGTAGTCATAGGAATTTTGTAGTACTGTACAACTATGTAATGGATATTTTATATAGCAATAAAAATAATAATACGATGTAAAACTTTGTTTTATTTACCCCATCCTGTTTATTTACCCATTTCCATCTTATAGTACCAATTTTTGCACGCCTCATTTCGGTCCCATTCAGACAAGTTTACTCTGAATTTTAATCCTATACTTTACCCTTATAAATCGCATTGAATTTTTAAATCGACACATGCAAATTGAAGGTATAATTAGCGCAATTGGAACAATGCGGACTGATATAAGAATCACCAAGTGAATTTAGACTCATAAGAAACGATAGGGCGGGCGCCAGGGTAAACTCTCCCGCCGTAGTAGCCCATTCTTTGGTGACATGAAATTTGTATTAGGTAATTTTTACCTAAATAATAACTTTAATAAGCTTTGGTTTTGGTTTTGGTTTTGGTTAATATTAATAATAATAAGCTTTGTTTAATAACAACAATTAATTCTAATAAACTCGCGCGCATGTCAAATTGAAATTAATAAAACGTTTACAGATTTATTGCCCCAAAACTCCCCAGGGCTGTCGACCCGCACTGCTAACCGAGAAATCATTCGCTCGTACCGCCGACGACGTACCCCGAACTCGCGCGCCTCCATATTCAAATAAATTCATTCGCGCCAACCGCTGGGCGGGGGCCAGGGGACATGGGGGCCTTGCGAATGGGGGCTTACGACTTGGGGATCTGGAGGGGCCTACGATCTGGGGACGGGGCTTACGACCTGGGAGCCTTGTGGAGGGGGCCTTGTGCAGGGGGCCCTGCAACATGGGGGCCCTGCAACATGGGGGGTTTTGCGGCAGCGACGGGCGCCTGCGACGGGGGCAGGCGACCCATTGCACATCCCGCTCAATTCGAGGGCGGTCGCCCCTCTTGTATAGGCAACCCGTTGTACAAATACGACTCTTCCATCTCGACGACCGAAAAAACAAAATGGCTGAAATGTACTTTTAGACCCCCATGTTAATCCTTATGGGAAAATGGGGGAGAACTCTTGTAGGTACTCTACTAAGGAGAGCGCGAATTTAGCGCCACATACGGAATAAAATATTATTACAGAAAGGGGACGACAGTCTTAAGATATTCTTTTTTCATGTCTGGATAAGCATGTGGATGAGATAACTTTTTTTATGGATACAATAAGTGATAACAGCTAGAGATAATTGAATAAAACTTTTTAGAATTACATCTAAGTTTGAAAAAATTTTGGAAACAAACCGAAAACGTGTATGAAATAATTCAACCGAAAGTATGAAATAATTTTGTTTAGCAATCTCGCATTGCGTAAATTACTTTGGTACGTTACAGTTGAATTTTTATTATTCATATTAATATGGCCCATATCAGATTTTTCTCAACTAATTGATTAGTTAAGATAGTAAAAATAAAAAATGAAAATTTGATAATTAGTGACACTAATCTTAAGGTGAATCCGCCACTAGCGTAAAATAAAAATTAATGCATTTTCAAGTTAAGCTCTAGCTCGTTAAATTGAATCTATGCAGCAATGATATTTTGACTTCTAGAGATACCTTTTTGAGTAGAATTCAAATGTGTTATTAAAATTGACGTGTCATTGATAGATACAAACCATTTTCATTCACATATGTATCTATCAAACCATCCTCAATAGCATATTTGAAATCTACAGGCATGTCAAAATGTACATTGATAATGTCAAAACATCAGCACAATAAGAATTTAATGAAATGAAATAGATAAGCAACACGTATTTTTTTTCCCATAAGGATTTACATAGGGGTCTAAATTCGCTTCATCCACCCCACCTCATTTTTGGTCGATCCCACACGACTTCTGATTGGTCAGTCAGATTCGCGGGCGAAATTTGAAATATTTGAATATTACTTAATTAGTTGGTATTTCTGGGTCGGTTAGTACTCCTGCATCATTATATCCACACAAATTTTGAAATAAAAACGAATGATATTAAACACGTGTTATGAAACCTGATATGATGGTAATAATAAATAATAATAATAAATCCTTTATTAGACGTTACAAACGTGAGGTCACAAAATATAAGTGTTTAGAAAGTAGCAAGACTAATTTGTACAGATTATAATTTCCTTAAAAAAATCTTCAACTGAATAAAATGCTTTTGATTTTAAATGTGAAATAAAAGTTTTTTTAAAACGAACATCATTTAGGTGTATCCATTCATCTGGTAGGTGGTTTAGTATTTTTAGGCCTATCGATGTCGAGTCGGTGGCGTGTAGTCTTCTCAGCGGAACGACCAACTTATGACGGCCCCTAGTGTTATGACCATGGGTAGCTGCTGGTTGTTTCTTATCATTTAATCTTTTCGTCCGCAATGCATGGCGGTAGATATATATTGAAGCCATTGTTAGGGCGCCTAGTTGTTTAAAGATTGGACGACATGACTGCATTCGGGATGCTCCAACCAAAGCACGGATTGCCTTTTTCTGCATTAAAAATACTCGTTTGGCATGGTGTGAATGTAACCAGGCTTCAATTCCATAAACCAAGCGGCTGTAGAATAGAGCATAATATGTGGTTAGTGCGAATTCCTTACCAGAAATTTCATAGATTCTTTTTATTGCATATATTGTAGATGCTAGTAGGTTACAGAGATTTTCTATTTGTGGTTTCCAAGTTAGTCTACTATCTAGGTTAATTCCGAGGAATTTTGGAGCATCCGCATTGGCTGTTTGGTGTTTGCTAGACGTGAACCGAACTACGTTTGTTTTCCCACTGTTGAGGCACAACTCATTTGCATCGAACCACTTTGTTGCTCTGCGGTTCGCGTCCTCGAGCATTTGTCTTGCAGTGTCCGTATTTTTATCCGAGACAATCAGTGTTGTATCATCTGCGAACATTATGGTAGAGCAGTTAAGATTTGCAGGTAGATCGTTCATGTATATTATGAAGATAATTGGTCCTAAAATGGATCCTTGAGGGATTCCCCTGTTTAGGTATTGAATATTAACTCTCATAATCCTGAAATGAATTTAAAAGAAAAATATCTCATTTAATTATAGATAAACACGTTTGTTAGTGATGTAAGATTAAATCTATTTACATTTAAAATTACGTACATCATATAATAATAATAATAATAATATTATAAGCTGTAACGGTTCCCAAATGACGTGATTTATTTTGGCGTGGAAGCTGAGATTGGCAACGTCGCGTATTCATATCCCGTGGCATGCGAGGTCACGAGTTTCCATCCGCTCGGCCACTTTGGTGGCCGAGTGTACTAGTGCAGGCGTGCCGAGATTTGTGGGTTATATTACCGCAACCGGCTTCCGGGATTTAATCGTGTGCACCCTAACATCTCCACTGGAGGATTAAGACACTGCGTACAAGGCTGAGAGTCGATTGAATATGCTCGATCAACATCTAACGAGTAAGAATCAGAGCGAACGGGACTTAGTTTGTTGTGAAACACGTGACGATATTTCTAATGCGCCATGTAATTCTATGCGGCTGCGTAGGGACTAACCACCCACATAGGCACAGGCCTAGAATAGCTTCGACGGGGAATTGAGAGTTCTGAGAGTTCTGAAAGCGTTGGCGATCGAACGCCGGCTGTCGTCCACGTGGACGAAGATTTGCTGCGAAGCGGGGAGGCAGACGCACCGAGGTCGCATGCGGAGTCGCCGCAAATCTACGGAGTTACCCTGAACTTCCGAAACAGGCCATAATTATACAACTCTATAATTTATTTAATTCACTTTTTTATATTTTTTTGTCTGTAGCTTCAATTTAAATTTTACATTTTTCTGTGTGTATATTTGTGTATTACGGCGTTTTGTCTCGTACGTGTTTCTTGCGCCCTTGTAAAAGAGGTATTTCTGTACTTACTTCACCTTACGGGATTCGTGTTTACCGAATTTGGTTCCGTTAAGTTCAGTTAACGTGAAGTAATTATTTACAGAGCATAGATATTTTCTTGCAGGTACCAGCAGATCACGGTGTCTGACTTTTGTGTGAATAAACACAATTGTTTGACGTCACAAAGCTCCGATTTTTATTACCCAAAATTCTCTCTAATTTTAGTAAACACTTTTTCTTCATCTGAAATTAAAATTCTTTTTACCATTTATTCAATATCAATTCACACGTTGAGACATTTTAAATCTGGTGGTGTGGGCATTAGATAGTCCGCTGTTGCGATATTTTCGTAGTTTTAAGTATCGCTGATTATCTTTCGTCAACCCATACGGATAGAGTGGAGACCCTTATATAGAAGCAACAACGAGGTTAAATTACGTGGAGCCTTTTTTTTTAATCCTACCCACTCTCCGACATCGAGAGCCCGGCCCTCTTCGTTACTTCAAAGGGATCCTCCGTTTGCTCGGCGGCCGAACGCGTTGAAGGCCCATCAGGCACGTCATAAAGCTATGATAACATACAATTTATAAATACAAATGGAAAAGTAACTTCAAATTAAAACACATGAATAAACCGTATAGCCGGATATAAATATGTATCAATAATATAAGGTTAAAAGCGGAAGCGAAATTGGTAGCTATCACTACTTAGTAGGGGCTAAACTAAACATTTCGAGAAACTAGAAACAATAAAAGACATGGGGCCATAAAAATAGCGCGAGAGAGATGTAACATATGCCACCGCTAATGCATTCCTGCCCCAGATAAGTTTTTACCAGCCTTATCAGTCTGGTAATTAAATCTTCGTGGGATTACATCCAGATGCGCCACACATGGGGCCATAAACATAGCATGAGACCGGATGTATCGTAGACAAGAATCGGAAACATTTGCCAACATTAGATCAGATAAACAGATGAAAAGGGGAGACTATGATTATTTTGCGAACAACAAGAGAATTGCTACCGCAAAATGAAAAGACAAGAGGGCATATCTTTTAATTTCAAATTTCCACAATCCTCAAAATACAACCACTGTCAAGCGCAAGGCCAGAAATGGATCTACTGAAGATATATCCTGCCCAACTATATTAACCGACTACAACGCACCCATAAATGCCGTTGACAAATTTGACCAGAAAAAAATCTGCTATGAGATCGATAGAAAGAGCCGAAGATGGTGTCATCGAATTTTCTTTTATTTTGTTGACGCCTGTATTGTCAATAGTTATATTATTTACGAAAAACTGAGTTTACCGATATTGAGCTTGAAACCCTTCAGGCGCGAAGTTGTAGAACATCTTGTTTCTGAAACATTGATAGATACTAACAAAAAGAAAAAAAAGAAGCAATCCTGTAGTAGCTATAAGACAACACAAACCGTAAGTCCGTGACAACATTCGTCAAAGAGAAGCAGCACATTTACCCATTAGGTCAACCAAACGACGATATGGTCACTACAGTACAAAAGCCAAACAAGTACTTACCAAATGAATGTGCACACTGTGCAAAGTCTTTAAGTGCATATTTAACCTCAAATGGCCGAGTTTGCTGATATGGTGCAAGAAATGTACGATCATCGCGAAGTTCGTGAGCCCCATGTACGTGTTTTTCGCGAAAGGGCAAATCCTTTTCGGGACGATGAGGCTGATGATGACAGCAGCAGTTTCGATTCATCATTAGAAAACAATGACCGAATAGGGGTCGATGGAAATTTCCATCGACCATTTTCGAAATTTCCATCCAAAGTCCCGTTATGTTTAAAGGACAACAACAATTGTTTTATCCCATTTCATGAGAAATAAATAAATATTTGTTATTGATATTAAACAATTTTTTTACCATGTTACATGGTGGTATCGACCCCAGTACCAATTTTAACCAATCTGCGTATTCTAGAAATATGTTTTTTTTATTTTAAATTCAGACAAAATATTTCACATGCAATATGATGCATAGGATATTTTCTTCACTAATATTCCCATGCAACAAAGAGTTAACTTAATCCGGAGGTACGCTGGGTGAACCTAAAAGATTGAAACCTTCGGGTTTCATTTAAATGCTCATATCTGAATGCTGAACATTTCTGATGATCAATATGATACGGCAGGTCATGGTGAACAACCGGTACCTCATTATTGATTCATGGACGCCTTCTGGTGTCCTGAGTGGACACCAGTCGGTTTTCGTCGGTTGAAATCTGACACTACCCCTATACCTTATATCATCTTAGTCAGTCCTTCAGTCATCATCAATTCAGTCAGCGCTCTCGTACTGAACGGACCTGCTTTCGGAGCTTGCGTAGAACTACCGTTTCGGGGTGGCGCCACCTGTTACACCTACCCGTTGCTGGCTACTCTCCTCCGTGCACTACGCTATACACTTACAATATCCACGGACGTTGAAAGTGAGCTTACCTGCTCTCCTGAGAGAAAGAGCCGCCGCACTGACCCAGAAGTGGCCTCCTCGGAGGCCAACGATGGGTTCAGGGTGGCAACACATAAGCAGATATCTCCAGTATTTGTGTTTGGTGTAGAGTATTTCGGGCTGTACGATATACTCACCGAGCTGGGCCTAGATATCGACGAGAGGTCGGTTGGCAAAACCATTCGAGTAAAGTTTGCTTCGATCGAGGACTACCACGCTGGCACAGAGGCAATGACCGACAGGGAGATCGAGTATCACTATTCTTTATTAAAGGAGGAGAAATATCTTAAGCTGGTAATCAGGGGAATACCCATGAGAACCGGCCCTGAACAAGTCAAACAGCGACTTGAGTGAGCGGGGATTTATCCCAAGCATGTTGCTCAGCTTAAGCCTGGCGGAAAACTAATTCCGCTATTTTTGGTCGTATGTCCCACTATGGCGGTCGTGAATATGCATCGGGTAGTCCAGATCGACCTCCAAGACATATCCTGTAGGGATATCGTCTGGGAGGTTGAAGTTAAAAGAGAAGACATCACCCTCTACCCACTTCAGCTCTCCTGCAGGCAGGTGCTGCGACATTGCCCAAGCATACATGGCATTAATATCATAGTACATGAGGTAGTTAGTCGGTGAAGCTGAATCATGGTCACTCATGTACTGATTGTTTGCTCGGGCATGCCTTTTCGAACATTGGGTGGGTCCTCCTCGAATACCTCGTTCGAAGAACATCAACATATCCACGTCGCCAATCATGTCAAGCTGGACCCCCGTGTTCTTCAGCATGGCGTCCCAACTCAATGACGGTGCGGTCATGTAGTGGGCTGGATCGAGGTGGTAATAATTCAGGCAGACATCCCTGAATGCCTCGAAGACATCAGCCAAGAGTAGCACATTAGTCTTAAGGTATAGATCGCTATAATCGCCCAGCGTGGTGATGCTGAATTCCCGCCATACCTTCTGAGCGTGCGCATAATCCTCGCTGCTGATCTCGGAGTCAGTCAGCCGACTCCGGAAGGATTCTCGGCTTGGGAGGTGAGTCTCGTCAAGATTGACGCAACTCTGTACGTACTCGTAGGGGAATACTCCCTTACGGGTGAGGAGGTCAATCTTCTCGTCGTTGTACAGCGGGAATTGGCTGTGCACTATCTTCTTGACTTCGAGGTAGGAGCTCAACTTATCCAGGGATGATGCCATGAATCTACAGGAATCTATAAACTTGTATTTGATGTCTGTCCCTGCCATGCTCTTAAAGAACGAGATGAACTTTTCTGTGTTGTTGGGGACCAGCGTCACCCTGCCCTCTAATCCTCTCGCGACAACCCGGATTAGGAAATGAGAATCATGGCCGCTGAAGTTGTGGAATACCACTGGGACGGTGCGTGAATCCTGGAACTCCAGATTACATTCGTTGTGAGCGTCTCCTCTGAATGCTCCGGTCAGATGGTCATGATCACGCACACGGTCCTGTCCCAGCGGCTTTTCACATATGTGGCAGGATGACGCCTGCCGAAACTTGTACTCTTGTTCGGCAGTCAGCACGTTCATCGGCAGGAGACATTTGAACCCCGTCTCGACATCCTCGGCAAACTGCTTTAGCTCGGCGATGAACCAGGCAGCACAGTTTTCGCCCCTATAGCTCCGATAGCAAGAAAGAGCATCATCGTAGGACCACTTGACGAAATAACCAACGCTATACGCCTAGTGCTCCTGATACTTTTCTCCTGCAAAATAATATTATTATTAGTATTTTGTATTATTAGCACGATTGGAATATTTCTTACCTGTGCTGCCAAATTTGATTGCCGTGGACTTTAGGATGCTCTCAAAGTCCGCATATACAATGAACGGGCACCGCTCTTTGTTCTTATGCGCCTTAAAGGCGATCTTCCCTCCCGGGGAAAGATTCACCTTGAAGGCGTTCATCTTCTCACAGTGCTGAATGTGAGCCGACAGCTTGCCCTGAGTCCTAAAGTAATGCAGACATCGGTCGCAGAAGAACTTCTGCCTGCCCTCTTTGCTCAGCTGGGATGAGAGCAGCCTGGAGAGGTTTTTCACCCACACATAATGATACCGGACGGGGACGGCGTTTGTATAATCCTTTTCATCATCGACCTCATCAACGTATTCGTCTTGAATAAGCAGGAGATTTACGTGTCTATCGCGCTTATCCCGGGTGAGGCGCGACGGACTAACTGTAAATTTACCTCTATTCTTAGTCAGGATGTATACGTTTATTGATAGAGAATTCTGCCGCTCGAATTTCTCTATCTGAGGTCTTTGCATGGGCATCGTGATCCCCTCCAGGTTCAGGACGCTCTCATACCGTGGATAGGACGACATCCTCTCGGTATCTCTGGGGGCAGGATGTAGCGCTGAGGTGACCGCCCAAGCGAAGCAAGCCTTATCGCTGTTTCGTACATTGACGCAGGCATGTCTAAATTTTATCTGCGACGGCAGCTCAATGTACGAGGAACCCAACAGCGGCGTATACTTGTTGGTGTTCACATTGAGGCTTACCACGCTTGCAAGGGCCCAGCCAGACTCACGCTCCTGTAATAAACATGGACATATTAGAGAAAATTAAAGTAAATTTAGCGGGGTGTACAAACCTGAAAATCTTCCAGCTGCTCCAATAGCTGCACCATGACGTGGAGCATGAACCACTCGGCCAAGTCCGTATCCAAATCAATCACCACATTCTTGGTGTTGAAGTGTTTGTACTCCAACACCTCCTCACCGCCCGCCATCTTGCTGAACTCTCCGCAGAATGTGGTGTTGATTTTTAAGAACGGTTCCTTGGCCAGAGCGTTCCGGGTCCTCGTCGCAACCCTGGGGCCGCAATCCACCAGGAAGTTGATAGGGTGTTTGTGAGTCCGGTTTAGGTAGGCCCCCGTGCGGATCCTTCCAGCGAACGCCGACTTGAGATCCACATATTCTATGTCAGCGGGAATCTCGCTCCTCCACCTCCTCGGATGAGCCTCGCCTTGGATGTAGCGCTTTGAGCAGCGTCCGCCTACGCTGCATCTTGGTGATGGCGCTAGTCAACCCGTTGAGGAGGCCGAGGTTCCGTTGGAGGTCCCTTTCAGCTGTGTGACAGCAAAATTTAGGGCCGCCAGGTTCCTGCGAATTGCCACCAGCCAGCTCTCGATGATGCGGGGGTCCCGAACATCCTGCCTGCAGAAGTCGTCCACACCTCTTACAAGAGTGTTTGCTGTCTCCATAATAGACATTTCTTAAAATAATAATAATCATTTTATCGCGTGCATACATTTAACTTTGATATAACATACTTGGATTAGCTGCGGCGTGCGTGAAAATTAGCGGTGTGATATAGATATATCAAATATAAAAATATAAAAATATATCTAGAAATGGGATAAATTAATATTTACTGTTACCTATATTTATAAATATTGTTGGTATTTGTTTCAGGATTTAATGCTGCAGGCTCACCTATTTAATTATGATAAGCGTTGCGAGCGGGCTGATCTGTGCTGCTTTCAATCTAGGATAGAGATATATTTGATAATTCCATGATGTATTTATCCTTTATTTATTTATTTATTGCCCGCAGCAATAATTTTTATTAAATTTTTTATTAGCTTACCTGATTAAAACACGATAACACTCACTAGGAGATCTGTGCTGGCACAGAGGGTAACACAAGAAACTTGAAGGGCTAGATGTGAGCTTCGGCACTATTAGGAGTAGACTGGTTCGCGTGGCACAAAGCTTTTCGTTTAAATAACCCTCGCTGGAGTGGGGTGTGGCGGCCCATGTGTTCGCGCAGGCAGGAATGATCTTGTCTGGACTGGTTGCGACAAGTTAATTGGTGCGCGTGCATGTATGGTTTGCATCTGCGGTCCATAAATCACTCTGCGCCTTTCAGATAACCATCTCAGGCCGCGCCGAAGGGCCAGTCTGGGTGCATAGCAGCTGCACACACTAAATTAAATTACTGTGCGGGCATATCTGGTTTGCGTCTGTTACCTATAAATCACTCTGCGCCTTTCAGATAACCGTCTCAGGCCGCGCTGAAGGGCTTGTCTGAGAGCATGGCAGCTGCACACGTGCATAAACATGTCTGTGAGCGGGGTGAAATTTATATGTTTACGATGTCTTATCTAAATTATTTCTTCCTGGGCCGATTAAATTAAATTACTGTGCGGGCATATCTGGTTTTCATCTGATGCACATAAATCACTCTGCGCCTTTCAGATAACCGTCTCAGGCCGCGCTAAAGGGCCTGTCTGCGAGCATGGCAGCTGCACACACTAAATTAAATTAATGTGCGGGCATACCTGCTTTGCATCTGATGTCCATAAATCACTCTGGGTCTTTCAGATAAGCGTCTCAGGCCGCGCCGAATGTACACCCCCGGAGGCGTTGGTGGGGCGGGGGCGGCGGCCCGTGGGCAGTTCCCGCCCCCGGGGGCGGCGGGGTAGCCCATTTTTAATCGGACATGGGGGCGGCGGGGGCGGCGAGGGTCTGGAGCGGCGGCTGTCCGGCGGTCCTCAGCCCCGCGATCTATGGTATCAATTTGATCCGCGGTGATTAGACTGCCAATTAAAATCGCAGATCGCCAATTAGCCTGTAATTAAAGTACCTACAATTGATGTAATTATTCCATTGTTATCCTGCAATTGTAATTAAATTACTCGCAATCAATCTATTGTTACCACTCGCGGTTATTAAACTATCAATTAAATTCGCGGATCGTCAATTAACCTGCAATTAAAGAACCTGTAATTGCAGTAATGCACCTGTAATTAATGTAATGCATCTGCAATTATTCCATTGTTATCCTGCAATTAAATTAATGATTAAATTACTCGCGATTTCCGCAATCAACCCATTGTTACTGCCCGCGGTAATTGATTAATCCGCCAATAAAACTAACCTAACCTGCGTTAGAATCAGCGTTGCTTAACTACTGACGGCTCTTAAAATATATAATATAATACAATAATAATAATAATAACAATAATAATAATAATAATAACAACAATAATAATAATAATAATAATAATAATAATAATAATAATAATAATAATAATAATAATAATCCCTACTACTTCTCCACCTATGGCGTAATTGGTTACTGTCATTGTTTGAAAGAGAATTCTGACCCAATTACATAATATAATGTATCGGAAATAAAGTGTTCACTCATAAATTAGCACACATCGAAAAAAAGAAGTCACGCGCAATTCATCGTAAAATTATTTCTGGCCCGTCGGAGTCGCAAAAAAACCACATCATTGCCCGAAAGAAATACAAATGAAACACATGGCAACATCTTACATTTTTTGCACGCACATTTCGTTAGTAAGGAATGCAAAACATATTACAGAGCGCTTTTAAATCAAATCCTGGCGGATTTATCAACAACCAGAGGCCAGTTTTCGCGCCAAAACCCCGCTCTTAAGCACATTAAGTTATACATTAAAAGTGTATTTTTATGTGTCGACCTATTTATTGCAGATATTGTTAACCAGCGGCGTGGGTCTCAATTTTATATTAAGGTAGCGGGGATTTTCAATATTTTATTTAAAAAAAATGTAATTTCACATTTTCCAATTTGTTTAACTTTCCAGGAACCCTCAGAAAAAGTTTCGTGGATGATTTTTGTTACGCCCTGCATATAGAGTTATATTTAATCTGTATTGTAATAGTTACTGCATTTTTAGTATATAGATACAGATACAGTTACTTATCCTAATTTGTAACTATATATTTTTAACTTCAACTTGGCACTAATCACAGTCAAGTTGGCATTAATCATTATCAATTTGGTATTAATCAAAACCATTTTGGCATTAAACAAATTCATGTTGTCATTAAACAATATCAAATTGGCAAATTTAAAAATGGAATGTTGCAATAGGCCTAGCGGCGCGTTATGGCTTATTGGGACCCTGGGCAAATGTGAGTTTGCGGTCCCCATGAAATGTTAAATCTTTATTTATTGTTTTAAATAATAAGCAATAACAATTATTATAGACTTGTGACCAGAATATGGAATGAGCAATCATTTAATTTCCGATTTTTGTTATAATTAAAAACATTTATATTGATTAGGGGTCCCTCTGGGCTCCTCTTACGTAAGGGGGCCAGTATCCTGTATAGGATAATGCACCACATAATTTATGTCATTAGTGAAAAATGGCAGATACATGACTTTGCCAGAGTATATAGATCTCATGAAAAAAAAATCTGCAGATTTGCAATTTTCACGTTCCCCAGTCAAAGTGCCAATTATGTATCATTCTGCTGCTCTGTCTAATTACCGTGGTAGCGATATTTGATCAATTTTGTGATTTATAAATTGCCTACAATCAGTGAGTCGAACCGAAATTTATTTCGTTCCGGTCTACGGTTATGTTCCGGGTAAATTATTTTCGTTCCGGTTTCAGTTTCGGTTCATCTGAAAATTTCGGTTCACTTCCGATGCGGTTCCGGTTCAATATCGGTTCGGTTCCAGTTTCGTCTCAAATAACAACACTAAAATGTCGTTGAAAAACAGTTTGCCATCGGTATAATTTTATTTTTTACAAAATGTCCTTAAAAATTATTAACAACTATTCTTATTAAAAATTATTTTTGGTTTCAAACCGAAATGAACCGTTATTAAAATTTTGTTTCGGTTACGGTTTCGGTTTTAAATTTTTGCAATTTTTCGTTCCGGTTTCGGTTTCGGTTCAGATTGGAATTCCGGTTAATTTCAGTATTCCGGTTCCGGTTCCACTCACTGCCTACAGTAGAAGGCTCAATAGTAGACAAAAATCTTACATTCAAACCTAGATAAAATTATTTAACCTCCATTATAAGAAATTGAAATTTTAACATAAAAAATGAAAATGATTACTGAAATACATTACAAAAATCTCATTTTTTATAATAATATAATATATAAATAATATAATAATAATAATTGAAAATTTGACAGTAATCATTGAATTATAACAAAAATAATTTTAAAAAATCTCAATTTTGGTAAAATTAATTGAATGTTTACTGACATAATTAAATATTTTATATAAATAAATTAAATTACCACGGATTATATGAAAAATATTTAAAATCTTGATAAAAGTAAATTGAATATTTGACATTAATCATTGATATTTGTCAGAATAGTTACAATTCTTAGTAAAATAATTCAGAATTTGACAGTAATAATGTAATAGAAATGTTGTCAAACATGATTATAAAATGTACTGGATTTATTTAAATATTATTAAAGTTAATAGAAAATTTTTAGGCAATCGTTGAAGTATAACACAAAAAATTGAAAAAAACGTCGTATTAATTAACATCTCAATAAAAATAATTAAAATCTTTTTAAAAGCCACTGAAAATTTAACATTAACCATTGAGATTGGAAGAAACTGTTCAAAGTTTGACTGAAATAATTCAGAATTTGGCAGTAATAGTAAAAATCTATAATTATAATTTTGGAACAAATAATAGAATTATAACAGAAAACCTTGAAAATTTAGTAGTACTAATTGAGATTACACAGAGTAATTGAAATTTTCATTAAAACAGATAAACATATGACAGTTAACATTGAGCTATGTCAAAATAATTGAAACCATGAACCGTGTAAAGAAAGCACCTATTTAAAGGCTGATCGCATCAATACGCTGTTTAAATTGCCTATAGCGATAGCATTGTCATAGCGTAGCGTTGTGTCGCGTATGAAGTCTATGAATGGGCTTTTATAGCGATGTTGTACTCTGTTAAGACATTTATAAATCATATTGTCTGTCAATTTTCATAATTTGCAGCATTGGTTGATATAATGTTTGTAGTTTCTGAACGTTTTAATATTTTGGTTAAAATTCTGGATTTAAGTATCTTGATGTTTTGTTAGAATATTTAAGAATTTTTTTACTCCATTAGACCTTTTAGCAATTTCTAAAATCTATGTCAAGTCTTATTTAACTTCAATAGTTATTTAATTAAAACATTTCTGAACATTTAGTAAGTATATTAATTTGTATATTTGGATATTAGAATGTTCCGCTGTCCTCTTTTGTCAATTCTGTTTCAATTTTGTCGAGTGGCTTTTCAGTTGGTGAAATGTCAAGAGTTGTAAGTCAAATAAAATTCCTTTTTAGTCAAATTACTTTCACTTCGTACCAATTTCTTTACCTATTATAATATGATAAACCTATATAATATTAATATTATAGTACTATACTCCCACTAAGTATAACTAATATGTTGACCACCAGAAGAGAATAACCATCGATTAATAAAAAATATATCTACTAATCATTATTTTCCAACATTTTCAAAAGATGTGAAAAACTTTGAATTTTGAACAAAAATATTTCAAACATTACTGTAGTATCGTTTCTTTCTTGTATTAATAATTTTGTTATCTCTCATGGTTTTGGAATAAAATAATGAATCGTATTACAGTACAGTTAAGTACTATCTACTATTTTAATATTTTCTGTTATCTCACATTGATTCTTACTTACATTTTGACAGTTGTTTTATCTTAGCATAACCTATTTCAGTGCTTAGAAATGCAATTAAATGGTTACTTTTGTGAACAATATTGAATATCTCAACAACTATGGGGTTCAGACATACGACATGTCATATCAAATTGAAGAGAGGAAAAATACCTATCAATTAATAAAATAAAATAGGGGGCATTCCATTTAAAAAATATGGGTTATACCGCTTTGAAATTTGTAAAGTTTGGCATTTTTTTCTGAACACCCGGTGTTATTAAATTCAAATTGCTTATTGCCAAAATGTTACTTATTAACCACACTGAGAATATTGCTAAAACTTATTATTACTTTCAAAAAACGAGGTCGCTACGATTTTTTAAAGTTGAGCTTGCTTATGCATGATATCTGCGGAAAAAAATTGTAACTTGGAAACACTGTAATATAATCCAAAACTAAATACATAACAATGTACAGGTTGAAAAATATCATCAGAAAACTTGAATAAATACAGGGTGTTCTATTTAAAAAAATGTTTGTTTTTGTTATATTCCAAAATTGGGACACCGTGTATATTTAAAAATAATTTTGCATCATAAATATTTTTAAGCCAATAACTTTTTGTACGAAACATTTTTTTCTATCTCTCACAGGAAACGCGCTAGCCCGACGCACTGTTGCAGGACCCTATATACATATATATATATATATATATATATATATATATATATATATATATATATATATACAGGGTGTAACAGAAATACGTGTGTTAATTTTAAACATTGGTAGAACTCGTTAAATAAAACATTTTTTCTATGTTTTTTTTTTCAAAAACCAACGTTAAACTGATTTAAAATATGTTCTAGTTTATCTACTAAAACGCGTACCCGCCTATGGTTAAAGGGGTGCAGCGATAAAATCTTTTGTTGTGATGGCAACGGTGTCATAAAGGTACATCATTGCCTGTTAGGCAAAACACGTTCAGGATATTGTGCACTGTACAATCTACGGGCTTCTGCGGCATTTCCAAAGGCTCGGCCATATACCAACACAATATCGGTTAATTCTTGATGAAAATGAAAATTTGGCATTTTGAAATAAACTTCACTTGACAATTATAGTGACAGTACCTGAGAACGGCTCGTTCAGTCAAAATTAGGGGGCAAAAAACAGTAAAAAACCTGCAAATTTTGAAAAAGAACATATAGAAAAAATGTTTTATATAACGAGTTCTACCAATGTTTAAAATTAACACACGTATTTCTGTTACACCCTGTATATAAAATATAAACATATACATGTATACAAATATACATATATATATATATACATATATATATATATATATATATATATATATATATATATATATATATATATATATATATATATATATATATATATATATATACAATTATACATATATGAATATGACATGATTTACGTACGTTTAAAAAAAATATATATATATATATATATATATATATATACATATATATATATTTAAACGTACGTAAATCATGTCATATTCATATATGTATAATTGTATAATTGGTTGCCTGCACTAAAATGTACAGCCAAGCTAAGTAAGTGACATGTGCAACTATCTTCGTGTTGATGTGATTATATTGGTTGTGTTTTTCAATGACAGTCATACGTCCTAGTTATTTAAAAGTGTAATGGTATGGACAATTAAGTGGTGTGATAGTATTCATGAATTCTGTATAAAGTGCAACATGTGAAAAACTTAAGGTGAACTGGGTGCGAAAGAAGATGTCAAACACTTTAAATAAAATGCAAGATACATAGCAGTCAAATTTATTTGCTCAATGAAAATAGTTTACAATGGTGACAAGTAAAAAAATATTAAATGTAGTGATAGGGATCAGGTGGATCCAACATATACTTATCTATCAATACAACAACTCACTTTCATTTAACTTCTGGTGTTCGTGTAGTTCGGGTATCAATTAATTCAACCTAAAGATGTGAGGGCTCAGAATGCAGGCAAAGAAACGATATTTACTAGTGTTTGTAAGTTGTGCGTTTCTAGCATATAGTTATTTTGGGGGATACAGATTGAAAAGTGTTAACGAAGTATCACAAAAGCAGACTTTGCCGGAATTCGCTAATGTGGGTGCCATACGAACAGCTAGTGTTGTAAGACAGAAGGAAAGGACTGCGGTCGAAAATACTCAGTCGTGTCGAATGGAAACGTGCTTTGATTTTAATAGATGTAAAAGTGATTTTAAAGTGTATGTTTATCCACCAGATGATACATTAGAACCTAGTCAATCATATCAAAAACTACTGAACGTTTTACGAGAATCGAGATATTACACATCTATACCAGCAGATGCTTGCCTTTTCGTTTTAAGTTTGGACACACTAGATAGAGATACTTTAAGTAGAGATTACGTTCGCAATTTACAACAAAGAATACAAAGATCATCTCATTGGAATAATGGCATAAATCACGTCATTTTCAATTTATACTCCGGCACTTGGCCAAACTATACAGAAAATGTTCTCGATTTTGATTACGGAATGGGAATCCTTGCAAAGGCAAGCATGTCAGAACAGCATTTAAGGCATGGTTTTGATATCAGTATACCACTGTTCCACAAATCACATCCTGAAAAGGGCGGAAATCCAGGCTTTGTTTTAAGTAACAATTTTCCTTTGAATAAAAACTACCTCTTAGCATTTAAAGGAAAAAGATATGTGCATGGAATTGGTTCTGAGACCAGAAACTCACTCTATCATCTGCACAATGAACAAGATGTCATTTTAGTTACTACCTGCAAGCATGGCAAAAGTTGGAAGGATATGAAGGATGAAAGATGCGATTTAGATAATAGGGAGTACGATAGGTAAGTCATTTAATCAATTCAGGATATATTAGATACATATTTCTATCAAAGTTGTCTCGTCGAGAGCTGTCAGTAACGCATCGATCTATATTGTTTGAATTTGACATACATTTATTTTTTCATTTAATTCTATTATATTTTACCTTAAGCATGCAAACCAGCATAGATAATGCGATTCTTCGTTCGAAAAACATAAGCCATTGTCAACTCTTGTTGGGGATGACCATACCTAAGCAATATAATTATTTGAATATTTACATAAATTAGTTTCTAATGTTAAGATGTACTTCAATATATGGTTAGTTTTTCTTATAAAACCAAATATATACGGTATTGACGTTAAGTGTATGAGTATTATGTATTATTCGTCAATTGGTGACATTAGTGTGCTTGTATTTTGGTGCTTAACCACTGCGTAAAAGTAGTGTAGTTACGCTACCGAGCACTTAAATAAATTATTATTTAAATGGTAAAGTGAGTGTGAACAACACAATATTTATATACATTTAATTCAATTACGCATTGAAGATGTTAAACAGTCTTGAAGATTAGCGTCAGCACCATTAAATTAGAATGAGCTAAATCATTATATTGTGGAATAGCTGATTTAATTAAACAAATTATTAATTAACATCAATTGCTCTGAGTTACAAACATTATTCATAGCGCCCTTTACTATTTGAACACCCATTCACTCTTTGTTCCGAAGACTGACAAACCCTCTTTAAGACTTCAGATGTTCTTCTTTTCACATGCATTCTATATTCTTTGAACAAGTTCATCTCTACTGTCTAATGTACAAGTATAAACTATACTTTTTGGATAGCCCCAAAGATAAGAATTGAATGGGTCGGGATTGGCTGATCTTTGAGGCTATGCGGTCTCTTAAGGTACGACCACATATACCGCGCGTTTGCGAGCGTTTCAGTATGTTCATATGAATACATAATTTTCTAAAAAAAATTTGGATATTTTCTGTGATATTTCGTATCGAAAATTGATAGATGAAATTTTCAGAAAATTCTACTTGTAACATATTTTCATTAAATTTTCCACAATTATACAAATTTCCACAAATTACAGAAATATTCTGCACTTTGGATGCGTTTTGCGATTTTTTATATTTTATGGTATTAGAAAATTAGTTAGTAAAATTTTCAGAAAATTTTCCGTAAATTAAGTTATTTTCTGCAACTTGACGATGGCACTGCGCAACCTGTCGACAGAAAAAACGTTGATTAGTTTAATTCCTATAACCACTTGCAATTGTTTTTAAACGGAGTATATAGTACAATCATAATAATTTTGTATAAACTATTTTACTAGTAAATTAGTTTTGACAGTAGTTATTTATAACTTGCGGCTTTAAAATTATCTTATTAAACAAAACAAAGTATTTTTAGGCCCATGTGTGCCGCACGGCTAGCACTGCCGCACAGTGGTCGGAATATCCAAAAGATTGGGATTTATTCTAAGGAATCTTCCAAAAATTTCAAAATCTTGTATGTAGGTGTATTTCGGACTTAGGAATAAGATTCTGAGGTAACGTTTTAGAAATTCTAAAAATTCAAAATGCCCGGTCAAATATGGCGCATAAAAATCTAAAATTCATGTCCAATTTGAATTGTGTTGACATTAATTTCGAAAAAAAAATTGTTTACCTATCTATTAACAATATTTAACAGAATGTATAGATTTTATTTGAAGCCATAGATAAAAAAATAATTTTTGCCAATGAAAAATTTATCTGAAAATGTCGATTTTATACTTTAAAAAAAAATTGGTTCTTACTGTCTTGTGAAAATTAAGATATTTATTGTCGTTCAATAAATTTTAGCGTCACTTTTATCAGTAATTGTCTAAGCATTTATCGATTATACAAAAAAATGCACGTTTTACTAAGCAAATGCATTTTTTATATAGGCTGCAATTTTCACCGGGGCAGCTGTTTGCTTTGGAAAAAAGGTCTGTGTGCTATGTATTTTTTAGACCCTTAGGAATTTCTGGGGGCACGTGGGGGCAATTTTTTTTTTCGCTGCTATACTTTATGCTAGAAATAAGGTAATATCACATAGATTTCATCTACTGTACTTTACTCAACTATTTGCATTTCTATGAGTATTTAGTTTTATTTAACAATTACTCAATTGCAAAAAAAATATTGTCTTATACAGGGTATCTCAAAAAACGCCTAGCCATAACTCCTTTAGTTATTGGCCGATTTCAATAAAACAAAAACAAGATTAAATGGCTCCACATGTTGTATAAAGGGGCCCTAATTTTCTTTTTTTGCAAAATCAACTTTCATTTCAGCGATAGTCAACTGTTGTTTTCATATGGTTACATATATTTTCTTTTTTTTAAGGTAGAGATTATTTTTCTGAATCCAAAGATGTATAACAAGTAGGCTTTGATGGAATATAATATCAGATAACATTGGTAAATATTCATTTTTTATCTATGGCTACGAATAACATCTATAAATTTTGTTAAATATTGTTAATAGCTGGGTAAACAATTTTTTTTCGAAATTATTCTCAACACAGAATTTAAATTGGACATGCATTTTAGATTTTTGTGCGCCATATTTGATCGGCCATTTTGAATTTTTAGAATACCTCAAACGTTACCTCAGAATCTCATTTCTAAGTCCGAAATACACCTACATACAAGGTTTTGAGATTTTTGGAAGGTTCCTTAGATTAAATCCCAATTTCTTGGAAATTCCAACCACAGTGCGCCGGGTAGGAACGGCGCTGACTATGCATCAGTAATTTAATGATTCTATTGCTGTCGAATTCATTGAGAGGATGATTATAGTGTAACCTACCCACCCACCCCCATAGTATATCATTACACCTCCAAATTCGCGGAATTATGATAAAAATATCGATCTACATTGATTAAATATTTCTTAAATCTTAAATCAATGCCCAATAAACTCGGTTCGTTTTATTTTGCAATTTATGATACAACCTAAGTTTGCATTTAAATATTTATTTACGTAGTTCATGGAGACTGCAGTGAATTTGATTACATAATTAGACCCCTAAGGTCAACTGCGATAAACGGTTTGAATACCATGCAAATATTGAGAGGCTTTATTAATACATTATCACTTCTTACAATTTCGTCCTCAACTTCAACTTCAACTTCAAAAAGTAACTCTTTTTAAAACGATATCAAGTACTAATCTCGCAATAAGTTATTACGGATTATTTGAGAATTTGCGCCTGAATTTTTATACCCACAAATATGATGCAGAATACATATTTGTTATAAGAAATATAACACCGTGACAGAAAACACGTGGTCCGTATACACAGTTTCGTATTACTTCGATAACGTGAGCGTGTAAAATATTTAGTTCGCAAAATAATTTGATATACCGGAATTGTAATATGTAGCTTTTTGCTGAAATCATAGAGTAGTTATTACAGTTATTGTGTGTTGATGAGAACGCTTAAAATATCAAAACTTTGTATTAAATTCCGCTTTATTACCTTCACATTTTGATACAGAACATCACTTAAAGTTTTGTTTTTGCATTCAATATTAAACGCAATATACTGGCAGCACGAATAGTGATTTAATTTTAAAACGTTGTATTAATTTTGATTGATGAGAAATTCATTGCAAATTTGGAACTTATCTTTTTTATCGCAAGTCTTGATGAGCAGTATCTTATTTTGAAACTTGAGTTAGCAATATTTAATTAACAAAATATTTATTTTGAACTGCTCTATTATCACACAAACTTAACATTTGCCGTATTCATACTATTTGTCGAACTAACCTTAATATCAACATATTTTATGAACACATTTACAAACAAAAATATCTCGCTATGGGCTCATCTACAAAGTACCTATAGTTACATAATTAGTTAGAAGAAGCTGAAACACATACCTAGATTACTATATTCCCTTGTTTCTGTAGATTTGTTCATACAGTCTAATAGTTGTACCAGAAAAAAAATCAACCTTATACATACTAGACATACAAACCTACAAACCTGAAACTTGAGGTATAAACTACTGATACCATTAACTTTTTAGATTTACTCGGAAACGACCTTATACTGAAGTTTCGCGAAATTTAACTTTTCACATTCAAAAATACACAAAACTTATTACATTCATCCGCTCTAGCAGATATAGCAATAAAAATATCGAGCATATAGCAAGTTACGAATACAAACATACAGAACTAAGAAAGCTAAAACAGCATTATGTAAAATTGGTTATTGTAGTATATTATACACCAAGGTTGTGAAGTATAAAGCGCCTCGCGATACATGACTGGAGGCTATAATAGTATTGACAACCGTGGTGTATATACTATTTTTTGCACTACTACTTGTTTACAACCATTTAAAATTAAATATTAAAATAGAACAAACATCTGTCATTACATCGATTAGGTCCGGTGCGGGGTCTGGGTCCAGTTAGGATTGGTCCAAATTAAAAAGGCGCTTGATAACCTCTGTTCTCGCCGGCTAAGGCTGCTAAACTGACGAGATCGTCAGTCGAGCAGGCGGCTGCAAGACGAGAATTTGACCAGTTGCGTATGCCGTTGTCGGCTGTCGGGATTGGGTGTCTCGTACGAACATATACTTTTTTATCTTGGTAAAAAAGAACAATTTTTAACCACTAATCATAAAAAATTAACACAGTGCTTTGATAATGATATAGTGATGTGTTATTTGACCAGTAGTTCAAAACCATACTTTCGATTTAATAATTTCAAGACACTATCCTGATGCATGAATGAAAATTTACAAAATCTTGGAAGACTAGACATTAAATGATAGGAACTGAATAATTTGTTTACAAAATACACACATTTTTACATTTTTGTCTAAAATTTTTGGGATTTGTTATGTACAGATTTTTTAGCAAATCATCATAGAAATTTGTATATTTATTTGACCGTGTCATCAATGTTTTACGATGTCACGATATGTATACGAAATTTAGAATATTTTGTGTTTCTATTTTCGAAGAATTTTTATGTTTTAATATACAAATTATAATTATTATAAATGTAGTTGAACTCTTGCTTCGTTTCATTCATATATTTTCTCAGTTTCCTGACGCGTGCGTGTAAAAGTGTAAATTTTATTACAAATTATAATTTTTTGAATTTTTAGTATTTTAATGTACACATTTTTCAAAATTTTAAATTTTAGAGTATAATTTAATTGACGAGAATTTGAATTCATTCATTATTTTTTCTTACATTTTAAGAAACTTTCTGTATAGTTATATTGTTTTAAAATTAATCAATAATTTATTATTTGACTAGGATTTGAATGAATTGATAAAAAATGCATGTGGAAACTATATGATGAGATTTATTATATAATTTTCGAAAAATTCAACAGTTTGGTATAGAACAATCTGATGACTTGCACTCTGATTTGCACTTTGGATTTTAAAAGAAATATTTTTTTTGGTATTTTCACATTTAATTTTGTTATATGTTAGTATTTTTGTGAAAACAATTTGGAAGGTAATATGAGTGAAGCACAATTTTTCATTTTCGAAAAAAAAATGTACTTAACGGAAGAACAATAGAGAAGTGGGAAAAAATGAAAATTGTGCTTTGCTTAAATTACAAAACTTCACAAATTCCATAAATTTGGAAGGCTTTGGGCATTTTCATTAGTAAGTTTGTGATCGTTCTAAACGGACATGGCATTAGTTGACGTTCCCTTCGAAAATCCATTTGTTTGGATTCACCGATTTCGCGACTTGGAAAAAATATCAAATTTAGTAGGTATAAGTAGTGAAAATTTGCAAATGTTTTCAAAATTACTAATTTCTCACAACAACAATATTCTACCGCGTACAACGAATGAATTTTGAACCATTTCTAAAATGTGCTGCGTTAATGTGGAAAAATCATAACTGAAGAAGCTTAATAAAGTCGCACAGTCAAAACAATCAAATTTAGTGAGGTCTGGTGACCTACCCCCTGGAGTACCCACAATAGCACCCCAGACATCTATGCTCCATCGATTTTGGATATTCACAGATCTTGTCAAATGAGGATTGCTAATACTCCTCATCTGTAAACATTACAAGATCCAAAAAAAATGTTCATGTTTTCCATGGCGTTGAGTGCCCAGTAACAGAAATCAACTATGGTACGGAAATCTGCTCCTCCAAGGTGCTGCTATAGATGGACGTAGAGGGATAAAATTTATGAAAATTCTGCAACTTGATGATGGGCTAATTCTCAATTGGGTATTAATTTCATCTAATCCTATGTTTGGATTTTCCACAACGGACGTTAAAACTAGTAATATGTTTTTGGGTTACAAACAGATTTACTTTGCACAAGTTTTGGGTAGTTTACATTTCCTGTTGCCTCAAATCTTTCTGGTAATCTTTTGAAGGCTTCTTTTCTGGAAAACTTCTCTCGGGATAGTTCTCTCGAGTTCTATATACTCGCAATGGTAAATTACAATTTTTATAACATTCCCCAAGGATACAAGTCATATCGAGCATGTCTTGTTGAGAAAAATTCATAGTCTTCTTAGTAAGAATTCACTTTTACGAAGAAAATTTGAATATATCTTACAGACGAATGCAATAATTACTTGTTCATGTCAAGTCGGTATGTGTCATTTTTGATATTATTATGAATGAAGCCCACAATGAACAAGAATTGACAACAACATGTAAATTATGAACCAATTCCGAAATATTGGAGTAACTGTTAGGTTTGAGTATAGATGAGTGATAACCCTATATCAAATGAAAGCTTATTTAATGGACTTTTATGCTATGAAATTATATACAGGGTGTCTAAGATATGGATCAACAGCATGCGGATCTCGGAAACCGTAAAAGTTACAAAGGCGGTTAAATTACAAAAAAAGTTGCGCGCTCTAGTGGTCAGTAATATTCTGTTGAGCAAACCAGAAAATTTCGCTTACTTCTGGAGATATTCGACAAAATCCGAAATTTTGCGATATCGTTTTTATGTTTTTCTAAAGTTATTTGAAAAAGTATAAAAAAACAAAAGGCACTCTTTCTCATTACCACTTTTTTAGCTCTACATGACAGCGTTTTTAAATTTTCAGTAATTTCGTTTGGAAGAAACGATCAATGGCATCATCAACTTTATATTTTTATAAGGCACGATGTTAATCCTTATCTTGGACATCTTCTATATGATGTTCCATTAAAAAAAAATTACAAATGGTGCAGTTTGCAAATATCGATTACCCTGTATGATATCGTGAGTTGTGTATCAAATAAAAATTTATTATTGAAAGCCAACTATGAATAAAATTACACACCGAATTAGGGCTTGTTAACTTCTTCAATAAGAGCAGGAAAAATTGATGAAATTGTGTAAATTTTTGTATAAATATCTGAATAACATGGAAACGGTTAGGTTTCAACCGCAATTATCTTATATATATAAATATATATATATATATATATATATATATATATATATATATATATATATATATATATATATATATATATATATAGTGTTCCATTAAAAACACATAAGTTTACTCTGTAACTTTTATATGAACCAGGGTGAAATGAGTTGCACTTTTATACAGGGTGTATGAAAGTCCAACTCATTATTATATATTTATATTATATTATATTATTATATTTTATACAAAAGTTGTGTACACTTTTGTATTAAATATTTGTTGATATTTTGTTTAATAAACCAGTGGTTGACCGTTCCCAGAGCGTTGAAACACCCTGTATGTTTCTTGATTAATCCAAATTATTTGCAATATTTTCCTGGAACCCCTAGATTTTTGAATTAATGTATCAAAAAAGAGGAAAAAAATCACAACATGTTAAATCTGGCCACCTCGGGGGCCAGATAATTCTTCCATTTCCATTTATTAATCGGTCTAAAAACATTGTCAAAACTTCCCAAACAAAAAAATAATTATGAGCTGGACAACTATCCTACTGGAACCAAATGTCGTTAAATCTAACATCCTTTATCTGTCTTACTTTAGGAATGATTCGATTTTGCAGAATGTCGGGGTATTTATGTCCATTTAAATTGCCATTTATAAAAAATGGACCAATTTTTGTTGCCCAAAATTCCCGACCAGACATTAAGTTTTTGGGGATATTGAGAACTGACAATTTACGTTCGATGTGGGTTTTCCTGAGCCCAACATCGAACAACAGAGGGATAATGACGACCATGCAATGAATATTTATTTGCATCTGTAAATAAGTCACTATTGACGAAATTATCAACCGGATTTCAAAAATATTTTCTAATATTTAAAACGCGTTTTAAAATATTGTAATAAATAAGCTCTAGTTGTTAATAAATTTGGTTTTATGGTTTTATTAGCCATATAAAATGCACAGAAATTGAATTTCTAATGTCCATATGGCATAAAACTGTGTTTGCCGCCTTGAGATGGTGCAATAGTAGATTAGGCATTTGTAGTTTGGGTTTAAATCTAGATGCGATGTTACCATGTATTCTCGTCATGCAAAAGCTGCATCAGACGTCAATGTGAGTAGATTGGCCTAGGACAGTTCTGCCGCATTTTCCATTTACTTTACTTCCGGTCGACCGGATCGGTTCTGATTGGTCAGTCAGATTAGCGCGCATAATTCATATTGTGTTCTAATTGGTCAGTCAGATTAGCTCGCGTAATTCAAATTGTGTTCTCATTGGTCTTTCAGATTAGCACGGGTAATTCAAATTGTGTGATAATCATTATCAATCGCTGATTTATAATTTCATTAATAAATACCATCTCACTAATCAAAAGCGAGGCCCACAGCTGTAAGATGATGCGAAATGACGTGAAAGCGACGACGACAACAATACCGCAACCCCATTTCAAACTAGAATTTTCGTTTTCAGATACGATTATGATGTACTGCTTCAAAATTCTACATTCTGTCTGGTTCCACGCGGACGAAGATTGGGCTCATTTCGGTTTCTCGAAGCATTACAGGCTGGATGTATTCCAGTTTTATTATCGAATGGCTGGGCTTTACCATTCGCACAAGTAATAGATTGGAGCAAATCAGTGATCTGGGCTGATGAACGACTTTTACTTCAGGTTTGAGTGATATTCTTATTTTGTGGTTACAGATATTATTTACCAATTTTCTTTGATACATTTAGGTTCCAAACACCATTCGCTCAATATCCCAGACGAGAGTCCTAGAACTACGTCAACAAACCCAAGTTCTGTGGGATCGTTATTTCTCTTCAATAGAGAAAATAGTTTTCACCACGCTGGAGGTAAATACTGTATTAATTTTGTTGTGCATGTATAAACTTTTATAGTTCACATTCAAATATGTTCCAAGATATAATGTTGGTCAAGTCATTATAATTTATTTAAATTTGTTTCATCTTAAATTTCAAGTACAGTAATCGCAAAATCTAATGTCGGTACGGCAAGAAGGATCCTTCTTTTCCGATAAGCTCTGTCGTTGTCTCCCACCACATATTTGGTAAACGTATGTCCGTACTGTAATCGTACAAATTGTAAAAGGCTAACAATACCCAGATGTTGTTGTCCCATATAAACCGTATTGAATATGGAAGGCATGTATAAGTTGCAATTAATAATTATTCACACATAGTACCATATATCATCGAATAAATTTTGATTTTGCAAGTTTGTTGCTTTCTGATATATATGAGAGCAACTAACATGAAAATATAAAAAATCATAAGCAGTCATACGAGTCATATTTTCTGATCTCAGTTGGTCGAATAATAATCGAGAATAAGCAACAAACTTGAATGTACTAAAAACAATATTTATTTAGAGTTAATTGCCATGACATATGGTATTTGGAAAGACTATTCCACTCCTACTATATGTAGCCAATGACAGTGAGGCTTGCTTTATTTTTTAGCTAATCATATCAATTATTAAATGAATAAATTGAACTTAGCGATTCAAACTGAACAAACTGATTTACTATGGCTTCGAACCGGAACTGAACTGAAAACCGGAAAAACCGTTATTTTTGCCTGAATGAAAACCGAAAACGTACATATATATTTTTTAATTGAATCGGAACGAAAATGGAATTGAAAAAATATCGGTTCGAAGCCCTGTAATAAAAAATGTATAGAATTTATAATTCATGTGTCGCATCAATTATTGCGATATTTTCGCAAAATTTAAAAAGTTTATAGTTTTGTTGGTATTTTCAATTACTATTGGGTGAAATTGTTGGGATTTTCATCAGTATTTCGTGTCATTTCATTGAAAGTTCTATAATAACTCAGTATTGGTATTTCCGATTATGACTAGATTTAACAGAACAATGATTAAAACACAGAAAACCTCTGTAACTAGATAACAGTTGGAAATAAGACGTAGGTTTCTTAACATATTTTGCCTTGTATAGCAACCCACATCACAGCTTTAAGTTTGGACCACACCTGTTGAATTACTCTGTATGTAAAAAAAGAAGATACATATTGTGTTGAATATAACTATAATATTCACTGACATACAAGACATTCATTCATTCAAGACATACAATTTTATATTCTAAAATTTATTTGTTTTATAAAATAAAAGCACAAATATAAATAAACAATGAGTAATAAAAAAATAAAATATAAACGAACAAGTAAATATAAAAGTTAGATTTTATGATTCGTCGGGGCTCTCAAAACCAAGAATTCGTTTTTTATGAGTTGAAAATAAACAGTGTTAAAGTGAAACCGCGTGACTCAAGTACCATATAAATAGAGGGATGGGTGTATTGTAAATGGTATCTGAATATTATAATTTTCTCTTATACTGTAATTATTCCACCAAACAAACCGGACGATTTTCTGTAAAAGTTGACCTCGAAGTTTCGACCTATTTTATTTTTCTCTGAACGATTCTACGGCCAAAAAATTGTAAGACACGTATATTGGGGGAAAACATTGAGAGTTATTTTCGAGAAGTTATCTGCTGTTAAATATCGTCAATATTGTGAAAAAACTGCTTTCAAGCTAGCATTCAAACTATCATATTGTGGAGACCAGGGCCACCCTTGGATTTTGATTTCAAAACAAAGGTATCATAAGGTGGGGGGGGGGGGGGTGCCATTTGAAATTTTAAGGTCTAAAGAAGAGGGGGTGTACAGTCCTGTGGAATGTCTTAGTTAGGTTTCTATTGTAAATATTTCTCGTGTAATGTTACGTGCTCTTCCGAGGGATGGCCAGTTAGTCACGCCAAACGATATGCATGACCAGGGGACGTATAGCGGCGGAATGTGCCATTGTAAACAGTTTCTTGGAACTGTAGAAAGCTGGTGCATCCCTCGCCAGTCGGAAGGGCTGGCATTGTTTGTGAATCTGTTAAAACTAATTGTAATGCTCTCTAAGAGTGAGTTCTTTTTCGATTGATATCGGCGAAAGGTCACGGGTGGAGCCCCGTCATTTGCTCGCTTGTTATTGTGCTTAACTTATAATTTCGCAATAATAAATTCATACATTTCCGGGTAGCCGTTTTTCGTTTCATTACGGCGAGTCCCCAACAGGGGGTAATAATCAAAATTTATTCAACGTTGTTTTCAAACTTCCCTCTCGAAAAATCGATTAAGGTTGTTTTTATTTTGTATTTGTATTTGTATTTCGGGGGCGATAGGCCAGCTAGGCCATCCTGCACTGCGACCTGGGAGATCTTTTGTGCTCACCCTGCTCTACTCCGATCTTAGGAAGTCAACCTCACGGGTGAAGTCTATGAGCTTCCTAAGAGACTTGCTCTTTAGCTCCTGGGTTGATAGCGTAGAAGCACCCAGGGTGGCAAGCCTTATGTGATCTAATTCCTCACATTTACACATTATGTACTCGGCCGTTTCAGGTTCCGTTCCACACAATCTACAGATGGCATCGTTAACCTTCTTTATGTTGCACAGGTGGTATTTCACCGGGCAGTGTCCGGTGAGTACTCCCGTTACGACTCTAATCTCTTTTTTGGAGAGATGTAGGATTTCTTTCTTCCTTTCCTTCAAATATTCGATGAGCTTTTTTGACTGTCTTTGTCCTGGCGTTTTCCGCCACCAGCCCAGTTTTTGCTCAAACTCCCAATTTCGCACCACCCACCTGTTATGGGCTTTTGTAAGCCGACACGTGGGCTCCGGGCCCGTAAAGGGGGCCTGCGCACCGTTCTTAGCGAGTGCATCGGCTACCTCATTACCCTCAATCCCCTGGTGTCCGGGCAACCAGGCCAGGGTTAACCTGTTTCCTTTCGCCAGTTGGTTTAGGGTTTGCTTGGTCAGCCAAGCAACTCTGGACTCAAACGTGTACGCTTTTAGCTTCCATAGTGCTGTTTGGCTGTCCGTGAGAATGCAGATGCTCTTGCCTTTCAGCTTTCTGTTCAGGCATATTTGTGTGCACCTATCAATGGCTATGAGTTCGGCCTGTAGGATAGTGGGGCTCCTTCCCAGTGATACGGACTCGGACTCTCTGTGTTTAACGTTATATATTCCAATACCGGTACCCTCCGACGTTTTAGATGCGTCGGTGTACCAGACGGACGTTTGTTCCTCAAGTTGACCAATTCTTAGGACGCTGCTTTGGCGGTCAGTTACTACCACTTCGAAAGCTTTGCCCAGATCGTGGAGGGTTGGCATGGAGTCGCTGGGGTATGACCGATGTTCACACCTCGCATTCTCCAGTATAGCCATGTGCCCTTTGTTAGGCTGCGTGTGCCTTAGTCTTATAGCACTGGCTAGACCTTCTTTTGCCACCTGTATGTGCAGTGGAAGTAGGTCCAGTAGGACTTCCATTGCCGCGGTTGGAGTTGTGTATCTGGCTCCTGTGATACCCAGGCACGCGAGTCTTTGTAGCCTTTGTAGTGCGTCCTGTGTTCTCCTTTCGTTTGTCTTAGGCCACCAAATTAGCGAGCCGTACGTGACAATGGGTCTTATAACCGCTTGGTACAGCCATAGCACCATTTTCGGTTTTAAACCCCAGTTCTTACCAAAGAGTTTACGGCATACCCAGAATGCCCTCGTTGCCTTGGTAAGAGTTTTGCTTAGATGTTGGTTCCACGTGAGTTTTTTTATCTTGGGTTACCCCTAGATACTTTTGTCTCTTCCGAGAATACGAGTTTTACTCCGTTCAGAGCAGGAGCTATCAGTTTGAGCTTCCTTCTCTTTGTGAACGGAACCATTACTGTCTTGTTCGGGTTGACACTGAAGCCCTCCTTCGTGCACCAACAGTTAATGATGTTCATTGCCCCCTGGACACGGTCCATAGTCGTACTTTCAAACTTACCCCTTATTATTATGGCTATGTCATCCGCGTAGCCGACAGTGTTAAAGTCCTCGGCCGTCAGTCCTGAAAGGAGACCATCTACTACTAGGCACCACAGCAGGGGCGATAGTACCCCTCCTTGGGGGCAGCCCTTTGCCGATGTTACCATTGTTTGCGATGTTCCCCCCAGTCTGGCGGTAATTTCTCGGTCCTTCAACATTTCTTCTATCCACCTTATAGTGGGAACATCAATTCCCTTCTCTGTGGCTGCCTTTCTTATGGACAGAGGCGTTGTGTTGTCGAACGCTCCCTCTATGTCCACAAATAACCCCAGTGCAACCTCTTTGTTCTCCAGTGACGCCTCAATCAGAGTTGCCAGCTCATGAAGAGCCGTCCCTGTTGATTTGCCTGGTTGATAAGCATTTTGGTGCTTATGAAGCGGGGCTCTTTTAAGCGCCCCGCTGCGTATGTGGTAGTCCACAATCTTTCCCATGGTTTTTAGGAAAAAGGATGTGAGGCTGATAGGGCGGTAAGACTTCGCCTCTTCAGGGGGTCTGCGCCCATTTTTGGGGATAAATATCGCCCTCGCCTCTTTCCATCCTCTAGGTATATATGCTAGCCTAAAACTGGCTCTGAAAATCTCAGCCAGGCTTGGAGCTAGGAGATCACTTCCCCTTTGCAGCATGGCTGGAAAGACGCCATCAGGGCCTGGCGATTTGAAGGGTTTAAAGCTTGAGACAGCCCATACCACCCTCTGGTCAGTGAATATCTTCCTGGCCATTTTTTTACTGTCTCTGGTGGAGCGGGAGCTATCCCGTCTTCCTTCCACGACCGTTGTTGTTCTCGAGGACCCTGGAAAGTGTGTCTCCAGCAGAACATTTAAGCTTTCTTCAGGGTCCTTGGTATAGTCACCTTGCCTAGTTTTTAGGAGGCCTATCTCATTTGAGTGGTCCTTTACAAGCACCTTCGGGAGCCTTGCTGCTGGGGCCGTTCCTTCGATCCCCTCGCAGAAGTCCCGCCAGGTGGTTCTTTTGGACTTTCTCAGTGCCTTGTTGTATTCTGTTAGTGCCGTTTTGTAGGCGTTCCAGTTTCCGGTCCTTTTGGCACTATTAAAAGCTTTGCGGGCCACTTTGCGCAGCCGGCCCAGCTCTTTGTTCCACCAGGGCACGTCTCTGGCGAGCTTTCTCCTTTTCAGTGGACAACTGCCTTCAAAGGCCTCGGTTATTATGCCTTTGATGTGGGACGCTGCCCCTTCAATTTCATCTACGGTGTTTATCTTGAGGTTCAGCCCTTCGGTCTCCGTCCTGAGATAATCCCTAAAGAGTTCCCAGTCCGTTTTCCTCGGGTTCCTACACTCTATTACACCTCCGTACACTTCACCTAAGTCAAAACCGATCTTGTGGTGATCCGACATAGATGGCTCGCTGAGCACTTGCCATCTGCTTATTGTACCCGCGGTAAATGCGTCAGCTAGGGTCAAATCGAGGACCTCTTCCCTGATCGCGTTTATGAAAGTGGGCTTATTACCCTTATTTACAATATCTACCCCCTCACTATAAAGGTATTCAAGGATTTCCTTACCTCGCTTGTTGTCGTCCGTGCTGCCCCAAACTGCAAACTGTGTGGTGCGCATTGGCGTCGCAGCAGATGACAAACCGTTTATTTGTCCTTTGACACCATTCCACGAGGAGTCTGGTCTCCTCTGGTGGGGGGTGTGTTCCGTCACCTGGGAAGTAGGCCGAGGCTATAATAGTGATCCTCTTGCCCACTCCCGTTGTGGTCTCCACGGCTACCACCGCCTGGTCCCCTGTGGTGAACTCTGGAACAGGTACAAATTTTAAGTCCATCCTGAGCAGCAGAGCCGCTCTTGGATTGGGAGAAGTTGTATCAAACGTTAGTTTGAATGAATCCGTTGGAAGGCCCCTGATCCGACCCCGGTTAACCCAGGGTTCCTGCACGAAGCATATGCCAACGTTTTGTTTATTAAGGCTCCAGTACAAGGCACTGGATGCAGCCATTGAATGGTGTAGGTTGAGCTGTTGGCACTTTATGACCATTTTGGGCTCACCTTTGCTTGGTCACATCTAGGCTGTCTTGTCCCGTGGCGGTTCTACGCCCTTAGGGACTTCCAGCTCTTCCGTGTCCATGGTTTCTGGTAGGGGTTCGGATTGCTCCGCCACCTTTGCTACCTTTGGGTTTGCTGAAGTGCCAGGTTCTGTTTCAGCTCCCTGGGCTCTTCTTCGCTCCCTGAGCGTCACCTGTCCGAAGCCGTAGTTGACCTTGGACTGGGCGCTCCTTATCTTGCCTGCAGATGTTTTGTCCACAGACAGGGCCACCTCCATCGTGGTACCTTTAGGAGTGCTCCTTAGGATTCGCCTCGTGGATGTGTCGAGGTCGTTCTGTCCCTCTATGAGGCTTAGAATCCTCTGTTTGGTCTCACCAGCACTGTCTGGGAAGTAGCCGATGAGGACCTCAGCGTGCGGCATTTCTGCCGCACCCAGCACCTCTAGTTCGGCCCCCTCCCAGGGTTTGAGTTGGGCCACCAGGCCCTTGACCCATTGTGCAGTTTCCAGGTTCGCACAGCTAAGTGCCAACCATGACTCAAGTACCATATAAATAGAGGGATGGGTGTATTGTAAATGGTATCTGAATATTATAATTTTCTCTTATACTGTAATTATTCCACCAAACAAACCGGACGATTTTCTGTAAAAGTTGACCTCGAAGTTTCGACCTATTTTATTTTTCTCTGAACGATTCTACGGCCAAAATTGTAAGACACGTATATTGGGGGAAAAAATTGAGAGTTATTTTCGAGAAGTTATCTGCTGTTAAATATCGTCAATATTGTGAAAAAACTGCTTTCAAGCTAGTATTCAAACTATCATATTGTGGAGACCAGGGCCACTCTTGGATTTTGATTTCAAAACAAAGGTATTATAAGGTGGGGGGTGCCATTTGAAATTTTAAGGTCTAAAGAAGAGGGGGTAATAATCAAAATTTATACAACGTTGTTTTCAAACTTCCCTCTCGAAAAATCGATCATGGTTTTTTTTTATATATAAAGTTAACTTGCATTCAAAAGTTATTGAGGGTATTGACTAGTTTTGAAATGAACACCCGGTATATAACATGTATTAACTAAAGAGTAATACTTAACTTACGACAGATTCATATTAATACTCGCAAAATAAAAACAAAATGAATACAAGTTTATTTTCCTTGCTTTAATTTCAGCAAACTTATCTATTATCTCATTTAAATTTAAAAAAAAGCATTGAGATATTATATATTTTATTTTAGGTCATAAAACAGAGAAGATAGTTGAGTTCTTAATTCTGTTTACAGCCGCTTTATTTTTTTTTGGAAAATGTTTATCATTTCCTTTAAAAAGTGAAATCCTTTAAATCAGTAGAGATCTCATAAATAATTGAAAAATTTGGGAAATGATTAAAAATTCTCTTGAAATATGATGATATTTAGAAATGTCTTGAAATTTTTAACACTCGACAAATTTGTCGATCATTTGAAATCATTTTTTATTTCTATTATTTCGAAATTATCTCTCAAAGTCTTAAGAATTATTTTAATATTTATAGAAATCACGAAAATTATTGAGAAATTTTGGGAATTATTAAAATATCTCTGGAATTATTGATATTTATTAGGAAATCTGTGGAAATCTCGAAAGTTATTGACATATTTTGAGAATTACTGAAAGTACCAAATCGCATTTTTTTATCTCGAAATTATTGAAAAATCTCTAGAAATCACGATACATTGGGAAATCGGAAAAATCAGAAATCTAGAAATGTTCAGATATTTTAAGAAACATCGAAACATTTGTAGAATAAAAAAAATATGTAACCATTTGTAGAATGAAAAAAATGTATGTAATAATCGTGTCCATCGTGTGAACAAATTTGGATTTTCTGATTTAAATGATCTCGAAATTATTGAAAAATCTCTCGAAATCCTGAGAATTAACGACAAATGCATAAATCTCGAAAATTACTAAGACATCTCGAGAATTATTAAAAAATCTCTAGAAATCTCGATAATTATTGAGCAATCTGTAGAAATCTCGAACAATATTGAAAAATCTTGGAAATGATTGTTATTTCTGCTGGAACGAAAACCGGTACCGAACCAGTATTTATTTTTTAATAGAACCACACCAAAAACCGAAATGAAAAAAAACGCTTCGAAGCCCTGATTAAAATAAGGAAGCTCGGTGCGGGGCCCCAATACCACCGGGTCCCACGGCATACGCCTGGTTGACCGACTTTTGGGTCGCTAGTGGTAAAGACCAATGGGGCGGAAATTAAAAAGTAAGGATTGATTTTACGAAATTTTAAGATAGTTTGAATGATCGCTTGAAATTTTTTTCACAATTTTAACGATATTACACAACGGATAAGTTCTCGAAAATAGCTCTCAATTTATTGTAACTGAAATACGGTTCACATATTTTTAATCTTAGAACGGATAAAAATTATCAAAACAATAAAAATAAATGTTGACGTTAAAATTTTGTCCGATTTGACGTGGAATGAATGGATATATTCATATTGTTATACCTTGTCTAAATTTGCAGTTACTTACTGCAATAAGGGATAAAGTGTAGAAATTGCCAGAAAACAGCATTTCTGTTCACAACAGTCCCCCTCCAACACCGACTCTCCCACTAGAGAGCCAAATTAGCTGTCACCAGAAACGTTTTTTGAAAACTGAATATGTATTTCAGTAGATATTTATATTATTTTTTTATTATATATTTTTATTAAATTGTAAGACTGTGGTTTTTTAATTAAAAAAACATTTTTATTTTAATGAAATAAAATAAAAACTCTTGGTTGAGTTTGAGTTTAACATTATTCTTGATAATGGCCACAGGGCCGAAACAGTTGTAGCGAAATCTATTAAAAACAGTTTCATTTTATTTCATTCATTTTTTTTTTCAAATTCAAATTTTTATTTTCTACATAATAGAGTAAATACTTCTGCATGATGTTTCATATGTTTCATATTTACTAGAGGGTAGTTAATTTGTACCAACATTTTTTTATGCAGATAATTCGTGAGCGGCTGCCAGGTCAACCAGTTCGAGAAGGCCTCGTTTGGAATAATTCACCTGGAGCTTTGGTGACCCTTCCAAATTTCTCAGACACCATGCAGGATTTTCCTTTTAATACGCAGTCACAAACAGATTATTTCACTGCCGTTATCTACTGCCAGTTGGGATCAGCTATAGTTGCTTCTTCACCACTCTACCGTCTTGTCGCCAACATAGCACGGAGTATATACATTTCAAAGGTATTTAAGAAACCAATGAAATTCTATGCGGTCCTTATAATAGATTTTCATTTTCTCTTTCAGATAATTATAGTATGGTCAAATGAACATCCCCCATTAAAAAATCGATGGCCACTGTTACCTCATCATGTAAAGTTACATGTTTTACAATCTGAAGCAGATCCTACCAAGACCAGCATATCACAGCGATTTTATCCACATTCTCTAATTACTACTGCCGGCGTACTATCTTTGGATGAGGATTCGGTTTTGACCACTGATGAAGTTGATTTTGCATTTGAAGTATGGAAGCAGTTTCCAGATCGCATTGTTGGATATCCTGCTCGGTCTCATTATTGGGATGACGCAAAAGGATCATGGGGTTACACATCTAAATGGACGAATGATTACTCAATAGTTCTTACAGGTGCTGCATTCTATCACAGTTATTACAATATTCTCTACACAGAATGGTTGAGTCCTTTATTACACAAAACTGTTGAACAAAGTCAAAATTGTGAGGATATTTTAATGAATTTTCTTGTAAGCCATGTTACAAGAAGACCACCCATTAAAGTTACACAAAGAAAACAATATAAAGAGCAGACTTTAGTTGGAGGTTGGTCACCTTGGAATGATCCTGATCACTTTATCCAGCGGCAGACATGTTTAAATACATTCGCAGCAGTGTTCGGTTATATGCCATTACTTCGATCCAATTTACGCCTTGACCCCGTTCTTTTCAAAGATGCTGTTTCAAACAAACGGAAAAAATACCGACAAATTGAACTCGTGGGCAGTTAGCTTACATTATTATATCAAATTAAATTAGTCAATAAATATTATTCGTTATTATCGGCAGCTTTTGTCATATTGTCTTTTTATTAATTGATATTGAATTGAATTCGAGTGATATTTTGCATATCACAACCTATAGTGATGCTGTATAATAATTATGGTGTTATTAATACACTTTTGTAAATATATATATATATATACATAAATATATATTTTATATGTAAGATTAGCAGCTAAATATTAAATACATAGCTGCTCTGTTTGTTGACTGTTTATGTGTCAGAACGATTCAAATCTGTGTTCTAGTTATAGTTGTCATTGACTGTATTTGAATTGTTCTGCTGCCAACAATTTAGCCACCCATTTTTGGCTGGAAAAATTGTAATTTCCTTTAATGTAAATACATAAATTATTATCTAATGATACTAATTTCTAATCCATTCCATTATGTAATTTTATCTATGTACAACAATGAGTATTACTTAATACCACTTATTTTGGCAAGATTTTATTTTTATTTAAAAGTGTTAACATTGTAGTTCCTCAAATGGCATTATTTCCTCATTTGTACTTAATGCTAAACTGGCCAATAATGTGCCATATTTTCTCTATTTTATTTATATTGACCTGCTATTTCAATTTTGACATGGGACTCGTAGATAAGACTTACGGGAAGCGCATTTAATTTGTTACTATAATTATTTATTACTGATCTATATTTACATTATTTCCACCAAATATTATTAATTCGTCCATGAAATTATTAATTATTTATAATACAACAAATACTATAATTATACATTCTACTTGCTTAACCTTGGTCTTGAAAGCGTCGGGTACATTATTTAAAGTTAAATATACATTTATTTATTTTCTTTCACATTGTGGCATATAATTATGTAGCGGTTTCAGCAAAATGAATCGATTTGATTGACTTAAATTATTTTAGTTCTTTATAACTAATTTAGCAGAAATATTTAATGTAATAGAATGAATTATTTTTGCTGAATACTCTATATAAGTCTCTTAGTAAATGATGTATATGTCTGTATACATACTGAATGAATGTGAGTATGTGCCTGCGTGAGTGTATTTATATCAACCTTACTCGTGATGCAATTTATTGACTCAGATGAGTGATTGTGTATACATGAGTGAGTGTATAGCAATATTAGTCATTTGGTTATTAATTTAATGAACAATTAGAACTTACTAAAAGACAAAATATCTATGTCATTTTTGCCTATGTTATAGTAATATATTTTTCCATATACAGTATGTAAAAACAATTGTATGTTTTGTACAATTTTGTAAGCGATTTAATATATAAGTTCAAAATATATCAAATATATTGTATACTTGTATTATTTTACCTAGATATTATTAATTAGAATAACCGTATTAACGTGTAATATTTGGAAGCCGATAGACTAATTTCTTGTTTTATCTTACTCTGGTTGACAAAAATTGAAGAAACAGCAGATGGTTGATTAATATCGATTAATCTGTTTTTATCTACATTTTCATTTTGTATGTTAGCATTTAAATTGCTGATAACTGATGATGTGGAGCTTGTGAAAGTATAGTAGAAAATAAAATACGGAACACCTTTTTCACAAAGACATTTATATAAATATTTCAATTGCTACACTAAATAATAATAGTTTATTCCTGGAAATCATTCTATTTGACTATTTGCATTATTTGTTTGTATTTTATTTCAGAAACATATAAACTAAATATGTTGGCTAAACATGTAATCAGTTGTTCAGTATCATTGAAGATTGCAGACTAGTTGTTTGCCCGGCCAGATTTACTTATAGGCAGTTGCTTAAAGTATAAAGTACTAATGAAAGCAAAAGTATCTTAGTATGAAGATGAAACCAGACCAGGAGATTTCAGAATCAATCAAGAGTACTAAAATTCTTTAAAAATTCAACGTCCCAGAAGCACTTTAACAGTGTGTGCAGTGTGCAAAGATTCAGTAGATACACTTAGAATATTTTACTTTTTCGTAAAATTTCACTATAAATTCTATGAACTAATTATGAATTCTAATTCTATGAACTACATACATAATTGACTATTTACAGCTGAGAAGCTGTCTGTGTATGTTAGTTACGTATAAACAGTTAATACTGCACGTATAAATCCTAAAAACTAAAACTTGATCGTGTTCTTAATAGATCACCCTGTATACAGGTTTTGAGTTTCGCGAACAGTGTCGCGGCGACATGTTTTTGTTGTTTGTTTCGCACGGTGTATTTAATGGTATAGGAGAAATGGAAAAACATAAAAAAGAGTAAGTTGTGCCGGATGAACCTCAGAGTGCGCTGAGACTTGTAAATGTAGTAAACTATAATAAAATAGTAATCTGTAGTGATCGCATTCAATCGCATATTGTTTGTCTGTGATCGCATGTCGCGCCGGTCGCGCCTGATCGCGCCAGATTGCGCATTAATGGCTTTGTTAATGGCTGCCGCTTTTGCATGTGCTTTGAACAAGTTTATTGAAATTGTTTTTAAGGGCTATAAGGTAGTAGTTCATAGTGTATAGTAGTTAATTTTGTTGCGATGTCCACAATGCAACCTCCAGGTGTCTACAAATACCGATGCAAAGCTCCAAATTGAAACCCTTGATCATTTTGTGGTTAACAGATCTAAAATATTTCCGATTCATGATGTTCCTCATCTTCTGAAAAATACTCGGAATAGTATGCTAAAATATAATATTTTATATGATACCAATAAATTTGCAAAATTCAGTCATATTAAACAATGCTATGCAATAGATAAAACTAGAAGATTTCAGGGTTTAAGAAAATTAAGAGACTGTTATCTACAATTAAATAACAGTGCTCTCAAAATGAAAGTTTCAATTGCAGCTCGTACACTTAGCGCATCAGTAGCAGCCGTAATTGAATCGATGTGCTCCAATTCACAATTGTTACCAGCCAAGGCAATTCACACTGCGGAATTTGTCGAGGATATTAATAATTTATTTTACAGTTTGAATGCAAAATTTTTAAATATAGAAGGGAGACAATCATTAAAGACGTGTATCAATTCCAAATCACAACATTTGAAATTTTGGCGTTCCATGATTAAGAAAATTAGAGGGTGGAAATTTGTGGATATTAATAACAATAAAATTAAGGACAGTTTACCAATGAAAAGGGGATGGATCCAGACTATAAATGGGGTTCAGGCCATTTGGGATACATGTCAAGGATTAGGCTTTAAATACTTACGCTCGAATTTGTTAAATCAGGATCCTTTGGAAAATTTATTTGGAGTTGTTCGTCAGTGTACTGCAGCTAACAATAATCCAGATCCATATCAATTCGTATCTTCATTAAAAACTGCCGTTTTAAATAATTTGGTTGCACCGCATAGCCCACATTCAAACTGCGAAAAAGATGAAAGCAGTATTCTAGATAATCTACAAGATTATTTTGAAGTAGAACCTGTGGATTTGTACAATAACACAATTGCAACATTTGAACTGGGGAAGAATGAATTGCATGATTTTCAGTTGACGTTTGTAACAGAATCACAAATTTCCGATGCCAATTTTGATACACAGGCCACTGCCCATGTTTGTGGCTTTCTAATTAAAAAAACTAAATTTTACAGGGTGTTTAAATTGTACTAAATCACTGTCAGTAGAAAATTTAGAATCCCAACATGTATTAACAATGTTCAAAGAATTAGACGAGTAACACGTTTAACGTATGCTTCGAGAGAATTAGTTATTTATATTATCAATGTTCATGATGCAATTGTAAAAATTCTTACTCGAGTCTTTTGGTCACATTGATAATCTCCAAAAAAAAAAACTTTAGTTTTAGACAAAATAGATTATTCATGGTATAAGTGTACTGAGCACTCTCACAGTATACATTCCACATTATTAGATTTATCCTCGGTATTAATAATCAGAAAGTTTTATGATGATCTTCGTCGCAAACATCATACTGAAAATCGTCGGGTAAATGTTCGTAATAAAATGAATAAATTAAAACACGTTTCACACTAAAACACATTTTTTTGTGATATTAGTTTACTTAGTATCTAGAGTGTATAGTTCATTGTTTAGTTTTAATATATTTTCTGCATGACAAAGTTACTTAAATTTTATATTTAATTGTTTGTTACTTTTCGAGTATAATTTTATTTTTGATATGTTTATTGAAGAGTTTATATTTTGATATGTTTATTGAAGAGTTTATATTTTGTTATTTTTTTCGACGAAGCATGTGTAATGATTTTTCAGTATTAACATATTTTCTGCATGACAAAGTTACTTGAATTTTATATTTTCTTGTTTGTTAGTTTTAGAGTATAGTGTAATTTTTGATATGTTTATTGAAGAGTTTATATTTTGTATTTTGTTATATATTTTTTTCGACGAAGCATGTGCCATGATTTAACCACATTTGCTTTTATGTGTTGGATGTATTCATATTTTTCATGTTGATTGTACACTGTTTAATTTGGCACATGATTTGTGTCTACGATTTCTAAAGTACTGATTTTTTATGAACAAAAATTCACCCAAGATTTATTAGTCTTTAAAAAATCAGAACTAAAGTGCATCGTACTGATGAGAACCATATAGTTCGAAACATGATATTGCCAAAACTAGATGTATTTCATATACTTCATTTGTTTGTACACATATATATTGTTTGTCATAGTGATTTGTAACATATGAATGTATATGCCATGAATTTTGTACAATACTTGTATGTATTCTATGTTCCCACTTTGATTGTATATGTCCCATGTCCCCAATTTTGTGTAATAAATATTTAATTCCATATTAGATGTTGGTTTAATAGTATTTGTATGTCCTTTAATTGTAAAAACTTGATTGATATTATATGTTTCGTATTATTTACATTATTCTGATGTTAATATGGTTTTTATAACCATATGTAACAGTTGGGAATGTAAATAATATAGAACATTCAATATATCTATTTTAAAAGTCCAAAATACTGATTTGAAAAAGCGCGCCATTCACCGTGCGGTCAAAATAGTTCTCCCGGTTAAACCTCAGATGCCGCTGAGAACTTGTTGCCAACTTATAACATGGAATCAACGCGTCTTATATTGGTGGTCTGTGTTTGTTTCTGAGCGTCTCCGCAATTTTGCCCGATTTCGAGGTTTAATGGACCTCCCAGACGCCTGCACAGACACCTTCGCTGGAGTCAGCGGCATACTGGCCAGGTTCGTAAATGCCGCGCCGATTTGGGATCTTGACTCTATATTTTGCGTGTTTTGATATTTACAGTGGCTTATATTATGGAGGTTCATAAGGCACGAGCGCCGCCGAGCCAGGCCGACGCCAAGCGATTGAGGTTTGGGCGCACATTTGCACCAAATTTGAATTTCTTTGGACGAGGGATTGGACAATTTTGGCATTGGATCTTTGAGGAGTGCATATGTAAGTGATATATGTTTAATTGGTTTACTATATCATTTCGGTTCTTTTACAAGTAAATAATTCTTCCACTTTCTATTGCTTCTAATGCTCCTGGTTTTATGTATTTATTAATGAATACGTACAAAATGCTCATCATGATCAAATGAATCCCGACACGTAGAACAAAATACTATGTAGTATTTAATACTTGATTTGTCTTCAAATCTCAAATTACAAAATTTTGCATAATTTTGATCTATATTTTGTTATTGCAGTTCACCTTCATTCGATATTTCAGTCTGGTGATAGGTATATCGTCATACCTATGGATTTACGTGCCTAGCATTCCTCTATCTGCGAGCAAGATCCGATGTAAATTTATAATATTTAATTGATTGTTGCTGGAGGTTGCTTCGTGATGGTTAAATTTAAAATAAGAACACTTAACTTCGTTAATATCACACAATTTACTGAACAGTTACTACAGTTTCGATCAAGTACTGATCATTATCAGTGGCGAATCCAGGAAGGGGTTACGGGGGGTTAGAATCCTCCCCCACGCTAGTTGCTACTATATATTTATCTCTTCCTTTGAAATCGTAGCGTGTTTAAAATCATTTAGATAATTGGGCCCAATAAATATTAATTATATCATTTATTGTATCCAGATTCAGAAAGAACACTACAGAAGAAAAAAAATAGTATACATTAAAATACACATCCTACAAAAAAAAAAAATATTGCAACAAAAAGTTGTTTGCTCTGTTGTCTTTTGCAAGCCCTAGAAGTATATCCCTGCAAGTGCATCCCTGCCTGTATAATAATACGCATTAAAACACATATTCAAAATATATCATAAATATAAAACATATAAAAAAAATATATTACACCAGTTGCAGTTTGACTTTTTTTTAATATACACTCAGATGCAAAGAAACCGGGTCATTGGGTTATTGTTTGCAAAAGAACCATTTGTTTTAAATTTTGATGTTGGTATAGTCCTTATAATAAAATTTTTAGTGTTTTATAATCAAAGAGACCGCCAGGAAGTAGAAAGAAGCAAAAATGACAGTTAATCGAAAACAAACAAGTCAAGACCCATTAGCCACCTTGATCCTCTATGCATAATGCCGAATGAGCAATAGGTAGTGAAGAACGCATATCTTTAAATGTTATTTTCGCTTTTTAAATAAACTGATAAGTATCATATGTTGTTTTTTTCTACATCCAGATGGTCTCTTTGATTGTAAAACACTAAAACTTTCATTCTAAGGACTATACCAACATCAAAATTTAAAAAAATGTTTTTTTTTGCAAACAACGACCCAATGACCCGGTTTCTTTGCATCTGAGTGTACTTTAAGTAACCTAATCTACCTAAAAATTCACATGGTTATTATGAACACACGAATTAGAAATTGCAAAAATCAAGTTTTTTTCCGGAATTTGATTAGTCTAGTTAAATTGTTAATTATAAGATTTGGCATAAACATGGCAAATATGTCCTGTAATGGACAATTCCTAAGGAATTTTATGAATTTTTAGGTTTTTAATTTTTTTATGAATTATAAATTATTCCAATCTAGAAGGTACATGGTGGATGCGCGGGCTATATTTTTTAAATTAAGGTTATGACCCATTTTCAACACTGCAACTGCAACCATGTTTTGTAGTATACATCACGAAAACTGGTATATCGGAGTGAGTTAAAGCTCTGATCAATTCTCATTTCTCGCTAAGGACAATATAAATATTGCTCCAGTATAATATAATATATATATATATATATATATATATATATATATATATATATATATATATATATATATATATATATATATATATATATATATCGGCTCAATTGAGCCAGACCTTTATGTTTGATTTTTGGTCTCAATTGAATTTAATTCCATATTGACATATCGTTTATTTCTTTTGTGTAAAATTTGCGTTACGTGTTTCATGCCGTACGTGTTTTGCGCTTGTGTAAGAGAAAGGTCGCTCCGTCGGCCCTTTGAATCGCGCGATAAGGAGCTCGCGATATTCGGCCGAATATAGTGAACCCTGCGTGAAAGGGTTGCGTACGGAGGTATTTATTTCAGGAAGCGTAGGCACGGTGTCCTGTCGTTTTTGTGAATAAACGCCGATATTTTACACTACAAAATTCACACCTGTTATTTTTTGTTCCCCCCACGTTTTCTCAATCGGGCATTTATTTCAGTTTTCAGTTATTACTCTCACTGCGAGATTTAAATCTGGTGGAGTTGGCGCCATATGGTCAGCGTTGTGACAGTTCGTGATTTCTGAACTTCGCTGACTGTCTGCCGTCCACCCACGCAGGTAGGGTGGAGCCACCCTTTGCGACGAAGTAGAGACGAGGTTAAAATTACGTGGAGCCTTTTTTTAACCCCCCACTCTCTGACACCGAGAGCCTGGCCCTCGTCACTGCTTCGAAGGGACCCTCCACTCGCTCCACGGCCTAACGCGCTGATTGCCCTTCAGGTACGTCACAAATTCTTACCTTACTTTCACACAGAAATGTCTATCCTTCAGGTAGGATTTCAGAAGTGGGTATATTTTGTGTGGGAGATATTGTCAAATGCCTGGGACACATCCAGGAATACTGCCGAGCAGTATTTTTTTCTTCCAAGCTGATAGTTATTTGCCTTACTAGACGATGGACTTGTTCGATGGTAGAGTCTTGTTAGGAATTATGTTTTTTGATTGTAGGATGGGTTTTATTCTCATGATTATCAGCTTTTCGAGTATTTTAGACATTAGTGGGAGCAGACTTCGGTCGAGATCGGTTGATAAGATGACGTCTCCGTGGCGTCTTTGCCTGGTTTAAGTAATAGCACTACTTGAGATACCTTCCATAACGCTGGGCAGTAGGACAATCGCAGTATTGCATTGTATATTATTGTACGCATCTTTATTCCTTTGTCCGGCAATTAATGGATTATTTTACCTGTAACCATGTCGTAGCCTGGGTTTTTTTTTTATATTTAGGTTTTTCTGTATTAGGTTCCGCACATATTTGCTTCTAATCGGTTTCAAGGGTAGGTCCAGCTGGTTTGAAGAGTCTATATATTCTAGGATTGCGTCTTCTTCTGAGTCTGGTATTTCTTTTCATCTGTCGTCAGATCTGCAAAAGTGTCTGCCTTTTGCCGGTTAGATGTAGCCCATTTATTGATTCCCGCTCTAATGGAAGGGATTGACTGTTGAGGGTTTTTAATTTTTTTAGTGGCTTTCCATAATGAATATTCCGAGGCTTCCGTCGCTGAGAGATTTTCCAGGAATATTTGTAGAGTTAAATCTTTTTCTGCTCGTAGGTGTTGAGTGAGTTAGTCTAGTTAGTGCATTTAGCTTAGTTTTGATCTTGGGGTCTCTTGTTTGTTGCCACTGTCTTCTTATTTTTTCTTCTCAGCTATTTTGTATTTGGTGTAGTTTGTGCAGATCCATGTCACTTTCTTCATTGTTTAAGCAGGAGTTGCCTCCGAAGCAGCCTCTTGAATCTTTCTGTGAAAATTGTCGATAGCAATTTCAATATCATCGGCAGTCTTGAGGGGAATATTGCAGTCAATAGTTTTCTTGAGAAGCGACTTAAATAGGTTCCAATTTGTGTGTTTATTGTGCAACCTGTATGGTATGGGTTGGTGTATAATTTGTGCACTTACTCTGGCAATTAGTGGTGAGTGAAGGCTTAATTCGATTTGTAGATAGTTTTTTGCTATTCCTTTGACTACGCAGAAGTCGATAGTGTCCGGATTTTTCCTGCGGTCTGTGGGCCAATACGTTGGCTCGCCAGTTGACATGGGTGAAGATTTTTGGCCTGCATTGCTAGATAGAGTTGACGTCCTTTTGGAGTTGGAATATGTGATCTTGATAACCACCATGGCTGCTTCGCGTTGTAGTCTCCGCCCGCGATGAAGCGAGCTCCGAGAGTTTTGAAGAATTGCTCGTATTGTTCTTGTTTAATTGTGTGCTTTGGTGGGCTGTAAATGGCGGCGAGCGTTAGCGGTTCTAACCAGTCTTCCACTGTTACACTTGTTGCCTGCAGGTAGTATTCTTCATATTTGGATATTTCTATATGTTTGATATTGCTTTTAATAATAATTGCTGTGCCCCCGTGTGCAGTACCATCGGGGTGCAGTGTGTGGTAGGTATCGTATCTTGGAAATTTTATATGTTTTTTTTTGTGAAATGGGATTCGGCTATGAGCATTACGTCAATATTGTTGTTGATTAGAAATGTTTTAAGTTATTGGCTCTTGGAGGTCAACCAGTTAGCGTTCCAGATTCCTATATTTAGAGAGCTGAACATGATTTCAGCTTTGCTACGATTTTCTGAAGCTCAAAAACTACTCTGGAAGGCTGCATGTGTCTTCATCCGACTAAGTTTGGACAAAAATTCAAGAAATACGCGCACATGTGCTTCTGCAGAAATAACAATACCTTGTTAAATGTGATACAGGAGAAAGCATTGGATTAATAAAAATAAGTTGGCAACATTTAGCTTAGAAAGTGGTCTTAAAATACGTTTGAAACATTTTTAATGTGCGATAAAAACGTTTTTTCAGTGGTAAATATTTTACTACATGTTTTCATTACATAACCAGTCACCACAACTGCTACTAGTAAACGATCATTTTCTACCAGACGCTTAAAAACATAGATAAGAATACAGTCAGCGAAAATAGACTATATGGTTTGGCATCATTAAATATTCATCGCGAGATAACAGTTACCATAAATTAAATATTTGACAAACTGAAATGCTTCCAAGGGGGGAATCAGATGCACATATCTACTTTTTGAAATATAACAGTTTTCAAGATTTTTGAATATCGACTTTGACATTTTAAATAATAAGGTACATTTTAAATGCAGAATCTGATTCCGCACATAATGTGCTTGTAAAGTACTTGCTGAATTATTTTGCAATATAATGTTTATTTTCTAGTAAAATTAAATTTATTATTTAAATTTCAAATTTTCACATGTTTAATATCCTTGCGGCACATAAAAAAATCTAGTAGAGCAACGAAATTTTTACTCTCTTTTTCTTAATCTAAAAGGCAGACTTTTGGTCGCTTTAAGAAATCTTATTTCGAAAAAAATATTAGTACAAACATTTAATCTTTTTCATTTTAATACGCTTTCTATATTATTTTCAGTATTTTTCAGTTCAGTAAAAGTATTTCTATAATAATCAATCAAATTACGTTTACCTTTCTTCATAACTTTAATTATATATATGAAATTACGTATGGAAATTACAAAGTTTCTTCAAGACTTTATGATTTTATAGAAGCATTCTGAAGATTTTTGCGAATTTTTAACGTGTCATTATAAATTTGAAAAATTCTTGCCAAATATCATGACTTAAGATGAAACGAAAAATATTAGTATAAAATTTGAATAAATCATGTTAAATTATCCAACTTTCTCCTAGCAAATTGATTACAGAAAAGATTTAATACGAATTTAAAAAGTTTGTTGATAAAATTGGAAATAAATATGCGAAATCTCACGATTTGGGACAAATTGAATAAGATTTCTTCAAAAATAGAAAACTGATGTTAAAATAAAGCGTCTTCCAGAAATAAATATTTCGTTGAAAGTTTGTGAAGACTCAAGACGAATTCTACTTATTTCAAAGTTCAAAGCAATATTTGACATATTGTGACAGAAATGTAATTGTTACTTTTCTAATTTCATCAAGAAACTTTCTAAATTCGTTTTATATTTTGATCATTATTTAATAAATTATTATGCTAATTAATCATTTCTGTAAGAAATTAATTATATTTCGTACAAAATGTTCTAATTTTAAAAGAATCTTTTGCTATTTATTATAAATCACTTATAAAGCATTGTTTTGGTTCCTCTTTGCTTGCCTTGTTTTGGGTTGCTAGTATTTTGAGCTTATTTTTTCTTCTTTCATCTATATTTTGTGTTGTGGTCGCAGAGATCCATTTTTTTTATTCTTCTTTTAAATTCGATGGTTTATTTTGCTCTTGTATTTAGAGCATTTTTGTATCGCTCCCATATTTCCTTGCAATTGTATTTCCTCATCTATGTTATCAATTTTTGATTTAAGACTTTTCTTAACGTTTGTAATGGTTTCGTTGTTTCCATTTAGTAATTTTGTGATGCTTCTTATTCTTCTGTTGTTGTTGGTTTTATTCGCCTTGAAACTAATTTTAAATTTAGACTAGTTTATGATCCGAGTCTACATCTGCTCGTCTCATGGCTCACATCTTTTATAGAGTTTCTCCATGTTCTTTCAATTGTTATTTGGTTTCTAGGTATTACAGTGTGACATATTTTGCATAATGTAGAATTGAAAAAAACGACCAAATGTTATTATAAAGGTGTTATTATTATAACTCATTTGAGATAGTATTTCGGTTGCCTAACCTATGTGACGTCACATAGATTAGGCATCCGAATTATACGTCTATAACACTACAAATCGTTAACGCAAACTTTCTACACTAGTCAGGAACGTCGGAATCGCTTGGATGTTTAATTGTAGAATGGTGCAATAATGATTTAAACGGCATTTTGAAATCGGCATCAGACAAGTAGAATAATATCGACCAACCCTGTAGGCGTGAGGCGCCGGCGTCGTTCAGGACCAGCAAAACATATATATCAGATTTACTGAACGCGAGTAGCACACATTTTGGCACACATCCCCGCTATCTTCTACAACACAGATATCACCTGCACCGAGCATTCTATGCTACATTAAGAGGTGAGTAAATATATGTGTATGTAGTGCATGTATGTCCAGCATGCCTTACCTACTTCAAAGGTTCTACTTAACGGCACGCCGATAAACGAACAGTTAATTTGCGTGACAATTAATTCGATCCCGCAATTTAAACCATTCGCAGTAATGTGGGGGGACACCACATGTCACACATATTCGATTCACTAGGAAATTTACCATAGAATTGACACAGTGCTATGCAAAATATTCACCCCACTTACGTATCCCGAAAATAATATGTAAGATCGATGAAGTGATAAGTTAAAAACAAAACCAATTAGTCAATCATCGTTTTTCCTATTTATTAATTTTAATGTGGCCCAAATATGTATTTAACTTATGTGATCGCTGACGTATTGCTTATTAAGCACATCCAGATTATTAGGTTATAATAAATTTCTTGTGATACATTACAAACTTATTAAATTTTGCCATCACAGAAGACTTAAGAAGGATTTATTGTACTTACATACAATCATTAATTTACAAATATCATAATTACTGAAAACTAAAATAACCATTTTCATTTAAAACATATACAAATTGTTTGGCCGCCATAATTGGTTGTTGCCCTAGTTGCATTATAATAATTCTTTTAACTACTGTAATAGCAAAAATGTATGTATAAATATTTATTTCTAATACAGTCTATAAGTAATTCACCAAGCAAATATTTTCAAACTAATGCACGAACCTGAAGAATGTATATTAAATTTCTCGCATTTCGCGAATTCCCTTCGCCGTACATACCATAACGTGTTCTACACTACAGGATATCGTGATCGTAATTTGATTAAGCTTTTCTATTTGCTATTTAACGTTTGCTAGAATCGCAGGGATATACAAATAATATTAATGATAGAAAATATTAGCTAGTTGTCTTCGACTTTTAGAAAACATTTGGAACAAATTTTATAAATTGTTCAATCATTAACCGATTCCAATCTATTTTCATGACATATTCTAAGAACTTGAACAAGATAGAAACAATTATTACGGCATTTGTTTCTTTTAAGAACGCAATTAAATATACAAGCACAAATATATTACATAAAATTATATAAGAGCTTTTTGACAGTTTTGCAATATTAAGCATTTAAGCTACATAACCGAACGTATATACAATTATTTAACTGAATGTTGAGTGTTTCAACTTTTAGTTATCGTTTCTTTCGTTAAATCGACTTGTGCATAGTCTAAATTATATTTATGACTTAATTAAACACATCCTAAGATGCGTTCATTGTTCAGTTTTTGGAGGTTCCAATAAAAATGGTGAACAAAATTATAAAACAGATTTGTTATACACGTACAATAATTTTGTCATGTATTAACTAAAGAAATTTTATCACTTTTATACAAGATTTTTTGAGATCAAATAAAATCAAACAAAAAATTGCCAGAAAACATAAATTTTGCGTGAAGGTGAAATTCTTTTCTTTTCAACAATATCGAAAATTGTTATTACCAAAAGTTGCTCTGAATTAAAAAGTACGTTCAAATGTGTGGTGATATCCATATTATCTGAAAAAAAATGCCGCAATTAAAGTAATTTCCATGTTTCTTCTTCAACTGTCACCGGCATGCTAAATGTCATGATTTAAGGAACATTGGAAAATATTCCTCCAATTATCCTCCAGAAATTAGAATTCCATAGACAAATAGTGAATATTCAAGATGAATCGTCTTGAATATTCACCATTTTTTGGTGAAAATTTCTTGATAACATTTTTCCAGATTCCAGTTGAACACCATGATTTGGGCTAAAGGATTCCTTCAAAGTAAGAAATATATTGTTATATTAAATCATTTTCTTCCTGAAATTACAATTTAATAAATAAATGTACAAGATATAAGACGAATTTAGACAGTTTCGGGATAAATTTGTGCTATATCATGATTTAGGATGAATTAATAAGATTCATTGAGATTTATACAAATTAATGATAAATTTATAAAGTGTCTTCCAGAAAGTAAAATTTCAAAACGTATTTAAAAATTTTCTTAATAAAATTGGAAATATTAATGCTAAATATCACAATTTGTGACAAATTGAAAAAGATTCCTTCAAAATTAGAAAAATAAGTGGTAAATTCATGGTATGTTCCAGAAACCTGGAACCAGAAACTTAGAAAATATAATATTGCCGTATATTAATTTCTAACATGTAGTTTGAGTTATAAATTTAGTTAGTAATTAAAAATTTCTACATGTAATTGTAATGGTGGTAATGATTAATTACTTACTTAATGAAAACCATGGGTCAGCTGCACCCACATCCCCAGTAAAATTAGTTAACACAAATTCACTAACGTGATATTAAATCCTAAAACGTTGCACCAATCCGTTTCAACATTAATCATTAGATATATAATCTTCATTACAATCTTTAATTGGACTCTTTGAATGTTTTGTTGAAAATTATAGAGGCTTTATGCATAAAGCATATCCCTCACAAAGTTATTAACATTTTCATAGTTATTTGCAGAAAATTTAATAAAAATTATTTATATAATGATTATAGTAATAACATTCTTTTAAGGATTTTCACCATTATTAGTTACAATTTTTTATTTTAAATTACAAAGTGTGAATTAGACAATTTATATTAAAAATAACAATAATAATAATGTTTATTAGCACGAGAAGTACATACTACCTAATTCATATACACAAAATAAAAATAAATATGAAAAATTACTAAATCACAATGAATATTGTATAATTTTAACGAAAATACATTTTTTTTATTATTAATTGCAAAATTCAAAGGAAATAACAAAGTTATGATAAATTACACAACAAAATTTTCTTTAGAAATTATGAAATTCTTCGAAATTTGATTTTCACCATTATTAGTTACAATTTTTTATTTTAAATTAGAAAGTGTGAATAAGACAATTTATATTAAAAATAACAATAATAATAATGTTTATTGGCAGGAGAAGTACATACTACTTAATTTATAATTATGCACAAAATAAAAATAAATATGAAAAATTACTAAATCACAATGAATATTGTATAATTTTTAACGAAAATACAATTTTTTTATTATTAATTGCAAAATTCAAAGGAAATAACAAAGTTATCATGATAAATTGCAGAACAAAATTTTCTTTAGAAATTATGAAATTTTTATTATAAATACCAAAATTTAAATTATAAATTTCAATGTTTCGAAAATTCCTATTTCTGCATCATGTAATTTCGCATATGGTATTTACACATATCATAGTTTGCGAAATATGCTAATTTTTCGTCACTGTGATAACCAATGTTAACAAAGAAATTTCACTTTTGAAACGTTGACTTTAAATGTGTTAATATCGTTGATAGTCCAGTTTCGAAATTTGGTACACATACTCTTGAGTACTCTAGAATCGAATATCGACGAGTTTCCCCTTCCCTGGTGGAGGCTTCGTCTCTTAATATTGGAAAAAACCTCCCCAAAACGGCAATTTTTTTTCGCAATTATCTCGTAAACGTGCACCGCCTAAAAATTTTAAATCGGGCAAAGTTGTTGGAATCAAAAATTTTGGACAAAAATTATATTACATGATTTGCCACAAAAGTTCTCAAGGTGTAGAGGCCGCAAGTCCAGTAAAAAAAAATCCAGTAAATCCGGTCAGTTAAACTTTTTGGCGGAAATAAATATTTCAGTTTTGAAACTTTTCAGAAGTGAAATTTATTTGTTAACAGTAGTTATCACAATTACAAAAGATACGCATAGTTCGCAAACTATTATGTATGTGTAAACAAGAGAGGCGAAATTACATAATGCAGAAATTCGAATTTTCAAAGTATGCCAAAAATTGCTTATTTCGGGAATATGGTTTCGTAATACTTTTTTGTAGTAAATTATCATGCTAATTGCTCTATGAGATAATAAGTATGTCATTCCATTTAAAAACATGAAATAAGTTAATTTAAGTGGGCACTTACTAATGAAATATATTAGAATTTGTATGTTAATAAACGTACTTCCTTAAAATTTTGTTCGAATTTATTTAAAATAAATTTGCGACCGGTTTCGACCTGTTAAAGGGTCATCATCAGGCAAAAACTACAAAGAGAAAACATATGATAAAATAGGTGCTTAAAGTTAAGTAAAACAATATTAAAGGTTACATTCAGTTATAAACACATTAAAATATAAAATCAAAACCAAAATTACGGGTTATATGATATTTGTATAAGGCAAAGATAATTGTGAGATTATGTGAAGAGCAATTTTGGGTGCCTAATTTACTTTAAAGGATGATGGAAGTGATTTTAGCTGTGTGGGTGTTGTTCAGTTATGATGTGCATGAGGAGGATCATTTGTGTGTAAGAAATATGGTAAGGATTTCGTGAGTTACGTGTCAAATAGCGAAAAGAAGGCGAAATGCACAAATATTTCCTGCATGGTGATGTGATGTTGCAGGATTAATGATGGCGTGAATGGCAGACTTAAGTAAAGTGTTGTGTGGATATGTGTGTGCTGGGTGGTCTATATTGGATGGTAGTCGGCTTAAGGAAGGAGAACAGTGGTTTATGCAAATTGTTAATTTGGTCGTTTAAATTTTTAGAATTGGGTTTGTTGCGGTCTTTGTATATTTCGAGGGTTTCAAGGAGTTTTAGTTTATAACCCTTTTTATGTGCATGTAGAAGTTTTATATTGTTCGTACACGTATGGTTGTTAAACCATAAATGTCTTCCAAAGTTGGAGGTTAAATTATTCCTGAAGTGTTCTTTGTAGCGTATTTTAAGAGGGCGTCCCGTTTCGCCTATATAAGAAGCAGGGCAATTATCACAAAATAAGGAATATACGCCAGATTTGCTGTCGAAGGGGATGGTTTGTTTGTTGTTAGTGAGGGTGTGAGCAGTTTTGTGAGATGCAATGATGTTATGTTTGGCAAGACAGTTAATGGCACAGGAGTAGGCAAAGGATCGGAAATTTATGGGATTGAGATTTTCGCGTGACGAGATGAGGGGGTTATGTATGAGCAAGTTATCAATTTTGTTTTGTTTTTTAGCTATAAGTTTGTTAATTGTTTTTATGTTGAAAGTGTGCGAAGAAGCGAGTTGTTTAGTAATATTAATTTCATGTGCTCTATTATTATCGTTCATGGGGATATCAAACGCTCGGTGGATGAGGGTGTGAAAAGTAGCTAATTTGTGACTGTGATGGTGGTGCGAGGAAACGGTGTAGGTGCGGTATATAGGAAACCCACCAAAACAGACTGTATTATACCTTTCGATTCGAAATTAAGAATTTAATTTTTATCTCAGAAAGTAAAAAAAGATAGGGATAGGATTTTACCTGAGGAGAACGGAATCAGCCATGTTTGGACGAATTTTTATTTTTAATGGCCCATGAGCGTGGCACACCCTGTATATGAATTTTCAAATATAATTCTAAACAATTTCATCGGAAATATATAAATGTAGATATAGATTATTATCCAATTGACGTTTATCTCGACAAGTGGGTTAAAAAAGTGTAATGAGCACGTCAAATGAAAAATAAAATTAATACTAGCCACATTATCGCCTCGTGAAATATATACGTAGCAATAAACCAGTCATTTTGTAATTAGTTTGTGAACGTATTGTTAGCTCAACTTTTGCCACTTCTGATATTGTTAACCCAATTCAGATATTTTTAGGCCGGCGAATTACCTTTAGCTTAATACTGACTATTTTTAATCCATAAATAACAGTTTCAATACTAATTCTGCTGTCTTATTCTTATGATAGGTAATTATTTATATTGTCAAGACGTCGATTAATAAACAATGGGATTTGCATTAATGAAACTTATTTATTTAATACAAACTAATGATACCAAAATATAAAAGGTTATATAATCGTATAATAAAATATGCCAATCGCGATCTTCTTCTGCTTCTTCCAACGACCGTCATTCTGTAACAATTCGAAAATGATCGTGAGTTTACAACTCAGTGAGACAATTGTATTTTTGTTGACCCGAGTAATAATTGGTCAACCCAATATCCTTGGTTAATTACGGTGAAACAATTATCCTTGGTCAATTGCTTTTGGTCAATTACGATGAAACAATTATCCTTGGTACTATTGTTTTTGGTCAATTACGATGAAACAATTATCCTTGGTTCTATTGTTTTTGGTCAACTACGGTGAAACAATTATCCTTGGTCAATTGCTTTTGGTCAATTACGATGAAACAATTATCCTTGGTTCTATTGTTATCATCTGGGACAATGGGACAACGATGGGTCAACCTCGACTCTCCACAACCATACAATGACTCACCCTTAATTTATCCATACGGACACTAAACAATAAAACCTTATTGAAACTATTCTAGTAATTCGTCACGGCCGGCTTCGCTTGGTGACACTCACTTAATGCGCTCCAAATGCGTCTGTTCCCTTCAAAAGGGTCTAAGAGAGGTAACTTGGCTTGAATTTATAAACAAAACTGCGTCATCCGCCGGATCGCATACGCCCGAACCAAAATATTGTGATTTACCATTTTAATAAATTGGGTGGTATAACAGTATATAGCAATGAGTTGTAATTCTGCGAAGCGAAATAACAACCAGAGGGGGTAAAATTTACTTAATTAATATTTGTAAAGCAAAACTGTACAAATGGAATTTCGCGTGTAATTTTATGAAACTCGCAGAGTTGAATTTAAAATCAGATCGTGCGGATGCTTTCAATGAAATCATATAACAAATTGGTAACTTTTCACTATAACAAAGAACTCTACTCTCAAAAATATAAATTTATTTACGTCATACCTAGATAAGAGAAGTACTCTTCAGCTCAATGCAACTATCAAACTATCAATGTGAAACATCAGATCCTGCTGGAGATGCCAGCAGATTTTTTTACAGGGGTGTGGGCAAATATAAAATTATATAATATTTCAAATACAAGTTATTTGAAAATATGTAATTTATTCAATAATTAAGTATCATAAATTCAGAACAAAATTTCAATCTAAGTTTAGAAGAATACAAAGGCAAATCGATATTATAGTCAGTTAACATTTTCTCGCCTTCACTTTCCGCATTAGTTTTAGAGAGTTATACTTTATAAAAGTATACATACGGGTTATTTCGAGTTATATATACACGGGTTATATATTTGACATTAAATAATTAAGTTACTGTGTGGCATCAGACATTTGTTTCTAAAATAATAAAATAAGTGTATAGTTGGTTGCTTATATGGCAGGCATCGCCATGTGATTGATGCGGTTTTTATAAAAGTATACATAGGCGATATAACCCTTATGTATATTTTATAAAAACACCTCCCTGTATTTGTATATAACAGGGTGAGTTAACAGTGTGGGATCCGAGGATATCTCCTTTAATTTTGAAAATACAAAACAAAATTTGAAATATAAGTTTCAGAATACCGAAAAGTGCATATACTAAAATTAGTTTGAAATATAAAGGGTGTTCATCATACAATAAAATCAATATAATATACTGTTTTTCAATGGAACACAGTGTATACATTAGGATATTTTATTGCAGCATAATTTTGTTAAATCAGAACAATTTTTATTTTAAATTTTAGTACAGGGTTGCCAAGTTATTTAGATTTTTCTCAAATAAAATGTTAAAAACAACGGCCAACAAAAGAATCGTTCTGAGGCTCTATTTAAAAATTAAGAAAAACGGAATTGGATATGAATAGTTATAGGTACTGCTCGTGTAATAATGCGCATTATAAGTTTTAAATTTTGTCCGTTCATTGGCTTGTATTGGACAGGCAAACTTGATAAATTTGAAAACATTATAGTTTGTTTCTTTTAAATTTAATTTTTTTATTCTACTCTATTTCAAAGAAATTGTGCTGGAATAAAATATCCTAAAACATGCAGGGCGTTCCTTTAAAAAAAAGTATATTATATTGATTTTATTGTATATCAAACACCCTGTGTTTTTGAAACTAATTTTAGTATATGCACTTTTTTGGTATGCTGACACTTTTATTTGATTTTTTTTGTATTGTCAAAATTCTGATCGTGCACTGTTGACTCACCTTTTATACAGCACTTGGTTGGAGATCCACTAGATCGATATCAAAATGTATTACATTTTAATCAAATTTGTATTTTCTCTGCTAATCACTTTATGAAACATATTACATTATTATTATAAATGTATTTTTAATTGTGCTTCGTTTCATATACATATATTTACCTACTCAGTTTCGTGAAATTTTATTCACAGGAAACTGAGAGCTTGTCCCACACAAGTCGTTGATTAAAAGTTTAAGGGGTCCCTTATGAAAAGAAAATTCAAAACATTCACACAAACATCGCTCATCGTGATCTCTAAAAAGAAAATACGTACATGTTTCTATCACTTCCGGTTCTACGGTAAGTGGCCATTAACTTGATATTTTAAATTGAACACCCTATTGATTTTTACATTTTCAGATTGCCCTTTCAATTCTGAACAAATTTTACTAAATCTATTAAGTACTTATCTTTAGTAGCTTTTGAGGAAAAAAATAATTTCCGAAATTTTTGCTTCAAATAGACGATTTAAAAAATATTCATGATTTCTCTTATGAATGAAATAGGATAGTAAATGATTTAGTAATATCTCAATAACTGGCGTATCAGTAGATAAAACAAAGAGGCTTGTAAGTCATAACTCATAAACTGTAACTCATAAAATTAAATTTGGTTAAATTAAGATAAGAAAATTAGCCGAGCTGTCTCTCAGATCATCTGTATCTAGGTCAGCCCCCAGATGATAGGTCAACCACCAAATAAATTGGTCCAGAGATGATCCAATTAAATTGAGATCAGAGCCGGCGCATTGAAATGATCCAATTAAGGATCAGATCAAGCCCCGCGGGATAATCTGATTAGATCATCCTCTTGCACGACTCAAATAAAAAAAAGTGATATGTTCATCTCAATCGATTAAGATGAGGAAAATGATGCTAGTACTAGGAGATGCATTTTAGAAACGCGCTTTTAGTATAAGATGAAGGCGAGTCGTTTAAATATGCCTCAAGGCTATATGTTAATTGATACGGAATAATGTGCATGATACGTCACAACAGAGGTATGTGAAAGTTCTCTAACCTAATTATTATAAAATGGAACGGCTATGTAATTAGCGAGCGGAAATTTGAGATCTTATGTTAGCTCCTGCGATGCATAATTAAGTGCGTAAGTGCGAAATCAGAGGCCATATATTAATTATTATAGACAGCGCATCGACTCACCTAGCACAGAGGACGTTTAATTCCATTTGTTTTAACAATGATAAGAATCTCTGACGTACGACAATTATCATCTATGCCTTGCTATAAAACGGTTGGTTTTCTATCGTCTTAATTAGTATTTAGTTAACAAGTTCAAATCTGCGGCTGGATAGATTATGCGCTCAGTATATCAGGATGGTAAAACAAGGTCATACCTACACGCTCAGTGTATAAGAGGTATTGAATAAATTGTATTTTCAGTCTAGTAGTGATAGTGAAGACATGTCTGCAGATCGCATCGACGCTCTTATAAGGAGATTTGACAGAGAGTTCACGATGGACAGGACTCTCCTGAGCTGCTCCATATTTCCATTCAACAAATCCCGAACAAAGTGTGTCATCATTGGTATAAGTCCAGTGTCATGGCACTGAACCAAAAGAAAACATAAATACAGTGAAAATTATAATTTTGCTCCGATGAACGCGTTCATTACTATAATGATTTGTTGTACATATACCAATGACTGAGTTCATCATATTAATGAACATAATTTTATTATACTAATGTACAAGAATCATTGATTTAATGTGTATGGTGCATTGCCGGAATGAAAAATATTCATTGTCTCAATGAACTGTGTTCATTGGTTTCAAAATGTCATTCATTGTCCCAACGAATTGATTTCATTGATGCAATGTATACGGGTTTTGTATTATATACCGAGTGTCTGGGATAAGCCCCTATTAAGTTTAGAGAAAAATCGCAAAGGAATATTTTCTAGAGTATTAAAAACTGTAAATGTATCATCCACTTAACATTCGTTTGTACCAGAATCCACCTGAGAAATAATAAAAATAAGTTAAACATTGTACCATAAAAACCCTTGCTGTCAGTTTGACAAATGTCATGTTATTGTGAATAGTATATTACATTACAATGGAAGGAAGCGGACGAACCTCGCCTGTTGCAGCCCTGGCTACGTTCAGGCTGCAAACTTGGCTCGGTAGAGTCAATCCCGCTTCCTTCCCTTGTGTTGTATTCCACGAGTGCATTTCCTCTTGACGTTTCATTTAAAACGTCTCTACAAATAACCAATATATTAAGTACATAATAATAAATCGACTTTCAAGTATAAGCTCTTACGTTGTCTAAACTACGAATATCACAGTTGCACAAAGCACGAAAATCAGATATCAGCCTGCTACGGTGTCGAATATCGATTTGGAGTGTGTGTACATTACTACACGTGGTAGGTAGTAGGGATGCGTTCTTGCGTACCAATGAACTAGTTCATTAATACGATGAAATAAATTCACCAGTCTATGAACCTTTTTCATTAATTTGATGATTGTCGTTCATTAAAACAATGAATACTACATTACCGTACTATTCTATACATTAATATGATGTATGCTGTTCATTAATATAATATATATAATCAGGTAATGTTTCATTGGGTTGATGAAAATTTCATTGCAACAATGAATTTTTTTGCATCAAGATAAGGAAATATTGTTCATTGTCTCAATAAACATGGATTCATGGTATTAGTGAATGCAGTTATCAATCTATGAACGATATTTCATTCGACTAATGAAAAAGTTCATTGTCCCAATGCATATTTACCAATGGGGCCCATCTCTAAAGACCAACATGTGGTATAGAAAACGGACTTATCATTATAAACTGCAAACTAGATATTTTAACAGAGTGCGGATTTAGAGTATTATAGTGACGTGTTGCACCTATGTGTAAAACTGAATGCTGTCGATTTGATAGATATATTATATTGCTAATCGCTCCTTATAAACACTCACATCTAGCACAGATAATGCAGTATGTACACATGTGTAGTGACGATATACTTAGTGCATATGAAAGATTTAAATAAATATATTTTGTATGGAAAATGTATATTTTTATTATTTAAATAAAAAATATTATTTATTTTACAATACATTTGTTTTTCTGTCCAAGAATTATATGTATTATCATGACGCAACCACTTGACTTCAGGTGAAGAAGCCACAGTGTGGCGAAACAATTGTCGTGAACAATAAAAAACAATTTTGAAAATTTATAAAGTGCGTAACTTTATTTGATACATTAGTAATTATGAATTTTCAACAAATAAAAGCCACATCGATCAATCTATATATGACATAGGTAGAATGAATCTACCTGACTGTGGCGACCCATGCTAAAATACTCTCTGATCTTGTCCTGTCGATCGCAGGCGATATCATCGAGGATAAAGATCGCATTCGGCTAAGCATCAGCAGGATCTATGGTATCAGCGTTTTCTTTATACCAAAATATCCCAGCTCCGGAATATTGCTGATCATTTTCTCCAAGAACTTATATTTGGGTTGATATAATGATTTGGAATATACATATATATTTTCAAATCGCAGCCCATTCTCCTCTAATAATAGTGAGAACATGACGTTTGATTTACCACAATTAGATGGTCCACATATTAGCGCTCTGATTGTGTTGGGTAGTAAATCACCTTGCCTGCCAGTGCTAGACTCAAGCCTATCGCCCACCCAACGATCCATGTTGACTCTCAGACACTAATGTGACCGGGAGCGACCCCCGGAATGATAATGCGAATGCTTCAGATGATAATGCATCGTAGTGGAGGTATCATCAACTTTGCAGTAAACGCTCTTCCGTTTGAAGTACATATACCGGGCTATCAGTATTGCGGTCCCGGCACAAAGTTGGCGAAGCGTTTAACACGAGGAGACTCCGCTTTAAATATTCTAGACGAGGCTTGGAAACGACACGACATCATCTATACTCTAAACAATAGCTTGTCCGAGCGCCATTTAGCTGATGGCGCTCGGACAAAGAGCTCGAAGAGGCGGCCTGGAACGAGTCAAGTCGCAAGACGCAAATATAGGTGAAAAGAGTGTTGCGTGTATAGTGACGAATATGATGAAGGCTAAAAGAAAGATTGGTATGAGAGCTGCTTCGAAGGCTCTGCGAAGCGGAGTAGTCATGAAGGTCAGAAAGGCTATGAAAAAGTTTAAACGTAAACTCGATGAATCGCAGAGATTTAAGGAGAGCACTCGCGTTGCACTAGCTCCCGCGAAAATGGCCGTTCGAGAGGCTGGAGGGAAGAAAAAAATCGCGTCCCTTGGATAATCCAATTCCGAAGCAAGGAGGCATACTACCACTGATTCCCATATTTGCAGGACTCAGCGCACTGGGTTCGCTAGCAGGGGGTGCTGCAGGCATTTTCAAAGCTGTAAAATCGGCCGGGAAACAAATGACTGTTCCGTCTGATAATAATATATTGGCTATTGCTCTCGATAAAAAGGGTAATGGATTATTTTTAAAGCCCGATTGAAAAGACATGGGACTCTTTCTTGAGCGAGCAAAAAAGTAATTAAGTTTATAGTGTATCATGCGTGATACACTATAAAACCACATTACAATGAATCAGCAATTGTTAATTTAGATAATTGGTATCGAATGATACGCATTGAGTGGCGTATAGGAAACGTGGTCTGAACGTAGAGTATTTTGAGAGTTTTGATGATTTACCCCTACCACAGGAAATTAGGGATGATCTGGCGGACAGCAGAATTATATACAGGGTGGCCCACCTATCCTCGCTCTGACCATTGCTGCTAGACTAACGAAAATTTAGAAAAAAATCTGATAGGAAGTTATTGGACACTCCATGTGCTACTTTTTGAAATTGTTTTCGAGTGTACAGAGTGTACCAAAAATCCGGGACACAATTTGCACCGGGTCATCCTCAATGATGCTGGTATTATGAAAGTTTTGCGTTGAGTTTAGAGCCTCCGCCAAATACCTCCCGTGCCACTTATGTACGACCTTCATCACACGTCGGTTCCGGACTCTCTCCATGGTCTTGCCGAATACGGCGTTGCTCATCAGTTTGAAGAAATTTTTCTCAAACTCATTCCTCGAGTTTCGCCTGAGCTCTGCATTTAGATTGATGTACTTCCCTAACCATGCAGACTGCTTAAACTGTATCACCCTATGCATTTTCGATACAATCAGGCCCACTGCTACATACTGTTTAAAATTCTTGTAGTGAATTATATAATTGCTTTTACCGTCTAACGTCGCCAGCATCTTTTCCTGCTTCGAACCGGGAGCCCTGCCTTTGGATGGTGCCATGGGAAGGTCACTATGACGTTCGTTGATGTGAATCAGATAGTCCAAATCTACCTACAAGACATATCCTGTAGGGATATCGGAATACTCCCTTGTGGGTGAGCAGCTCAATCTTCTCATCGTCGTATAGCGGGAATTGACTGCGTACAACGTCCTTGTCTTCGAGGTATGAGCTGAGCATGTCCAGGGATGATGTCATGACTCTACAGGAATCTATAAACTTAAATTTTATGTCTGACCCTGCCACGCTTTTAAGGAGTGAAATAAGCCTTTCAGAGTTATAAAGAATCAGCGTCACCCTGTCGATGCCAATCCTGAATGAATGTAACTCTAGGTTACATTCATTGTGGGCGCCTCCTCTGAATGCTCTACTTAAATGATCATGATCTCTGCCATCGCGTTTGATTAATAACTCGCGATCCTTTTTTTTAAATTTCCAACCGTAAACACCTTCTGTGTACCGTCCAGTGGTAGCAGTCCGGACATTTGGCCTGCGCCAATAAAACATCTGGCGCGCAGATCTTGGGTTTCGCCATTTCGGTCGGCCGATGGACGTGCCTCTGCATTTTAAGTAGCCACGTGAATTTCAGATTTATAAGTTATTACAAGTAATCCGTCAGTTCAGTAAAATATTATTAAATACCGCTTTCCCAAATTTCATATGATTATTGCATGCCCGGCTCGGTTACAGCCATCTCATTAGTCCGTTTAATTATTTAATTTCTATTTAATTGTCGTCATTTTTGTTAAGTCCGCCCTCCGTGGGCCTAGGAACGCCATTCAAATTTTGTCAGTGTTCATATTTCATTTTAAGAGTTTTAGCGTCAACATTTGATTAATTATATTACGGGAAATGGCTGATTTGATATTGTTGTTTTTTGCTTTGTGTTGTAATTGTATAATAGCTGTTATTTTTTTGTATTATAAAATGTGTCCCCCCGAACAATAGTTTATTTAGTGTATGTGCACCTTAAACGAAAACAATTTACGTTACCCCGCGCCATGCCGGGCAAATAGCATCACCGCCATTTTGGGCGGAGGCGCTGGGAACAATTGGAGCCCAACACGTGGTGCATAAGTGCTGCAGAACAGCAGCAAACCCACTCCCACACGTATGATAACCAGGAGCCGGTCACGTGCTGACAGTACCATGATTCACACCGAAACCGACGCCGTGAGCGACGGCTCAACTCCAGAGGACGTCCACCATCCCAACACAGAAATAGGTATATTACTGGGAGTAATCAGTAATTTAACTGCCGCAAAACAACCTGCAGCACCCCGCCGGAAGCCCAGAGGATTTCGAGGCCGCCTCGTAGATGACCCGAACGAGTATGTCCAGGTCATCGAAAAATACCTGCAGGATGTGCGGTACCATGCAGATGACTGGGTAGAAGTAGTCGCCGAGCAGTTAGAAGGTGCAGCCCGGGATTGGTGGAACCACCAATAGAGGCCGCATCTATGGTCATATGACGAATTTAAGCGACAATTCCTTCGTAAATTCGACGGACCTCACGAACAGATCACCATCTCAAGGATCGTATATGGCGATACGCAGAGCGCAGGAGAGCCCGTCGTGTCGTTTGTGAGAAGAAAGCAGGCTCTGGCATCCCGCCTGAAACATAATCCCGACGAGCGATTATTAGTGTCCACCACCCTTGAAGAAGACGTCCCCAGAGTGTACACCCAAGAATTCGGGAAACGGACAATAGGTCGTGCCTGCCCCTCGACCTATGTTAATTCCCTGAACACTTGTAGCCTGCTGATAGCCGTAATTCAAGTGCGCGTAAATGGACGCTTATGTAGTGCCATTGTGGACACCGGTGCGACAAACACTATGATTCGCGAGTCTTGCCCCGCGTCTCTTCCTTCCCAAAGGGTCCAACTAGGAGCCACCGAGACAGCAATGACCACATACGGACCGGTGCGTCGCATCATTAGTGTCGGTGATGACCCCTAAGCCATAGACAGTTATTTATGCCCCAACCTGCACGCGGAAGTCATCCTCAGTCAAGATTGGCTGGCTAAGGAAGGTGCCCTTATAAACTATGTGCAGAAATGTATCTATGTGGGTGTGCGTGTACGACAGACAATTTACTTCCGCCACAATGCACTCGCCTCCTTTGCCACAGCCAAGCAGCCAGAAATCCCGAACGACCTTTCCTCGGGAGATATTACACAGTACAACAACGTCCTGAAGGCTTTCCCGGACGTCTTCTCGTGCGGCCCCCCAACGACTACCACTAGCACCAAACACGTGATCCGGGTAGGAGAAAACACCACCTCTTTTCGGTTGCCGCCGTATCGCCAAGCGGAGAACAGGCAAACTATAATAAGGGAACAAATCGCGTCCATGCTAGAGGACGGAATAATCGAACCCAGCACAGCAGCATACTCTTCACCGGTGGTAATTGTGCCGAAAAAGGACGGAACTTCGCGTTTTTGTGTTGATTATAGGCGGCTGAATGACCAGACGCACGATGAGGCCACCACTTTACCCTCAATTTGTGAGGTTTTAAAGGATTTGGGAACCGCCCGCCTGTTTTCCACATTAGATCTCAAGTCCGGATATTGGCAGATACCAATGGATCACGCGTCAAAGGGCCTCACCACATTCACAACAACTGACGGAGCCGCTTATCAGTTGACGGTGATGCCGTTTGGATTAAAGAACGCGCCAGGGACGTTCCAAAAACTAATGGTTCACGAAGTTCTCGTCGGATACATCCAGAAGTTTGTGCTTGTGTATCACGACGATATAATCATATACTCACAGAACCACAAAGAACATCAGACGCACCTCCGGTTAGTAATGGAGCGTCTCCAGATCCATGGACTACGATGTTCCGGCCCGAAGTGTCACCTGGCACGCAACGAGCTGGATTTCCTCGGTCACCATATAACCGAGCAATGGAACGAGCCGACAACAAAACACCTGCAGCAGATCGCCAGGATAGAGATGCCCCGGACAAAGAAGCAACTTCAGAAGTTCCTAGGCACCTGTAATTGGCTGCGCGAATATGTGCCCCGCTATGCCGACGTTTCAGCGCCTCTCACAGACCTATAGAGTGGCACCGGGAAGTTTCGCGTGACCTCAGACGCTGAACGCGCCTTCCACGAACTCAAGGAGGCCGTTGCCAACCCGCAGCCGCTCCACCGTCCTGACTCCACGAAGAGGTTTGTTCTGCAAACAGACGCGAGTGGCACCGGCATTGCAGCAGTTTTGTACCAGGAGGCAGAGGATGGTGCTCGACAGATAATTTCCCTTGCGAGCGCAAAATTAAATGCGACAGAAATAAGGTACCATATGAACGAACAAGAATGTTTAGCTGTCATCTGGGCAGTTAGACGATATCGGCATTACTTGGAGGAACGCAAATTCATCCTGAGAACCGACAATCTCAGCTTGTTATGGCTGCGAAAGTCAAAGGATTTGCGCGCGAAGTTAACCCGCTGCTCCCTTTTACTGCAGGAATTTAATTACGAGATCGAACACATCCCCGGGAAATGCAATGAACTCCCCGATTTGCTTTCACGCGACCCTCTTGACATCCCTGTAGGCGAGCCCGAAGTAGAGGGCCTACTTCCTCCTACACTACATCTTGTGGAGGTACCTGACCCGCCGATCGTCATCATGGTGGAAAATGCGCAGAGACGGGACCGCGTGATAAAACGACTTCGTCGACGGCTTGCCTTCGTAATCCGCCATGGGCCGCGAGCCGCCGGAGATGACAAGTTTCAAGATTGCTATACGGACATCAATGGCCTTCTGTATCATCGCCAAGGAGCCGAGGTCAAACTAATAGTACCCGCGGATTTACAGGCAAGGGTTATGCATCACCATCACGATGACGATGACGCCGGCCACCCAGGATCCGACGAAACGTTGCGAGCCATCCAGTCAACGTTTTTCTGGGAAGGTATTAGAAAGTCTGTGCGTGAATATGTTGAAACGTGTTTAATATGTGCATGTTGCAAAGCGGCCCCACGACAACAAGCCGCCCCTCTTCGGCCACGACAACCAACGGCCCCTTGGGATGTGTTAGCCATCGACGTTATGGGCCCATATCCAAGAAGCCGACACCAAAACCGATTCATTCTAGTGGTGACAGACGTATTCACAAAATGGACGGAGGCATTTGCGCTACCGAAGGTAACCGCCGCCGTGGTGACGAAAGTGCTGGAAAACGAAATTTTCCCGCGCTTCGGGTATCCTCGTGTATTAATAAGTGACAACGGCAGCCAGTTTCGTAGCAAGAAATACGTGACATACTGTACGCGAAAACATATCGTTGTACAGAAAACTGCGACATTTAATCCTCGGGCAAACCCCACTGAACGAAGAAACCAGGAAATTAAGAAGTGTCTGAGAATTCACCTTGCTAACAAGGACCCCACTACGTGAGATAGGTACCTTGCCAGAACACTTTTTAATTTACGGCTGCGTAGAAACGAAGCCACGGGATTAACACTAAGTGAGGCACTGCTGGGATACGCCTTGCCGCGCCCTGGGGCCTGGAAACCTGAGGAACGACGACCCACCCCTAAGAACGATGGACAGGCACGGAGGCGGCGAGGGGACCTCATCAGACAGAGGCACACTACCATGCAGGCCAAAATGCAGCTGATTCCCGTCCAAGAATGCAAAGTACAGTTTGTGGCTGGGGACAAGGCATTACTACGAGATCGTCGCCCACTCCACCCTTTCCAACCTCACTGGACTGGCCCTCATGAAGTGATAACCGTTGAAGGACTGAATCATTACATAAATGAAAGGGGTGGTCTACATATGAAGGTCCACGTGAACGATCTCAGACCGGCGCCGCCTGAGAAAGTAACCACTTAGCCAAGTGCATGGTCTATCGCCCCGGGACACGTCAAACAGGACGGAACTACATTCAATGGGACCATATTGTAAATATTAACTGTAATTATTGCTTGAGTTTTGTCTAGGTTAATTTCAATTTTAATTCCAAAGCAGTTATTTCCCCAGCAGTCTCATATTCATTTCGCGGTTTATTTTCGGCGTTTCCGGTCTAGGGAGGGGCGTGTCATCGCGTTTGATTAATAACTCGCGATCCTTTTTTTTAATTTCCAACCGTAAACACCTGTGTACCGTCCAGTGGTAGCAGTCCGGACATTTGGCCCGCGCCAATAAAACATCTGGCGCGCAGATCTTGGGTTTCGCCATTTCGGTCGGCCGATGGACGTGCCTCTGCATTTTAAGTAGCCACGTGAATTTCAGATTTATAAGTTATTACAAGTAATCCGTCAGTTCAGTAAAATATTATTAATTACCGCTTTCCCAAATTTCATATGATTATTGCATGCCCGGCTCGGTTACAGCCATCTCATTAGTCCGTTTAATTATTTAATTTCTATTTAATTGTCGTCATTTTTGTTAAGTCCGCCCTCCGTGGGCCTAGAAACGCCATTCAAATTTTGTCAGTGTTCATATTTCATTTTAAGAGATTTAGCGTCAACATTTGATTAATTATATTACGGGAAATGGCTGATTTGATACTTAGGTTTAATTTGTACATATTTTTAGACTTCGGAAGGGGGGCGATACTGAGTGGGCGTTTCGTCGGTCTGTCGAATTTATAAATAGGTCCACTGTGCCATAAACGGTCTCTTTTGCGGCCGCTGTTCGAGCACCCTGGTCCTCAGCAATTTGTGTTGCGTCAAGGTCCAACGAAACGGTTTCACAAATTGAGCAAAATAAATCCGCTCATGGTTTTATCTTCTGTAAGTTGTAAATTGTATATATGTAAATTGTAGCGTTCATTATTATTATTGTTGTTTTTTTCTTTGTGTTGTAATTGTATAATAGCAGTTATTTTTTTTGTATTATAAAATGTGTCCCCCCGAACAATAGTTTATTTAGTGTATGTGCACCTTAAACGAAAACAATTTACGTTACCCCGCGCCATGCCGGGCAAATAGCATCACCGCCATTTTGGGTGGAGGCGCTGGGAACAACTCTCGCGCGCTCTCGTCCCAACGGTTTGTAACGCTCCGATATATTATTTTTATATAATGATTTTATTTTTCGTCGATTTTATCGTGAAATTATTATTTAATTTCTTGATTATTTTGGCTCGTGATTTGTGATCGTATTTAGTACTTACATGTCGTGACGTTTAATTTAACTACCGTGATTACTCTTAAGGTACTTAACTATTGGTAATGTCTTAATTAACGTACACCAATAATGGATTAATATAAGAAAGCACAGATTTACGGATTTGTTTTGTTTATTGTATATGTATAGTAGGCACGCTGAAATTGTACCAGACAGGGAAATAAAACACAGGTTGACGATGATGTAAATTGATTTATATGAAATTGTAACATACAGGCAAATAAAACACAGGTTGACGATTATGACTTTAATTAATTTATTGATATTCATTTAATATTTTGAAAAAGTTTGTGACTACGAAGTTTATTAACGTGGGTTTGGTATACATGCACGTGCATCTCTACTTTCTCACATTACCATGCTCTTTCACTTGATTTAACAACGGGAAAGTGATATGATCAAAAATGGAACTATTTAAAGATGTTGAAATATCCTCAATAACGCATACATGATTACTTAAGGTATCTCGCGATCTTCCCGAATTACATGGTTGTGTCGGTGTCCACACAATAATGTAACTATTGGAGCCCCATTGTCTACGTTGATTGAGGTTAATTCTACCCACGACCACAGCAAGTGCCTCTATCACAAATAGTCATCACCGGCAGACATGTTACAAGTTGTGTCAAATAACAGTTCCTGCTACCTCAATCGGAAATGTTTATGTAATGTTATAATGTATTATTATCAGGAACATTTGAGGTTATTAATAACTTCTCTTGTGATTAGACTAAGCATCATTTTCTCGTTTATCATTCCCTCTGGTTATACGGGGTTTTAATAATTCCACTTATTTCGTTTTTTTCGATCTTTAACCACATATTGTCATATTATGTTTTCAAATTATTGAAATTTAATCCAGCCTATTCTATTTATACGATTCTAAATTATTTCTAATAATATATACGTTATGTGCGTGTTTTATGATTTGAAATAAAGAAGCCGGTATTTGTATACATTGTTTTTAAATTATTAGGATTTCATTCAACTTATTTATTTATACAATTATAAATATTACTCTGCCCCATAATATGTACGTTATGTCCTCATTTTATGATTTGAAATGAAGAAGCCATTATCTTTATGAATTATGTTGATTTGAGTATGATGATGTATGTCGGAAGGTAACACTGAATGCCTTGATTAGTTATTATAGTTATGGTGAATACAGCCATGTTAATTTGCGATCGCGGGCGCGATGTATAATGAGTTTATATGTTTAAATGCTTATGATGCTGACAACGATTTGATTATAGTGCAGGAAGTGATTCCACAATAACAGGTGTATGTGCGAAGTGCGCAGTTTGGGCGTCAATTACACCTGAGATTGCTTTCTCTAATGATTCGTAAAACCGAAGAGCGTTCGAGACGCCTTTGTTTACTTATAGGAATAGGTAAATGGGTGTTTTGTATTTATAGGTAACTTGTAGTTGATTGAATACACTATCTTCCGTCAATTTGAAGCTAGTGCGGGAAGTGATTTCACAATAGCAGGTGTGTGTACGAAGTGCGCAGTTTGGGCGTCAATTACACCTGAGATTGCTTCCTCTAATGATTCGTAAACACGAAGAGCGTTCGAGATGCCTTTGTTTACTTATAGGACTAGGTAAATGGGTGTTTTGTAGCGGGTGTTTTTTTTTAGAGGTATAGAACTTCCGATAGGGACATCTGTCAACCCAGCTATCAAACTCGGCAACCGTCAGTGATATTTATGTTCAGTATACTTAGGCAAATTACCATGCAAAGACGTACAGCCGAACAACGTTTGCAAATCGTGGAAATTTATTTCCAAAATTCGCGTTCTGTGCGCCAAACTTACAGAGCACTTCGCTCACATTAAGGTGCGCATAATCACCCATCTGAGCAGCTTATACGCAAAACTATGGATATATTTATGACAAAGTTTACTTTTTTTTGATAATATTCATCAAATACGAGCTCATACTGTGCGTACCGAAGAAGCCATCGCTGCTGTAGAAAAAAGTGTAACTGAGGCCCCAAATGTATCAATTCGACGCCGTTCTCTCTTGTGGTTGATTGAATACACTATCTTCCGTCAATTTGAATCTAGTGCGGGAAGTGATTTCACAATAACAGGTGTGTGTACGAAGTGCGCGGTTTGGGCGTCAATTACACCTGAGATTGCTTCCTCTAATGATTCGTAAACACGAAGGACGTTCGAGACGCCTTTGTTTACTTCCGGAATAGGTAATTGGTGTTTGGTTTTTCTGCGTAACTTGTGGTTGATTGAAAGGAATAAGCACTCCCGTGAATTTATAATGAGACTAGTTTATCAACTTTATATTATAGGTAATAGTAAAATTTTAAGTTACTCTGTACCTAGAAATGTACGGTTTTCGATTTATTCAAATTTAAATTATACTCTGCGTTTTTACAACGTTATACAATCGTTAATTTTAATATAAGCCGACGTGAATTTATACTCTCTAATCGCGAATGTCGTGTGCGTTGCCCGTTTCCGACGCGACTTTCTTACTGATCCCGCTCGTCTGTGGCTTACGCTTAAATTTTTAGAATTTGACCGTTTCTGCAAAACTTGTAGATTTAGTTTGAGAACTGCTCACAAAATCCCACAGATTTTCCAAAAATTTAAGAATCAAAGTAAAAACCGTCCTTGTGATTATATTGGATAGTTACAATGTATAAATTACAGAAGTTGACATCTGAAATCGAAAGCTGAATATTTCATTAAAATTGAAAAGTTACTGTTAAAATTGAAGTTGGAAATACCTATCAAATTTGAGAATTATTAAATTTTAGGTCAGTTAATACTTGGTTTTTATTACATTGAATTGACCTAAAAGTAACAAAACTGATAATTTTCCAGCTCAGAGTTTACAACACTGAAAATTAAGTAAACAAAATATTACTAAAGTGGTAACTTAACTAAATAATCATTTATATGCGTTACAACGAATTGACGTGGGATTCACAAAACTGATCACCTAATTTTCACCAAATTGACAAATCACCAATCTGATTCAAGGTCAGTTAACTGGTGGCTTTTAATGGCAATATGGAATATGATTCCCATATGTAATACATTTACCTACGGTCATTTTCTTGCTTAGCCTCTAACTATTTCTCTAGAGTCATGGGTTCTATTGACGCCCAAAGAATGATTAAAACTGTATAATGTATAATCTTCTAGAGTTTATTTATAGAAAATTATCATGATGAGCATAATTAAAGCAATCAGCTTACCTGATTATCCTATGGGCAAATTGGGAATTTGAATTTTGTTCTTATTTGTTATTATGTAATTAAAAAATAATAATAACAGTACATGGGGGGGGGGTCAAATTTGTCCGGGGCCCCGTGATGCTATAACGAGCCACTGTTACCAAATCAAATATACAAATTCCCCTTAGTCTAACTAGTTTAGACCATTAATAAAGCCAGAAATTCAAAACACCAAAAAATAATTAAATAATAATTGGACTCATTTATGCGACTGGTTATATAATAATTAACTACGACGCACTTAAAGGAGAATTTATAATTATTCACTGCATAATTTCTGTGTATAACAATATTGACGAGTAACAAGGAAATTGTGTTTTCAGTGCCTTTGTACATATATAACTGTACGACATTCCTTATATGTTTCTTGTTTGTTTTTATTGTTATTAGATATATTTTAGTTTTCGAATTCGTTGTCTTTGTTGCCTCGGTTCAATTTGCTGCAGGAGCAGGTAACGATTTTGTACGGTTTTTCTCGTTATATTCCACTACTTCCGTGTATTTATGTTTACTGGGAAATGTCAGTTATTAATAGCCTTCGCGCTCGGTGCTGGTAGTATGTAGAAAAACTGGTCACTTCCAATAATTTGCTGCAGTGTACTAGAAAATCTGCGATTATTTTCTCTCTGTCTCTCTATTTAGAGCAACAGTTACACGGAATTTGCAGCATAGACAACACTTTTCTTTGTTTCAGGGGAAGGATGAAAGAATGTTTGTTCTTTCTTCGGCAGTAGCTTGACCAAAATATAAATAAAAACGTTATTTTAAATTTTGATTGTTTTAAATTCGCAGATATATCAATATAGCAATCTGCCTTGCTTAACTTGTTTGCATCTCAATGTGACTTATTAGTATATTGTTACATAACACTGTTTTTTTTTACTTACACTCGAATTGTTTTTGAATGTCGGTTGTATTGATTTTGGAGCTTGACTGAGGAATGAGGACATTTCCAAATTTTATAGTTTAACTTTTTTTAAGCAAAATTCGTTTATTATTTTAATTATTATTAGAGCTTCCGTGATTAAAATTACATTTCTACCAGATCCAATGCCACTAGCAGATATCAAAATGTATCAATCATATAGGAGTTTTTACCGAAAATAAACCTTTTTTTTTCACAATATCGAAAATTATTCTTATAAAAAGTTCTTTCCAATGAACTTTCAAATATGCGGTCATATTCATCTATTCTGGCAAAATTCGTTTCGCAAATTTCTTATGGATTTTAGAGAACTCTATTTATTTTGTCTTATATCATTTTATCCAGAAAGTTCTTAAACGCACCTAGAATCTTTGACCTTGAACCAATTTTCTACGAAATTTTCTGAAAGAGACTATAAATTAGCCATAGTTTTTTCTAATTTTGAAGGAATCTTTTTTAATTCGTCCTAAATAATGATATTTAGCATGAATCTTTCCAATTTTATAAAAAAAAAAATTCACTAATTTTTTTACTTTTGGAAAAGACGTTAACTTTAAATTGTGGAGGATTTTTTTATAATTTGTCCCAAATCATGATACTTGGCATGAATCTTAGAAATTCTACCAAGAAAATGTTTGAATTCGTCTTAAATTTTTGTGAATGTTACAATTAAATTTTAATTTCTGCAAGGCACTTCTTAAATGTACCATTAATTTGCTGAACTTTGACGGAAACTTTTTCATTTCGTTCTAAATCATGATATTTAGCATGGTTTTATCCAATTGTATCAAGAAACTTTCTGAATTCGTCTTATATCTTGACATTTTTTCATTAAAATGTAATTTCTGGAAGCAACTTTGGCAATTTAATAATATATTTGGTTTTTGAAGGAATCCTTTTCAATTTATCCTAAATGATGATATTTTCGAGGCATATTTCCAATTTGATTAAGAAACTATCTGAATCGTCGTGAATATTCACCATTCCTCTATGAAAATCTAATTTCTAGAAGAAACTACCTCAATGTAACATTTTTACTTCGGAGGAATATTTTTCGATCTTTCCGAAATCATGCTATTTTGCATGTCAGCGACATTGAGTTTGGAACTGATAATAGAAATGACTTTAAATGTGGAAAATTTCCACAATTGATGGGTATGACCACATATAAAATCATTTAGAAAATTGGGTCGAATAAATAATAATAATTATATCATTTATTGTATCCAGATTCAGAAAGAGCATTACGCAGTGAAATATAAACATAGTACACAAAAATATTGCACTGCCAAAACAAGAAAAAAAAATACAAATTGAAATACACATTCTACAAAAAAAAATATTACAGCAGCATCAAAAAGTTGTTTGCTCTGCTGTCTTTCATGCCCTAGAAGTTTGTCCCTGCAAATTATAATAATAATAATAATCCCTACTACTCCTCCACCTATGGCGTAATTGGTTACTGTCATAATTTGACAGACAACTGTGACCCAATTACATTTTATTTTACCATGGGCCCCTGAACTATTTCTTGTTATGCGGGCGTTAAGAGGAGAACAGCATTATTATTATTGCCCATCTGCGCCTGCACGCGAGTTATAGATGGTAGAGGCACATTTCCAACATTTGTTGCAAGGAAGTGGGAAAACTGCCGAAAAACCACTCCAGAAATGCAGACCCGGGAATCGAACCCGGGACCTTGCGTTGGTCTAGAAGCGAACGCATTAACGCTCACTCCACCGCAGCCATGTATAATAACAGGCATTAAAATACACATTCAATAAAAAATGGATGTTACAAAAGTTGCAGTTTGAATTTTTTAATACACTTGAAGTGGCCTAAGTCACCTAAAAATCGACATAGTTATTAAGAACACAAGAATTAGAAATTGCAAAAATCAAGTTTTTTTCATAGTTAAATAATATTTGGCACAAACATGGCAAATATGTAACTATAATTGCTTAAATTTTGAGGTTTTTTATTTTTTTATGAATTATTATAAATTATTCAAGTCTAGAAGGTACACGGTGGAGGCACGGGCTATATATGTTTAAATCAAGATCATAAGCTATTTTCAATACTGCAACCATATTTTGTGTTGTACATAATGAAAAGTGGTATATCGGATTAAGTTAAGGCTCCGAAAAAAACAATTATTACTAAGAAACCAAAATATAGTTCCAAATTCTCCCTAATGCTGGCTTGGTATACAATAAGATTTTTATTTAAAGATTTAGTACTCTTGAAATTATTGATAAATGATCAGAAATTTCTGGAAATAATTATATTGTGATGATATTAGGAAGTATTATTAAAATATTAACCGAAAATAATAAAATTTTGATATCATAGTGTAATTTGGGCGAATAATTAATTTAGACGGCAAATAATAGAAAGTTAATAAAATACATATTGTTGATAATGAGTGTCATGGTAACAAGCAACGAAGCTGGGATTATAAAAGAATTCCGTGAATAATCAATATCTGCATTGAAAAAATACCTTTAGTCATATAGGGAAATTGCTTTATATTTCTGAATAATTCATAAGATGTCGAGAAATTTCTCAATCATTTCGAGATCATAAAATTCATAATGGATATCACACACATTTTTTTTCATTCTCCAAATTTCTTTATAATTCCTAAAATTCTAAACATTTATTTCACATCCATATTCACATTATACTTAATGCATGTACTATAATATACATCTCTACATTGATATATGATGTGATACATGATATATGGAATGAGCTATTGACTTTCGTCTTTCGGCCCATGAACTGTTGTGAATATGAATGATTGTCTAGTATTAGTTCGTGAGTTAGTTACTGTCTTGATGTTTGTCAGTCTTTCGTACAATGTTTGAGAGGGATATTTGAATTTTGGAGTTTGGTTGATATTTCAAGTATGGATGAAGGGTATAATAGAGGGAAGACTAGTTGCTTTGTGGGTGAATCTATTCAAGAGCTCTTCGTGTCTGAGTGGTAGGGGAAGTATTTTGGTGCGTGAAGAGCTTCCTTGATAATGTTGTGAAGAGGATTTCTGGAATTGCGGATTTTGAAAAAGGGGCAAGTTCTCTCAACAACATAAATATGGTTGAGGGTCGATGGCCTTCAATTTTGTAAGTGAGATCTAAAATATTTTGCTCGTATTTTAGCCTTTTGCTTCATCAATGCACAGTGCACTACGACTAGGTACTTCATATTCGGTTGAAGAGTTATTATATCGTTATGCAGGGTGATGTGCGAAGAGTTGGGCGATTTTGTGGTTTGGAATATGGAGTTGTGATTTTATTGGATTGGCATGGAGGTCCTAGTTGTTTAACCAAGTTTCTATGCGAGTTGTAATACATTGAAGTTGTTGAATTGCTGATTTTAAATTGCGGGCGTGAGAAACAAAGGCAGTGTCATCTGCATACTGTAGTAAGTAGCAGTTTGTGTTTAGATAATCAGGGTTGGAGTGATAGATATCCTGGACAAAGATATTGTAAAGTAGGGGAGTAAAGTAGGGGAGAACCTTGGGGCTCCCTGTTCGGTAGAATTCAGTTTGTTTCGGATTCGGATTTTTGCTGATCTGTTTATAAGGAGAGAATTGATCAGGAAAATAAGGTACGGGGGAGATCCAAGTGCATTTAGTTTGAATGTGATAACTTTGATAAAAACTAATTCTAGACATTTTACAATAATTTCCAAAATATCTCATTACTTTTCGAGATTTCTATAGATTTTTCAATAACTATTAAGATTTCTAAAACTTTTTTCAATACTTATAAACATTTCTCAATAATTTTCAAGATTTCTGCATTTTTTTCAACAATTCTCCAGATTTGGAAAGTCTAATTCTGTACTCAGTAACAATATAATATATAGATAATCAGAGTTGTCGTCTTCGAATGCATGATCTACGGCGACCCCACAGACTTCGAGTTGTTTTCTGTGGTATGAAGTGGTATAAAGCACGCATTGTTGGCATCGTTCGCCAAAATTTGTTCTTTTGAAATTGGTGTAATGGTATTACACTCGAATTGTACGTCTGGTGACATGATTTGTTCGATCTGCATTCAAGTAATAGCGTAATAACACACTAGGCAGTGTAATAGATCTATGACGAGCGAAATAGCAGAATCAACACTGGCATGGAATGCAATGGGAATAGAATGCAAGCTATGGAATGGTGAGACTGAAAGGCAGATGTTTACAGACAAAAACAAAGTTTCATTCAAAGCGTGTGTCGTAATGTCCCATTCCAAAAACGTTGATCGATCTCTTGGGAAAGCCCGACTTTGAAGCGCTCTAACTCGGAGACTATTTGCAGGAATCACATGATTCAAACGGGCTTTTTTATTTTTTTTTAATTCTACAACTTTTACATTTGCCATGATTTAAAAAAGTGACTCCTACGGGGAGAAAATGGGGGAAAACTGTTTTTTAATAACTTTGATGACCTCTGCCGTTCGAAATATCAACTCTACAGTATCGCGCTAATAATAAGAAATGTGTAACATTTTATGTGCATTATTTCGATTTTCACAAAATGGCGGCACTTTCCGACGGTACTGGGGATACGCCTTTTTTATTTTAGACTTGTCTTATGTCCGTCAACACTACTCAAAAAGAAACTGAAGTACTATTTTTCCGAGGTAACAGGGTCTTTTTCCGACAATTTTACTATTTGGAGGGCTGCATGTGTATTGTTCCATCTTAGTGTGGACAAAAATTCACGAAAATCGCACATATGTGCTTCTGTACAAATACCAATGCCTTGTTATATGTGGTACTGGAGCAGGCATCAGATAAATGAAGATGTGTTGGCAACATATTTACATACAGCCTACTAAGTGGTCCATAAATGCACTTGATGTATTTTTAATACGCAATATAAACGTTTTTCCAGTGGTAAATGTTTTACAATATGTTTTGATTACATAACCAGTCTCAACAACTGCTATTAATGAACGATCATTTTGTACCAGATGCTTAAAAACTTAGATTAGAATAAATCAGCGTAAATATACTAAATGGTTTGCCATCATTAAATTTTCATCGCGAGATAACAGTTGTCATAAATGAAATACTTGACAAACTGAAATGCTACCAAGGGGGGAATCAGATGCACGTACATTCCTTACTACAGAATCACAGAATCAAATCACCTTATACCTATTGTTTCTATGGAAACATGATTGCACTGGCATAAACAAATTTGTCAAGAAACTAAAATAATTCACATATTTAATAATAATGCCAAAAAATGTCCTCAAATAGCGATTCAGAACTAACTTATGATGTTGAAGACTCTGCTCATGTTGCCATGGGTAGTGTAACACCTACCTTACATAAAGTGGCGGCCAGCTCAGCGTCCTCAGGGGGGTAAGCACAGGCTCCTTTTCTACGATCCGATTGAGGAAGGGATTGTAGGTGTGGTGTTTTTGGGCGCCACCGGTCTAATGTCCGGATAAAATCTCATACGTGAGGTAAGACAAAACGCTTTAATTTTGCCCTACGATGTGCTAATTACAGGATAATTATATTTAAAATATGACAATAAAAAAAGGAACCCTACTCTACAAAGCGCCTCCCCGCCTGTACCCGGCGCTCGTCGCTCGCGCTACTACAGACCGCTTATTCCGAACGCACCCTAGTACCTACGCTCTTACACTATGTAGAGACTGGTTATAAAATATAAAAAGCTGAAGGCTGCGTGGTTAAATAACTGACACGAGAGAAAATGGAAATAAAATATTGAGAGCTGAAGGCTGCGTAGAAATAAATGACAAAAAAAATCTACTACTTAATCCTAACAAATTCCGCCTTTTCTTCCTCCTGCGTCCGACGTCCTCGCCCCCTAATCGGCCACGTTCTCTAGGCGTCGAGCCGTGATCTGCTACGGACCTGGCTGCAACCCTCACTGGTCCAACCCCGGTACGCCAACAGCAAGACTCGCTACCTTGGACCTCGTGCTTTAGGCGTGTTTTTAGGGCGTATGCTTAGGGAGTATGCCTAGGGCGTATTTGTAGGGCGTCTTCTTAGGGCATGTGCCTAGGGCGTGTGCCTAGGGCATGTGCCTAGGGGCCTTAGATGTTATTCGGCCCCTCTAGTAGGTTAATCACCGGCGCACGGTTTTGATGGAATCTTTCACCTTGACGCCATGCGGTGACACTCTGTCTGCTGTCTGGTATGGCTTCCTAGATCCCGGTTCCGTCGGTACCGCCAACCATCTCTCGCGGACCGACTAACGCGCTAAATTCAAATTACGGTCTGCCCCGTTCGCTCCGTAGAGCGTTATAATTTAAAACCGCTACAGTAGTTTACTACCAGAAAAATCCAGAAATAGATACGCTGTAACCTACAAAAAGTTTGAAGCTTGGTGGGAACTGCAGTTATGTAATGTTTTTACATAACTACATTACATAACTGTGTGCGTGACAGTTGTGAAAAATTTAACGTTTCATAACGACAGAATTTGATGTAAAACTTGACTTTTCAAAACGGAATTAAATAAATTATTTTTATAGCACAACCTTCCTTGCTTTCTGTTTGGCAAACCTGTGTATTGACTCTTCGTAATTCGACTCTTTTGCTTCCTCATTCTCAATGGAAAGAATTGCCAAGTTTCGGATTCTTTCTTGACTCATTGTTCCCTAGCCCTAGCATTCAGTTTTCTCAAATTAGCAGTTATGCTCTTGACATGATCCCGGAAGACCTATGTGCGAAACTCTTCCCGGTCCAAATCTCCTGCGTATCTCGCAGCTAAATTTTCAGCCTGTCATTTTAGATCGTTATCAGATATTAGTAGTGTAGCAACACTGATACGGGGCCAATTTCCCCATAAGAAATACATGGGCCGATTTCTCGCAACTTTTCGCCATTTTGTTTTTGTACAACGGGCTGCCTATGGGCCAAGAGGACTTGTTGACGGTATGTGGGGTTGCCTATGTGTAGTTTTGGCAGCGCACCAATTTTGAATTATGCTGAGTTGATTGTGCACGTTGGGTTACCTACATGTGAGCGAATTAATCGTAGATATATTAACACTATTCTTCATTTGATATTGAAATAATCAGAGTGTATTGACGAGCCATGGGAGACAAGCGTACTGTTGATACGAAGAAATTACAGCGGCACCTGACCAGATACCAAGCGAGAAAAAGGTGAATCCCCTCCACTCTCTCTAGGTCGGGAGACGACCAACACCAGACAGGACCGTGGTTGAGTAGAGCCTGCAAGGGGACAGCCTCGCTCCCAGACCATCTTGTCATGCTGAATTACGCGCTAAATTTGAATTAAGCCATCATCATGCAATCTGCTATCATCTGTTGACTCTATGCGTTTTAACACCAGACAACATTTTGTAATGAAGGCTTCACCTATAAAAATATCGGTTTTCCTATAATTGATTAAAATGGGGTAATTAAAGAAGAAGTTACATATCTAAAGTATTTATTTATAACAATACATAATAATACAATACAATACATTACATAAAATAAAAAAAAGTGAAAACTATACATTTTATATAATCAAAGTTCTTTATATAAATTTGATTAAAATCCTATACATTCTAATAGATACTTATAATTTTATATTTAAACAATATGTTACATATATAAAATATTTATTTATAAAAATACATAATTATAATAACACATAATAAAAAGTGAAAACTCTATATTTAATAAAACCAAAGCTATTCTCATAAATTTGCTTAAAATCCTATATATATGCTAATAAATATTTACTATTTAACATTTAATAAAACAAAGATATTAATGTACCCATCCTCACAACATTTAGATGCTCGCGTGGAATGCATTATCATCATCATCCATGATACCATAGTATCCCCACGGTAATGTGTCAATATTATTAGCGCAGATTCGACGTTTATCATCATAAGGACTTAAAGATGTTTTAGGCTGTCTGATGCTGTAGACTTGATGGTTAAATGATCTAATAGAATTTTGTGTGTGTTCCATCTCTATGTTATTAAAGAGGCAATCTAGATAATCCTCAAAAGAAATGTGATTTTTAACAACATAGCTCTTAACACCTTTCGCCTTTTTCGTATCTTTTTCTCCGGCCACCCTGCATGCATACATTTTGGCCCGGAGACCCTCGAATTCTTCCATAATAGCACCTTTGTTTTCATCCTTCATCAGACCCTGGATCTTCTTATTCATTAGTGGAATACCATATGCATTATTTGGAGCATATTCAGAAGTATCAAATTTATGCAAGTCCTTTTTTATGTCTGCGTATACATCTTCAGTCTCTATATCATATATTAGCGAATCTGTATCCGTATAGCAAAGAGTGCACTTAGATCCATATTTATCTTTCATATAGCTATAGTGGAAGTCATACAACAGTGTTTTAGATATATCTAAGATGGCCATACCAACGTATATAGGTTTATTGAAAACAGCTTCGGTTTTAAGTAGCTCAATCAGAACAAGCTCTTCGTTAATTATCTTCTGAAAATGGAAATTTGGTTTAGATATCAGTGCTTCGGCTCCATAACGACCATCCCATTTTGTTACCACCGATATATTACGCCGATTGCGAACATTCTCCATCGTCTTGCCGAAAACTGCATTATTCATTAATTTAAAAAATACCTTTTCAAATTCATTATTTGCTGCCTGCCGGAGCGTTGTGTTTAAATCAATGTATTTACGTAGCCATGGTTGTTGGGAAAATTGGAGAACCCTATGGATTTTGGTAACTATGATTCCTTCGGCCACGTATTGCTTCAGGTTACGATAATGAACAACGTATTTTTCTTTATCGAAAAGTGTGGCAAGCATCTTTTGCTGCTTAGAGCCCGGAGGAGTTCCTTTATTAGGAGCCATGGGAAGATCTTTATGCCTATCATGGATGGCCTCAGGATACTCCAGGTCAACCTCTAGAATGTATCCAATTGGGCTGTCGTCCGACCGATTATAGTTAAAGTTGGAGATATTGCCCTCCACCCATTTCAAATTGCCGGTAGGGAGATATTGGGACATTGCCCATGCATACATTGCGTTAATGTCGTAATACGTAAGAAATTTAGATATTTTGCTCGAGTCATAATTTTTAATATACGTGTTGTTGGCCTTGGCGTGTCTCTTCGAGCATTGTGTTAACCCTCCACGAACCCCCTTTTCTACGAACATCAGAATGTCTACATCTTCTATAAGATCTAGTTCAATTTGTGTCATGCGTAACATTGCATCCCAGCTCAGTCCCGGAGCGGTATAATAATGGGCTGGGTCAAGTTTGTAAGCATTTAGACATATATCTCTGAAGGCCTCAAAGACTTCAGCAAGCAATAATGTATCGACTTTGAGGTATAGATCTGTATATTCTCCCAGTGTTTTGATTCCGAATTCTTCCCACACTCTTTGCGCATGTTTATATTCTTTATCGGAAATGTCGCTCTGGCATAACGTTGAATAGAACTCCTTGTGAGATGGTAATCGAGTTTCTTCCATGCACGCCCAGCATTTCATGTAATCGTAGGGGTATACACCTTTTCTTGTTAGTAATTGTATTTGTTCTTCGCTGCATTCGGTAAATTCATTCTTGATTATAGGATGCCGGTTCAAATAAGAGCTTAACTTCTCCAAAGATTCCGGCATAAATCTAATTGAATCTATAAACTTGAATTTGAAACCGCTTTGGGGAGCAGTCTTTATCATAGAGATAAAATTCTCTTGGTTATTAGGAATCAGCTTAAGAGCTCCATCTGTTTTCAATGCAATGTCTTTTAATAAAAAATGTAAATCATAACCGCTTAGGTTATGGAAGATTACAGGGATAGTTTTGCTGTCCTGGTAATTCAGGTTGCATTTTTCATGTGCAGCTCCTCTAAATTTGCCCGTCAAGTGGCAATGATCCCTAACTCGATCGTCTCCCAGCAGTTTCTCGCAGATATGACATACAGAAGCATGCCTGAATATTATTTCTTCTTCTTCATTTAGTTCATTCATGGGAATAGGACATAAATATACTGTTTCCATCTCTTCCGCCAACTGCCGTAATTCATCTGCAAACCACTTTGCACATTCAGGTCCTCTGTATTTTCGGTGAAAGCTGCGATTGTCGTCGTATGAACACTTAAAATAGTAGCCGATTGCACAGGCTTCATGCTCTTGGGTTTTTGAACTTTGTAACCCGCTCGCTTTTTTCACTCCAAATTTGCTATTGATGGGTTTTAATAGAGATTCAATGTCTCCGTATATGACGAAAGGACATCTCTCTCTATTTTTATAGTTTGTGAACGATATCTTTCCGCCCGGCAATACTACCTTATACTCGTTTTGTTTTTGACATTCCTCCATGTGCAGGTTTAGTTTTACTTCGGATCTGAAATAGTGCAGGCAGCGTTCACAGAAGAACTTCTGCTGACGCTCCTTGCTCAACTGTGTTGAGAGCAGCCTGGAGAGGTTTTTAATCCATACGTAATGGAATATTATTGGATATTCTAGTGTTTTCTCTTCACCGTCCTCTATGTATTCGTTTTGAATCAACAACAAATTTACATGACGGTTTCTTTTCATGGGGGTTAGGCGGGAGGGAGAGACTGAAAACTTTGCCTTCTTCTTGGTGAGAATGTAAACATTCGCGGATATATCATTCATTTGTTCAAATTTTGCGATCTGCTCGCGAGTAACGGGAAATGTCATGCCGTCTAGTTTTAAGATCTCGGAGTAATGCGGGTACGAAGACGTCCTCGTTGGATGTTCGCCGTGTCCTCTTGGGTGTAGGGCTGATGTAACTGCCCAAGGGAAGCAAGCCTCGTCGCTGTTTCGTACATTGACACAGGCTTGTTTACGTGCAATTATCTCGGGGAGTTTGACGTAAGATGATCCAAGTTGCTGTGTGTATTTATTTATGGCCACGGTCAAATTTACAACACAATGTAATGCCCATCCAGAATCTCGTTCTTGAAATTCTTCCAGCATTTCCATAAGTTTTATTAAAACGTTCCCGGCATACCATTCTGATAAATTAGTATCTCTATTAACAACTCCAAACTTCGTGTTGAGGTACTTGATCTCTTCGATTTGTTCATCGACTCCCGACTTGATAAATATTCCACAAAACACGGCGTTGGTTTTCAGAAAATGTTCCGTCTTTAATGTCTTTGATATACGACGCGTAAATAACGGACCGCAATCTTCTAGAAATTCCATCGGATCCTTGTGGACCAAGTTAGTAATAACACCGGTGCGTATTCTTCCGCCAAAAATCGACTTTGCGTCCTCCCACCTTACACGGTTCTTCGACCAAGATTTATTGTTAGGACGAGTCATCTTGTATGCACCTCCGCGAACCGCTATTGCTTTTAGTATCGTTCTGCTCCCCATCAATCTGCCAACAGTAGCAAACAGGCGATGCTTTACTCCAGAACTTACACCGTTCTTGCAGGCATCATTTAGAATCTTTATGTTCTTGGAGCACAACTTGATCCAATTATTCAGCTCCATAGGATCACGAACTCCTGTCTTCATAAACACCGCGACAGTATTTGCGAAAGTTTCTGCGCTTTTCACAGACATTCTCGATAATTTCCGCTGAAGCAAGAAGAAGTTGGTGAATACTACGAAGAGTGATATGCTCTGGGCAAGATAAGCGCACTGAATGATGATTTGTTGAGAGGCTCGTCTTTTATAGCATCGGGGGTGCAAACTTCGACGTTTTAGCGTTTCTGAAAGTGTGAAATTGTTAAATTATTTAGATATGTCATCCTACCTATGATATAAGGTTTTTCGTTCATTATTTTAAAATTCGAAGAATACATTTAAAATATGAGAGCTCGTTTGAAATTCTAATATTAGCCATGAAAATTTCATTTTTTGTAGAAATTGCTCATTATATAATTTCACGAATCTCAATTGAAAAACTGGTACCTGATTTTATTATATTATAATTCACACAATTGTAACTACCCGTATTTTTTTTTTTTTTTTTTTTTTGAGGAGAGGAAATCTTCTGAAAGACACCCCTTATAGGGGTAGTGTCGGATTCCTACCGACTAAAACCTCTCCGTACTCAGGACACCAGAAGGCGTCCATGAATCAATAATGAGGTACCGGTTGTTCACCATGACCTGCCGTATCATATTGATCATCAGAAATGTTCAGCATTCAGATATGAGCATTTAAATGAAACCCGAAGGTTTGAATCTTTTAGGTTCAGCCAGCGTAGCTCCGGATTAAGTTAATAACCCCTTACTGGTCTTTTGAAAATGCTAACTGGCAGTCAGCAGGACTCAAGTATGTGCTTCGGCGTGCAGTGCTTTATCCATGGGTTATCTGTGTCATATTGACCCAAACCCTGGATAAGTCCATTCGCGCTAGCTTCTGCTTTGCTGTAGAAACCGTGAGTCTGCTGGCAAACAAACTCTTGGATCTGAGGCAAATTGAAGTCGTCATGCAATATACTGTTCCTTACCAAGTAGTGACAACCAGTAAAGGCTCTCAGACACTTGTTCTGGAACACTTGCAGACGAACTACCCGTAAATCACTATCATTATTTTTAAATTCGGAGAATAATTGTAAAGCGTGAGAGAAGCGTATGAACGCCATCTCTTGTTTGAAAATCTAATTATACAATAATATAAAATATGCCATGATGATTCTATTTAAACTTGGTGTAATATCCTGTTAAAGGTTAACAGCCCAGACGGAGGCAGCGAGTTCTGCATCGTTATTATTAAATTCAATTAGTTATAGTCATTGATGTCATTTGATGGACAAGAAGCTTGTGCTCATTGTTGTTAATGAATATAAAATCTGAAGAATGGCTTCTGCGGATGGTATATGCTCAACCATCTTGACATACGTTTACAAGCAGATAATGTTGTGAACAACCAAGTATATTGTTCCTTATTTTCTCCCAATAAGATCGAAAACGGTGAAAAACCGATGAATTTTCCGTGACAATCCGAGAGACGTTAGAAAACAGTCGACGGGATGTTAAACCGCGAGCACGGTAAAAACGATTTGATTTAAATAGTGGAAAATTACCTTAATATTTCCTCTGGCGGTGATTGTACAAACTGAATACAAATATAGCACTATAAACTCTCGTCAACTGTGTAGAACGGAATGAATTAGGCGGAGGTTGAGGGTTGTTTTTATACGATTGGCCCACACGCGTGTACAGACTTGTTCAGACTTGATTCTACACGCTCGTGCGGAAGGCGGATGAAGAATCACATAAAACGCTTAATTGCATTCTGAGGGCGGGAGCCGGCCAGAATCTATACTCCTTTGTCGGTGTACCGCCAAAGAACCGCCAAAGAAAATGCCGCCGTCCGCCAGTTGTACACGCCAATAAGCGCCAGCGCTCGCGTTGTGTTGCAAAAATTCCTGAATCTGAATGTCAATTTCTAAGCTAGGTTAGAAGGGTTAGTCTTATGGTCATATATCAAAGAGATTAGTGCCCACAATAATGTATTTAAGCATCTTCGAGAAGAAGTTTGCCGCGCCGACGGCAGTGATCAAAGAGGTATAGAGGCGGTCGAGATCAAATAGGTATAAAAACTGTCATAGTCGCATAAATAAGCCCTCAGAGCTCTGGCCGGCTCCCGATTCTAGCCGGTTCCCGCCCTCAGAATGCAATTAAGCGTTTTATGTGATTCTTCATCCGCCTTCCGCACGAGCGTGTAGAATCAAGTCTGAACAAGTCTGTACACGCGTGTGGGCCAATCGTATAAAAACAACCCTCAACCTCCGCCTAATTCATTCCGTTCTACACAGTTGACGAGAGTTTATAGTGCTATATTTGTATTCAGTTTGTACAATCACCGCCAGAGGAAATATTAAGGTAATTTTCCACTATTTAAATCAAATCGTTTTTACCGTGCTCGCGGTTTAACATCCCGTCGACTGTTTTCAAACGTCTCTCGGATTGCCACGGAAAATTCATCGGTTTTTCACCGTTTTCGATCTTATTGGGAGAAAATAAGGAACAATATACTTGGTTGTTCACAACATTATCTGCTTGTAAACGTATGTCAAGATGGTTGAGCATATACCATCCGCAGAAGCCATTCTTCAGATTTTATATTCATTAACAACAATGAGCACAAGCTTCTTGTCCATCAAATGACATCAATGACTATAACAAATTGAATTTAATAATAACGATGCAGAACTCGCTGCCTCCGTCTGGGCTGTTAACTTTTAACAGGATATTACACCAAGTTTAAATAGAATCATCATGGCATATTTTATATTATTGTATAATTAGATTTTCAAACAAGAGATGGCGTTCATACGCTTGTCTCACGCTTTACAAGTATTCTCCGAATTTAAAAATAATGATAGTGATTTACGGGTAGTTACAATTGTGTGAATTATAATATAATAAAATCAGGTACCAGTTTTTCAATTGAGATTCGTGAAATTATATAATGAGCAATTTCTACAAAAAATGAAATTTTCATGGCTAATATTAGAATTTCAAACGAGCTCTCATATTTTAAATGTATTCTTCGAATTTTAAAATAATGAACGAAAAACCTTATATCATAGGTAGGATGACATATCTAAATAATTTAACAATTTCACACTTTCAGAAACGCTAAAACGTCGAAGTTTGCACCCCCGATGCTATAAAAGACGAGCCTCTCAACAAATCATCATTCAGTGCGCTTATCTTGCCCAGAGCATATCACTCTTCGTAGTATTCACCAACTTCTTCTTGCTTCAGCGGAAATTATCGAGAATGTCTGTGAAAAGCGCAGAAACTTTCGCAAATACTGTCGCGGTGTTTATGAAGACAGGAGTTCGTGATCCTATGGAGCTGAATAATTGGATCAAGTTGTGCTCCAAGAACATAAAGATTCTAAATGATGCCTGCAAGAACGGTGTAAGTTCTGGAGTAAAGCATCGCCTGTTTGCTACTGTTGGCAGATTGATGGGGAGCAGAACGATACTAAAAGCAATAGCGGTTCGCGGAGGTGCATACAAGATGACTCGTCCTAACAATAAATCTTGGTCGAAGAACCGTGTAAGGTGGGAGGACGCAAAGTCGATTTTTGGCGGAAGAATACGCACCGGTGTTATTACTAACTTGGTCCACAAGGATCCGATGGAATTTCTAGAAGATTGCGGTCCATTATTTACGCGTCGTATATCAAAGACATTAAAGACGGAACATTTTCTGAAAACCAACGCCGTGTTTTGTGGAATATTTATCAAGTCGGGAGTCGATGAACAAATCGAAGAGATCAAGTACCTCAACACGAAGTTTGGAGTTGTTAATAGAGATACTAATTTATCAGAATGGTATGCCGGGAACGTTTTAATAAAACTTATGGAAATGCTGGAAGAATTTCAAGAACGAGATTCTGGATGGGCATTACATTGTGTTGTAAATTTGACCGTGGCCATAAATAAATACACACAGCAACTTGGATCATCTTACGTCAAACTCCCCGAGATAATTGCACGTAAACAAGCCTGTGTCAATGTACGAAACAGCGACGAGGCTTGCTTCCCTTGGGCAGTTACATCAGCCCTACACCCAAGAGGACACGGCGAACATCCAACGAGGACGTCTTCGTACCCGCATTACTCCGAGATCTTAAAACTAGACGGCATGACATTTCCCGTTACTCGCGAGCAGATCGCAAAATTTGAACAAATGAATGATATATCCGCGAATGTTTACATTCTCACCAAGAAGAAGGCAAAGTTTTCAGTCTCTCCCTCCCGCCTAACCCCCATGAAAAGAAACCGTCATGTAAATTTGTTGTTGATTCAAAACGAATACATAGAGGACGGTGAAGAGAAAACACTAGAATATCCAATAATATTCCATTACGTATGGATTAAAAACCTCTCCAGGCTGCTCTCAACACAGTTGAGCAAGGAGCGTCAGCAGAAGTTCTTCTGTGAACGCTGCCTGCACTATTTCAGATCCGAAGTAAAACTAAACCTGCACATGGAGGAATGTCAAAAACAAAACGAGTATAAGGTAGTATTGCCGGGCGGAAAGATATCGTTCACAAACTATAAAAATAGAGAGAGATGTCCTTTCGTCATATACGGAGACATTGAATCTCTATTAAAACCCATCAATAGCAAATTTGGAGTGAAAAAAGCGAGCGGGTTACAAAGTTCAAAAACCCAAGAGCATGAAGCCTGTGCAATCGGCTACTATTTTAAGTGTTCATACGACGACAATCTCAGCTTTCACCGAAAATACAGAGGACCTGAATGTGCAAAGTGGTTTGCAGATGAATTGCGGCAGTTGGCGGAAGAGATGGAAACAGTATATTTATGTCCTATTCCCATGAATGAACTAAATGAAGAAGAAGAAATAATATTCAGGCATGCTTCTGTATGTCATATCTGCGAGAAACTGCTGGGAGACGATCGAGTTAGGGATCATTGCCATTTGACGGGCAAATTTAGAGGAGCTGCACATGAAAAATGCAACCTGAATTACCAGGACAGCAAAACTATCCCTGTAATCTTCCATAACCTAAGCGGTTATGATTTACATTTTTTATTAAAAGACATTGCATTGAAAACAGATGGAGCTCTTAAGCTGATTCCTAATAACCAAGAGAATTTTATCTCTATGATAAAGACTGCTACCCAAAGCGGTTTAAAATTCAAGTTTATAGATTCAATTAGATTTATGCCGGAATCTTTGGAGAAGTTAAGCTCTTATTTGAACCGGCATCCTATAATCAAGAATGAATTTACCGAATGCAGCGAAGAACAAATACAATTACTAACAAGAAAAGGTGTATACCCCTACGATTACATGAAAAGCTGGGCGTGCATGGAAGAAACTCGATTACCATCTCACAAGGAGTTCTATTCAACGTTATGCCAGAGCGACATTTTCGATAAAGAATATATACATGCGCAAAGAGTGTGGGAAGAATTCGGAATCAAAACACTGGGAGAATATACAGATCTATACCTCAAAGTCGATATATTATTGCTTGCTGAAGTCTTTGAGGCCTTCAGAGATATATGTCTAAATGCTTACAAACTTGACCCAGCCCATTATTATACCGCTCCGGGACTGAGCTGGGATGCAATGTAACACATGACACAAATTGAACTAGATCTTATAGAAGATGTAGACATTCTGATGTTCGTAGAAAAGGGGGTTCGTGGAGGGTTAACACAATGCTCGAAGAGACATGCCAGGGCCAACAACACGTATATTAAAACTTATGACTCGAGCAAAATATCTAAATTTCTTACGTATTACGACATTAACGCGATGTATGCATGGGCAATGTCCCAATATCTCCCTACCGGCGATTTGAAATGGGTGGAGGGCAATATCTCCAACTTTAACTATAATCGGTCGGACGACAGCCCAATTGGATACATTCTAGAGGTTGACCTGGAGTATCCTGAGGCCATCCATGATAGGCATAAAGATCTTCCCATGGCTCCTAATAAAGGAACTCCTCCGGGCTCTAAGCAGCAAAAGATGCTTGCCACACTTTTCGATAAAGAAAAATACGTTGTTCATTATCGTAACCTGAAGCAATACGTGGTCGAAGGACTCATAGTTACCAAAATCCATAGGGTTCTCCAATTTTCCCAACAACCATGGCTACGTAAATACATTGATTTAAACACAACGCTCCGGCAGGCAGCAAATAATGAATTTGAAAAGGTATTTTTTAAATTAATGAATAATGCAGTTTTCGGCAAGACGATGGAGAATGTTCGCAATCGGCGTAATATATCGGTGGTAACAAAATGGGATGGTCGTTATGGAGCCGAAGCACTGATATCTAAACTAAATTTCCATTTTCAGAAGATAATTAACGAAGAGCTTGTTCTGATTGAGCTACTTAAAACCGAAGCTGTTTTCAATAAACCTATATACGTTGGTATGGCCATCTTAGATATATCTAAAACACTGTTGTATGACTTCCACTATAGCTATATGAAAGATAAATATGGGTCTAAGTGCACTCTTTGCTATACGGATACAGATTCGCTAATATATGATATAGAGACTGAAGATGTATACGCAGACATAAAAAAGGACTTGCATAAATTTGATACTTCTGAATATGCTCCAAATAATGCATATGGTATTCCACTAATGAATAAGAAGATCCAGGGTCTGATGAAGGATGAAAACAAAGGTGCTATTATGGAAGAATTCGTGGGTCTCCGGGCCAAAATGTATGCATGCAAGGTGGCCGGAGAAAAAGATACGAAAAAGGCGAAAGGTGTTAAGAGCTATGTTGTTAAAAATCACATTTCTTTTGAGGATTATCTAGATTGCCTCTTTAATAACATAGAGATGGAACACGCACAAAATTCTATTAGATCATTTAACCATCAAGTCTACAGCATCAGACAGCCTAAAACATCTTTAAGTCCTTATGATGATAAACTACGAATCTGCGCTAATAATATTGACACATTACCGTGGGGATACTATGGTATCATGGATGATGATGATAATGCATTCCACGCGAGCATCTAAATGTTGTGAGGACGGGTACATTAATATCTTTGTTTTATTAAATGTTAAATAGTAAATATTTATTAGCATATATATAGGATTTTAAGCAAATTTATGTGAATAGCTTTGGTTTTATTAAATATAGAGTTTTCACTTTTTATTATGTGTTATTATAATTATGTATTTTTATTAATAAATATTTTATGTATGTAACATATTGTTTAAATATAAAATTATAAGTATCTATTAGAATGTATAGGATTTTAATCAAATTTATATAAAGAACTTTGATTATATAAAATGTATAGTTTTCACTTTTTTTTTATTATGTAATGTATTGTATTGTATTATTATGTATTGTTATAAATAAATACTTTAGATATGTAACTTCTTCTTTAATTACCCCATTTTAATCAATTATAGGAAAACCGATATTTTTATAGGTGAAGCCTTCATTACAAAATGTTGTCTGGTGTTAAAACGCATAGAGTCAACAGATGATAGCAGATTGCATGATGATGGCTTAATTCAACTTTAGCGCGTAATTCAGCATGACAAGATGGTCTGGGAGCGAGGCTGTCCCCTTGCAGGCTCTACTCAACCACGGTCCTGTCTGGCGTTGGTCGTCTCCCGACCTAGTGAGAGTGGAGGGGATTCACCTTTTTCTCGCTTGGTATCTGGTCAGGTGCCGCTGTAATTTCTTCGTATCAACAGTACGCTTGTCTCCCATGGCTCGTCAATACACTCTGATTATTTCAATATCAAATGAAGAATAGTGTTAATATATCTACGATTAATTCGCTCACATGTAGGTAACCCAACGTGCACAATCAACTCAGCATAATTCAAAATTGGTGCGCTGCCAAAACTACACATAGGCAACCCCACATACCGTCAACATGTCCTCTTGGCCCATAGGCAGCCCGTTGTACAAAAACAAAATGGCGAAAAGTTGCGAGAAATCGGCCCATGTATTTCTTATGGGGAAATTGGCCCCGTATCAGTGTTGCTACACTACTGATATTGTGCTCAGGTCTTGTCTATGAGGAAATGAAGAACTCTGATTTAGTTGTTGCGCACTTTCCATTCTGGTTTTTATTTCAATCATTATCGTATCAAAACTTCTTTTATATTGTGAACAAATATATTTTCTGGTGAAAATTGTCGGGCTTCATCATTTGCTTCTTCTCCTCGCATTTTTTCTTTTTTAGATACTCGGTGAAATTCCAAATGCGTTTCTACGCCAATGCTTGCTGCCATTTCCGTAGCGGTTTTCAAAGACTCATTTGGCTCATTTTTAACCTTTGTAAAGTAGAAGTAAGGTATTCGAGAGAATAATGTCACCTTTCTGCACTTCTTTGTTTACTCTGCTGATTTCTATCAACAGTACCGCCCAAGCGACTAAGTACAGGATGAAACGAAAGTCAAGAACTGAATGGAGAAGACTGCCCGCTTCTGACTTCGTTTCAGGTTGAAAATGTCTCTCTTTCAGTTCTTTCAGAGCATTGATCCTCTACATTATTGTTTTGGTCTGACTAGTTCCCTTCAAATTTGTTTTGGTATGCTTTCATGACCTCCCATAGTTGCGTTGATGACACAAAAAAGTGTAAAGTCTTTGGACTATTCCAAGAACGTTAGACGTTTCAGCTGAAACTGTTGACGCATGCATCCCAGTTAGATTTAATGAGTGCGCTATGCATGGAACATAGATTGCGAATGAATTGTACTGACTTACTGACTTTCAGTAAAAATATTTTATGTTTGTGCAAATTATATTAATTAAGTCTAAACCGTTTTTCTTTGTGCACTTTACTCTTTACTTTGACCCCCACCCCCCGCGAAAATTCTGTCTATATATGATGATGTGGCTTTATGTATTTCTGGTGATGAGGCGCTGGAAATTTATTTACGTACTCCAATACATCGTTTGCTTTTCACTTTGCAAACTTCGCTTTTAAAATAAAATGTCTGCAACTTTAAAGGATTACTTGATCTGTCTATTATTCCTTTGATCGTTGGAGAGATTCCTTTTATTCAGGATAACATAAAAGTCATATTTTTGTCTATTACATAGTTGCTTTGAAGTCTCTAGCAAATGTCCGATACATAAATAATACTTTTAAATACTTTTAAATATTACATTTTTGAATTAAATCAATATGGATTTATGCGTGTGTTTAGGCATTTTACAAATTATTTATATTACAACAATTACACTTAGAATTTATTTTTGTAACAAAATATTGACCTGACAGATTGATCTGATCACGCCCAAATATCACAAAAAGGGAACTAAATCTCTGTGTACTTTAGTAAAACATTTTGCTCATGAAAGTATCATTATTAATAGTAGTATACTTTCAGCATGATGTTGTGGGCTAAGACCACCTACTTGTTCAAGATCTTCATATTTTTGCTGCCCCTACTACGAGCTGAGGATTCACTACAGGGTGCATTGAACGCGGTAAATCGTCGCCAGAGAGACTTGTCCGATTATAGAAGGTTCGGTGACTACGACAGCGATAGCTTCTCCCGATACGACGACAATGAAAATCTAGGTTTTCTAACATCGAATACCTTTAACTCTGGTAAGTGTTAATTTTTTCATTAAAATTTTATTTCATTTCATTTTTTATTTTAATTACTTCACTTTTCTTCGGAGATTTTTACTATGTCATAATATCAAATAGGACTGGTATAACGCAAGTTAAGAAATATATTTTCATAGATCGATTAAATTCAGTAAATTAGATTATTGTTACATTATACAAAGTGATAATTAGCGATACTAAGCGATAAGTGAAATTACTGACTTAGTTATTTGTGCCAGAACCGAAATCTGAACTTTTAAAAATGTGACTACGACCGGAATCTTAATCCGATGATAGCATAACTAATCTAATTTTATTACAACATCTACTCAATATTATAAGTCTCCTATAAACATATCAGCCATTGCTATACCAATTGATGGAATTTCCTATTAATAAAATGGAATTTTTGGATATAAAGATAATAGGATATAAGTAAAAGTATGACTTACAAGTATTATAATCGTAAGGCATAAATTATTCAAATTTTATTTAATATGACTGCAAGCAGTAGGAAAAAATTAAGCGAGTTCGCAAAATAGACAGGTTAATTATTTCATTTCGAGTTTATTCGACGTTTTCAATACTCAATATTCAATAGCTTGGTTTGTATAAATAAAAATACCCGATCATATTTTTTAAACACCCTGTATATATTGATAACGTACGTTTGTGAGTTACATAATCCTGAAACACTGCACTGACTGCACTCTCATTTAAAATTTACACCGTATTTTCGTGCTTTATTTTAGCTGGTTTAACATTTGCCTAATCTGTTTTAAATTCCGAGTAAAGAGCTTTCCAGGTCTGTTCACGTCGCACTGCTGCTTACAATGAACTTTACATCTATCTCACTTAAAATATGATTCTTTATAAATAGATATTGATTAATAAGACAAAGGAACATACATTTTTGCTCATCTTGATTGCAATATTATTATACTATTTTATGAAGATATCTTATCTTTAGATGGGAAACGTGAATCAAAGAGTACTGACCTGGATAAAGCTTTACTGGATTATCTGGATAAAAGAGGATTACTGGAATTAGGCAAAGAAAATCCAAATGAGCGTATTTCGTCATCGTTCCGCGAAAGAGTTGAGAAAGATAGATCAAAGCAGCGTGATAAAATGGCCGAGATTCTTCTTAATAAATTATACAATGATGACGACGATGATGAAAACGACGAGTATTCAGAGCAAATGCAGCATTCGTATGACATATTTCACAAATATCCAGAGAATTTTGAAGATGCCTCAAATTCTTATGCTAATAAGAGATCGTATTACAATAGCTTAGGATGGGACAGTGTGGGGATGAAGAAGCGTAGCAGGTATTTCCAGCCAGATGGCCCAAGCGATTCTCTTTATCTATTGAATTATGCTCCACGAGATGAAATTTTCAGCAGACTGGAAGAAGAGAACAATCCAGAGTCGGAATATAATTGGAACAAATATTCCAGGGAACGAAAATCAGTTAGATCCCCATTCGCACACAAACGATTCCCCCTAACAAAGCGCAGCAGTAGCAACTACCGTGGCATACCATATCAAACAGAATTAACTCATCAATACAAGAGATCACCAATGAAAGACACAGCCAAAACAGACCCTGAAGTTGAGAAGGAACTCAGCAGTATCTTTAATCCAAAATCTAAAACCGAGAAGCAAAAGAAGACCGACATCAAAAAAAAGCCGACAGTTACATCCGCTAAACCGAAGCGGGACAACTCTAAAAAAGACAATACTAAAGAAGAAATACCGAATAGTGCTCAAGTCGAAAAACCGTTGGAAATAATAAAGAAATCCATCAACTGGTCAGATTATTTCGGGTTAGACCGCCGCAAGAAATCGAACGATGATATCGACAATGAGTGGCTTGTTGAGCGCTATCATAAATCGATTGCCACCAAACGTACAGATAACTATCCCCTAAAAATTTTCTATGATGGCGACGAAACTTCAACGGAATCTGGAAAAGTACCCGATAAACAAAACAAAAGTGAAGAAGCACAAATTAAAGATATGGACGATAGACTAAAATCCATCGAAGATACTATCGTCGATGATGCTTTGAAGTATACTGGTGCACACGAGGGAGCCGTAGATAGCAAAGAAATCCAATCAATTAAAGACAAGATTATTTCGCGATTGGCCGCTGCTTATCGCCTAGAGAAAATGCGACGAGCACTCAACGAATACAAACAAAGCTTAGAGCGGGAGAAGGCACGCAACCAGATGCAGGTTGAAAATGCAGGTGACGAAATCGTCAATGAAGAGAAACGCGTCTCAGTGCCAAGGAAACAAGCTGTAGATGAAGACAGGATAAAGAACACCGATGAGGATAACAACATAAAATGCACCCAAGGCGACGAAGATTGTGATGAGCAGAATTATAGGCCACCTAGTGAAGTTCTAGATCAAACACTCTGGGCTAAAGGTAAGATTTTAAAGTTTCCTGACAAATTAATGTAATCACACTGTTCCAGGCGAATGCCCGAAAATTGAGCGTGCTTGTAATGAAGTATCTTCGGTGCTTGGACATTATGGACGAATTTTTGAAATAGCTTGCAATATGCATCAGATGTGTCTAATATGTGTAAGTATCGTATCACGAGTTTTCAACATCTTGTAGCACTAATAAATTTCAAAGTTCAGTAGTTTTAAAATTCATTTATTGCGTCACTTTTATTATGGGTATGAAGGTGCTTCCTAATATATATATATATAGTACAGACATGACGTGCAGACATGAATTGAGATTACCAACGCCAACTTGTCGATTTTTGTTGAACGCTCGATATGTCATATACACTGTGTGAACTTAAGTTAGCTACATATAAAAAACTTACTTAAATATTACTTTTATGTAAAAAAGTAAAAAATACTCTTTATAAAAGTACTGCGTGCTCCAAGACCAAAAGTGACCATAGAAAAGTGATCATATAATGACAAAAACTAAATCTTTTGCGAAGGTCAATTTTCTTGAAAATTGTTATTCACAGAAATTGTTTAATTCAAATATGTGTATCCATCTATTCTACAAAATTTCCAAAATTCAAGTCATTTCCATTCTTTCTTCCAAGTCCATGTCGCTGGAATGCTAAGTATCATGATATAGGGAATAAGCCTCCAAAATAAAAATGTTATATTTACGAAGTTACTTCTAGAAATTTGAATTTCATAGACAAATAGTTATTATTCAAGACGATTAAGAAAGTTTCTTCATAAAATTAGAAAATATCTGACAATTATCATGATTTCGTATAAATGAAAAATAATTCCTTCAAAGTAAGAAAATATTGTTAAATGAACGAAGTATCTTCCAGAAACTATAAATATTAGAAAATTGGCGAAGATTGAAGACGAATTCACAAAATTAGAATGATTCATGCCAAATATTATGATATATGATAAATTGAAAAATATTCCTGCATAATTAGACAATTTTGTACGAAATTAATATTCTTGCAAAAATTACAATTTAATCAAAAAATTAAGACATAAGACGAGTTTAGGAAATTTCTTGCTAAAATTGAAAATATGTATGCTAAGTATCACGATTTAGGTTGAGTTGAAAAAGATTCCTTCGAATTTACGCAAATTAATGGTAAATTTAAGAAGTTTCTTGGATTTAAATTTATTAAAAATTTAAATTTCATAATAACATTTCTCAAAAATTCAAGACACAAGTCAGAAGTTTTCTTGATCGAATTGGTAATATTCCCGTTAAATATCGTCTTTTAGGACAAATTATAAAATATTCCTTGACAATTTAAAAATGTATGGTATATATAGAGGGTGTCCTAAATAGAGTAGGATTGGATGGGTATTTTTCTAATTTTGAAAGCTAGATATCTGGTTAAATGGGCAATGTCATGCAGTTTTGTATGCTGGTTCAGATTTTGTTGAAAAATTTTCTAAAGTCCGAACAGTTTAGAAATTATTCTAAAAACTGAAAATTGTGATTTTCTAAAAACTCCGATATTTCCATAATTATGAAACATACGGAAATAAGTTTAAAATAAAAGTTACTTGGCTCGATCGCACAAACTGAAAAATCAAGTCAAAACAAAACTCAAGATGGCGGTTTCCGAGATATTAATAGCAACTTTATTATTTTAAATGGCCGCCATATTTACCTTTTACACGTCTAAATCGACTTTTTTTTCTATTTTCAACGATGTATAGATATATATGTCAACATTAATAAATATGGGATGTATCAATTATTCCAATTTTAATTTTTATTCTATAAACTATTTTTAAAACAAATTTACAAAATTAGAGAACGCAATAGAACTAAGTAGTAAAATAACAATAAATTATAAAAAAATGCTCAAAATGTGTTATTGGCTAAATGGCCAAACAGAAGCTAAACACAATTGACAGCGTTTTAGAGTATTGCCAGTTACTTATCGCAATGTGTTGGGATTAACGCATTTTATTGCCCCTATCATTGCTTCGCGAAGTTCATCTACGTTATTATAATTGAAGTTACTTCCATAAATTTTGTTTTTTAAAGTACCCTAGAAATAAATGTCAAAAGGTGTCAAGTATGTAGATCTGGCTGGCCACGGAACAAATGTATTAGTCGCTATTACTTTGTTATTAAAACGGGCCATTTAAAGTAATAACATATCTATATTTGAGTGGAGGGGCGCCATCTTACTGGTACTATATTTTAATATTTTGTGCCAAAGGAAAATTCATCCAATAAATCTTATAAGGTTGCTTGAAGAATTTCCAAATGACGTTGTGCAGTTAGAAATAATATAGCACATGTAAATAATTTCCTAATAAGCCACAAAATACATTAAAGCCGAACCGCAATTGGGTTTGCCGTAGCATCACTATGTGTTTATAGTCCTGAGCCCAATAATGTTCGTTATGGTGATTAAATAATCCACAATTAGAAAAGTAGGATGCATCTATTCATAAAATTGTATTTATAAAATCGCCGTTTTCCGTAATTTTGTTGATTAACCTTCTGCAAAATGTTAATCTACGGATGTTATCATTTGCTTGTAAAGTATGAGAAATATGCAATTTATAAAGGTAAAACTTGTGTTTTTTTTAAATTGTTGATACTCTAGATTTAGATACGTTAACTTGATTTTCTATTTGCCGTGTTGAAATATTCGGATTAGCGAACATTTAACGCTGTTATTTTTTTTCCAATAATTGTCAGAATTTTGAGCATTTTTCATAATTTATTGTTATTTTACTACAAAGTTGTATTGCATTTTTAAAATTTTATTTTACGTTTGTTTTAAAAATAATTTTAAAAATAAAAATAAAACTTGGAATAATTAATATTTCCCGTTTTTTTTGTTTTTTTTTTAAATTTAGATCAACTTCTAAACTGCTCGGTCTTTTGAAAATTTTTCAACATAATCTGAACCAGCATATAAAACTGCACACTATTGCCCATTTAACCAGATCTCTAGCTTTACGAATAAGAACGATACTTATGCAATCCTACTCTATTTAGGACACCCTGTTTAGTCTCCTCCAGAAATTAAAATTTCTTTAAAAAATTGTGGAGATTCAAGACGCGTTTAAAAAGTTTTTTAATTAAATTGGAAAGATTTTTGCTAAATAAATTTAAAATTTAAATTACAAATTGAAAAATTTCTAAGAATGCCTTAGAATTGCATGAAAATTTGAAAAATCTGGTAAATTTTAATTTAAATAATGGGTAAATTTAAGGGCGCTTTCAGAAATAAATATTTTGCAGAAAATTGGAGTGGATTTATAATGCGTTTAAGAAGTTTCTGAATAAAATTGGAATGATTTACGACAAATAAAAAACCCTTTCAATATTAGAAACGGATTTTCCCAAAATTTGTAGAAAAGTTGCGAAGTTTCCTTTTGAAATTATAATTTTATAGAAGCATACTAGAGATTTAAGATGAATTTTGAAGTGTTTATCAATTTATTTATTTTATTTATTTAATCAGCCACCTTTCTATATTTCGGTGTAAGGCTTTCGTTTACATCATAGTATTTACATTTACATTTATTCTGTTCGATAGTATTCCCTTCACTTCTTCCTATCTTTTGTCCGTTCCTTCAGCTCTTCCCAGGAACTCCCGTTTCTCCTCGCCTCTTCTCTTATTGTGTTATTCCACTCTTTTCTTGGTCTTCCTCTATGATTTCTCCCTGTTGCGCTTGCGTTGCGTCTCATATACTCTCTTGATAATTCTTTCCTCGTGCATTGTGCAGATATGTGAAAACCATCTCATCTGTCCTTTTATTTTATCATTGATTGGTCTTATCTTTAGGTTATTTATGTCTGTATGTCTGTATGTCTCGTTTCTTATTCTGTCCCTTCTGGTCTCATTTTCAATTTTTCTGAGAAATCTCATTTACATCGCGTTAATCCTATTTTTTTGATTTCCTGTCATAGTCCACGATTCGCTGCTATACATTAGTGTTGGTCTTATAACTTTTTTAACGATTTCTATTTTTGTGTTTCTTGCTATTTCTTTCCTGTAGAAAAATGTATTTTTCAGCATATTAAAAATCTTTCATGTTTTGCTTACTTTGTCGTCTATTTCTTTTTCTATTTTTCCGTTACTCTCTATTATAGTCCCTAGATATCTGTAGTGTTCAACTTGTTCTACCATCTTTTCTTGTAAGTTTATTTCGTGTTTTTCCTCCTCCTTAGTTATTATCATGGTCTTTGTTTTGTCAAGGTTTATCCTCATGTTAATTTCCGTTAGTTCTTTGTGCAATATTTCCATGTTGTGTTGAAGTTCCTCCTCTGTTTCTGCAATTATAGCCATGTCGTCAGTGAATAATAACTCTGCTAGCCGTATTCTTTCCATTTTCCAGAATCCGGTCTGTAGCGGCCTAATTTTTTTTTGCTATTTTCATTGCCTTGTCCAGTACTATTGTAAATAGCAATGGACTCATATCATGACAGGATAAACAGAAAATGATTTCTATAATAATAATAAGCCTTTATTCACTGAGCCATTTTATAACGGATGTGATAAGTCAAAAGTGGCTACAAGCCGAACATAATTACATATTTGCTAATAATAAAATTAGAAAACATGTTAAATTATCGAAGTTTCTCCTATAAATGTTATTAGAGGAAAGTTGTGAATCAAAATGAAAACTGAATGCTAAACTGACGAAGTGTCTTCCAGAAATTAAATTTTTACTGAAAATTTATGAAGATTCAAGACGTATTCTATTTATTTCGAAGTTCAATGCAATATTTGACATATTGTGACAAGAATGTAGTCAGCAATTTACCCTAGATTAAAATGATTGAAGTAATATCAATGTGCATACAGAGTGTGGAAAAAATACCGAAACCAAATTGTTTAGATCGAATAGATCTAGAGATCTATCTTTAGAATTCTTCAGATTAGGACATTCGAACGTAGTTTTTCATTCTAAACGACGTTTCATAATGATAATCTTATCGTCACAACGATATTGTTAGAAATAAATGTTCACACCTGAAACTAAAGTGTTGTATATTTTCAGAGTAGCAAATGGTTGTGATTGTAAATTTTACCGGTTTACACAACACAATATTTTTAAAAATATACGGAATTTGGATAAATGCAGCAGAAATTTTAGACATTTTGATAGTTACAGTTGTGAATTTTAGAGTTTATTACTAGTAAAGTTACAAAAATTGACATACTTACATAGTTGCCATTGCATTTTAAATCAAAGTAACATTTGTGGTTCTGTTCAGAAAATAACTGATTTTGTCACTTGCAGTTAAAATTTGGATTGATTTTCTCAATATTTGGCCGCGCAGTATGAAGCAGTATGAGCAGTATGAATTGAAAATTTGAGATTTTGAATATTTGACAGTTCTCTATAGTTCCGGTTGATAATTTTGACAGATTGCAGTTAAACGTTAAACAGAATTGTAATTCAACATTTCTAACAAAAATTTCCTATTGATTTTTACAGTTGCAGTTATTAATTTTACAGAATTTTACAGCTGAATCTAAAAGATTTACTTACATCTCGTGAATTTGAAAGTACAACATTTGTAATTGTAAATTTGACATAATTGGAACGTTTTACATATTATGACGGTAACAGTTCAAAACATGGACGATTTTGATTGTTTTAATTTAAATTTGACAGGTTTTCATAACTGGAACTGGAACGTAGAGTTTGTCAGATGTCGACAGTTTTTATTGAAAATTTACCGAAGTTGGATACTAGTACATTCGGCAGGTTTTTAGAACTGAGCGAAAAAAATAATTTTACTTTTACACAAAATATATGTTTTTTCTGACAAATTCCATTTTACATCTACCGTCGAGAACCGTTTATAAAGAGTAACTTTTTGCACAACACTAATAATAAAAAAGTTTTACGTATGTAGCCACCTTAAGTAGACACACTGCATATTGAACACATATTATAGATTTATTTATGTTATGGGCGTGTAAAGTTCATTACACTATCAGACCAGCAAATTTAACTATCAAACTCCTTTAAACCATCAATGGCAAACAAAATTGTATCAGCTTTTTTTTAATGTCGTACCGTGATATATTTTTATAATATTTATATTTATTATTTGATTATTCAAATTGGTAATTTAGTAATTCATTTGTGTTATTCTTAGGGAGATAATAGCTGGTACACACCGACTCGCCAATGCAACATACTATACTTGGCAAAGACGGATGAACTGTGTATGGGAGATGTTGAATGTCAGCGAGCAGCTCGCCAGTCTGTGAAGTATCTCGTACACATCAATCGATCCATAAGAGCCGAGCCGTTCATTACTTGCAATTTGGAATGCCCAGATAAACGATAGATGAATAACACTACAAAAATATATATTACATATTATCTTATAATTTATATAGATGGTATCCTAAAACAGTTTGGAGTGACGATATTTTTCAGGCGGTATATCATAATTGAGAGAAATGCTTTGAGTTGCAGTTTAGACCAACGCACACAAATCAGTTATAATTGAGGTAACTGAAACCCAGTTTTAAGAGTGTATCATGACAATTCCCATAAGCTTTAGCCCTCATTTTCATGCGATGAGTTGCAGATGAAAATCTCTCACAACAGAATTTATTCGCATTGTCATGACAGTAACGGACCCTTCCAGACTTCTTTAGAATGACATTCAGATAAGAAGTTTACACCTTGGTTTTGAGATGGATAACGGAAATTATCTTCACTCTCATCATAGTTATTAAATGTATTGTTTAACAGGAAATGTTAAATCGAACAGTCATAATGCCTTTGATATATCATTTCAGTAAAATATTTAAATATATATTGATGTAAACATATTTAATATTCATATTCCTTAAGTACTAGATGTTGCTTCAAATTCAATTTGAAGATGTTTGTTACATCACATGTAATATAAATTCGGAACTATATTTTAATGCGGAAGGAGGATTTTTACTGGGAGATATATTTATAGAATTGGATTTTTTTTTAATTTGTGGGATAATATATGAATGTATAATTTTTGATGAATTTACTAAGCCACTTGCAGTTCCGAATTGATAGTAACTTCCTTGATATTTTGTCTCCGTGTACCATAAAATTCTATGACAATAAATTAACTTTTTCTGAAATCAATGGAAACATATAGCAAACTCTCATGTAACATGGTTAAATAATTGCATACACTACGTTTCCTAATTATTAGTATAAATTCATATAAAGTCATGGTGAAATGGTATATTTATTTTGTTGCGCCTGGTTCTGTAATAGTGTCTAAAATTAAACATCTCCAGCGAAGTGAGGAGCTTAAATTAATCTTGATTCAAGATGTAAATTTTGTTGCTTATATTACTACCTAATCATTAAACTTACATTGACTCTTTCAAAACTGCTGAGAAGACAATATTTCAATTACATAGTATGTTATATATAATTATTTGCCATATAACTGGGTGCAAGTGATATTTGTTGTTTATTATATGATATATGAGAGTTTTCTGTGCATTTAGCGAGGGTTGTTTCGAGCGCTTGAAAAACAAAAGGCGACCCCAGAAGTATACTCTGAGGCCAAGGAAGTTACTGTTCCCGTTACGAATAATGTTTCCTGTTTCGTTTATAATTCATGTAAATATTTTGCTTATCAAGTATCAAGCAAGATAGACTATTTCTGTATGGTGCATATACACATGTTTCAATATATTTTATTGGAAAAAATATATTTATTTGTACCTTGCCTTAATCCTGATCTAAAATCTAAAATTAAAATACGGATTTCCGAACTGTAAGAAATTAATAATAATAATAATAATAATTCCTACTACTCCTCCACCTATGGCGTAACTGGTTACTGTCATTATTTGACAGACAACTCTGACCCAATTACATTTTATTTTACCATAGGCCCCTGAACTATTACTAGTTATGCGGGCGTTAAGAAGAGAGGGGCATTATTATTATTGCACGTCTGCGTCTGCATGAGACTTATAGATGGTAGAGGCACATCTCCAACATTTGTTGCAAAGAAATGGGAAAACTACAGAAAAACCACCCCAGAAATGCAGACCCGGGAATCGAACCCGGGACCTTGCGGTCTAGAAGCGAACGCGTTAACGCTCACTCCACCGCAGCCTCATTAATAACGGTGAGGAATATAAATCGAATGAGGGAGTAAATGAAGTTCGGCTGGTGAAACACGGGACAAAATCAACTACCAAAAGAAAATTACGGTGAATATAGCATCCAGGAATGTGTGAAATAGAGAGATACATAATAGACTATATACTGGATACAGAAAAGTACACCTTCCTGAAGAGTGGGGAAAAACAAATATTTGTTTATAAATAATATAATTTCAACCAATAACTCACAAAAATATCACTACAGAATCAGAAAATTGATCTTACTCAATGTACATTCATGGACTCTAAGAATATTACTGGTCGCTGGGATACGGCGGTTCACCGTCTTTGTCTCGTCGAGCGTGGTGGGGACGGGGTTGCATTCGGAGCGGTTCGGCAGGTGACCCGACTCAGTGACCGGCTCCCTAAAAATTACCTGGAGGGGCTCTGGGTCCGCTATTATATATGCATCCCATAAAAGAAAAATATTTTTCGTCAATATCATTGATTTATATACAGTGTCCGCCTGAAAGTTGGATACATGGAAAAATATTTAATGCTTTTTTCTACAATCACTAAATAAAGTAAGCTTTTTTGCTCCACACTGACAATGAAAAGTTTACGTAGTTGATGTTAGTTGACGTAATTAGGACAGTTCAGTTATTATGTGATAAATCGGGTCATCTTAACGAAAACATTGAAGAAGATGATGATGACGAAATTGAAGCCGACGAAAAAGTAATTGTTCGTGATGACCTTATGACAACAGTTCATGAAATTGACAGCAATGATGAAAATTTGTTTAAATTCGACAACAATGATGACAATATGGTAACTTCTATACATTGCAACTGTCTATTTATGACGGAGTAAATGACAAACGAATTGAAAAATATATGAGTCGTTGAAAATCAAAGTAGGTACCCCAGTCTATTTTTTTTTAAATTGAGAAAAGTGTAGAAATACACAAGGGACAACATTTCTACTACTAAAATAATTCAGATCTTGAAAGAAATAATATAATAGAAATTTTGTCAAACATAATTGATAATTTGACATTAATTGAAATTTTGACAGGAATCATTGAAATTTAACAATAATAATAAAAATCCCACCATATCAATTGACATCTTAATATAAATTATTAATTAAAATTTTAGTACAATTAATTGATATTTGGACAGACATAATTGAGGAGCTGGGTGCAAGAACAGAGTAAGTCGATTTATGCGGTTTTTGAGCAAATTTGTTTATTAGAATATGTGTTCCCTTATTTATAAGTCTGTTAAAAAATATATAGCTACTGTTCATACAAATTGCAAAAAAAAAACGATGTGTAATTGCTATATTACACTTTTATTAAGTTTTGAATCTTTCGACGCGTTTTCGAAACTCATTTTTTCGACATACGCTATTCTTGTACCCATCTCCTCAATTACAAACTTGACAGAAATAATTAGATATTGACCAAAATAAATGAAAATTTGAGAGGAATTAGTAAGTTTGCCATATCTTCGAATGCATTACATATCGAATAAACCCACTGCTCATCAATTTTTCTACCATTTCTGAAATACATTTCCAACTGCAGCGTTTTTGGTGGTCGCTGAAAGCCATAGCGTTTAAATCAACAAGATTTCACATGCACAAATTCAAAGTGTGACAAATCTGTCAAATTTGACAACTGTATGCTAATACATACCTTTTATATCTATCCTTTTTTCAATGCCAACTTTGATGAAAGTTTTTTTGAATCACCTGACGGATGATTTGAAAAATAATTAAAATCTTTTTTAATGTTATCTACCTAGATATGAAAGCAAGGAGTTAGAGGATACACAAAATTTTATTATTTCATTTTGAGATAAAGTGGTCAAATTCGCCTCGCAAGTTTGTTAATTTAAACACACGCTGCTGTGTGTTGCAAATCACTCATTTTCTTCTCTTTAAACTGATATAAAAATGATAAATCTTACGTGATTGGACCAAACTTGGAGATGGCACCATAAAATCTCATAGAAATGTGATATAAGAAAATTGTGGCGATAGCATATTGTTTTCGTGGTTGGGTGGATGACACAAGGGAACTCCACTCGTATTGTTATGTTTTCTAAAAAGGTAACATTCTAATTTAACATTCTTAATTTTTATTCACTTTTGTGGATTTCATGCTTTCGTTAAGTTTTTGAATTTTATTACAATATTTATTCTCGCTCTGGGAAAATAGTTTTGATGAAATGAAATGTTTATTTTATACTTTGCTCAATTTATAAAATTAATTTCTTGAAAACTAATCGACAGATTTTTAAAGTTAATATACCGTTGTATTGCAAATTATATAAGGTTTCAACTGAGCTATCACTCGACCCCTGCTCCAACCAGAGTTGACGTATTTGAACGATTTCGCGAAGAAAACATTATTTTCGTAAATATTTAGGGGGTTACCTTTCTCCCGGGACAACCTGTATAGGGTGTTCCATTAATCATTTTAAAAAAATGAATAAATGGCGCAGTTTGTAAGTATGGATTATCCTGTATGATATCATGAGTTATGTAGGTACCAAATGATTTTTTTTTAGTTGATTATTTCACTCAAAAGTCAAATAATAATTTAAAAATATAATATAAAATACAAAAAACATAAAAAAAACCCCTATGATGCCCGAATGAATTAACCTGAAACTAGTTGGGTGAAATAAATAAATAAATAATATAAATAAGCAATATAAATTAATGGATATTTATTAATACCAGTAAGTACGTAAAGATAAAAATAACAAATAATTATCAAACATAACTAGTTATATGGATGAAATACTAACAAATATATAATTTTATAGTTTTTGTTTATTCCCTTATAATTTTATTATATGTTCGACAGTTTAATCGACAGATATTTGATATGATATACAAAGCTGTAGAAACACTTAAAAAGTTTAGGGTAAGTAATTGGAACTTTTCTTGAAAAGGTAATTGTTGTTTATTTAAATCTTACCGTTTTCTTCAGTATAGTCATTAAAACCATTAATTCGCCAAATTTTAACTAAAAATCATCTTTATACGCAACAATTTTATAAATTTGCCCCTAAAACGACTTTGAATTTTCCAGTGTAAATATTAGATTTACAACAATTTTAGAAAATGTATTCAATTTTAACATTAAATTCTATAAATTAACTGAAAAAGTCTGTCGGAACGAAAACTGGAACCGAACCAATAAGTGTTTTTTTTTTAATAGTACGGGAACTAAAACCAAAACGAATAAAACATCGGTTCGAAGCCCTGATTGTTATTTCATGAAATTTCTTAAGACTTATTAGTTGCAAAGTTAGTACCTGATTTGTATATAGTATACTTAAAAACTATTTTTTGTGTAAATTTGACGAGGATTCTGGTATGAAACGAGTGAGAAAAACGAATTATTCACTTTCTGCACTAACAAATATTCGTTTTGATGTTAATGTTTTCAATGACACATTCACTATTTTCACTGAAACGTTTGCAATTTACAAATAAATTTCTATACCTGCGAGTGATTTTTTATTTCTGTAAGATAAACTAATTGAATTTTGTAGTTATCATTGAAAATATTGGCATTTCTAGTTAGACTACATTTTAGCGTTATTATTCGAGACCAAAGCGGACCCAAACCGAATGTGAACCGGAATTAAACCGAAATTTTTAGATGAACCGAAAACGAACTCGGAGTGAAAAGAATTTACCCGGAAAACATGAGATTTACCGTAAACCGGAACAAAATGAATTTAGGTTCGACTTAAAGCCTACATGTTTTATATTATCTACTTTGTTTGAATGCATTACTTCTTCCTACCTATATGCCAGTTGGGGGTAATCCTTTCCAAAAAAATACACAATCACTACTCGTCACGTGCATGACATAAAAACATTAAATTATATTAAATTAAACACTTGGCTGAGTTTCACTTACTTTAATAGATTCCTCTACAATTGTTTCAGCCCCGCGACCATTCTCAAGTGTAATATAACACTAAATATAATTTCTCTAAATTACAACTTATTGTACTACCGTTGCAATGTAATAGACAAAATTGATCGCTTAAATTAATCTAGAGTTTCTGAAATGGCATGTTCCCGTTTTCAAAAAAACGATATGCCGAACATTTTGGCGCCTCTAGATTTAATCAAAATTGTAGTGCACTCGCAAACCATAGTTTAGATTGTTAACATATATTTCCACAAATCGAAAACTACTTAAAAAAATTACATAACTGTATCAAAGGCACGCAGCTTAATCGTTTAGAAGCCGTAGAAATTCACAAACGCAATAATAAGCCGCTCGTTAACCTGTTGAATGACCAAACGAACGTAATTTGCACACCGCATTTCAAAACCTTATATAATAAGTTAAGCGATTTGTCAAAGTTCTACCTGAGTAAGACGGCACTGAACGCCGAATTGCTCCGAGTGCGGCTTCATCTCTGCCGTGCTCGACGAGACAGGGATGGCGAACCGCTGTCTCTTACCGACGGTGATATTCTTAGAGTCCATGACTGTACATACATCATCGGAGGAAAGGGAGGATAGGAAGCTATATAAATAATTGCTTGACTATAATGGCGTCAGATGTTTCTAAATTTCATGTATGCCCTTCAACTGCCTTTTTTTTAATATACTTCGAAAGCAATCCTCTATATATAGGTCAATTGAGGCCAGTTATGAAAATAGATGCAGATTTAGAACATTTCCAATGAAGTCAAGGATGATGATAGTAAGCACTCATTTCGAACATAAAGATATATGCAAAGCATCGTGGACGCCAATAAATAGACATATCACTAGAGTAGTTAACCTGTGAGAGTTCCACTTCACCCCCAGCAGATATTTCGATTAAATTAATTCACGCTTTTAATTGGCGGTTTTAATCGGCATTCTAATCACCACGAGCAATTACAATAGCACGATTGCGGCAATTGCGAGTACTTTAATTACAATTACAGGATTACAACAGGATAATTACAGGTTAATAGGCAACCCGCGGTTTTAATTTGTCTACTCACCGCGGGGATAATTACAGATCGAATTGATATAAATCACGACATGTACATCAATTACAATAATAACCGGACAATAGCTCGCGCCGCCGCCTATCAACAGTTGATATCTGTGACCTCTCGAGATGTCGTCAAGATATTCTAACTTTCTAGCTTTGACGGTGATGGTGATTTCTTTCTCCTTTCCCATTCTTCTGCATACTTCTGCGGTATAACCACATCTCAAAGGCTTCCTATCTACGTAGGGGGTCTTTTCTGAGTGTAGTTGCTTTAATCCCGTATAGTAGGATATAGAATATATAGCACCGTAGCATTCGTATTTTCGAGTCGTTCGAGTCGACAAAAGTTCTTCGAGCGTATTCTATCCTGCAGTTGATCTGGACTGAGTGGTCGTCTGTTTCATTGACGCATACCCTTAGGTATTTATATTTTGCACCCTTTCAATGATGATGCCGTCTACTAATAGTGTCGGTATTGCGTGATTTTGTTATTAACATGAACTTTGTTTTCCTTAGGTTCAATTTCAGTCAGTATTGCTGACTGACCCGCTTTACCTGTTCTATTATCATCTGAAGGTCTGCTAGGTTTTCTGCCATGAGGACGGTGTCGTCTGCATATCTCATGTTATTGATTGGCTTTCCGTTGATTATAATTCCGACTTCTTCTTCATTTAGGGCTTCTCTCATGATTGCTTCTGAGTAGACGTTCAACAGTAAAGGCGACAAAACACACCCCTGACGTACTCCTTAAACGAACCAACAAATACCAAACATGTGTAGTAACCCGATACGTATTACGAGCGGAAGCCATATATCAAATACACCCCTCCGAATTAATATGTTATTTTAATAGTTAGCGGGTTTTGATAAAAAGTGTATAAAGACGGATTATGTAGGAATAGGAGAGATAATGTAAAATTACGGGGATCAACGGAAGGAAATTAAATCAATAACGAGTTATCGATAGAATTTAGCAGGATGTATTTATTTTAAATTAATTAATAAAACGAACCCCTCCACACATCATAAACATATCAATATTTGAAATTATATTTAAATTTTAATAGATGTCTATTTGAAGTTTAAGTTAATTGTTTCATATGTTAAAGGGATTATTTAAAAATTTACAAAGAGGTTTAAATGTTAATTCAGTTTGTTCGTTAAGGCACTGTATGTTGTGTTCTGTGTTGATAGTTTTATCTATTTCAAAAGCTTCTAATAAAATTTGTTTTAGGCCTTTATCAAATATTTACAATAAAATAAAATCAAAAGATATATAAAGCACAATTACGTAAGTAAATAACTCTTAATATATACATTTAAAATGGCTAGAGCGCTTATTTAAGAATTGATTCACTGTCCAACAAGATAGTTTCACACATTTTAATTTATATTAACACTAACAAACTAACTAATACTAAATACTACATAGTTTGTACATGCTACGGCAGTGAACACATAACAAATATTATAATAATTTATATTTAAACATTTTTTATAACAAACTTACCGCTAATTTATATTTAACATAATTATTATATTCTTTGTAGACTTATCAAGCCTCTAATGATGGTTTACTGAAGAAACCGAAACTAGTAAGGCAAAAGTAAAAATATATAAATAATAAAATAAAATAAAAAATATCTTTAACAGTAAGTACAAACTAATACCTTCAATAAATTAACTGGTATTATGGATAAAACCTTAAACTTAATATATTTTACGTTGAAATTGCGTACAACATTTCAAGAACCAAATGAAAATATCTACATGTTTGAAACAGCAATGAAATAACAAAAGGATTCTAGTTTCAAGATCATGAAAGCATGTATATTTCAACAATTTTTTTAAATCAATTGCTGGGAATTGCATAGAATTACAGAATTACAAAAATACATATCTACAATAAGACCTAAAATATATATAATATAATACATATATATAATATAATACATGTTTGAAACAGCAATGAAATAACAAAAGGATTCTAGTTTCAAGATCATGAAAGCATGTATATTTCAACAACATTTTTAAATCAATTGCTGGGAATTGCATAGAATTACAGAATTTCAAAAATACATATATACAATAAGACCTAAAATACATAAACACTTTAAATAAATACAAAGCTTATCAAATTCACACTAGCCTAGCCAAATCGTGCATACAAATAAGGTACAGAGGAACCTCCTGAAAAAAAATCCGATCTTTATTACGGCCGGAAGCCATAATTCAAACGAACCCCTCCAGACACCATAAACATGTCAATTTTAACATTGTGAAGGTCATAAATCTGCCGAACCATCTGGTAATGCCAAACATGTGTGAAATGCGATCCGTATTACGAGCGGAAGCCATAAATCAAACGAACCCCTCCACACATCATAAACATGTCAATTTTTGTATTATGAGGGTCATAAATCAGCCGAACCATCTGGCCGCCAGACGGGCACCACCTTGCAACCACCCACCGGCCCAGACATGTTCATTCCTGTGAGATGCAGGTAGCCGCAATCGCCGCACAGACCCATACACATTAGGCCAGACATGTATATACTTGTCAGGTCTTGTAGCTGGAGTAAATCCGCCTCACCAACTAATTTAAACCCGATTTCTGCATACATTGAGTCAGTTCTCAGTCCACATCGTCGAAGCTTGTACCCACCTAATAGTATTAACACCCGCAGATCCTCCATATTAAAAGAGGTAAGTACACCACTTATTGCATAAATAATTATTAATGCACCATTTTGAGCTATCATGCTATAATTTGGTATATGGATAGCTACATATATTTTATTGTTACCAGATATGGACTTCGTAAGTAGCCTGAACAAGATTGGGACTGTAAAAGCTTTCATCAAATTCGGCGAACTGCAACAGGACACACGCTACAAGATCATTGGAGGTAGGAGAATAATAACTAAATTTGGAGAATCTCAAACGGCTCTAATATTCCTTCTAACGCGGTGACTATCGGGAGGTTGCGGTGGGTATCGGGAGAGTATTTTGAGGGCATGGGAGGATATCGCAAGGTATCGTCGCCGCCGCCGCCTCCGCGTGGTATATAAATGTGAGAAGCTACTTGGTAAGGAACAGTATATTACATGACGACTTCAATTTGCCTCAGATCCAAGAGTTTGTTTGCCAGCAGACTCTCGGTTTCTACAGCAAAGCAGAAGCTAGCGCGAACGGACTTATCCAGGGTCTGGGTCAATATGACACAGATAACCCATGGATAAAGCACCGCACGCCGAAGCACATACTTGAGTCCTGCTGACTGCCAGTTAGCATTTTCAAAAGACCAGTAAGGGGTTATTAACTTAATCCGGAGCTACGCTGGCTGAACCTAAAAGATTAAAACCTTCGGGTTTCATATAAATGCTCATATCCGAATGCTGAACATTTCTGATGATCAATATGATACGGCAGGTCATGGTGAAGAACCGGTACCTCATTATTGATTCATGGACGCCTTCTGGTGTCCTGAGTACGGAGAGGTTTTAGTCGGTAGGAATCCGACACTACCCATATAAGGGGTGTCTTCAGAAGATTTGCTCTCTACAAAAAAAAAATGCAAACATCATTTGCTGTATATCCATTAAACAGTTCACACCATGCATAAGTGCGAGGTGTGTAATATTATCTTTTCACGAGCGGATGCATTAAAAAGACATCTAAAAATTCATGAGCGACTGGCAGATACTTGCACTACAGATCCCATGATGAAATATAATGAATCTAACAGCGCAAAGGATGTTTTGAACGGATTGGAGGCCACCTGTAGTGATCAGCAAAAGTTAGTAGGAAGTAGCGATCAAGATGCGGTTCCAGAAAAAAAAAATGTAATACAACCCCGGAAAATAATTATAGTGCTACTGAAAATAACGTCAAAGCAATTGAGCGTATAAGTAGGACCATTCGAAGGAAATTATTATCACTAAAAAGAGACCGTGATATCTATAGCATTACAGACTTGTCTGACGATAACTGACCTACCTCTAAAATGAATGCTGCGATCGATGATCTTAATGATGGTAACAAGGAAAACGACGAGTTAATTCATATAATTTCGTCGTTAAAAATTGACATAAGCAACGGCCTTGATCATCTCATGACTGATGTTAATAAGGAGGTTGCTAAATACAAGGATTTTGTTATGTCTGAAGTGAAGAATATTCATTCAGAGATCAACCAAATGTAAAATTAATACTCTCAGAGGAAAAAATCTATTAAAAACATACCCATCAAACATCAGACATAGCTACCTAGACGGGTCGTTCGTCAGCATCTGCGATAAAACCTGCCGAAATATCATCTGTAATTAGCACATCTTTAATACCACCTGCTTTACGTTCTAGACAAGAGTATGATGATGATGATGATGATGAGTATGGTGCTGCTCGAAATATATCCCCTCGATATTTGGACGATATAGACAAATTAGTAGATAGATTATGTTTACTGCATGTCGCTAGAAATGGCGGAAATACTGGTGTTGACAATGAGATTCGGGCCATTGAAGGTAAACTTCGCGAGGCTGATATAATTGAATGAATCCGCATGTCAAACCAACTTTATAAAAACCTTATATACGTGAAATTAATAATATTAACAATGATTGAGAGAAGCATGTAAGTGCCATCTCGTGGTGATATCTAATTACTACTGAGACAACTAAGCTTGTTAATAACAAGAATGCTGTTTGTAGTATTATAAATTCTGTAGACCTATGTAGTAAATATTTTAAATGCTAATAAAAATATTTATGATGTAAACACAAATTTTATTTTTGTAGCCTTTACACTGTAAGCTTGAATTCGTTTTTCAGAATATTTTGAGATTGCTGTAATCTTCATGTACAATCGCGGACATTAGGAATGTCCCACCATAGCACGCTGGCGCGTACTTTTTTCCGGTCGGCCAATTGCGGCCGAGAGATGCTTTAAAAATGCGAGCGCACGCTTTTAGCTGTCCACATCTCTGAGACCGCCCGTTACCTGCTTACTGGTAACCTTCTTCAATGGTTTATTGGCTCAAATGAAATGAAAGATCACCGCCGATGATTTATTTCTGCCGATATACGTTTTAGAAAACATTTTGTTTTCATATTACACTATTCAAGAGGAAATTGTTTTTTCAGGTTTTTCAAGTGTCTTACAAAATTTGCTGATTACAATAGAGTGACTTATTTTGCTCTACTCTAACCAATGTTTCTTTTTACTTAATCACAAAAGAAGTCCCAAAAGTATCTTTACAATTATTATACATTTAAAATCTTCCTGCATAGCCACCGGAACCCTCTAGTTTTATTAATCGTATCGAATTATGCCGACTTACAGCAATTACGAAAACCAAATCATTATCTATAACTAATATATGCGTAGAAGTGCATTAAACCGACCACATACTTCGTTTGTGAATCGTAAGGTAAATTATAATACTTCATGTACAAATTATTATAATTTATCTATACGAATGGGTTCCACACAAAATGTTGTTAAATGTTAAATGTTACATTAGACGAAAAGATCCAAATTGGGTCGATAGCTTCATAAGGATCGTTTACATCCACAAATATTTTACATTTAAAAATATATATATACCGAGCAATTAAAAAAAAAATGTCGGTGACGTCACAACTATTTGTTGTTACGTCACCGACATTTTTTTTCACTGAAGGTATGTAAATAATATTTTTGTAGCCAACTTGTAGCTAAAACTGTCTCATTTAATAATTAATAATATGCCGCGTGTCGGTTTTCAAACGCGAACAAATCGGCCCAAAAATCCAAATTCAATAGTGGGAATTTACTATCATCATAGCAGCACTGAGGGGGTCACGGCGTAGCGATAATGGAACAATTTATTTTAGCAGGGGTTGTAAAAGATTATACAAGGTCAAATACAGTTAATTCCCATTTTTGTCAATTGGATTTTCCCAATATTCGTACTTCAGAACCAATAAAACAGGGTGTACATGTTGAGAATATTGGTTAAAGAATTCACTTTAAATGCGCTGCTTCTAAAGATATTTAGGTACATTCGTTAAAACTGTATTATATTTTAACACTGGAAGTTTTCTTCGTAATACATTATGTATAAATAAATAATGCAATTTTTACTTTGCTGGTACCACACTTAATTAAATTAGAGTGACTATAGTTTCGACCATAGCATCTGGTCATTATCAGACTGATAATAACTGTTATATTTTTAATATAAGTAAAAATAATGAAAAATTGCATTATTTGTTTATTTAAAACTATATATATATATATATATATATATATATATATATATATATATATATATATATATATATATATATATATATATATATATATAAATATATATATATATATATAAATATATATATATATATATAGCGTGTGTAAAAAGTATGGAATAGATTCATTATTTAAATGTCTACCCTATTTTTTATAACTTTATTTAATAGACCCGTTTTTTTTTTCTAGATATAACGGTATACTTTTTTTATAACTTACATAAAAAACATTAGTATTAAAATACAATTGAAAGTTAGAAATTTATTTATAAAATCTACCTATACGTTTTTCCCGAAAATGAAAGACGGGGGTTTATTGAGTTTAATTGAAAAGCGTTATTGTAAAACCAAACCTAATAATATCGAAGACCTGAAAGATTGAATTTAAATAATAATTGGTAGAATTTTGCCAGAAACATGTTACGCTCCGATATTATTTTTATATAATTATTTTATTATTCGTCGCTTTTATCGTAAAATTTCTTGATTATTTTGGCTCGTGATTTTATTATATAATAACTTAATTATTTTTGGCTAGTGATTTGTGATCGTATTTAGTACTTACAAGTCGTGACGTTTAATTTAGCTACCGTGATTACTCTCAACGTACTTTGCTATTGGTAATGTGTTAATTAATGTACACAAATAATGGATTAATATAAGAAAGCACAGATTTATTGATTTGTTTTGTTTATTTAATATTAGACACGCTGAAATTGTAGCACACCGGAAAATAAAACACAGATTGACGATTATGACATGAATTGATTTATTTTCTAGATTTCGTTAACCTTATAATGAATGTGTAAATTCTCTTATTTATTCAATTAATAGTTTAAAAACGGTTGTGACTACGAAGTTCATTTACGAGAGTTTGTTATACATGCACGTGCTTCTCTAGTTTCTTAGACCATTTATTACCATGCTCTTTCACTCCATTTAACTACGGGAAAGTGATATGATCAAAAATAGAACTATTTAAAGATGTTGAAATATTCTCAATAAGCATGCATGATTACTAAAGGTATCTCGCGATCTTCCCGAATTTCATGGTTGTGTCGGTGTCCACATAATTATGTAATTATTGGAGCCCCATTGTCTACGCTGATTGAGGTAAATTAGTAATTCTACCCATGACCACAGCAAGCACCCATGTCACAAGTAGTCATCACCGTCAGACATGTTACAAGTTGTGTCAAATAACAGTTCAGCTACCTCAATCGGAAATGTTTATGTAATGTTATAATATATTATTATTCGGAACATTGGAGGTTATTAATAACTTCTCTTGTGATTACCAAGCTTCATTCTCTCGTTTATCATTCTCTCTGTTTATACGGGGTTTTAATAATTCCACTTATTTCTTGTTTACGATATTTAACCACATATTGTCATTATGTTTTCAAATTATTGAGATTTAATCCAGCCTATTCTATTTGCACGATTCTAAATTATTCTTCCCAATAATATATACATTATGTGCTTGTTTTATGATTTGAAATAAAGAAACTAGTATTTGTGTACATTATGTTTTTAAATTATTGAGATTTAATCCAACTTATTTATTTATACAATTATAAATCACTCTGCCCAATAAAATGCAAGTTATTTGCTTATTTTATGATTTGAAATGAAGAAGCCATCATTTTTATGAATTATGTTGATTTGAATATGATGATGTATGTCGGAGGGTAACACTGAATCCCTTGATTAGTAATTATAGTTATGGTGAATTCAGCCGCGTTAATTTGCGATCGCGGCGCGATGTATAATGAGTTTATATGTTTAAATGCTTATGATGCTGACAGCGAATTGATTCTAGTGCGGGAAGTGATTCCACAATAACAGGTATGTGTACGAAGTGCGCGGGTGGGCGTCAATTGTACCTGAGATTGCTTCCTCTAATGATTCGTAAACACGAAGGGCGTTCGAGACGCCTTTGTTTACTTATACTAATAGGTAAATTGGTGTTTGGTATTTATAGGTAACTTGGGGTTGATTGAAAGGAATAAGCACTCCCGTGAATTTTTAGAAACTAATTTCACAACTTTATATTATAGGTAATAGTAAAATTTTAAGTTACTCTGTACCTAGACATGTACGGTTTTCGATTTATTCAAATTTAAATTATACTTTGCGTTTTTACAAAGTTATACAATCGTTAATTTTAATATAATCCGACGTGAATGTATACTCTCTAACCGTGAATGTCGTGTGCGTTGCCCGTGGCCGACGCGAGGTTCTTACTGATCCCGCTCGTGTTTGGCTTACGCTTAAATAGGTTTTTTCAGTTTCAAATCTCCACTCCCCTTACATATCTACTACTAAATATTCGCCCACATCCCTTAGTTATCATGGTTATTATTAATCTTGAGTGTGCGTGTGGTTTTGATGCGTTTTTAGCGCAGAGCTTTACACTTGATTTAAAGAGTTGCCTTTCGAGGTGATTTTCACGTGCTTGGAGCTTGCTTGTTTCTACGGGCTGCTGATACCCAAATTGTTTATGTGACACCACGACATGGAATTTTCCAGACACGTACATATGCAGGCCTCGGCTCTTGAGATATTTGGCGACGCTTTGTCGCGAGTTTCGATTGCTATTTCTCACACTTAACCCTGGAATTAATCAGTTTAATAATTTTGTTGTATTCATGATTTTTAAAATATGAGTCACTTTATTGCGTAAATGTGTATTATATTGGGCGTATATTTGGGCCCATTACAAAAATAAGACAGTTCAACATGAGTTAATTTCCCGCCTGGGATATTGTCAAGCTCTGAGACAATTCCCGTTCGAATACTGTGAGGTAAACTTCCTGACGCAGCCCCATCTCCCTTGCATGTAGCGTACAATCGCTTAATTATAAATGAATTTGGTTCCGAGATTCGGCTTTAGACATTCGTACCGACTGGTCGCCTCTCCGAGACCTCCGCTCTGTCCATGTGTGAGTCTACTTTCTCATATTTCTCTTTTCTCTATACTACCTCTTAATTACTGACTATGTGTTATTTCCCCGATTGGCACCCCGTAGCGCATAATGCCTCCGGGCCCGGGGGCGACGCCCCCCCCCCCCCGTTGATACCATGCACGACCTTTCCACGCCACCTCTTTTTTTCGATGCCACCGAAAGAGCTCCATTTTCTATCTACATCGAAAAAACCTCAGATACCCAGTCTCCTCCTGCTTCAATTCATGTTATGATTGTGGGCAAAATCCTTTTATTAGATGGATATGATATTACAGCCTCCCGCCGAGGAAGAAACATAGTCTGTTTAAAAAACCTGCTTAGAAACCATGCCCTTAAAGCTTATATCACCGTGAAGCAATCCTCCGAGGCGTGGATCCGTCCTTCACAGAAGGGGAAATTCTTCATAACCTCAATATTTCTAATCCCATCAAATTCACCGATGTTAAACGCCTCAAGAATAGGGTGACTAGTGAGGGAGTGGTGTCCTTCACTAACACTTACTCGGTAGTAGTCACTATTAGATCGACAGCTGTCCCCTCCAACATCCGACTATTTTGTACTCAGCTCTCCCCCTAAATCTTTATTTTCTCGGTAACTCAATGCCATCATTGTTTAAGATTTGGCCATACCAAAAACAATTGTAAATGCAAATCTCGCTGTCCTAAATGTGGCTCGATTGAGCACACTTTCCCTGAATGCACTTCCACTCTTACCAAATGTGTCAATTGCGAAGGCGAACACCTAGCATCTGAATCTGATACCCTATTAAAAAACCGTATCTGTCCCGAATATCTTCGTCAAAAAAAACATTAAGCAATATATGGCTCTCCATAATAAATCTTTTCCCGAAGCCGCCCTTCTATTCCTCTGGTCTAAACCCTCTTCCCCCTTACACACAGAATACTTCCCTCCCCTCTCATCTCTTTTCCCTAGAAACGTCCCTAGCCTGCCCAACCCCACCGAAGCTCTACTAGGTCCATTATTCTCTACTCCCCTCCGCAGTTCTTCTTACCTCTCTGTTACTTAAGGCAAAAAAAGCGCTCTGCCTCCACAGGTATTAACCCTATTACTGTCGTCAACATCAAGAGATTCTTTATCCTCTTTAAAGTTTAACTTTGATGATTCCCCCTCCAGCTCCGATCCCTCTTCCTTCCTAGAAGCTGTATCTTCCCTAATCCCCCGGGCTCCCTGAACTCCCTGCGACCCTCTACACCTTTCGACACTCTGCTCTCCCCTGACCTAGATAGTTATAAAGATTGCACAATGGAACATTAAGAGCTTTTACTCCAACAAGTGCAATCTCTCCAACCTTATCGAAACCTTAAACCCAGACATCATTTGCTTATCCGAAACCTGGCAACCCCCTGACACCACCCTTAAAATGAAAGTTTACACCACGATTTCTTCCTCCCGTAATGATGGTTAGGGTGGAATCGCCACCCTAATCAAACCTTCCATCCCCTTTACCCAACTATCCTTAAACTCTCCTTCCATTCCTGATTTCGCCCAATTTATTGCCCTGGACCTCGGCCCCTTGTGTGTGAAGCTGGCGTCGCACTTCGCGGAAACTCAAGATCTATTGAGAGTTCTCGCTTCCTTTTGAAGAGTTCTAGAGTTCCTTATAGTTTAAATTAAGAGTTCCGTCCGTTCAGGCCGGAATTTTTAATTTAAAAAAAGTGAGACGCTAATTTCACGCAGCGTCTCACTTTCAAAGAAACGAGTTCTTAGACACATATCTTATAGGATTTTGCAATAGGAAGAGTTCTATAATAGTTTTGTAAAGAGTTCTGCAATAGAAATTCAAAACAAGGCAATTTTTATAACAAAAAGTGATGACGCTCGATAGTAAGAGGACTGGGAATGAGGAGTTCTGGCGAACCTAAATGCGTTTTCTTATGGTATTAAATGTAAATAATTATAGTCTGAAGAGTTCCGGGTGGTGGCATTACCGTGGAATGTTTAAATAAATAAATTCAGTCGAAAAACAATTTTGCAAGATGGAAAGGTATGAGACGCCGTGTGATAACGTGGAGTTCTGGCAATTTTAAATGCATTTGCTTGTACTATTTAACATAAACAATTATAATCCGAAAAGTTCCGGGCGGTGCCATTACGGTGGATTGTTTAAATAAATAAATTCCGTCGAAAACAATTTTGCAAGATGGAAACGTATGAGACGCTGTCTGATAACGAGGACTTCTGACAAACCTATTTCCGTTTTCTTGTAGTATTTAATATAAGTAGTTAAGCAACACGGTTTCTACTTCACCTCTCGCAAAAACATTGCGAAAAATTGGCGCTTTAAATTTGCGGATTAATCAATTACCGCGGGCAGTGTGTAATCTGATCTTCATTAGGGGCGGAAGTCATTACTCAAATTCCCAGACATAATAAATATGTCAATGTTAAGATAAGGGGCGGATGCTGTAACACATCTGGTGCACATATGTCTGGCGGTAAAGGGCGCAGAGTGATTTATGGACGACAGATGCAGCCGGTAATTAAGATTAGATATCTAACGAAATATGCACGTGCACCAATTAACTTGATGTCGCAACAAGTCGAGACTAGAACATTCCTGTCTGTGTGAAGAAGCACGCCACCACACCCCACCCCTGCGAGGGTTATTTAAACGAAAAACGTCGTGCCGCGAGCATCAGTCTACTCCGACCAGTGTCGAAGCTCACATCTAGCCCTTCAAGTTTCTTGTGTTACCCTCTGTGCCAGCACAGATCTCCTTGTGAGTGTTATCGTGTTTTGATCAGGTAAGCTAATAACAATTTAAATAAAAATTATTGATGCGGGCAATAAATAAATAAATAAAGGATAAATACATCATGGAATTATCAAATATATCTCTAGCCTAGATTGAAAGCAGAACAGATCAGCCCGCTCGCAACGCTTATCATAATTAAATAGGTGAGTCTGCAGCATTAAATCCAGAAACAAATACCAACAATATTTACAAAATATAGGAGAACCGTAAATATTAATTTATCCTATTTCCAGATATATCTGCAATATTTATATCACACCGCTAATTTTCACGCACGCCGCAGCTAATCCAAGTATGTTATATCAAAGTTAAATGTATGCACGAGATAAAATTATTATTATTATTTTAAGAAATGTCTATTATGGAGATGGCCAACACCCTTCTCAGACGTGTGGACGACTTCTGAAGGCAGGATGTTCGGGACCCCCGCATCATCGAGAGCTGGCTGGGGACAATTCGCAGGAACCTGGCGGCCCTAAATTTAGCTGTCACACAGCTGAAAGGGACCTCCAACGGAACTCTCGGCCTCCTCAACGGCTTGACTAGCGCCATCACCAAGATTCAACGTAGGCGGACGCAGCTTAAGTCGAGGCTCATCCGAGGAGGTGGAGGAGCGAGACTCCCCGCTGCCATAGAATATGTGGACCTCAAGTCGGCGTTCGCTGGGCGGATCCGCATGGGGGCGTACCTCAACCGGACCCACAAAGACCCCATCAACTTCCTGGGGGATTGGGGCCCCAGGGTTGTGACGAGGACCCGGAACGCTCTGGCCAAGGAACCGTTTTTAAAAATCAATACCACATTCTGCGGAGAGTTCACCAAGATGGCGGGCGGTGAGGAGATCTGGGAGTATAAACACTTCAACACCAAGAATGTGGTGATTGATTTGGATACGGACTTGGCCGAGTGGTTCATGCTCCACGTCATGGTGCCGCTATTGGAGCAGCTGGAAGAATTTCAGGTTTGTACAACCCGCTAAATTTACTTTAATTTTCTCTAATATATTCATGTTTATTACAGGAGCGTGAGTCTGGCTGGGCCCTTGCAAGCGTGGTAAGCCTCAATGTGAACACCAATAAATATACGCCGCTGCTGGGATCCTCGTACATTGAGCTGCCGCCGCAGATTAAATTAAGACATGCCTGCGTCAATGTACGAAACAGCGATGAGGCTTGCTTCGCTTGGGCGGTCACCTCAGCGCTACATCCTACCGCCGATAATAATCATCGAGCATCGTCCTATCCGAGGTACGAGAGCGTCCTGAACCTGGAGGGGATCACGATGCCCATGCAAAGGCGTCAGATAGAGAAATTCGAGCGGCAGAATTCTCTATCAATAAACGTATACATCTTGGCTAAGAATAGAGGTAAATTTACAGTTTGTCCGTCGCGCCTCACCCGGGATAAGCGCGATAGACACGTAAATCTCCTGCTTATTCAGGATGTATACGTTGATGAGGCCGATGATGAAGACGATGATACAAATGTCGTCCCCGTCATATATCATTATGTGTGGGCGAAAAACCTCTGCAGGCTGCTCTCATCACAGCTGAGCAAGGAAAAGATGGCAAAATACTTCTGCGACCGATGTCTACACTATTTTAGAACCCAGGCGAAGCTGGCGGCCCATATCAAGGACTGTGAAAAAATGAACGTCTTTAAGGTGAACCTTTCCCCGGGAGGGAAGATCGCTTTTAAGGCGTTTAAGAACAAAGAGCGGTGCCCGTTCATTGTATATGTGGACTTTGAGAGCATCTTAAAGTCTACGGCAATCAAATTTGGCAGCACAGGTATGAAATATTCCAATCGTGCTAATAATACAAAATACTAATAATAATCTTGTTTTGCAGGAGAAAAGTATCAGGAGCACGAGGCGTATAGCGTTGGTTATTACGTCAAGTGCTCCTACGATGATGCTCTTTCTTGCTATCGGAGCTATAGGGGCGAAAACTGTGCTGCCTGGTTCACCGCTGAACTGAAAGATTTCGCAGAGAATGTCGAGACGGTGTTCAAATGTCCCCTGCCGATGAACATGCTGACTGCCGAACAAGAGTGCAAGTTTCGGCAAGCGTCATCCTGCCACATATGTGAAAAGCCGCTGGGACAGGACCGTGTGCGTGATCATGACCATCTGACCGGAGCATTCAGAGGAGCCGCTCACCACGAATGTAATCTGGAGTTCCAGGATTCACGCACCGTCCCGGTAGTATTCCACAACTTCAGCGGCTATGATTCGCATTTCCTAATCCGGGATGTCGCGAGAGGATTAGAGGGCAGGATGACGCTGATCCCCAACAACACAGAAAAGTTCATCTCGTTCTTTAAGAGCATGGCAGGGACAGGCATCAAATACAAGTTTATAGATTCCTGTTGATTCATGGCATCATCCCTGGATAAGTTGAGCTCCTACCTCGAAGTCAAGAAGATAGTGCACAGCCAATTCCCGCTGTACAACGACGAGAAGATTGACCTGCTCACCCGTAAGGGAGTATTCCCCTACGAGTACGTACAGAGTTGGGTCAATATTGACGAGACTGACCTCCCGAGCCGAGAATCCTTCCGGAGTCAGCTGACTGACTCCGAGATCAGCAGCGAGGATTATGCGCACGCTCAGAAAGTATGGCGGGAATTCAACATCACCACGCTGGGCGAGTATAGCGATCTATACCTTAAGACTGATGTGCTACTCCTGGCTGATGTCTTCGAGGCCTTCAGGGATGTCTGCCTGAATAATTACCACCTCGATCCAGCCCACTACATGACCGCACCGTCATTGAGCTGGGACGCCATGCTGAAGAACACGGGGGTCCAGCTTGACATGATTGGCGACGTGGATATGTTGATGTTCTTCGAGCGAGGTATTCGAGGAGGACTCACCCAATGCTCGAAAAGGCATGCCCGAGCAAACAATCAGTACATGAGTGACCATGATTCAGCTTCACCGACTAACTACCTCATGTACTATGATATTAATGCCATGTATGCTTGGGCAATGTCGCAGCACCTGCCTGCAGGAGAGCTGAAGTGGGTAGAGGGTGATGTCTCCTCTTTTAACTTCAACCTCCCAGACGATACCCCTACAGGATATGTCTTGGAGGTCGATCTGGACTCCCCGATGCATATTCACGACCGCCATAGTGACCTCCCTATGGCGCCATTGAAAGGCAGGGCTCCCGGTTCGAAGCAGGATAAGATGCTTGCCACGCTAGAGGGCAAGCGTAATTATATAATTCACTACAGGAATCTCAAACAGTATGTAGCAGAGGGCCTGATTGTATCGAAAATACATAGGGTGATACAGTTTAAGCAGTCTCCATGGTTAAGAAAGTACATTGACCTGAATGCAGAGCTCCGGCGAAACTCTCGAAATGAGTTTGAGAAGAATTTCTTCAAACTCATGAGCAACGCCGTATTCGGGAAGACCATGGAGAATGTCCGGAACCGACGAGTAATGAAGCTCGTACATAAGTGGCATGGGAGATATGCGGCAGAGTCGCTGATATCAAAGCCGAATTTCCACAGCACCAGTATCATCGAGGATGACCTGGTGCTAATCGAGCTATTGAAGACGGAGGTCTTCTTCGATAAGCCTATTTACGTGGGGATGGCTATATTAGACATCTCCAAAACCGCTTTGTACGAGTTTCACTACTCGTATATGAAGAATAAATACGGTAAGGACTGTACCCTCTGCTATACGGACACCGATTCTCTGATATATGACATCAGGACTGCTGATATCTATCAGGACATCAGGATGGATATCAGCAGATTCGATACCTCCGATTATAGCCCCGACAATCCCTATGGCATACCGCTAGCAAATAAAAAGATCCCGGGCCTAATGAAGGATGAGAATTGCGGTAAGTAATTGAGTGTTGAAATCGATATGCTTGAAACTAATGTGCTATTTTTCTATTACAGGCCGCATCATGGAGGAGTTTGTAGGACTCCGGGCAAAGATGTATGCGTGCCGAGTGACATCATCTGCGGACACCAAGAAGGCCAAGGGCATCAAAGGGTATGTTGTCAAGAAACACATATCCTTTGCTGACTACCTGACCTGCCTCAACAATGGTGTCGAGATGGTGCACGAGCAGAGCTCTATCCGATCCTTCAACCACCAGGTGTTCACCATCAGGCAGAAGAAAGTCAGTCTCAGTCCACGCGATGACAAGCGTCATCTTCTGCCAGGATCCCACGAGACGCTGCCCTGGGGGCATTATTCGCTAGCGGTCATGGACATTTAGTGTAGTTTTTAATATGTACATGTGCGTGTGTATATATTTTTTATCTATTTTATAGTTCATTTATTTATGTATTTTTACCGTTTTTATTCATTATCTTGTATATTTCTTATGTTTTTATTTATTATCTTGTATATTTTGTATGATTTTATTTATTATCTTGTATATTTTACATATTGTGTGTATATATTTCTGCATTGTATATTTTTTGATGATTTTTCTTTATTTAATATGATGTTCTCTCTATGCACTGTGGAGGGGGTGAATAAAATAAAGTTTTTTACATTGTATTATTATTTTTTATTACCATATAAAATATCCATTACATAGTTGTACAGTACTTTAACATTTCTATAACTACAAGCTACATTCTTATCATTAAGTACATGAAGTCTACAACAATCTCGGGTTTTTAGCAGTTTGGGGCAGGTATCATACTCTTCTAAATTAACAACGTTATCAAAAAAATTACTGAGGTATGCAGCCTTTGGAGCGCCCTTGACATAGACAACATCAACTGGATATCTCCTAAATAAGTTTCCAATGTTGGATAGATTTGAATAACCTCCGCTGTAGGGCAGTCCATGGTGCATCCTCTCCAGCCACACAATCTCTTTCTGACAGCTCCGACTCAGCGCGATGAATGGTTTGGGCGGCTTGAATAGGAATGTCTTTATCCCCTCTCCATCAAATGTTAGAGCCACTTCCTTGGGTGTAAATTCAGGTGTGCAAAAGCCTTGTATATCAACGACCAGCACTCGCAGCGTTGAGGCAATATGCTTGCGTAGAACAGGTTCCAGCATTCTCCCAGCTTCAGCTATGCGCCTCTCGAAACGTAGCCTATCAGCAACAATATGTTTCCACTGTGTATGCTGTACACCCTCATGAGGTCTATACATCAGCGTTATGGGGCATAAATCGAAGCTTACTCTCTTCGGCATTTAAGTGAGTTTTTTAACCTCTCCTGTTAGAGGTCTGTACTCAACGATGCTATCGTACATAATGAGGCTCGAGTAATGAGGCTCGAGTACCGGCAGCAAATGCTGCGGTCGCCTCCAGCTCGATATTCAAGTCGACTGTAGCTGTTTTAATGCTATCATTCTGCTTGGATACGTCAAATAGAAAGATCATTTGATCTCTAAACTGAGTATAATTCAGCATAGGCATAGCATCAGCGCGGTCATAATAACTTTTTTGAAACTCGACATACATATGGTACGCACGCGTGTAATCGCCACCTGCGATATCGAGATTTAAGGCATCGTAAGGATAAGTTTCCGAGTTTAGATGAACTCGAATATTTTTAATATTGCAATGATCAAATCTCGCGCAGTCTACGCCAACATTATTTCTCCTATTTTGCTGCAATACAATACCGATATAGCGAGGCTTCTCAAGATTACTCGAAGTCTTTGCGGGCCAGATTTCTTTTTCAGTCTGTCGTAAAGCTGTAAGTTCACGCAGTTCACATCCGCGAAATGCTACACGAATCGGTGCATTCTTGTGAATATTTTGATAGAGAGCTAATCTATTCGCAGAACTTGGCTGTATATGAGGGACGTGCCATTCAACTTTATTGAGTCTAAGGACAGCTCCGGCAGTACCGGTATAGCAGTTAGTATCAGTGGCAGATCGCAAAAGTATTAATTCTTGCTTGATATTCGTAATCACTAAAGCGCGGATTTATAAGCACAAAAAATCACAAAATAAGCGCTTAAAAATGCATAAAAAAATTACAAAATAAGCATATAAAAAAGCATAAAGATTAGAATAAGCACAAAAACGCAAAAAAAAGCATTAAAACGCATAATATTTTATTATTTTGGAGTTTACAGAAAAACAAAACATAACATAAATTTATAAACAAGAACGGGCTATATATATAAAACAGTTAAATTTAAGGAAAACATATTTTAATGATTAGTAATAATTTCAATGATAACAAATAATTATTGCTCATTTTTAAACGAACTGATTATTAAATGTTTCTCTAAATTTTCAATAGAAAATCCCATCCTTCTGTCACTCAGCACATTTTTTAAGTGAGAAAAACTGCGTTCAACATCTACACTTGTAATAGGTGCGTATTTAAATTTCGGAATAATTGATCCATTTATCAGTAAATCGGTAACGATATCTCCTTTTAAAACTTTTGATATTTTATGTAAAACGTTGAATCCATCATTTTTAGATAAAACTGCGTTGCATTTTTCTAAAATAATTTCTCCTACAGATCCGTGTACGTTTAAGACATCGTTCTTAAAATCTGCAATTATTTGAACCGCCTCCACCAAAGTAGTATTCTTTGCTTCCAGTTTTTTAATAGCTTTGCTTACAAAACTATAGTTGGTTTTGATAAATGCCAAGTTTTGTACAACCCTTTGATCATTTAGAACTTTTTGGCATTCTCTAATTGACTCGGAGACATTTTCGGGAAACTCTAATACTAGCTCCTTAAATGAAACCAAATGGTCGGCATAGTAACAGGCAGCATCTAGCCACGTGCCCCATCTAGTTATGACAGGTGCCGGAGGAAGTGGTACATCAGGCATTCTTTCCCTAAACATTTGTACCCTCAGTGGAGCTTTTAAGAAAATTTTCTTCCCGGTTTTTATTAAATCGTTGACAATTGGAAACTGCATTCTAATTGTTTCGGCTACACGATTCAATCCATGTGCTAAACAGGTGCAATGGATTAATTGCTCATAAAATATTTTTAAATTGGAATATGCCTTCAACATATATGCAGCCGCATCAGAAAGCATCAATAATAATTTATCATTTGGTACAGGGTTTGGCAAAAAAAAATTCGTTAATCCATCATGAACAAATTTTGCAACAGTATTCCCATTTGTTTTCTCTAAGTGCTTGGAACTGATTAAAAATGCGTTGGTGGCGTCGGTTTCGTTTAATTTTCCAATCATTAAATGAGCGATGTACCGACAACATGAATCTGTAGTTTCATCTACACAGAACCATATGTGATTGTTGCCAATTGTCTTTTTTATTTCCTCAATAGTGTGTTTATAAACTTGGTCCACATAGCTTTTGCGAATGGTTGATTCGACAGGAATATGTCTACCGGTGTATTTTTGTAAAAAAGATTTAAACATACTATTATCCAGTTTTTTTAAGGGAATGTTAGAAGATACCATAGTATTGCATAAATCAAAATAAAATTTTTCATTCTCTGTGGATGAACTTGCAATGGACTCGAAAATAGTTTGCTGTGTACTGCTTGCAGTTTTATGTTTTTTTTAATTTTCTAGGTGAACTGTTGTTTTAATATGTTGCGTTATGTTAAATTTTTTCTCGCAGTTAATCTACAACATAATGCATGTATGTCACCTTCTAGCAATAGCAACAAATAAAATAAAACTTACCGGTTTCATACAAGCCTTGCAAATTAATTTTCCGTTCTCATATTTTAATTCCGAATGTCCTCGTATCCATTCATCAACGGAAGGTTTTACTTTTGGCATTTTGTCCAAGAAAATTTAACACTTAATACAGACAGGCACAAGCACAACGCACTGAAGATTGAGATGAATTGTACAGAATTAATAGCATCCCTACACCAGCTGCGTTCTGTGTACGTAAAAATAATAGAAATCACCAACTTTGTTTACCAAATATCACGTACGCTCTGTTATGATTTTGTGATAACGAAGCAGTCCAGTCGGAAGGAAGTAATATTAATACTGATTTCAGTACTAACAATAATGTGCAACGTAATATCGTTTTAAATATCTTAGTATTTAACACGTTGGCTACCGCGCGACTCATGTCGTATAATTAATTTTATAGACCACCGGCTCATATATGAACCAAATACAGTTAATATGAATAATACGTTAAAAAATGAAAAATATGCAAATAAGCACAAAAAAACATGGAAATAAGCACAAAAAATGCACGAAAGAAATTATAAGCTTAAAAACTGAAAATATGCAAATAAGCACAAAAAAAATTTTGCCACGTTACTTCATTTAGAGAAATTCGTATAAATGCAAAGTCATTTTGATCTGCCATTAAAACTTGTGTCTAGCATAATACCTAGAAATCCGCGCCTTAGTAATCACTTTACGATAATCCTCTGCAAATCCGAGCCAGTACTTGAGCGGAATTATAGCGAATAATTTGTTATTATTGACGACAAAGGTTTTCAAATGTCCGGTGGAACACCATCCTGCCATCTCAGCAGCGTTTATATCCTCACCTCGCATTGAGAGCAGCCCTTTGATTGTACTAGTTATGCCAACATTGCGAATTTTATCTACCTCAATGCCATTCAATTCATATCGTACCTCCTCAAATTAAAAACTGAATGCATTTTGAGTAAGAGAAAATTGGATGGGAATACCGCCTGCTCCTGCTGGAGGCTCGACCTCACCGCTAATATAGATGTAGCTATCGTGAGGCAAAGTCAGAATATCCTGCTGCTGGATCGTAATGCGGATTTCATCATAATAGCCGATTTTAAGGAGCTTACGCTTAACAGCAGATGATGTCGCGGCTGCGGTTCTTCGCCTACTACTGATTGATATTGAGCTCGCCCTCGTATTTATACTCCCGAAGCAGATGCCCATGTTAGCGCTGCCTCAGCTCCAATCGAACCAATATTTTCTCGCCTCTAAAGTTAACCGGATCGCCGTTCCTCATCCACTATTCTAATTATTATACTATCGATGCTGCTTGTGTTAATGACGGGCAGATATAATATGTTTCTTGGATCTATATTTATAGCATAGCCCGGATCTACGGCAGGGGAGAACTCGAATAGCGTATGTGATAGCCTGTTATCGTAATACGATCCTGTGATGATGTTGCACTCTACCCTGATGCTCGATACTTTAATTATCTGCACAGGTATATCAGATGTATGCCGTGATTCTGCCTGTAATATATGATCTCCCGAAAACCCTAATAAACTCCCGATAGTGCCTTTATCAGGCGAAAAATCAATGCTGAATATACTTTTAAGCTCGCACTGTAGCGTATTATTATTTGGCTTAAGCGAAAAAATATTATCGGCGAGCTGATCCCCACTGCCGGATAATAACTGCTGCTGCAAGTACGACTCAATATCGCTAATTTCGTATGAGCCTGATGGTATTACAATTTCCTTACCCCCGTTATATATAAACTTATTACACCCTTCCTCAATATTCGGTATCGTATTATATGTATGTAGCCCTATTAAGCCCAAGCAATAAGATGACCTATCATCGAGCTCGATCGGTGGATAATAATCAGCGCTGAGGATGTTAGTTGTACCTTGCAAGGTGAATGTCTGAGACATGACTGAGATATGTCGGTACATGCAGGGCTATTTATACAAAAATTCCAAGCACAAATGACCACAATTATAAGTGTTGAATCTCTGATAGTGGTGTCTATTATATGTGATTTTGCTATCGCTCAGGTAGCTTACAAGTTCCGGGGGCGGGGCCAAATCCCCAAAACTGTCAAAATACTCGACTGATCTGCCGCGCTTTCTATAGGCCACCCAATGCGTACCTTCTCCATCCCTGACGTCCAAATTAACGATTGCTGATTCATTGTAATGAGGTTTTGCGGGTAATGTATCGCGCATGAATACGCCTCGAAAATATTTTATATTTTTAGCATGCTCGTTTAGATCGATGTTTGTGAGGGCGCGCTTGGGCAGCTTAATTAGTTTTTTGGCGCAGCCAGGAATAGACCCATGCCTTTCCGATATGGCTTTAAATATAGCCCCTTACCGTTTTTACCTAAAGCTATAGTTTTAGCGGACGCTCGAGCATCTCCCACCGACTTCACAGCCTTATATATGCCGGCCGCGTCTCCAGCCAGCGAGCCTAGAGCACTAAGTCCGGCGAATATTGGTATTAGCGGCAGGATACCTCCTCTCTTTGGTATTGGGATTATTCTCGGTACGCGGATTTTTTTCTTACCGCCAGCCTCGCGAACGGCCATTTTTGCTGCAGCTAGTGCAACTCGACTCCCCTCCTTAAATGCCTGAGAGCTACCGATTTTACGCTTAAACTTTTTTATAGCCTTTCTAGCCTTCATGACCACCCCACTTCGCATAGCTGTCTTCGGGAGACCCATCCCCATCTTCCTTTTCGCCTTCATCATGTTCGTCACTATCCACGCAGCGCTCTTCTCACCTAGCTTTGCGTTTTGCGACTTGACTCTGGCCCAGGCGGCCTCTTCGAGCTCCTTATCGCCTATATGACGCTCGCTCAAGCTTTTGTTCTGCGAGTAGCGGATGTCCTGTTGTTTACAGGCGCTGTCTAGAGGATTTATGCCAGAATCTCCTCGTTTTAACCTCTTTTCCAACTTTGTACCAGGACCACAGTACTGATAGCCGGGTATGTGTGCCTCGAACGGGAGTGCGTTTATTACTGAATTGATGATGCCTCGACCTTGATACATATTCATCTGAACCTTTCGATCCGCTCGACCCCTATATATATAGCACATCCGCGGTGCAGGAGGTTTAGTACGATGAAGGTCGTCAAGCAGCAACAATCGCTGGAGGTGCTCAATATGGATCAATGGACGGGTGATGGGTTTGAGGCGAGCTTCACAAGACACAGCAAATTGCTACCCAATACAATCAGGGCGCTAGTATGCGGACCCTCTAATTGCGGCAAATCAAACGTCATGTTCTCATTACTGTTCGCCGACAATGGATTGCGATTTGAGAATATCTATATCTTTTCCAAATCGCTATATCAGCCTAAGTATAGAATGCTAGAGCGATTAATGGCCAATATTCCAGAGATAGGACATTTTGCATATAAGGAAAACGAAGAAATAATCGACCCTTCCGAAGCCGAACCACATTCAGTATTTATTTTCGATGATGTTGCCTGTGATAAGCAGGAAAAAATCAGAGAATATTTCAGCATGGGTCGTCACAGTCAAGTCGATTCATTTTACCTCTGCCAGACTTATTCTAGAATACCGAAACACCTTATCCGAGATAATGCAAACTTTATCATGCTATTTAAGCAAGATGATCTAAATCTCAGGCATGCATATGAGGATCATGTTAGTGCCGATATGAAGTTCGAGCAGTTTAAGGCTATGTGTATGGCGTGCTGGGATGGGAGATATTCCTTCATAACGATAGATAAGGATAGCGATATAGCTGAGGGCAGATATAGGAAAGGTCTGGATGAGTTTATATTACTCGATTCGCGCGTCTAGACAGGTTTTAACGTGTTTAAACTTGTCTCGACAGGTCGAAACACTCTCGCTGACAGCTAATTAGTATAAATTACGACCGCATCTGGTAACGCTTCATTGTGAATTCTACCTTGGTACAGTACACATCATGAGCGATTTAATAGAGCGACAGCTGGTTGATATTGAGAATGCGATACGTCGTAAAGTATTTGCATTAAAATTAGAACGCGGTGATAATAGCACGATGCTGGAGCGTCGCTATAAGCCAATCACAGATCCTCTTAAGAAGTTAACCCTGGCTCAGGCTCCAGTGCCGCCGGCAATGCAGGCTCAACCCTTAGTACGACCACCGCCACCAATACAGGCTCAACCCCCCGCACGTTCACCGCCTCCAATGCAGCCTCGACCCGCAGCACGTTCTGCGCTACATCAACCGCCCACATTCAACATATCCTATACACCGACAACTCCTCCAACACGTTCTGCTCTGTTTCAACCGCATGCAACTAGCATGTCTTCACCCATCATACTCCCGCCTTTACAGGCAACACCTGCAACCCCTGTTATACGTTCCACACCGAAAGCAGAAGTACAACGCCATATCGCCAAGCTACAAAAGGCTTCGAGGGATCTAAAGTTTTCGGAGTATGGTAGTGAGGCTGACGATGAGCAGGATATGGATACATCGTCTAGAGGGGATGAGCTCTTACATTTACTGGACGGCATGCTGCCTACACCTAGAAAATATTTCACCATGTTAGTTAGGGGTGATGATAAGGACTTAGATAAGACATTCGGTGTAGTCTATAATCATGGTGCTGGGGGATTTCATCTGGGTAACTCACCTATTAACCCAGATGGGGAGGATCTTTTAGTCGGGCGAAGTATCTATGCGGGGATCCCTGGCCTCTATGATCTGATTTTTAGTAAGAAGCCAAAATCATTTAGCGACACAGATGTAACCAATTATGCTGATATCATCGATAAAACCAAAATCGCATTTTTCAATTTCGATGAAAACAATCGCGTTCGAGTAAATAACTCACATAAATATAAGAAGTTTATCGCACCTTTATTAAAGAGCACGAGGTCGCCAGCTCTAACTAGATCCCGCGCTAAAACTACTGGAGATCTAGGGTTCGACTCTGAGATGCAGTGCGACTTAAAAACCCCCGTACAATACCGCTATTGGGATAAGATAGAAGAGCTGGTGGATAGGCTATGTCTGCTACATGCTGCTAGGAATGCTGGGAATAGCAGCGTCGGTAATGAGATTCTGGCTATTGAAGAGGAGCTCCGCGAAGCTGATATAATTGAATAAAACGGACGACATGTGCGCTACCTGCCCAAATATACGATGAGCGTCGACAAGTTCGGACGTTTCTTTAGAACGGGAGGCACGCGAAAATGCTCTCGAGAACGCGATGGCGTAGGATTTATGCTAACGTAAAGCGGTCATTATGATTTAAATAATAGACGTCTCACACGCATAAAGGAGCCCGCGGATTTGGACGATGCGGCTAGCAGGAGGTTCGTGGAAGATTCTTTGAACAATCTGGAGGCTGATATTTTAGAGCGTGCGGCTAGTGCTGCTCGCAAGAAACTGGCACTTTATTCGCAGGCTGCTGCGCATAATATGCAAAATCTGCAGGAAAATATCGATGCGAAACTATCTGATCTGAAGAAGCAGCAGGAGGAAAAACTGCAGGCTAATGATGCGTCTAATGTGTGGGAGTTATCTATCCTGCAAAAGCAGTAGGAAGATAAGCTGCATACTTATGGCGTTACTATTAATCAGGTATTGGATGCTCTGAGGAAGCAGCAGGAAGAAAGACTACAGATCCATGATGTGATTGCTGTTCGTGAGTTAGACGATCTGAAGAAGAAGAGTGAGGATAGCGATGTAAAGCTGAAAGAGATAGTGTTCACCAGAGTAGAGCAGCTGCGCGAGTTATTTGTTCAGTTGGCGGCTGAGAGAGAAAAACTTCAGGCTTATGGCGCTGCTTTTAAGCAGGAGTTGGATGATGCGAAGAAGCAGCAGGAAGAAAGAATGGAGGCTCAGTATGCGCTTGTTATAGGCGAGTTAGCCGACCTGAAGAAAAAGCGCCAGGATGATGATGTACATTTGCGAGAGCTGATACATACCAAAGTACAGCAGACTATAAGAGAGAGCAGACGTACTCCGGGCGTCACTCCTCGCAAGCCCGTAGCCGCACCTAAATAATGAGTGCTATTAAGAGCGGTATCGTTGATGAGCTCCATAGACCCGCCCGTGTTAACTTTGGGAGAAGGAGGACTGTCATTAAAGGACTTGATGATCTATGGCAAGCTGACTTGGCAGAATTCTCCTTTTACGTTCGAGATAATAAGGGGCACAGATTCATTCTGGTGGTGATTGACTGCTTCTCCAGGTTCCTATGGACTCGACCACTAAAGGATAAAACTGCTAAATGCGTTAGTGTCGCTTTCGCCGATATTTTTCGCGGGCGTCGTACTCCGAAGAATTTGCAGACTGACAATGGTACAGAATTTTACAACTCTACGATGAAGGCGCTGCTAGCTAAATATAAAGTGAATCATTATTCATCCTACACTAAAATCAAGGCATCCATGGCTGAGCGCGTGATACGTACTATAAAAAATAGTCTTTATCGATCGTTTAGTCTGAGGGGGACATATTCGTGGATAGACATTCTCACCGATGCCACCGCCGAATATAATGTCAGGAAACATCGTACTATTGGCATGAGACCCTGTGACGTCACCAAGAAGCATGTACAACATCTTCTAGATACCATTTATTCGCACGTTAAAATGTCCGGTGTGCGAAAGTTTAGTGTTAATGATGTAGTTCGAATAAGCAGGCAGAAAGCGTTATTCGAGAAGGGGTACACGCCAAATTGGTCGGCTGAATTATTTAAAATTAAGCAGGCTCGAAACACAGATCCTGCCTCATATCTGCTCGAGGACATGCATGGGACCCCCATACGCGGAGCATTCTATAATGAAGAGCTGCAGCTGACGAAACATCCTGATACCTACCTCGTTGAGAAGGTCTTGAAGCGGAAGGGCAGCAAAGTCTTTGTCAAGTGGCTGGGCCATGATAATGTATTTAATTCCTGGATAGATAGTACAAATGTATTGTAATATATTTAATTCCTTGATAGAGATGTAACATGATGAGCAATAAATCTGTATTATTATTATCCGTTGTTTTTATTTTTCTCTATTTATTGCAGATGGTTAATAAGACACATAATTAGATATAGGAGATATTTATTTTAAACTTTCATATGTTGACAATATAGCTTCATTATACATGTACAAATATTCTAACATTATTTGTGCTCGAAACAATTTTTTATGTGGAGCTATTAACATCATAATATTATCCATTAAATCTCCAGTATTCATTTTTGCACACGCGCACATCAGACTGTTGTAATAGTCTTTAAATGCGCACTCTGATAAAATATCCAATTTAGAGTCTATTAGTTTTTTAATGCGCACCAGGGTATGTACAGCCTCTTCAGACAGAGCTATCTTGAACTCCCTCTGTTCGATCCACAGTGAGGTCTCTCTATATATGTCGAACTGCTCCATCGAGATGGGCTCTGTCAATCCTCCAATGTCGAGTGCGGTAAACTGCTTCCACTCGTCCGCTGTGAAGAATATGGAGGCGAATGGACCCCATATTTTGACGATGGGTATGAAACCCGCAGTAGGACTTATCCCAATGCTCACATGCTTTGTTTGGGATTTATTGAGTGAGAATGTAGAGCTGCCCAGAAGCGTCTCCTCCAATGTGAATTCTCGGTCAAACCTCTTCATGAGGATATCGATGCGATCCATCTCTTTGTGCTGACATTAAATGACTAAACACTTATTTTTAACGATGCCATCTGCTTGATGATTTCGAAGCTGCGCTTGCGCGTCTCGATCATCCTTTTAACCTCGTCGATTTTACGCTTCAGCAACAACGTCCTATCGCGCAGCTCTCTCTGCATCACTCTCAAATGACAGTTTATTGTTCGACCCCCTGCTGATGTAGAGGCCTCGTGCGATCGCCTTCCCAAACTCATCGCTACTGATGCTGGCGAACTGCTTTGGTAGGAATATTATACCCTGCTCCAGCTCGACCGTTTGCTTCACGCCAAATTTGGTGGTTATCTTCCTGCCTTCGATGATGCGATAGCGAGCGTCCTGCTGCAGTTCGCCGATTTTGATGGTAGCTTTTACCATCCCAATCTTATTCAAGCTGCTTACAAACTCCATATCTGCGAGCAATGAAATACAAACTATTAATTCATGCTGATTCAAACGCTGCATTAAATTACGGTGTGAGGCATCTGCTATATATCCAGGAAAATGCATTTAAATCGATTAAGTTTATACCGCTGCACTAATAATTTTTATTTAAATTGGGGCCCGCGGATATTTAATTTAATATAAATGAGCACTTACCTATTCGAAACTGGCCGGGCACTGGATTATGGCTGTATGTTGAACGGTGAGTTAACACGATAACACTCACTAGGAGATCTGTGCTGGCACAGAGGGTAACACAAGAAACTTGAAGGGCTAGATGTGAGCTTCGACACTGGTCGGAGTAGACTGATGCTCGCGGCACGACGTTTTTCGTTTAAATAACCCTCGCAGGGGTGGGGTGTGGTGGCGTGCTTCTTCACACAGACAGGAATGTTCTAGTCTCGACTTGTTGCGACATCAAGTTAATTGGTGCACGTGCATATTTTGTAAAAATATCTAATCTTAATTACCGGCTGCATCTGTCGTCCATAAATCACTCTGCGCCCTTTACCGCCAGACATCTGTGCACCAGATGTGTTACAGCATCCGCCCCTTATCTTAACATTGACATATTTATTATGTCTGGGAATTTGAGTAATGACTTCCGCCTCTAATGAAGATCAGATTACACACTGCCCGCGGTAATTGATTAATCCGCGAATTTAGAGCGCCAATTTTTCGCAATGTTTTTGCGAGAGGTGAAGTAGAAACCGTGTTGCTTAACTACTAATATAAACAATGATAATCCGAAGAGTTCCGGGCGGTGACATTACTGTGGAATGTTTAAATAAATAAATTCCTTCGAAAAACCATTTTGCATGATGGAAACGTATGAGACGCTGTCTGGTAACGAGGAGTTCTGACAAACCTATTTCCGTTTTCTTGTAGTACATAAAAAATGATAATCCGAAGAGTTCCGGGCGGTGACATTACTGTGGAATGTTTAAATAAATTAACTCCGTCGAAAAACAATTTTGCAGGATGGACACGTATGAGACGCTGTCTGACAACGAGGAGTTCTGACAAACCTATTTCCGTTTTCTTGTAATATTTAACATAAACAATGATAATCCGAAGAGTTCCGGGCGGTGACATTTCTGTGGAATGTTTAAATAAATAAATTCCGTCGAAAAACAATTTTGCAAGATGGAAACGTATGAGACGCTGTCTGACAACGAGGAGTTCTGACAAACCAATTTCCGTTTTCTTGTAGTATTTAACATAAACAATGATAATCCGAAGAGTTCCGGGCGGTGACATTACTGTGGAATGTTTAAATAAATAAATTCCGTCGAAAAACAATTTTGCAAGATGGAAACGTATGAGACGCTGTCTGACAACGAGGAGTTCTGACAAACCTATTACCGTTTTCTTGTAGTATTTGACATAAACAATTATAATCCGAAGAGTTCCGGGCGGTGACATTACTGTGGAATGTTTAAATAAATAAATTCCGTCGAAAAACAATTTTGCAAGATGGAAACGTATGAAACGTTGTCTGATAACGAGGAGTTCTGACAAACCTATTTCCGTGTTCTTGTAGTATTTAACATAAACAATGATAATCCGATGAGTTCTGGGCAGTGACATTACTGTGGAATGTTTAAATAAATAAATTCCGTCGAAAAACAATTTTACATGATGGATACGTATGAGACGCTGTCTGACAACGAGGAGTTCTAACAAACCTATTTCCGTTTTCTTGTAGTATTTAACATAAACAATGATACTCCGAAGAGTTCCGGGCGGTGACATTACTGTGGAATGTTTAAATAAATAAATTCCGTCGAAAATCAATTTTGCATGATGGAAACGTATGAGACGCTGTCTGATAACGAGAAGTTCTGACAAACCCATTTCCGTTTTCTTGTAGTATTTAACATAAACAATGATAATCCGAAGAGTTCCGGGCGGTGACATTACTGTGGAATGTTTAAATAAATAAATTCCGTCGAAAAACAATTTTGCATGATGGAAACGTATGAGACGCTGTCTGATAACGAGGAGTTCTGACAAACCTATTTCCGTTTTCTTGTAGTATTTAACATAAACAATGATAATCCGAAGAGTTCCGGGCGGTGACATTACTTTGGAATGTTTAAATAAATTAATTCCGTCGAAAAACAATTTTGCAAGATGGAAACGTATGAGACGCTGTCTGACAACGAGGAGTTCTGACAAACCTATTTCCGTTTTCTTGTAGTATTTAACGTAAACAATGATAATCCGTAGAGTTCCGGGCGGTGACATTACTGTGGAATGTTTAAATAAATAAATTCCGTCGAAAAACAATTTTGCATGATGGAAACGTATGAGACGCTGTCTGATAACGAGGAGTTCTGACAGACCTATTTCCGTTTTCTTGTAGTATTTAACATAAACAATGATAATCCGAAGAGTTCCGGGCGGTGACATCACTGTGGAATGTTTAACTAAATAAATTCCGTCGAAAAACAATTTTGCAAGATGGAAACGTATGAGACGCTGTCTGATAACGAGGAGTTCTGACAAACCTATTTCCGTTTTCTTGTAGTATTTAACATAAACAATGATAATCCGAAGAGTTCCGGGCGGTGACATTACTGTGGAATGTTTAAATAAATAAATTCCGTCGAAAAACAATTTTGCATGATAGAAACGTATGAGACGCTGTCTGATAACGAGGAGTTCTGACAAACCTATTTCCGTTTTCTTGTAGTATTTAACATAAACAATGATAATCCGATGAGTTCTGGGCAGTGACATTACTGTGGAATGTTTAAATAAATAAATTCCGTCGAAAAACAATTTTGCATGATGGAAATGTATGAGACGCTGTCTGATAACGAGGAGTTCTGACAAACCTATTTCCGTTTTCTTATAGTATTTAACATAAACAATGATAATCCGAAGAGTTCCGGCGGTGACATTACTGTGGAATGTTTAAATAAATAAATTCCGTCGAAAAACAATTTTGCATGATGGAAACGTATGAGACGCTGTCTGACAACGAGGAGTTCTGACAAACCTATTTCCGTTTTCTTGTAGTATTTAACATAAACAATGATAATCCGAAGAGTTCGGGGCGGTGACATTACTGTGGAATGTTTAAATAAATAAACTCCTTCGAAAAACAATTTCGCAGGTTGGAAACGTATGAGACGCTGTCTGATAACGAGGAGTTCTGACAAACCTATTTGCGTTTTCTTGTAGTATTTAACATAAACAATTATTATCCGGAGAGTTCCGGGCGGTGACATTACCGTGGAATGTTTAAATAAATAAATACTGGCGAAAAACAATTTGGCAAGATGGAAACGTATGAGGCGCTGTCTGATAACAAGGAGTTCTGACAAACCTAATTCCGTTTTCTTGTAGTATTTAACATAAACAATGATAATCCGAAGAGTTCCGGGCGGTGACATTACTGTGGAATGTTTAAATAAATAAATTCCGTCGAAAAACAATTTTGCAAGATGGAAAGGTATGAGACGCTGTCTGATAACGAGGAGTTCTGGCAAACTTAAATGCGTTTTCTTGTAGTATTTAACATAACCAATAATAATCCGAAGAATTCCGGGCGGTGGCATTACCGTGGAATGTTTAAATAAATAAATTCTGCCGAGAAATACAAGTTGGCAAGATGGAAAGGTAGTATTTAATTATTTACACATTCCACGGCATGTCACCGCCCGAAACTCTTCGCATTTTAATTGTTTATGTTAAATACAACAACAAAACGCAAATAGGTTTGTCAGAACTCCTCGTTATCAGACAGCGTCACATAACTTTCCATCTTGCAAAATTGTTTTTCGACGGAATCTATAAATTTAAAAATTCCACAGTATGTCCACAGTAATGTCACCGCCCGGAACTCTTCGGATTATAATTGTTTATATTAAATACTACAAGAAAACGCACTTAAGTTTGCCAGAACTCCTCGTTATCAGACAGCGTCTCATACGTTTCTATCTTGCAAAATTTTTTTTTCGACGGAATTTATTTATTTAAACATTCCACAGTAATGTGACCGCCCGGAACTCTTCACATTATAATTGTTTATACCCCTCTGGCCTTATTCTTACAGACATCATAGAATCCCATAACCTGGTAGTCCTAAATGACGAAAATCCCAACCGCCTCAATCCCCCCAACTCTCCCAAGTATCATTGACCTTTCATTAGTTTCTGCCCCTCTCGGTTTAATTTCCGAATCCTTTACCCTGTTAGATACCTGTGGAAGTAATCACTTCCCGGTCATTACTCACATTAACTTGGCTCAACCCCCTTACCAACCTCCCCCTGCCTTTTGCCCTCTCCCAATCGGTAATTTCACCTCTCCCAATCCGTAATTTCAAGCTCGCTAAATGGTCAAATTATGCATCTGAGGTTGACAACGCTCTATCCGATCATATCTCTTATCCCTCCTTTATCCGTCTTCTTAACAATGCCGGCGACCGTTTTATCTCCCAATCCTCCCCCTCTTGAAATTATACATACTGCCCCTGGTGGGACAATGACTCCACCAAAGTTAAGGCTTCCTGTCAGGAAGCTGTAAAAAAAGTCTACAGTACTGGCACTACAATTTCTCTCATTGCAGCCAAAAAGGCTATTGCCCTCTAAAAAAAAAACTTTAAATCTCAAGAAAAGACAGTCCTATATTAATTTCTGTGAAAACCTCTCCAGGTCTACACCTATCTTTGAAGTCTGGTCAGCTGTCAAAATCTTTAGGAAATCCTTTACCCCAATTTCCCCTGCTCGCAGTAATCCTGACTGCTTGAACACATTTTTCACCAATCTCACCCCCTCCCCCCATTGCTTCGTTGAACCCCTCAATAAATTCCAGTTTTTACCCCCTACCCTCTTCTTTCCTTTCTTCCAATTTCACGTATGCCGAATTAAATTCTATACTTAAAGCCCACAAAGACTCTAGCCCGGGCATAGACCGTATCTCCTACTCCATACTACAAAATCTCCCTCTATCAGGTAAACTTATCCTTCTTAAGTTCTTTAACTCCTTCTTGCTCTCTGGAACCTCCCCACCATCCTGGAATGAACAAATCATCTGCCCAATCCTGAAACCCGGTAAATTCCCAACGATCCATCCAGCTACCGCCCGATTGTCCTCTCGTCCTGCGTCCGAAAAGTCTTCGAACATATTCTCAAGTCCAGACTTGATTCGTGGGTGGAGAGTAATAATATATATCCTCCCTCCCAGTTCGGCTTTAGAAAGGGGAAGGGAACCCTCGATACTTTGACCAAACTCTCCTCAGACATCCATTCGGCTTTGCTCTCCTCCACCGTTGCTGTCTTTTTAGATATTTCCACAGCCAAAATCCAAAATGTATTGCGTTTAACAAGGCCACATATGCGTGTTGTGTGTGCGTGCGCGTGCGCGTGCGCGTGCGCGTGCGCGTGTGCGTGTGCGTGTGTGTGTGTGTGTGTGTGTGTGTGTGTGTGTGTGTGTGTGGCGGTGAAAGAAGGGGAGGCGGGTTGATGAGGGCGCATGTCAACGGAAATTAACTTATTTTGGATAGATAAATGAATAGACGCGAGTTTGAATGAGAATCGGATGATGTTAATTAAGTAATGGTTAACTATGTGAATAAATGAGATATGTGAATGAAACGAGGGGTCTTATGAAGTCACAGGCATGAAATACGGTTTTCCCTGATCGTGCTAAATTAGAGGTGCCATTATTAGCGGTTCGTGCTGACAAACGCGGGATTACGGCTAAACTAGCTTTCCAGGGGGCCGGTTGTCCCCGAACGTAAATGCCGGGAATATGACGAGTGCTGACGGCGGGTTTTGCCCCGAAATCTGTAGAAAAACCAGTGAAAGGTAATTAGGGTAGACCATGCCGGTGACAATACGTACTAACATACTTATCTTGGGATAGTACGCCTCGTGGCCGCAACGCACTTCCGGCTTAAGTTAAGCCGGCGCGTGCGCCATCACGTGTAGCGTGACGTCGACGGTCTTAGGACCTCGTGGGTTTAGGCTATAGTGTCTATCACTGTTAATCACCTCATCTATTTAATCATCTAGCATTTAAGAGTTCAGCGCAATCGCGTTCGCGTGGCCACCGGAAGACGCAATCCCGTAGTTCCGCTTAGGAACGCTTAGGAGCGTATCAATAAATTTTGTGTACCCATTGTTTTCTTGTTTTGTGGAGTACACAACAACCTATTCACCAGGGGAGGAGATATCTGGGTAGCGCCCTTAACCCCCTCCCCCTCTCCACTGGACTAGCCAGGTCCGCCCTTGGTGAAGGTGTTGGCGAGCCCAGTTCGCTCGCCCTGTCAAGATAGAGGCCCATCTGGCCCTATCCTCATTTAGCTGCCCTACCCACTATGCAGGTAGAATATTGGTGTGGCAGATTTGGTCCCCAACGTCTGGCCCTCCCTTTTTGAGATAAGCCCTTTTTGAAATAAGCCCTTCAAGTACATATTATGTTTAGTGGCATATATCAAAGTAACTCTTTTCTTTGTGTATACCGGCCTTCAGCGTAAAACCCTTTAGGCATATTAAATTTGTGATGTATAATTGTATAAATTGTATGTACTGCCTATGCGCTACTTTATTGTAAAGTTAGTAGGGATGTTGCTGATGCGAGTCGACTATCATAACATAAGAACCCTTTAGAGTGGAGGTCGCAGTTCGGAGTTTTTGTTAATGAATTAGCAATACAATTCATTCAGTAAATTTTTTTGTTACTGCCGAGAATGTAGGCATTTGGTTTAAACCTCGGGCGAGATTAGTTAAATTCTAGAGGTTTCCTAAATTCCGTGGATTTCATTATACTTCCTTCTATTATACTTAGTGCGAATTGTGTTGAGGAATTCCACGCAAGTTCATTCAGTTTGTCGTGTTTTACTGCGGAACGCTTAAAAACTGCAACGCGTATTTGTTATTGTTGTGTATCGCAACGTTGCTGGAACGCGGGTGGTCGTGCTGGTCACATTCGGTCCAAGTTTTCTTTTCTCCTATTGTTATTATTGTGGTCGTTGATATCCAAAACGTAGTCGTATTGGCATTAAGTAATTATTCTTGGTAATTATATTGTTTTGTGTTGTGAAGGCGATACTACAGTCATGTCGACGCCTCGTATCCAAGTCGGTCGTCTTAGCAAGGACGAAGTGACCTATGAATTGTCGTGTTGGGGTATTAAGGAAGATGCTCCAGTGGAGCGATTGCGACAGTCCCTTCGTGGATTCGTTCGCGCTGAGCGCGAGGGTCACGCAATCTCTCGACCGACTTACACTGTAGAGTTCGCGACCGACGCGACTGCGCTGATTGATAAAATAAAAGAGTTGCGTAAGGCGGTGGGCGAATTTTCAGATAGCTCGAGTAGTCCTGACTACCGGAAACTTATCGCAAAATTAACGTGCGCCGTGAATCGCGCCAACAGATGTTTACCGACAAAAAGCGAGGAGACCGCGCGACGCGCCATGTTTTTGTCGGACTTGATGGCTTTATCGACGGAACTCCGCTCTAAGACTCGATCGTTAGTTCGCCAGTCCACGAGAATTGAATGTCGACAATGCCTCGAGGTGGCGTTTAATATAGTCTAAATCGCCAGTAATTTTTTCTATGTTTTCACGTTAGTTTTTGCACAATTGACTGAACTTCCGCTGATAATTCGGAAGCCATTATGAATTCGTTGATTGTTAGTTGATGTTTACGAAAATTGGACTTACTCTCTACCTCTGTAGAATGTGCGGTCCGCGGTTCTCGTCGCCTGCAGGACCGTGTCCGATTCTGATGTGATGTCGTCGGGCAGGACTACACTCGTTCGGTAGTTGTGCTGTCTCGAAGATTCCCCTGGTGTGGAAATTCTGCGGTGCTCGTTGACTGCAGAGCTTGTTGTGGTGCGGAGATCCCAAATCTCGTTCGATAGGTATTTCCGGCGATGAACACTTGGAGTTTTTGTTGCTCGCGCTCGGCAACAACAAACTGATTCTAGTTCAAAAAACTCTTTTAAAAAAACCCGGTTTCGAAGGACCAAAACGTTGAGTGGAATAATTAATTCAGACTCGAATTACAACTTAATAAGATTTATTCACTTATATTACATTTGCGGAGGAGTGACGCGATGTGTTGCCTTCGGCTGGCCAAGTGAATTTGCACTTCCTCTCGATGGTAATTGTTGGCGGGATGACAGGGTGAAATTCCGAGAATTCATGGCCGGGGTGCAGCTTGACCGATCCTAGGTGTCTAATCCTATAACAATGCATCCAGGAAAACCCCAGACGTGACGGTCCTCCTAATTATCCTGGGCCATCCCTGATTATGGCCATAAACCTTTTATGACGCGAATGGCGTCAACAATAACTTAATTTATTCATTAATTTCAAAATATAATAAATACGCATATTGAACATTTTAGAGGCAATGTTAATAAATGAGAAAATGTTTTCAACATTTATTTGGTAACTATACAGGGTGAGTTCTTTTTCATTTTAAGCATTGGGATCTCGGAAACCATAAGACATAGAGATTCGGTTAAATTAGAAAAAGGAAAGAAATTGCTTTTTAAATGTGTCAGTAATGTTTTATAACCTTAAATTTTATAGTTACAAGTAAAGTATGCCTTATTTAAATATAAATTTTAAAAACACAGAATAAGTCAATCACATATAACCATCTTATAGCGTGAACTAACTGAACGCGGTTTGTATTGCACACCATAAAAAAATGCTTACGAATATCATTTGCTTGCTAAAAGTTGTGCCCATTTATCTATTAATCGCTACTTCCGCGATTTCGTGAAATAAATCGTTTTTTCAAAGGACACTTGTATACTTGTTTAATAGTTTGTTAAAACATTTTTTCTTCAAACGTCAGAAAATTATGTCATTATTTAACTCAGTTGACTTGAAAAATGTCACATTTCCGCCAGCATTACCATAGCGATTTTCAGAAGTAAGCCAACACTTGAACTGTCTGTAAAAATAAAACTTACTAAACTTGAGTAAGAAATGTATCACTTATACAGCGGCTATTAGCCGCGTCATGGCGGCTGAAGGTAGTGCTTGCAAGCGTTGTAAATATCCGGTGTCTAATGGTGTTACTTGTGCGATTTGTGGAAGTATTTACCATGACAGATGTGGTGACAAAGTAAAATCTGCACAAGTGTGCAACGAGGGCTTGTTTGCCTGCTGTGAGGGACTAAACGGTCCCGAAGTCTTGGCACCTAAGCTACAACTAATGGATGCCGAAAGTTCTTTCTATGACGTGGATGACCCCGCCGTTGACGAGGTTAGTGTCTTGAAGAGAGATAATATGTTTCTTAAAGTAATTCTGAACCATAAGAATGTACTAATTGGTTCTCTGAACATGCAGATCAAACTTCTTAATGAAGAAGCAAATAGATTAAAAATCTGCAGTAGATTGGAGCCATCTAGCTCTGCAAATGTGCAGTTCAGTAAAGCAACTGTGAAGAAATCTTCCAAACGTAAAGTTTCTGAATGTGCCAGCGGCAATGCCACAAACAGCGCAAGCACTGAGATCATTGTAGGCAGGAATGCCACCGACATACCAATCACCGAACGATCGTGCATTGGAGTGCAAAAAAGATCGTGCGAGCCACTCGATGGACTGGGACAAGAAACTTCTGAAGAAGTGAACGATAAGACAAGGCAAGAGATGTGGTCCACAGTAGTGAGGAAAAAGACCTCAAACAAAGCGAGCAATAGGAACTCTAATAAAAGCCCGGCTATTATTGGTGTGTCAACCAATGAAAAGGAAGTTCCCTTAAAAGCGGCCCCTAAATGGGCTTTTATCTATGTGTCAAGGCTCGATCCCTCCACTAAAGCTGAAGACATACTGAACCATCTCCAGCATAAATTCCCGGAAGTAACTTGCGAGGAACAGGAATCAAAATTCCCACAATATTATAAATCTTTTAAGTCTCAGTATATCTGCACAACTACAATGATGCGACTAACCCTGAGCTGTGGGCGAATGGTACTTACATCTCCAGATTTTTTCACAGGAGAACAGTAGAAAAAATACAGAGATAATACTTTTCCATCAAAATGTTAGATGTTTAGCGAATTGTGTAAATGAAATCATTTACCAAACCAATCTTCTAGAAAATTGCTGTATTATTGCAATAACGGAACATTGGCAATCGGGCGCACAATTGCAATATATCAAGATTGGAGGATACAAGCTAATTTCGGCATGTTGTAGAGAAGAAGGACAGCATGGTGGGGCCGCAATCTACGTCTCTGAGGCGATCACGTCAGGTTTAGTGATATCCCATCTCAACAATCTCAGTGAAATTGGTGTTTTTGAATGTGCCAGTGCTGAGACAGTTGAATCATGAAACAATTGTTATAGTGTGCATTTATCGTCCACCAGACAAAACAACTTTTTTGCAGTTCTTAGACAAATTAGGCTCGGTTCTGGGCTACCTTTTCGATCGCAATTTACTCATCTTTATTGTCGGTGATTTTAACACTGACATACTGAAGCTGGATACCTGCGAAGAGAGTAAACTCTTTGTTAACCTTATTTTGTCTTTTGGTTTTAAATTACTAATCAAAGAACCTACTAGAGTTACTCATTCAGCGTCCAGCTGTCTTGACAATGTCATTACAAACTGGTCTACCAATGTCACAGTCAAAGTCCTTAACACCAGTATATCGGACCACTACGCCCAGGTAATAGTACACAATACAAGGTGTGAAAATAAAGCAGTAGACTCTTATGCAAATACCAGATTATTCTCTCGCCATGCCCTGTCAGTATTTGCCTCTGATATGACGGGGGAAACCTATGATACTGTTTATCAATCAGGCGATGTTAACTCAAAGATGCGCAGGTTTATGAATATTTTTTTGCTGTACTTTGACAAACATTTTCCTGTAAAACGTCTGAAAATGAAATCATCAAGGTTTAATTTTCAATTTACCACAGAGGACGTGCGCGAATGTAAAAATTTAGTAAATTGGCTGGAAGTAATGGTAGCACATCGGCCAGATTATAGAGATTTACTTGCAGTGACGAGACATAATTTCAGTAATCTTCTTAAAAGCGCTCGTAACGAATTTTATAAAAAAAATTATAGATAACTCCAACAATAAAAGCCAAGCCACGTGGAATGTCATTAGAGATATCACGGGTACTGACACCAAAAGAATCCTGCCGGATAAAGAGTCTCTCCAAGTATTAGCTAATCATTTTTCAACAGTTTTCACTACTAGTGTAAATAGTATCGCGCCAGACATACCCAATGAACCATATCAGTGCAATATAAATATAAATATGTCAACGTTCTATCTTTTCCCCGTAGATGAAGCTGAACTCAAATCAGTAATAATGAACATGAGCAACAAACGCAGTAGCGGGTATGACAACATCCCTATCTGTGTAATTAAGGAAGGGATTGAATCAATCGTCACTCCACTATGTCACCTAATTAACACCTCTTTCTGTGATGGAATTTTCCCGGAGAATTTGAAACTTGCTTGCATTAAACCTTTACATAAAAAAGGAGACTCAAATAATTTTGATAATTATCGCCAAATTAGCCTATTAACAACCTTCTCAAAAATCTTTGAGAAGGTCGTATGTAATAGACTAAATAGTTTTCTGCTGAAGCATCAGATTTTCAGTAAATCTCAACATGGTTTCCTTAAGGGGAAGAGCATAGATACAGCTTTGTTTGGATACATCACGACGCTTCTAACTGCGCTCGATGCCAATAAGTTGGTCTGCGGCGTATTTCTTGACCTGTCCAAAGCTTTTGATTGCATTGATCATAATATTCTACTGGAGAAGCTTGAAGCATACGGTGTTCGGGGCATTGCGAATCAATGGTTCCGTAGCTACATGTGCAACCGAAGGCAATTCGTGCAACTTGATAAAGACGGTGCTACGGCCCGATCCAAGATAATGAGCTGCAACAAAGGTGTACCACAAGGAAGTATTCTGGGACCGCTTTTGTTCGTAATATTTCTAATAGACTTACACAACACATGTGAAAAGCACGAAATCATCTCCTATGCGGATGATACAAATCTACTAATCAAAGGTCGAGATTTTGTACAATTAGTAAATAGGGGAAATGATCTTTTCAAGGGAGTGAAAGATTGGTTTATAAAAAACAATTTGCTTTTAAACAATAAGAAAACAGATTGTATTCTATTTAAATTTTCCGAACATGTCGTTACACCATCAAATATTAACTTGGATCAGAAAAATGTCAAATTAAGTTCTAGTTGCAAATTCCTAGGGATCATTTTAGACGATAAACTTAAATTTAGAGATCATATAAATTGTCTTCATGGTAGGCTTAGTAAGGTTTTATATTTCCTAAGAGTTCTGTCGAGGTACAGCAATAATTCTAATGCGGGGACTGCTTACTACGCGAACTTCTATTCCATATTCAAATATGGCATCATTTTTTGGGGTTCTTCACCTGATATACAGAAGCTATTTAAACTGCAAAAGCGAGCCATTAGAATTATTTTTCGCAGGAACTATTTTAGCTCTTGCAGGACGGTGTTTAGAGAGAATAATCTGCTCACATTACCCGCCATATACATATACGAATGCATTAAATTTCTAACCAAACATAGGGGTGAATTTCCTGAAATGTTTCCAAAATATGCAGATCGTCGACGTGTTGATTTCACTTTGCCTGCTCACAGAACAACGGCATTAGAAAAAGGGCCTCACTATATGTGTCTAAAAATTGCCAATCACCTCCCGCGGATCATCAAACCGAGAATGGTTTGTAATGACAGTGTCAAGAGGGATGTTTTCGCTCTCCTATGTGCGTTGGAGCCATACAGCTAGCATGAGTATTTCTCAGAAAGGCTTTAATGGGCCTTTTCTGCTACTGTAAATTATGACGCAATTTTCTTCCATATATGTATTTTGCATATGTTTGTCGAAATAAAGTTTGTTTATTATTATTATTATTATTATTATCTCTGTGGTAGAGTGTTCGGTCCAAAGTCCATACATGTTGGTTCGAGACAAGGGCGGTAATGTATTTTTTTTTTAAATGAATATAGTAACTTAATTTACTCATAAATTTCAAAATATAATATATAAAATAAAATAAATAATAAATAATTAAAATTTTAGAAAAATAATATCTATAATAAATGATATCTACACCATTCTTGGTCAACTGGGTCAATTGTTACCAAATGTAACTTTGTTTCGTACGGTAACTAGATGCATTCTGCAAATTTAAAGATTTTGTAATGTAATATTGAAAATATTGTGCCGTGTAAAATAGAATAAAACTGACTACCGAAATAAATAATAAAAAATATAGGTTGCCCTTTAAAAATAATATCCTTGACGTCATAACTTTAAAAATAAATGACGCCACAAGATGAAAATGGTAATGCTAATGGTAATATAACGACATTTAATTACAATCGCCACACCTCTTCAAGTTATTTTGTAAGAAAATTAATATTAACGGTGTTGTCGAATTTATGCGTTACTTTCTTGGTAGGTATACCCGCAGGTTCTTTTCAAACCTGTATATGACACCCGAATCCAAATACATCCAAAAAATGTGTAATTTCTGTTTGGGGTAATTGGAGAATGAACGGTCGGGCATTGTCGGATACGCGGGCGCGTGTCGCCTACCCATAAATTGCTCGGAAAGAACCTTATTTTGACAATGCAGACCACAGATTATTGGCCCCGAAAAATCCACAAAGGAAATTCGGGTCTGAATAGGGTAGAGATTTTGTCACGTCCCCATTTGCGGTTCGTTTCCATTTTTAAGCGAGTTGTGGGCGGCGGCGGGTGGTGTCGTGGGGCAGCTGTAGCGCAGGCTATTGTTCGGCGGCCCGTAGTGTCGTGATTTATAGTATCAATTCGACCTGTAATTATCTCCGCGGTGATTATACAGCCAACTAAAACCGCGGATTGCCTATTATCCTGTAATTATTCTATTGAAATTCTATTGTAATTGCTCGAAGCGATTAGAACGCCAATTAAAACCGCGAATTAAAAGCGCGAATTAATTTAATCAAAATCTTTACTCGGGGTGAAGTGGAACTCTCACAGCTTTACTACTCACTAGATTTTCCATATGCTAATTGATGAACAGTACACTAAAAGCTTTAAGAATGTAAGAAGCTATTGAGGAGCGGGTGCGGGCTTGGATAGTTTCCTGGTAAGTAAAATAATATACCAATAGGAGGACATCACACTAAAATATTTAAGAATGTAAGAAGCTATTGAGGAGCGAGTGCGTGCTTGGACCTTTTCCTGGTAAGTGGAATGATGAAACGAAAAAGAAAACCATATAACAAGAAGACAAGTAGCAAACTCTAAGTTGGTGATCTGCAGTAAAACGATAGACAGAGGCAATATGAACCAAATGTTGAAAGAAACTGTGCAATAAAAAAATAACTAACAATATACAAAATTACTGAACGGGAATTCAGAGACCAGGGAACTAAGGCATTCGATGGTTTACTAAAGAATGCGTTAAAGGAGTAGACTAGAAAAAATACTGGAGAGGAAGTTATAACAGAAATACAGAAGAGAATAGTCAGAACAAAAAAAAGAAGCTAAAAAGATATGCAGGAAAAACGAAATTTTACAACGAAAACAAATTCAAGACCATTTAGAAAAATCAGAAATAACGCAATACTAATTATACGAAAATAAAAGAGGAAAACTGATAGGGAATGAATTTGAAGATGAAAGCAATACTTCCAAATCAGTTCTTCCTGGCAGCCATGTGTTGATTGTAGGATAAACTAGTACTGCCTAGCATAAACCAGTTTGGCCTATCGCGTTGCGAATTACCCGGTTTGACCTAGGCAAAACTTGTGTGTGTCCTAAAATCGGGTTTGGCCGGTAACATGTACAATATACAGGGTATCCCGTGACATACCTGCCATACGTTAAGGGTGTAATTCCTAGGAAATTTTAAGTCAAAACCGTCTTAAGAAGCAATATGAAAAACTCTTAAATTACAGAAATACTGGCATTTTAAATTTTAAGTAAGTTGTGTTAATTGTTTATTTCACTTAAATAAAATCTAGTTAACTATAAATTTATTATGACACCCTGTGTGTATTTCTCAAACGTTTTATCCTTGAGAGATTACCTTTTACTAATTATTATTTAATTTTATTTCGAATTTAATTCATCAATTGTCGTTCCAAGAAACTAATAGTACATAGTTTTGGGTGTCTCAATCTGGTAGATAACTTATCATGTACTTTTGAAGAAAAAACATTTCAGAGATAATAACCCTGAATAGATTGTCAATTGTCAATTATTGGCCATCTTTAATCTTTTATTGGCATATGGCAGATAACTTATTTTAGACTTTGAAGAGATCAAGGCTTCGTGTTTCACGTTAAGATCAAATATATTATCGCAACTGTTACTGATTGGCTGATAGGTTAGAATGCTTGCTTAGCATGCACAAAGACCTGGGTTCGACGCAGTTCAGGTACAGGTACAGGTAGTACATTTGTAGTGAGAAACTAGTGCCATTCGCCGTTGGGAGCTCATTAACGGCGCTCTAGAGATCGGGTGCCAATTTTTAGAGTAAGAAGCCCTAACTCAATACACACATTTACACAAATCACATGGCCGAATAACCCACGTTGGTCGATAGCCAGTTAGGAATAATATCCCTAACAAAATTCAGTCACTACTACTACTATTTTTTTATGAATCCAATAAACGACGCTTGCGTTGATTTTGTTGTACATCTATCCGGTAGATCAGTTATCCTTAACTTTTAACATACCATCTCTGAGAGTACTAACAGTTGTTTTTTTATAGATATTACCCTTAATGCTAATTTATATTTCGTATTTAATTCGTGTATTATCGCTCAAAGAAAGGATGAATTCATCGTTTAATGAGTATATTCGTTCGGCAAATAACTAATATAGAGCTTTGTAGAGATCAATACTGTGGGTACTCATTGATGAATTCATTACAGATATTGTTTCAAATGATTGTCAATTAATTGATATTAAATATTTATTTTGTATTGAAATCATGTATTTTTGACCAAAAAACGCTCTTTGTGGTTTCTTTGGTATATGTATCTGCTAGATAACTATCCTGAACTTTGGAGGGAGAGGGTTTACGCCTGATCTGATTTTCTAGCACTAATTTATATTTCGTATTTAATTTCTGCATTTTTCGTCACAACAACGATGAATTCATAGGTTAATATGGACATATCCGGCAGATACGTACTCTTCAGCTTTGAAAAAATCGCGCCTGAAAGTGGTATCTATAATTTAAGGTCGACCAATGGTTTTGTGTAAATTTGTGCTTTTTCTTACATCTTATTGGAATTTGAATATGATGTATAAAAATACTAAAATAGAAATTAAGAATTAAAAAAAAAGAGGATAGACAAGCAAATGAAAATTACCCAAGAATAAAAAAAGGGATCTAATAGGCAAGGTATTGCAAGATGAAATCAATACTTTGGGGAATTACTAAGCGAGAGAGATGGCCACGCTAGGGAGCAAGAACAATAACAAAGTGTAATCTAGCTAATGAAAAATAACAACAGTGTAGAATACATAATGTTTAGAAGGTTGACACCAACCGTATGGACACTTTTACTACATTGAGATATGCTATGGTAATAGAAACTAGCATTAGTAGAACTATAAAACTGCAACAAAATATGTAGAATACATCTCTAGGCACTAAAAATGTAATGCCTAGTTCCTGTAATATGAGATACTATTATAGATCAACTTGTAAAACCAGATGATTGAAAATTTCCTGGTTCACAAATATGTATCAGCAATATGCAATATTCGATTTAATTTGCTCTTGCGTACAACTCGTTATTTTTACCTGAAAACAAATTCAGTCATCATATCGTACGCTGATTCGCAGATAAGATACACAGAGTGCTTATCTTCTGCGATAACAAAACATAAATGTAATCATTGATTCCAAACGTGAGTTTTGATACTTGTTCAGTAAGGTAGAAATCGATGTCTGAAAACATGTTCCGAATACCAGAGACAAATAGTGATAATTTCAGCCAAGACGGAGCATTGGAATACCACTCTATGGGTAACTCTATGTATGAATAACTGAGGGTATTCTCATCTTGCACAGTTGTATTTTCAGAGTCCAGTACTCCAGTTTTGAGAGAAGTTGAGAGCAATGAATCCATTGCAACTATTACTGTGCAGCCATTTAATAATGGTAAGCTACGTAACATATTTTTCTAGCTAAAAGGGGGATAACATTTCTTATCTTATGAAAATTATAACAATACTATTAGTTATCATCATGACAAGGCTTCGATTAATTGGAGTCTGGCTTCATTTCTGCATATTTCGAAATATTGAAAAATAAATATATATAATGTAAAATTGTACAATGAATACTCATTTTTTATTATTGGTATATTTAAACTGAGCACTAATTGTAATTACTTGTATTTCTTTGAATCAAAGCAGTTACCAGAAGGCCAATACCGATTGCAACGATTGATTGGCAGAGTACCCTTAATTCACAAATGATACCTGGTCGAGGCATAGACTTTCTTGGTGGAGTTGAACAACTATATATACAGCAGACAGTGGAATTGAGTGACTGTATGTAAACACGGTTTGATGATAGTTTACTAAATTACATGAATCCGTAGTAATGGCCAGCATTGAATCAGAAAATAGATACACAGTCAAAGTGCCTCATGGAGAAACACTGTACTATGCCAGTGAAACTTCGTCTGATAAACAACGGATGTTTTGCGGATCAAATCGGGCATTCTGTATGCGCTTGTACGACCACACCCAACAAGAAGCACTCTGTTTCAAAAGAGGATTGGGTTGCTCAGGATTTTCGCTGTCAGTCTGCAGGCAGGTAATAACGCTGTAAGACATTTAATTTTATTTCTCTAACTTTGGCCCGTTTACAGAATATGGACATCTTCCTGCCAGGTGACCAATTAATCGGTCATGTAAAGCAGCAGTTCAGTTTCTCAGTTCCATCGTTTACCATTTACAATCATCTCGGATCTGTTCTGTACAGAATTGAAGGTCCTGCCTCATGGGGTTGTTTTGTAGGATCTAAGGAATCACACTTTAAGGTATTCAATACATAAATACCAAATTCAATTCGAATTGAACTTACTATACTTGTATATCACTTATTTGTACTACGCAATACTGATGCAACTGTGGTATCAACTGGTTACGGTCACTTTTAAGTGTTGTTCATATACATGCAATGCTATTGAAACGAGATAATAATTAATTAGCAAAACAAATAATTCTCAGATATATTCTGGCGATGGTTTGACTCAACTGGGCAGTATTAATCACGTCTGGGATCAGGTAAACAGCGCATACACATTAGCTCTCCAATTTCCAAGCAGACGAGATGATAGTAGGAATAAATCACTATTATTAGGAGCTGCATTTTTACTGGTATTTATTTTAATTTATTTATTTTTACTGGTTATTATTATATATTTACATAGAATTTATTAAATATTGCAATGACAACTTAAGTGATTCGATAAGATAATAGTAATACATTGTTTTTTTTTACTAATCTTACACAAAACTTATAATAAATGTCAATGCCAACCTACATATTTCTGTAAGATAAGTTGTTCAGATTATTTTTTATGTTAAAATATCATGACTCAATTATATTTTCATATAATCATCTTATCTTGAATGAATGAGATAAAAAGTGTGTCATCATTTCCAACATTATAAAAATATAAGCCTTTATTCTAGGAATACATGTACTTTGTCGTGGCGAAAAAATCGAAGTGCTGCTAGTCTGCTTACGATATGTAGTTTAGATTGTTAACGTACATATTACCCCCACATATGTTCATTTATTAACTTTAATAAATAAATGTGTATTTTCTGAACTGTACATTTTAGAATTTTATAATTATAAATAAAGGTGATTGTTTATAAGAATATACGTAGGTTGTAAAAAATAAATAACTAGAGTATCAAATCAAAGAAAAAAATCAGAGTTTTTCGTGTAAGAGTTGTTAATAAACTTTTTTGACTGATCGAAGTGCTAAAATTCGAAGGGTGAGATTTCAGGTTGAGATAAAGGTGTATGTGTGACACCGGGTAGCTCAGCGGAGAAAGGAGGTAGATCACGAAAATCTGGGAACAGAAAAAAACTTGTTAGAATACGATATTTATAGAAAGGGGATTCTCGTGCTCTCGTTAGCGTGGGACGTTACTGTGCAGGCGGCGCGAGAAAGTGTGCACATATTGGATTGCGAGTGCGGAAATTCGTCGCTATGGCCTCGCAAGTCGATCGACAACTGAACACGAGCCTGCCGGCCACCGATTAACTGCTTTAACGATGTAAGTGTTATCGCACGAGCTCCAGTATCGCGTGAAGGTGATGAACTCAATGCGGGAGTCAACTGGATACCACGAGGCATCCAGAGGGGTCAAAGACCATCCGCAGATGTTTTCGGCACGAGTTCAAATAAAAGACTGATCTAAAGGACCGACTAACAGATCCCCCACGCGACGCAACGCTGATAGAGCAATGTTGGCATGTATGAATCAGTGCAGAAAGTGCAGCCTATATCATGTGTAATGTGAAGTTTTTGTATTTCGAGTCATTACGATGATTTTTATCACGAACAGAACAGCTTCCGGAATGATTTACATAATAAAGATGATTAGCATATGAAAAGTTAATAACGTTATAAGTAACATTTTGTAATATTTTACTAATCGACACCAATATTGTTCAAATAAAAGTTTGGTGACGTTTAAAATGTATTAATATTTGTGAACAGTGTTATAACAGTAGTATGTAGTAAAAGATATCGCAATAATTGTTATGTTTTTAGGCAATATAAAAAAGCCGGTATCATCCGAAAACGCTCGTTAGCACAGCTTTTCTCTTGGCGATTATCTGATATATCAAGTTTTCCAGTTATAAAGCGAATGGATATCTATTCCCAATTTTAGGAAGTTTTGGAAACTAATAAAGGTGTAAAATCAACCATAATTACACATCAAGCAATTTTATTGTACTACAGTAGAACAGCTTTTAAGTAATTTCTATATGTAACATCTGGTTATCTATTTCGGGACATCTTTACAATTAATTCTCAAGTTTTAAAGATACCCGTCATATTTTTTAGCTTCATTTAATCTTAGATCTTAAGTCCTGTCATTTAGGCTATTAAAATATTTGAAATATGTATTCATTAATTGCGGGTTGGATTTGAATTAATATAATGAATTTCTTCGGTTTCATCGGGTATTAGTTTTTCTACGTAATCTTGTATCGGAGTTAGACTTGAACTCTTTTGTGATGTTAGTCTTGGAGCACTGGAAGTCCTGGCATCAATCATCTGCAAGCAAGGTTACGCAAAATAATAATTTAAATTTGTTCTTCCAAACAAATAAATAATTTACCTTCGAACTGCTTCCGTTCATTTGCTTACTCAGTTGTCCGGCTGAATATTTGAAAGAATTCCTGGAATTCCCTACTTCTGTGGCTGACTTTAATAGATCAACTTTCGAAGCGCTGCCCCTCGACCGCTTAAACATGCCATAACTATCGCTACTTCTACGGAAATTAACCCTTTTTATTAAATCAGAGTCCATTTTGCGGCCCAACGATGTCAGAGAACCCACTTGGTTATATTCTATCACCAAACTTAACCGTTCAAAGCTAACCATTGTTGATTGGTCGCACATTACTGGACGAACCTCCGTTTTGACCGGACTTTTGCCAAGTTTTCGAATCCAAAAATAGTGCAATAGTCCAGCAGAAACTCCCGACACTACAGCTGCCAAACCCATGATTCGGAACGCTTCCCTGATTCCGAATTCACCTATCAGTCGACCACCTATGAAACTACCACTTCCTCTACCTATAAAAGTACCATTTCTTGATAAGCATATTGAAAAAGTTATTAAAACTGATCGCAATTGCTTTACTAAATTTATGTATGTAAGTGGCCCAAGTATAAGTACATACCTATACTAAAATGAGCCATTCCAATAACTCCAATTAAAGTGGCAAGTAATCCTTTAGGTGCTATAATAGCACAGTAAGTAGCTGCTGCAACCCACATTAGATGTACGGATAAGGATTCCATGGCTTCAAATGGAAAACACCACCACGCACTCCTAAAACCATTGTAATTGAAGATCCATGTATAAAGTATATGGTTACTTACTCTATAAACGAGTAACCCATTAATCTTCCAGCATGTGCAAAAAATGCAAGTATTATAATATTCACATGCCCTAGCTTTTTGGTGATTTTCTCAGCGCCGTACAAAAAGGGTAATGAACTGATAGTTCCAACAGTAACTGTAATGCCTAAGAGAGCATTGGGAGCACCCAAATCTTTCAAGTATAGAAACAAATAGTTTTCTATAAATCCCCACGGATTGCCAAGAAGGAACATAAATGCGATGAACATAATAATGTGCGGCATTTTGAATATTTTAACCAAATCTTTAAATATGTCATCAGCTGGTAATTTAGTACCCAAAGGCATGAGATACACTGATATTGCTGATATAACAAGAAGAATGTCGTAAGTGTAGAACGCAGCTGAATAATCTGTATAACCCATCTTTCCACTATTGTAGTCAATCAGTGCTCCTGTTATAGGAGAAAACAAAGCCATCCCCAAACTCGAGAACAATTTCTCTCTGCCGAAGTCTCCTCCATATTTCTCAATCATCGTTAAAGCTATTGGGTCCATAATCGTAACGCCTGCAGTCATCACTATACTACCGATGAATCGTAGAAAAAAATAGATCCAATAAGTCTTGGTACCGCTCTCCCTGTAATCTGGAGGACATACTTCTGGACCCCCATCACGAAATATGCATTTCTGTACTATGCAATCACCGGTCCAATCTTCCAGTCTTTGCTTTGTTGAATTTGTGTAATTTGCTCTTAACACGATTCCCCCACATCTTAAATCGCTCTCTTCTAAATCAGTAAAATTTACACCAGCTTTTAATAAGAGACGTTCAGGAAATTTGGTTTTAAAGTCGGTTGCTGATTCGTCCTCTTTGGATTCCATCTCTATGCCCAAAACTTCTATCGGATCCTTTAAGTCTGGATGCATGTCAACCACAAATAACACTGCAGGCTTGCTTGGTCTGTAATTAGTATTATAAACAAATTATGTGTCTCGTATTGTAATAACAAGAAATTATTTAATTCTTCAAAAGATGAATATAGTATGTATTTAAGACAGCGTTTATGCAGAGGTGCAAATATCGTATAACATTTCCAATGGACTCGATCCTATTATCCTACTATTGTGATCGACACTTAGTAGTGCCAAATTGACCCCCTGATACACGCAGATCTAGGTTCATTGAGCATCGACCCATACTACAAAAAAAGTATACCAAAACAAAAACTAATTCACCAAGACCGAATCGAGAAGCGATGAAAAGTTTTACTGAATGCCTCCACCAATCCACGCTCCACCAATCACACTACCAAACAACCCATCGACAACAAACAGAAGCCTACGTACGCTTAACTTAAATCAAACAGAAAAAAAATAACGCCTACCAAAAATGTAGGGAATTAGAACCAAATACCAAAAATGTTGCAATCAGAAATTAGTTGTAGTAATGTCAACAGCGTACAATTCAACTCCCCAAAAATGAACGCAACAACTTATGGCTCAAAACTTCAGCCCCAATCATAACAAAAACAAATGTAAACGTAACGTCCCGAACGTGAACCGTTCCTCGATCCGTTGGCTATATCAAAACTACTAACAACAACAACAGCTCAGTCGAGCCTTACCAACCGAATATCATAGCCAACATGATCAGGCAACGTCTACGTTCCCACAACCAGTGTCAAAAACTACTAAAACATTATCAACACAAAATGACACAGAAAATTAAAACAAAAGGGCAAAAAAGTTTCCCCGAAGGGTCAAAGGGCTAACACAAACAATAGGGCCAAAAACTAACGAAACGTTCGTAAATCCCAAAGGGCACACACATTTTTACGAAGGGCCAAAAGGAACAACACAAAAATATCAAATTGGGTTGAAAATTGCTAAGCAAAATTAAAATCTGAAGGTATGAAACTCAATAACAACAATATTTCTCTAAAGGCTGACTAAGGAATGAGTCAGAATGATAGCCTATATGAAGCCTGATAGGCGTGTGTTCTCTCAGCAATTAATTAGATTTTACGTTCGTCAACGCGGAAACTGGCAGTATTAGGGGTTGAGATTGAATTAATTATCGCGCCAGGGTGATATCGTAGGCAACCTTACGATTAGCGTTTTATGTGAAATTTATAACGTTACACTCCGACGGGGCTGAACCAAGAAGAATATTTAATTGATTTTACATTTCCGGCCAAAGCAACGATGAATTCATGTTTAATAATGGTATTTTTTCGCCCGATAACTTATTTTTAGCTTTGAAAAGATCAATCAGGAGAAGGCTAGTTGATGAATTGATTACAGATATGCGTGAAAAATTTGTAGAGAGAATGAATCTTTATTAGGCTATCGGCCATGGGCCTTTCCGCCTTATAATGTATATTACATATTGTATTACATTACATTAAAATATACATTACGTTAAATAATTTCATAGTATATTTATTTACAAAATTCTTGTCAGTTGGTGTCGTAAATATATTCGTCTAGTGTATCTATCGGCTGTTTTATTTTACTCTGTCTTGTGTCTCTTTTCTTGCACATGCTGTCAATGATGTCCCAGTTGATGTCATTGTCTTTGAATTTTAGTCTTAGTTTGTCGTGTCTTTGGGATATTGGTGGAATTTCCGTTAGTTCGTATAGAGAATTGTTGGATATGTTATGTAAGGGGTTGTCGGGATGTCTAAGTTTAGTCACAAGTCTTATGCATTTCCGTTCAGTAATGTCCATTAAGTGTTTCGTTTTGTTCGTACCGTTAGCTGTCAGTATATGTCCATAGTCCAACATGGGGCGGGCAATGCATTTGTATATATTTGAGGCGGTTTTTAATGATATCCCCCTGTTTTGGAATGTCAAGCATCGGAATTGTTTGGTGCGTTGGATGGCTTGTGATTTAATGTTTTGAAAGTGTTTGGTGAATCTTCCTTTGTTGTCGAATGTTATGCCGAGGTATTTAATGGTCTCTGTTGGTTCAATGTGAAGGCCGTTTATTCTGACAACGGGGGAAGATTGGGTGATTCGATGGTTGGGTATGAGTAGCTGGAATTTGTTGGGGTTAGGTGTTAGCTTCCATTTACAGAACCATTCCATTGTCTTGTCAGTCAGTGCTTGGAGTTTGTCGATGGTTGAGGTCAGTGTTTTGTCGTGGGTGATCAATGCTGTATCATCTGCGTATTGTAGGATGTATTTAGAGGTATTGAAGTGATTTGGGTCTGTTATGTTATGATTGTATATGTCGTAGCAGTAGATGTTATAAAGCAATGGTGAGATAGGTGACCCTTGTGGGACGCCTTGATGTGCTACAAATGGATATGAGTAAGTGGTGTTAATTTTGATTCGGATTTGTCGGTCTTTTAAGAAGTTATTTGTCAGTTTCAGTAGGTACGGCGCTATTCCTATAGTGTGCATTTTATAAATGAGGCGTTTGTGCCATACCGTATCGAACGCTTTATTAATATCGAGAAATAGCGCCGCTGTCTGTCCGTTTTCAAGATGTGTCGTTTGGATGTTGTTTGTTAATATGAAGAGGGGGTGAGTGGTTGAATGTTGTCCCTTGAATCCGAATTGGTATTTAGGGATGTAGGCGCTCGCTGTACTAAGTACTCTCCTTTTTAGAATTTGTTCAAAATTTTTGCCTATTGTTGGTAGTAAGGTAATGGGTCTATAGTTTTGTGGTATATTACTAAATATTTTATATATTTTTTGTATTGAATAAATGCATTCTCGTCCAATGAACGGTGACGAAATGAATTTAGAGATGATTAAAAATAATGCAACAGCTATTTTTTTCGTAAATACATGAATTAAACAAGAAATATAAATATTTAGTTGGAAATCTTTCCAGGGGTGTATACACAAAGTTTAGAATAGTTACCTATCAGATACATATACCTACAACACCATGCCAGGTCACCGCTTGACCGAAAATGCGTAAAATAAATACAAAATAAATGTCCACACGTAACTAGAAGATTAATTCACTGCGGCTTTAATTATTTTGCAAACATTATTAATAAATTGTAGATAATTATGTCTGTTGCAGCAAAATTAAATGATTTAAAATGCCCACCCACCATCTCATCAATATTGCCAGTAATGTAAATAATAAGTGATGACATTTTTTGGAACGATTACATCAATTATTACGTTTATTATCAACTGTTAAGAATCACTCACCCGTCTTTACTCCCTATATGAAAAACGAGGTCATCCTCTTCACCTGGATCAAGGCCATTCTCCAAGAATGTATTACTGCTAATATTCATGGCATTCTTCAAAAGACAGTGGTCAACACATGTGTCTAAAACTACATCTATTTCCTCTTCATCTGGACACTCTCTGCTGGGGCAAGGGCTCCACCAAACTTCCACAATGCCATGAGGATGTCTCATTACATACCCAGGTGGCACAATTGCTGGAAGCTCCTGGTGGGGTATTATATAGAGGAAGTGGTGTATTATAGCTGTCATTAGGAATGACATTATTACAACCGGCTTGTACTGACCAAACTTATCCACCAAAAATCCTGTTACAGGTGGAGTTAGAAATGTTGTGAGTGGCAGTGTTAAGTATATTATGCTAATTTGTCGTACAGTGAGGCCAATACTTTGCATGTGAACTGTTAAGTAAGGCATCAAGGAAGAATTTGCTGTAAATGAAGACGTTTATAAAATATGAACAATTAGATTTAGTAAACGTACCCCCATAAAGGAAAAATAACGTCACCTTTAACATAATTAAGTTTTTGTTGACGGAGAAAAATCCTCGATTTGTTTCATTTGGCTCCATATTTTTCTCATCCATTATTGTTAGACTAGTCGCTATGTATTTTCTACTAACACTAAATATTCTGTGCAATTTACTGGGAACTCATTTGTTTTTAGTGGATTAAGATAATTTTATTTAGATATGTCATCTTATTTATGCATTGACAACAGTTTAATTTACATAATGAGCTTTTAGAAACATTCAAGTTTTATCTACTATAGTGAATTAATGCTTTTATTTATAAACTGATTACTATAATCTAATCCTGGTTTCGAAATCTCAGGTTTCGGTTTGTAATATTTGCAAGGCAAATATTTAGGCTTGCTCTATTTGTTTTTTACTTATGCATAGAGTAATTAATAGTGTGATACTAATTTACGCCTCGTAAGATTTCAGTCTTATTCATTTTTATACTAACAAAACGTCTCTTATATGTTTATAATAAATATTTAATATTTGATTGATATCCATTGCCTTATGAAAGGTTTAATTAAAGTTGTAAATTATATCACAACAAAAGCGTTGCTGACTTATATTTTTAGAGAAAAAAAAATGCGGAAATGGGTTGAAATAACAGCCAGGAATAAAATGAAGGGTTTTATAAAACCTACTTGATTTATGGTCGACTTCAATTGGGAAAAAATAAGTTTGATTCGTTACATTCCATTCAAGAGCTCATGGAAGATTCAGTTTCTTCCATCCAACTTTTTGGATCAAATCCACATTCGAAAGGACTATATTTTCCCGGTCTATAAAAGTTTTTTAGACAAAATATTAGCGGCTATTATTATAATAAGGGTAATCCCAAAAATAATATGGGAAGTATAAGGTATTATAATTATTTTTACTAATTTACTTCTGTGAAAATTGTGAGTTTTGAAAACGTACTATAGAACTTGATACGACCGGGGTCTGAGCCTCGGCTAGCGTTGGGGACGGGGTGGAAATAATGTTAATGTGGCGGCGTTGGCGTGAAATGTTTATTTTTGCCATTCAAAAAAATAAGAAAACGAGAGAAAAAACACGATGTCTCCTATCGACGGCGCGGGTTGTCCTGGCCTTGAACCGGCATCCAGATCCCTGGTCGGCGGTGCGTGAGCCAAGGTGCTAGGAAGCACTCGGTGGCGTGTAGGGCCAAGGTGCTGTGGGGAGCACTCGGTGGCGTGTAGGGCCAAGGTGCTGTGGGGAGCACTCGGTTGGCTGGTGGAACCCGGGTGCTACAGAGCACTCAGGGTTGTGATCAGTGGCAAGCGACTGACGATTGATTTTTTTTTTTTTTTTTTTTGAGGAGAGGAAATCTTCTGAAAGACACCCCTTATAGGGGTAGTGTCGGATTCCTACCGACTAAAACCTCTCCGTACTCAGGACACCAGAAGGCGTCCATGAATCAATAATGAGGTACCGGTTGTTCACCATGACCTGCCGTATCATATTGATCATCAGAAATGTTCAGCATTCAGATATGAGCATTTAAATGAAACCCGAAGGTTTGAATCTTTTAGGTTCAGCCAGCGTAGCTCCGGATTAAGTTAATAACCCCTTACTGGTCTTTTGAAAATGCTAACTGGCAGTCAGCAGGACTCAAGTATGTGCTTCGGCGTGCGGTGCTTTATCCATGGGTTATCTGTGTCATATTGACCCAAACCCTGGATAAGTCCATTCGCGCTAGCTTCTGCTTTGCTGTAGAAACCGTGAGTCTGCTGGCAAACAAACTCTTGGATCTGAGGCAAATTGAAGTCGTCATGCAATATACTGTTCCTTACCAAGTAGTGACAACCAGTAAAGGCTCTCAGACACTTGTTCTGGAACACTTGCAGACGCGCCACCTGTACGTCATTATATGCCCATGCTGGACAGGCATATGTCAGTATAGGCCGCAGGAAGCTCGTATACAGTAATCGCTTACCGTTGTACGAGAGCCTCGAATTCTCATTGATCAGGGGATACAGCTTGGAGAATTGACCCCATGCCTTTCCTATGACCCGAGAAGTGTGGCTTCTGAAATTGAGTCGCCGATCAAGGATGACCCCCAAATACTTGACCTCAGTTTTCCAGGGTATGACTTCGTTATGAAGCATTAAAGTGCCTGGCTGGGCAGGCCTTCTCCTGGTAAACAGGGCCGCTTCGGACTTTTTTACATTCACTTTGATACGCCACATGTCATAGTAGCTCTCAAGTTCATGCAGTTGCGCTTGCAACTTCCTCAGAATGATTGGTACAGACCGGGAAGTTACGAAGTAGGCTGTGTCGTCAGCGTAGAGTGCAACCTTCTGCTCTCTCGGTACATCATTGATGTACAGTGAGAAGAGCGTTGGGCCGATCACGCTGCCTTGTGGCACACCGGCTTCGATATTTCTGGTAGAGGAGGACTCACACTCCGAGTAAACATAGAACTTCCTGTCCATCAGATACGAGTAAATGATGTGGATGTAAACATCCGGAAATCCCATGTAGATCAGTTTGTATATGAGACCCTCATGCCATACTTTGTCGAATGCTTTTTCAATGTCCAAAAACACTGCACCTGTGTGCTGGTTATCATTGAAGCCGCGCGTTATGCTTTCCGATAACCTGGTTAGCTGCTGAGTAGTGCTGTGTTCCTGCCGAAACCCAAACTGCTCGGGGATCAGAATATCACGCTGTGATATCGTCTCCGTTAGGCGATTGAGAAGTGTTCTCTCGAACATCTTACTCAGGCCCGAGAGCAGGCTAATGGGTCGGTAGCTGGAAGTAAGCTTCAGCGGGTTTTTAGGCTTCGGGATTGCGATAACCTTTGCCGTTTTCCATTAAGATGGAAAGTATCTCAGTGCATATATTCTGTTAAATAGTGATGCAATGAGAACGTGTGCACGCCCCGGTAGATGCTTCAGTGCAATATTACTAATGCCGTCTGCGCCGGGAGCCTTGCGGTTTATCAAGTATTTGATTATCTCACGAACTTCCTTTGGCGAAACCGTCCGGAAGTCCTTAGAGACGGGTCTCGCTAGGTACTCTGCCACAAAATCTGTTACGTAACCGTGAGCATTGTTCTTCGACGGGTTAGGTGTAAACTGTCCCGCCAGAGACGTTGCAAACAGTTCAGATTTTGCTTTTGGCTCGGTGACCATGACGTTTCCATCGAGGAGAGCCGCAATTGGAGCCCTCGCTTTTGTTAACCGCCGGGTACACCTCCACAGGGAGCCACCCTGTGTCGTCATATCCACGGTGGCATCACGCCAGCGCTGGTCCCTGTGATCTCGGACTCTCTCCTTGACCTCAGCAGTCAAAGAATTGAGTCGTCTACGGTCAATTGGGCTTCGATACTTCTGCCAAAGCTTCCGTAATCGATTTTTCTCCAGGATTAAATCCCTGATGTCTGCGGGAAGCTCATGAGATGGCAGTTTCCTGCGCATCTCAGTGGCAGAATCCTCGAGACTTGCCTGTATTATTTCTGTGAGTTTGACTACCTCTTGCTCCACAGCATCGCATGAATCACCACTGATAGGGAGTACAATGCGAGCATTGACCCTCTCGCCAAACAATTCCCAGTTGACCTTTGTGTATACCTGCGTGCCGCCTGGGCGGCACCGGTTGATCTCGAGGTCATTAAGCGTCAACAACACTGGGTTGTGATCAGAGTCGAGCTCCGACAGCGACCACACGCTGTGAGCGCTAATGATACCCTCAAGGATCGCTACATCTAAGACGTCCGCACTTCCACAATGGTGAAAGTGGGTGGGTTCTGATGGCGCAATTACAGCCAGGTGATTAGCCGTCGCGTAATTGTGCAGGGTTCTACCTCTAGAGTTTTCAGATCTAGAGTTCCATGCGGCGTGTTTAGCATTGACATCTCCCGCTATTATAGCAGGTGAATGTAGCTTAAGCAAGGCGGTGATGTCGTTTACATCTAGGTGCAGACTTGGACTGTTATACGCTGCAACGAGGAGGGTCTCCTTACCACCAATACTAGCAACAATAGTAGTCGCTTCAACAGTGTTCAGTTGTGGAGTATCCACGTGGTAATGGGGGATGCCCTTCTTTATAAGAATGGCGGTTCCACCCATCCTACCGACTGACCTGTCGTCACGATACGTGATGTAGTTTGGCAGCTTCAGTGACCGTCCTTCGCGCAGGTGTGTTTCGCATAGCAATATAACATCCGCTTTATGTCGTTCTGCTGTGTATCGCAGTTGTGCTTCCTGCCCTTTCACACCATTTGCATTCCAGTAAATAATATTTACTGGTCTGCCAGTATTTGGGGTTTGAGGTCGCACACGACTTGAACTTGTACCACTACAAGCTGTATTGCTAGCCAGACCATTTAGCGTTTCACCGTCTGAGGAACTAATTCCTTTCTTGTTACTAAGCATTGCGACCATGTGTTTATATCGCGAGATTGACAAATGCTAACAATGGATTTAAAATCCATTGTCCGGGTATCCCGGGCACTCCACTACTGCTTGTGTGACCACAATCATTATCTCGAGTGAATTCTCCTCTTGCTTGGCTGCACGCAAGAGAGGGAGGAATTTTGATGCCCATTGACGCATGTCTTTGGGATCCACTCCGCTTTTAAACATACACTCCAGAAGTTGACTCGGATCACTAGCAGCCGTGCAAGTGTCACCTGCTGTCTTATTTTCGGCCAATATGACTTTTGCAGCTTTGGGTTCGGCTGACCCATTTGCATTATCAGGTATCGCAAACGTAACTTCTGTGGTGGGAGACTTTTTGCCAGAAGTCTCCCGTGCCGTCTGATTATTTGCCATTTGCATGGCATTTGCAGCTATTATTTTTGCAGCTTTCTTTACTGACTTATTGTCAGCTTTTGGAGCCTTTGCAGTAGAGCCAACTACAATATTTTTGCCGACTGATGTCTCAGTGGCCGCAATCTTTGTTTGAGGAGTTAGCTTCCTCTTTGCAGACTTATTATCGGCTTTGTGGGCTTTTGCTGCGTTCGCCTGCTTTCTGAGTTTTGGCTCAGTGGCAGACACTTCTGACATGGGAGTTTCTTCCCGTGCTGACTTATTTTCGGCCTTAATGGCGTTTGCAGCGGCGACTTTCGTCGTTTGGGCTGCTGATTTCTCATCAGCCCCAACTTCTGTGCTTGGAGTTGTCAACTCCGGAGCTGGCTTATTGTCGGCTTTGTGGGCCTTTGCAACTCCTGCTTCCCTCGGCTCAGAGTCAACTTCCATAGCGGAAGTATCTTCCGGCACTTTCTTCGACTTTGCGGCTTTAACCTTTTTTGGTTTATCCGCCTTAGTCTTAGAGGTGCCTTTGAGCACACTCACAGGGGCTGTCTTATTATCGGCCTTGTGGGCCTTTGCAACTCCTGCTTTCATCGGCTTAGAGTCCTCCGGCGCTTTCTTTGACTTGACGGTTTTAACCGCGCCGGTCTTAGAGTGGCCTTTGGCTCTCCTTGCCTCTGTTTTGCCCTCTGCCTCTGGAGGCGAGAGGGAGCACGCAGGTTTGGCGGCTTTGGAAGCTTTTGCCGCCTTACCCTTTGCAGACCTCGCGATCTGCCGTGTGGAGGTTTTGGTGGTCGCATCGCGCTTTTTGAGCGATAATGCGACCCGACAGCCCCTGTAACTTGCAGGATGACTTCCCTGACAGTTACAGCAGGAAGCCGGCTCCGTCAGTGGCACGGGACACGACTTAGCATCGTGCTCCGCGCCGCAACGAACGCACCTCCGGCGTGACTTGCAGGCCGCCGATGAGTGACCCCATCGCTGACACCTGAAGCACTGGGCCGGACCTCCACGACCTCTGAAAATCTCCACGTGAATGGAGATGCTGCATAGCGCCTTTAGTTCCCTTAACCTGGTGGCATCGGAGCCTCCAGGTAGGTAAACCAAAAATAGCGGAATTAGTTTTCCGCCAGGCTTAAGCTGAGCGACATGCTTGGGATAAATCCCCGCTCGCTCAAGCCGCTGTTTGACTTGTTCAGGGGCGGTTCTCATGGGTATTCCCCTGATCACCAGCTTAAGATCTTTCTCTTCCTTTAATAAAAAGGAGTGATACTCGATCTCCCTGTCGGTCATTGCCTTTGTGCCAGCGCGGTAGTCCTCGATCGAAGCAAACTTTAATCGAATGCTTTTCCCGACGGACTTCACGCCAAATTCAAGGCCCAGCTCGATGAGTATATCGTACAGCCCGAAATACTCTACACCATAAACAAATACCGGAGGTATCTGTTTATGAGTTACCACCCTGAACCCATCGTTGTCCTCCGAGGAGGCCACTTCTGGGTCAGTGCGGCGGCGCTTGCTCTCAGGAGAGCAGGTAAGCTTACTTTCAACGTCCGTGGACATTGTAAGTATGAAGCGTAGTGCAAGGAGGAGAGTAGCCAGCAACGGGTAGGTGTACAGGTGGCGCCACCCCGAAACGGTAGTTCTACTCAAGCTCCGAGAGCACGTCTGTTCAGTTCGAGAGCGCTGACTGAACTGACGATTGATGGGGCGCCCGCGCCTTCTTAAAGGCGCCACCCCTTCTCCAGGGGTGCGCAAATCGGTGGTGGGGCGGACGGCGCGCATCCCTGTGTAAGGCAGCTGGAGTGGGGCGAGGGTGCCGGTCGGCGCCGACTGGTTCCGGCCCCACCCGATGTCGCCGTGTGTTCGGGGCCAAGCGCGTGCGGCGCGTGTCCGTATCAAACTATAGCATACTATAGAATTTAAATAATATATATAAACCATCTTTATTGACTATCGACCCCATATGGGGTCTTTCCGTCTTGCATTAGAAGAACTTTTTTTAACAGTTGATTGTTTACAGTTGTTCGCTTATACAATTAATTCTTAATATATGTATATATAATTCTTCTTAGTTTATGTAGTCTAATGAATGTATGATTTAATGATAGAGTGTTATGAGATGTACTATGATTCATGGGGCGTTTTTGTCGGGTGTTTTTTAAGTTCGTTTGTCTTGTCTTTTAATGCATAATTCGTTAAGTATTGTCCTGTTGTCCTGCCTTTGTTGAATGGGTATGATTTTGGAATGTTTAATAGATTGATGTTTGATATTTTATGAAGGTGATTGTACTTGTGTCTAAATTTAGTAATTAGTCTCGGTCTCTTCCGTTCAGTTACGTCATACGTTAAGTATAATTTGTCCGTAGTCGATCATGGGTCTGCACATGGTCTTGTAAATTTTTGTTGCAGTATTGATGGATATATCTGTTTCCCCATACGTCATACATCTAAAGTGTTTTGCTCGTTTGTGCATTTCAGACTGTATCTTCCGTAAATGTTTGTCGAATTTGTGTTCTTGTCTATCTTGTCTATTTGTGTTCGTTCCGTATTTAAAAAAATATATTTTATAGTGCACACTACAAAGTTTTGAAAATAAATTAATTTAGTGCAAGCAAATACAGTATTATTAAATTTAATTTTAGACCTATCAGTGTTTTGAATACACTTTAATGAATACTATAGAAATTTGAGAACATTTTATTGTGTTCTATAGTATATTGAAAATGTATGTTACAGAAATTCTAAACCATTTTATAGTGTCCTATAGTATTTTGGAACTATGTATTTGGAAGTAGCTTACGAAATTTTTAAAAGTATTCATAGTGCACTACAGTATTTTGGAATTTTGTCATAGGATAGTTTAAAAATATTATATAAATACCAATCGTACAAAAATAAAACGGCTTGCGCTATTGTATTTGTGAGGGGGGAGCTCTTGAAGAAGGCTCCAATAGATGGCGCGATTTACGTCGACCTTATCGAGATTTTGGTTAAAAAAAATGTTTATTTCAGTTAAAATTTTACACTTTAAATCGTTTACTTTTAAGATAAATTATTAATTTAATTATGCGTAATAACTCTATCGTTATTCTATTCTATATGTCCTATTTTTAATCAGTGGTCGAAATGGACCGGAACTCACCGGAACGGCGTTCCAGTTCGTCATATGAGCGTTCCGGTTCATCATATTTGTCATATGAGCGTTCCGGTTCGTGACAAGAGTGTAGATATCAAAATATAATGTAAAAGTTTCAAAATTCTGCCGCCAGACATATCCTTTCACTTGGCCAATCTACTTACTTCTGAATACAATAGCTTCAAGGTCCCCTGGAGAGACTACAGGAACATCAAATGAGGAGAATTTAGAAATTTCACTGAAAAAAATTCCAGATTGTTGGACTGTAGTACAGGCAATTTTTATTTAAGCGAATACGATTGGTTCATTATTAAGAATAAATCACTAGGATAATGTGTAAGCAAGTAAAAAACTAAAATACATTGGGTGCCAAGAATTTAACACGAGCAACAACATGGCAGAATTGTATGCTGACTGCATACGGAAGCCGTACAGCAAACAAGTTTGAGGAAGAAAATTTTGAACATAAGAATACTGATGCTCATATAAAAGCAATAGAGATTAAGGTGACTGTACAGAAGGAAGTAATTGGTGAACCATTTACTAAAATGAATCAATATAATTTTGAAACAACCGAACAAGTTATTCGTACAGTGTGCAAATATGTAGTATAGTTTCAAAGGCCCTTCGTTGATTTGCCAATTGACGTTTATGTTCAAAAATTAAATGGATTAAATATGGGCGCAATATGATATTCAGATAACACAAGTGTCGAAATTGCTATTCATATCGCCATTGCGAATCTAGAAAGAAGATTTCTATTCTAATTGATCAGTCGACCACTTTAAGCAGAAAGACCATGCTTGTGAATTACAATACGTACATTACTGTGTGAATATTCAGGGGTAGCGTACATTTTAAATTTAGTTGATTTGGCAAAAACTTGTGTAGAGACGTCTGAATTACGAATATGCCTAGATATACATAGCATCGAACAAAAGTTTCTAAGAGAGTGTTTTTAGTTTTGCGTGCCACGGTGCCTCGTAATGATGGGAAAAGATTCTGTAGTTGCCACGCTTTTAAAGCATAAATTTCCAAACCTAATTATGTGGCACTGTGCAAATCATAGGCTGGAATTGAGCATGAACGACGTGGTTAAAGAAGTGTCTATAACAAATCATTTCAAAATATTTATTGAACAGTTAACTTCTTTGGATACAAGATCGCCAAAGAATCAGAACGAGCTTCGAGAAGCTGCTGCCTCTCTTGAAATAATTTTGTTGCAAATTGGAACTATCTTGTCTGTTCAATGGGTTGCTTGGAATTATCGCACACTAAAGGCAGTCGTTAACAACTATCGGCTCTGTGTTTACATTTTAAGAATGCTAGTGAAGATGATGGAAGGAAAGACATGGAGAGAGAAAACAAAAATAAAGGCTTAGTAAGAATAACAACAAGCGTTAAATTTGTGCAGAATTTAGTAACAATGGCCGATGCTTTAGAAAAGTTGGAAGACTTCTCAATATATTTGCTAAAGCACAGCATTGCTATAATTGAAGCAGATAAAGCCATCATCACCACAAAATTAGGACAAGTACTGGCTGACGGCAAAGCAGAGGAGAAGAAATACAAAGGAGTTAGCTTAAGCAATAACAAGACAAAAAAAGTAATGAACAGTTCGAAATTTTAAAGAAGTTTGGCCAATAATCTAAGAAATCGGTTACTCAGCACTATTTCTTCGCATGTTATTCGGAACGAGTAACGCCAAAAAGAAAACGCGAGTTTATATAGCAATATGCTTGGTCACATACAAGTTTTTAATAAGAAGAACACGAGCGAAGAGTTTTCATTAAATATTAGAAGTGGGCAAGATGAAATTCGTGCAATATGCAAATAGTTCCATCTGCAAAATGAAGAACAAAATATTATGAGTTCGTTTATAACGTACATACTGAACAAGGATGACGACGTGGTACCTGACGACGTGCAACTTTTCTCAAAGACAATAATTACGATTCAAATTTCAACAAGCGAATATGGGAGAAATTTTAGTTCCATGAACGAAATAGTAACTCCGTTAAGATCAAAGCTAAATGTAAAAACAATATCAGCACTTCTTTTATTTATTAATTGCGTTGGGCCTCCATCGTTGCAGTTTAATACCTATAAATATGTGAGGTCAAGCTTGACAAAACATCACCATTCAGCTGATGACACTGCAAGCAGAAAACGTCAAGCGACAGTTGACAAAACTTACGAGTTGTTATGGAAACTATTCTAAATTAATAATGTTCTAAATATTTACATATTCTAATTTTTACTTATTTTTATTCTAAATCTTTACTTATTATGTGTTTGGTTTTATTATAAGCAATAAATTTGTTTTCAAAGTACTGAAAATACTATCGGTGATGTTAGATTTTATTCATAAGCGTTCCGGTTCGTCAAAAAGTCCATTTCGACCACTGTTTTTAATACAGTGTTTCATTATATACTAAAGATAACGCCGCATGTCAGGAGAGGCGTGTGGTGTCCTTGGCGTCGCTCATCTTTGATGATTCTGCATTTTGGGTTCATATAACTCATCCATTGTTAGAGATGAGCATCCGGTGTTTACACAGGATGTGAAGTCATATGATGATCTCCTCCGGGGACCAGGGTCCTTCAATTTGTCCTCTGGTCTTGTAGAATTTTCTCATTCATTTGAAAATTATATAAGAAAGTGTGGCTACTACAATCATATACAAAATTATTGTCCATACACTAACTTTATTTGTTATTAATGGTCCATGAATTAATTTTTCGATTTATTGATCTTGTTGGTTTATTGAATGTTGAATATAATTTAGTCCATCCAAATGTATTGATTCCAATGTGAGTGGTTTAACACTTTGTTTGTTAAATTTAAATTGTAGTTTTGGAAGTTCGACAGCTTTAAATTTAGTTATCGGGTTTTGATATGATTTAATTTGAGCATTTTTAATTTTAATTTCACATGATGCATTTAATTCCAATAAATATGTTCCTTTTAATGGAATATTATCTTTGTTCCATTCACACTGTTGCACAGCTAATACTTCTTGGGGTATGATTAATATCCACTTATTAGTTTGTAGTTTTTAAGTTTCAATATTTTTAATGTGTTATTACTTGGTGACAATTAGTGATATTTTTAAATAGTTTCAACATTTTTACTTCACAAAAAACATCTCCATTGACATTTTCATGGTTGTATTTATGACAGATGAATTCTTCAGAATTTATTTCTTCGCATTGATCGTTAAAACGCATGTATGCTTGTTCATTAATGAGTAGGTATTTGGATTGTGGGAAAATAATTTTGAATTGGTTTTCATTTGGTGTTGGTAGGGGATAAAGATGATAATAATTATTATTATTTGGCTCCACAATTGGGATTTGGATAATAAATACTATTTGATTTTCTATAATATAACTTTTAATTGTCAATTCTTTTTCAAATAATAAGATATTTTTCAATTTGGGTTCAAACGGCAATTTATTATTATTTAATTTGTTTATTAATTTTTTCTTATTCATGTAATAGCTCTTTGGGTTCAACCATTGAGTTATGTAATATATTCAATTTTAAAAATGTAATCATTACTTCTAACTTTTCAAAAATATTGTAAATCAATTGTAGTGATGTCGTAATTTGGGACATAACTGTTTGTAATAATATGAATTCATAAACTTCAGGTTTATCTAAAGTTTTAGTTTTTATTACTTGTTATACTTGCATAATACGTAATTCCAATGTCAATCGATTATGTGCCAATTTTTATGTATTATTTTTAAAATTTTCAATCGTCGAATAAAGAAATGTGATTTGATATTTGAGAATGGTTTTAACTTTACCTTGATTTTCCGATAAAATACAGATAGCTTTATCGTATTTTTCAGCATCATTTTGATCAAGATTTTCCGTTAAGATTTTAATCATCGAACCTAATCCATTAATCCTATGACAAAAATACGAACTAAAAGAGGTTTAAGTTCGTATTTTTGTCAAAGGATTTATTTGTTTAATTTGATTACTTATTAAATGTTCAATGTTTACAATTACATTATATGAATTGTGATATTCTCTCTTATGTGATGTTAAGTTTTCAATAGCATCTCTTTATTTGTGGAATTGTTTCTGTAGAGCTAAAAATTCATTGATAACATCTGTTATGTCGAATATTTGTATGAATGACCAATAATCGATGATGTTTTGAGCAGTGCCCAATTTTAGTGGTAACAATCCCGGGTTGACGTTTAAATCATGGAATTTTGGAAAAGTTAGTCCTGCAGCGATGTATGTACAGAGTCTGCAGTAGTTAGGCAACACGGGTTCCACTTCACCCCCCGCGAAGATTTCGATTAATTTAATTCGCGGTTTGATCCGCGGTTTAATCAATTACCGCGGACGGTAACAATGGGTTGATTGTGGAAATTGCGAGTAATTTAATCACAATTGCAGGATAACAATGGAATAATTTCAGATGCATTACATTAATTACAGGTGCATTACTACAATTACAGTTACTCTAATTGCAGGTTAATTGACGATCCGCGAATTTAATTGGTATTTTAATTACCGCGAGCGGTAACAATAGATTGATTGCGAGTAATTTAATCACAATTGCAGGATACCAATGGAATAATTACATCAATTGTAGATACTTAAATTACAGGCTAATTGGCGATCTGCGAATTTAATTGGCAGTCTAATCACCGCGGATCAAATTGATACCATGGTTCGCGGGACTGAGGACCGCCAGACAGCCGCCGCCTCCGACCACGCCGCCCCCGCGCTGCCCTCGAGTCACACACCAGACAAGCGGCGGCGCCGCCCCCGCTGGGCGGTAAAATATTGACTTTTGCCAAGTTTATCAAGAATATCTGTTCGGTAAGGGGTATTTATCATCAATTGTACATTCATTAAGTTTTCTATAATCAATGACGAAGCGCCATTTATTTTTTCCTGAAGCATTTAATTTTTTTGGTACTATCCAGATTGGACTAGACCAGGGGTCGGCAACCCGCGGCTCGCGAGTCGCATGCGGCTCTTTCGATGTCAAGATGCGGCTCTCCAGTTCCATGCGCAAATATAAATATATAAATAAATTTTATTTTATTTTTAAAAACTCATAAAAAAATATTATACGGCAAAATAAAATTCTGCAAACAGGATAAAAACACTCAACAGAGAACAGTGAGAATAGGCGGAGTAGAGAGTAGATGGACAGCTGACAGTCACTACTACCACTAGTCACAAGTCACTACTACCACTCAGCCAGCAATCCAGCGCATACCCTGCGCACTCTATACGTTTTAAATTGACCAGGTTTCGTGTGGGAACGGAGGAATATAAACTAGATGGCGCCAAAATCTATAGTCGCTTACAGGGTCGCTGTAATTTTTTAAAGAACTCTGTTTGCCATTATTGACACATTATATGTGCATTATACACTGAATAATCCAGTTGTCTGTGCCAGTGATTCCCCTGTGTCATTCCCAATCATCAAAGTTTCCATTCTTCTTTGTTCCATTCTTTGTGAATAACGGCCGTTTCCGTCAATCAACAATGGGAAGACGATATTGCTGTATTAGCACGTGCAAGCATAGTTTGCTTCCCATGCATCGATTCACAAGAAGAGAGCCGGTAAGTTGTCATATAAATTCACAATAATATGCATACACTATAATGTAATCATAATATAATATAATATAATCTGTGAATATAATATAAGACGAATGATTTATCGCCGATTCAAAAGTTTCGCAATTACGCACCGTAATAATGAAATTTCATTTAGGATTTTCAATTATGGCTACAGGCAGCGGGCAGACCAGATTTGCTGCATAGGGAGAAGAAATATATTTGCAGGGTGTTTAACATATGCGACAAGCATTTTACAGACGACTGCAAATATCTTTCTTCAGGAAAAACCAAACTGCGTAGAATGAGCATTCCAACATTATTCCTTGATCCCCATATAGGTAATAATAAGATTTCTGTCTAAGGTATCTAAGAATTAAATAACTTTTTGAACATTTTAGCAACAAATTCTTGTCTCGCCCAGCCACCTACTGAAGGCATGCATTTAGGTAAAAAAAAATGTATAGCGATGAGTGAAACAAGTTAATTGCGTTCTTATTTTCTGTAGATTATATTCCGTTAGATGACTTGTCTTCGGTGCAGTGTGATTTGAAGTTAATTACTGGCTTATGAAATGTTTAAATATTTATCCACAGACAATGTCGAAACCGGATATAAAATATGTCCACCTACAGCTGAGGAGCAGTCTGTAACCGAAGTGCGATGTACGGTTGTGGAAGGTACAAATATTAATTTATATGTTAAAAATTGTATTTAATATACTTGAAACAAAATTTATTTGCAGATGGGCCACCCTCTGTTGAGACTGAGCAGGTAGGCGCCCAGGACATAAAAAAACATTAGTTTTCCATGTGGTCAAAGGAGAAAGTACCGTAGAAGTTAGCAGTGTAAGTATCTTTCGTTTGTAATTTTTTTATTACATTTATATAAGTATATATTGTATGTAATCAGAATTGTACATCGATGCAAATGTTCATCTAGATTAGGAATTCGTTACAGGGTCCATGTCGTACATTGATAAAAAAATGAACGGCGAGATAAAAAAAGGTTAGGAATCTCTGGTCTACTGAGACTAATATTGTATTATGTAAGTTACTTACAGTTCTATGAACTTAAGTTTATTGTATCTTTCAGGTGTAGGGATAAATTTGCCGAAAGCTCTAAATGTGACAAGAAAAAATAAGCTTTCAATAAGCAGAAAAGTTTGAAGAAATGTGCATTAAATATGGAGTAAAACATACACTGAACTCACCACGACACCCACAAGCTAATGGTCAAGTAGAGCGAGTTAACCGGACATTGATACCAGTAATAAAAAGTAGCTTAGAAAATGATGAGAGAAATTGGGACAAGAAATTGCGGATTATTGAAAGAAATTTGAACACAGCGGTTAACAAAACAACTAATGACAGTCCTTTTCGGTTATTGTATGGATATACACCTAGATTTGATGACGGACGTGTTCGGGAGCTAACTCTTGCAGGAGAAACTTACCAAGAGCCGAAAGAATTACAACAAGAAGCGAGAGAGAGAATCAGGGAAGAGCAGATAAAATACAAAGCAAGATGTGATAAAAAGCGATACACAAACGTAAAATATGATATAGGTGACATAGTCTACATGAAGATCAATAAAGTCGCGACAGGTGAATCGACTAAATTGCAAGCAAAATACAGAGGACCACTAACAGTAACTAGTGTACTCCCAAGTGACACTTATCGAGTGTGCGACTTACAAGAAACGCAGGGAAGACGATATTCATCTACGGCCCATGTTAGTCAATTAAAACTATGGAAAAATTATACAGAGGAAGAGGACATGATTCAAGTTGAAGAAGGGAACAATGAAGAAGAGATCAAAGCAACCAGAGGAATGGATTTAAGAAGAAGCAACCGAACTCCTAGAAGACCAAAGTATCTAGACAACTACACTCATCTCGAGGACGAGTTGTAGGAGGATGGCCGAGTGTTGGTAACACCTGAAGACAAAACGAGGGTTGGCAAGAGTTAGAGCGATGAGAGAGCGATATGTGCGTGAACATTGTAAAACGTCTTTATAACTACTTTTGTGAGAAAAAAGTCTTTGATAGAATTGCGAGTTTAAGTTTAATGTGCGACGAGAGCGGGGTGTAGTTAAACCCTAACACAAGAAAAAATAAGTTTTCCCCTGAAGCCAGAGAGTTGTATGTATTTGCTCGTGACATTCAGAGAACTGCTGGTCGATTACATGCTGAAAATGCTTTGCACCGTGAACACATTCAGCATGCAATTGACGCTGCTGAGTCTGGTGCTCTCTTTAAGTCACGAATAAACGATACAACCATCATTTTTTTCATGTCACAATTAAAGCTTCAAAAATTAAAACCCCGAGGTAGACGTTTCTCGTTGGAAGACAAAACTTTTGCTTTGACTTTGATGAAACAAAGTCCAAAAATGTACCGATTTTTGAGCAAAATTTTTGCCCTTCCATCGAGAAAAAGCCTACAAGCACTGATGAACCGCATCCCGTTGGGTCCTGGCATCAACAACCCCATTTTAGAGACGCTAGGGGATGCTGTTGACCACATGGAAGAAGAGGAAAAATATTGTGCCTTTCTATTTGACGAAATGTCGCTTAGTCCAGGATTACACTTTAATAAAAGATATTCTTCGATCGATGGTTTCGCATCTTGCGGTGAGCAAATTAAATTAAGTTTTGCAGACCATGTAATGGTTTTTATGGTTCGTAGAGTTTTGAGAAAATGGAAACAACCCATCGCTTATTTTTTTTCCACAGTATGCTATGGGTGTTCCAGATCTCACCGAGGAAACCAGTCGAAGACTAATTTCAGAAGGGGTTGAGAATCGAACAACAGGGTTCCTTGTTGGTGACGAGGAAATAATTCCTTTGTACGATTCTCCACATTTTCTAAAATGTGTAAGAAATAATTTATTAAAGTATAATGCCACGTTTAAATGGAAGAGAACAACATTTTCCGCTTGCTGGTCGGACATTGTCAAATTATATGAAGCGGATCGTGGAGATGCTGCAGACCCCGACACCAAGTATCTGCCAAAGCTATCTGCTTATCATGTATATGAGCAGAAAATGAATAAGATGAAAGTTAAGCTGGGAGCCCAGGTCTTTTCAGAGAGAACATCCGCCATGCTACGTTTTTTTTCCACACTTGGTAAGTGAATAATTTTTTTCATACGACATTGAAGTAATTTTCATACTTTTTTTTAGGTAAGCAGGGATATGCGACACATAAAATGCTTGGTACGTCGGAGTTTGTGTTATTTTTTGTCAAACTATTTGACAGTGTCAATGGTTCGACAGTAAATGGTGATAAACCTTTAGGATGTGCCATAACCCAAGAAAGCCAGCATGTTGAATTTTATTCCGAAACAATTCAAGTTTTGAAGACAATTAGATTTATTAGACCACAAGGCGAATATGTTCCACCCTGCATTGCAGACTGGATAACCACATTAAAAGGTATGCAAAGCATCTGGAACAAATTACACGCTAATGGAATTAAATATCTTTGTCCGAGAAATTTGAATCAGGACCCCGTTGAAAATTTTTTTGGTGGTGTCCGAAGTCATGGTGCTCGGAATATAAATCCAACACCTGCTGCCTTCAGAGCTTCTTATAAAGCTTTGATTATTAATAAACTTATGACTCGTCATTCTCCATTTGCAAATTGTGAGGAAGATGGTTGTAGAGGGGCAGTAAATTCTGTACAAAACTTGATAACGATTGAAGTTCCTACGCTAACTGAGATAGTGTCCCCAAATGTCTGTGATGAGTTCACATTTATACACAACCCCAGTTTTCTGGCGGACAATATAAATATGTACATATCAGGATATTTGGCCCGCAATATGTTGAGAAAATTACAAGGATGTAGTATATGTAAACAGGACCTGGTTTCCGATACGTTGGAACCCATTCACTCCTATATTGAATGTAGGCAATTTACTCGTGGAAATTTGCTGCGACCCAACTCTAACTTCTTCAAATACGTTAATCAATGTTTGCAAATTATACGGTTTTATATACCGAAGATTTGCACTCATTTTAATATAGAATCATTTTTTACACATAAAATTTCATCTACAATTATTCCAAATATTTGTCACCGTCATATTCACAATTTGGCTGACCTAATATTAAGTCTTCTGATCCCATTTTATATTGTGGTGTGGATACAGAACATAACCGGGTACCCGGTTCTGGAAGCCGGGTTTTACCCGGATTTTAAAACCCGGGTACCCGGAACCGGGTTTTAAACCCGGGTACCCGGAACCGGGTTTCAAAACCCGGGTACCCGGAACCGGAATATATTTTATTAATCTTCCTTCATTATAGCGTACATATTTAGAATGAACATTATTGCAGAAGTTTTTCAATATGCATCAATTGATTTTTAGTTGCATTTTGGTATTTGCCAAACCTTCCGTATTAATGTAAATCGCACTTGTTGACATAATAAGCATAGCAAAATGATTGGGAATAAAAACTAAAATTAGACAGGTAACTAATAAATTAAAAAGCAATACTAGTGAAATAAAAAGTTTTTTGACGGACATAGGCGGTGTTCTGTAATTTATGTACAGTTAAATATTGGCATATTGTTTGTTAAATTGTTTAGATATGGACGGGTAGTTTATAGTTAGTAAAGTACCAAAATTTGTAGCAAAGACCGAGCAATATTTATTTGCACAGAACTATACTTGCATTTAATTACGTGATCAGGTGAGCTACAGTAACTATTTATTAATGGCAAAATAATTTAAATAATGAATATGATTTCTGATCTCATACTTCACGAATAGAACAAATTCATGATTTTTTTGTTCAACACTAAATATTTGTTTGCATTTCAATGTTTAATTTGGAAAATTATATTCACTGTCTTCACAAAGTCATATACATAATATAAATAACAATATTCACTAGCAAATTTTAAAAGTATTTAATTTAAGTATATCGCTATTATCAATATTTAATGGATGCAATACAGATTTTATTATTTAGTGAAAACAGTGTGTCTTAACTGTGTATGACTTAAGTAAACTGAGGCCCTCCAAGAGCTTTTTTTTTAATTTTACCAGAAGGAATGCAAATTGATTAAAAAAAAAATGGTGCCACAGCGGCTCATCTGCGGACATGTTGAACTAGGCCCGTTTATATACTAAGAAAGTTTGCCAGTTATGTTAAGCAACATTCACAGCCATAAGAAAATAATATAATGTAATAATTATAATGCATATATATATATATATATATATATATATATATATATATATATATAATTTTATTCATTTATTTAAAAAAAATAGAAAAAGATATAATAACGCAAATAAAATGAATGGTTACAAATGTTGGTTTTGATACAAAAACATTATTTTTTCTACATTTCGTTTGGCAGATATTAGATTCCCTGCCACCGAAAAAAACTCGTTCTGATGATGTAGACGTTCCAGGAATACACAAATATTTTTTTTGCGACTTTTGAAACCCGGTTCCGGGTACCCGGGTTTTGAAACCCGGTTCCGGGTACCCGGGTTATGAAACCCGGTTCCGGGTACCCGGGTATCCGGGGTATCCGGGTTTCGGGTATTTCAAGAACCGGGTACCCGGTTCCTGAAACTTCGGGTATTGACAGCCCTAGTTATGACACATCGCAAAGGTTTATCACCACTTACTGTCGAACCATTAACACTGTCAAATAGTTTGTCAAAAAATAACACAAACTCCGATGTACCGAGCATTGTCTGTGTCGCATATCAGTGCTTATCTAAAAAAAGTATGAAAATTACTTCAATGTCGTATGAAAAAAATTATTCACTTAACAAGTGTAGAAAAAAAACGTAGCATGGCGGATGTTCTCGCCGAAAAGACCTGGACTGCCAGCTTAACTTTCATCTTACTCATGTTCTGCTCATTCACATGATAAGCATATAGCTTTGGCAGATTCTTGGTGTCGGGGTCTGCAGCATCTCCAAGATCCGCTTCATATAATTTGACAATGTCCGACCAGCAAGCGGAAAATTTTGTTCCCTTCCATTTAAACATGGCATTATACTTAAATAAATTATTTCTTACACATTTTAGAAGATGTGGAGAATCGTCCAAAGGAATTATTTCCTCGTCACCAACAAGGAATCCTGTTGATCGATTCTCAACCCCTTTTAAAATTAGTCTTCGACTGGTTTCCTCGATTAGCCCTTTAACAGTTTTGATATTATTTGCATGCTGATCGCAAATGGTTACGACAACATGCAAACCAATGTCCTGCAGTTCCTTAATAATATTTTTTATATTTCTGGTGAGATCTGGAACACCCACAGCATACTCTGAAAAAAAAAATAAGCGATCGAACCATAAAAACCATTACATGGTCTGCAAAACTTAATTTAATTTGCTCACCGCAAGATGCGAAACCATCGATCGAAGAATATCTTTTATTAAAGTGTAATCCTGGACTAAGCGACATTTCGTCAAATAGAAGGGCACAATATTTTTCCTCTTCTTCCATGTGGTCAACAGCATCCCGTAGCATCTCTAAAATGGGTTGTTGATGCCAGGACCCAACGGGATGCGGTTCAGCAGTGCTTGTAGGCTTTTTCTCGATGGAAGGGCAAAAATTTTGCTCAAAAATCGGTACATTTTTGGACTTTGTTTCATCAAAGTCAAAGCAAAAGTTTTGTCTTCCAACGAGAAACGTCTACCTCGGGGTTTTAATTTTTTAAGCTTTAATTGTGACATGAAAAAATTTATGGTTGTATCGTTTATTCGTGACTTAAAGAGAGCACCAGACTCAGCAGCGTCAATTGCATGCTGAATGTGTTCACGGTGCAAAGCATTTTCAGCATGTAATCGACCAGCAGTTCTCTGAATGTCACGAGCAAATACATACAACTCTCTGGCTTCAGGGGAAAACTTATTTTTTCTTGTGTTAGGGTTTAACTACACCCCGCTCTCGTCGCACATTAAACTTAAACTCGCAATTCTATCAAAGACTTTATTCTCACAAAAGTAGTTATAAAGACGTTCTACAATGTTCACGCACATATCGCTCTCTCATCGCTCTACACTCTTGCCAACCCTCGTTTTGTCTTCAGGTGTTACCAACACTCGGCCATCCTCCTACATCTCGTCCTCGAGATGAGTGTAGTTGTCTAGATACTTTGGTCTTCTAGGAGTTCGGTTGCTTCTTCTTAAATCCATTCCTCTGGTTGCTTTGATCTCTTCTTCATTGTTCCCTTCTTCAACTTGAATCATGTCCTCTTCCTCTGTATAATTTTTCCATAGTTTTAATTGACTAACATGGGCCGTAGATGAATATCGTCTTCCCTGCGTTTCTTGTAAGTCGCACACTCGATAAGTGTCACTTGGGAGTACACTAGTTACTGTTAGTGGTCCTCTGTATTTTGCTTGCAATTTAGTCGATTCACCTGTCGCGACTTTATTGATCTTCATGTACACGATGTCTCCTATATCATATTTTACGTTTGTGTATCGCTTTTCATCACATCTTGCTTTGTATTTTATCTGCTCTTCCCTGATTCTCTCTCTCGCTTCTTGTTGTAATTCTTTCGGCTCTTGGTAAGTTTCTCCTGCAAGAGTTAGCTCTCGAACACGTCCGTCATCAAATCTAGGTGTATATCCATACAATAACCGAAAAGGACTGTCATTAGTTGTTTTGTTAACCGCTGTGTTCAAATTTCTTTCAATAATCCGCAATTTCTTGTCCCAATTTCTCTCATCATTTTCTAAGCTACTTTTTATTACTGGTATCAATGTCCGGTTAACTCGCTCTACTTGACCATTAGCTTGTGGGTGTCGTGGTGAGTTCAGTGTATGTTTTACTCCATATTTAATGCACATTTCGTCAAACTTTTCTGATATGAAACATGTTCCTCTATCTGTAATAATTCTCTCCGGTGCTCCCATTTGGTTAATTAGTGATTCTATCTTTTTAATTACACAGTCAGTGCTTGTATTTCTTACTGCTTCTAGTTTTACATACTTCGTCAAGTTATTCATTACTAAAACATATTTATTCTTTGCATTACTGGTCACAAAGGGTCCTAGGTAATCTATATGCACTATCGCAAAGGGTCTCCTTCCTGGTGGTATCGGGTGTAATTCACCATATTGTTTTCCTGATACTCCTTTGCTCAGTATACACTCCAGGCACATTTGTATGTGTTGTTTTAGGTAGTTTTTCATTTTTGGAAAGTAATAGTAATCCTGAATTCTACGTAACGTTCTCTCCACACCAAAATGTCCTTGTAGATCATGATATTTTATCGCTAGGCTCTTTCTCATGGCGCTAGGGACTACATATAGTACTTTGCTTTCCCCTCTTACCGTTGCTTGATTATACAATATACCCTCTATTAATAAGAAGTCCTTTATTTCGCTTTTCTCGGATGCGCTGAGTGTTTTCTGCCTTAACAGAGTTATTTTTTGTTTCAGCTTCTCATCGGTCTGTTGGAACATAATTATCTCCTCTTCTCGGGTCATAATAGTAAACACACTCAATCGTTCCCACGTATGGTCATCATTTGCGATGGGTTCCTCGATGGGTGCTCTGCTTAAAGCATCTACATGGGCTAGTTTCTCTCCGGGTCGGTGTCTTATATCAAATGTGTATTCACTTAGCATATTATACCATCTCGCAATTTGTGGATTCTTAGTCTTTGCAGCGTTCAAATACGTAAGAGCTTCGCTATCGGTGATTATGGTGAAATGGATGTTGATTAGTAGGTTTCTCAGCCTTTCTGCCGACCACACTATCGCAATCAACTCCAATTTGCTTGAGTGATAGTTCCGCTCTACGTCACTAGTTCTTCTGCTAATAGCGTACACCAAGTGCCAATTTTTATCGTGCCGTTGCATCAGCATAGCTCCTAAATCTATTGAGCTTGCATCTGTATGTAGTTGGGTCTCCACGGATGGGTCGAATATCTTCAGAGTTGCTCCTTCCGTCAGACTCTTTCTTATTTCACCAAATGACCTTTTCTGATCTTCTCCCCACACAAATGAATTTTCTTTCTTCAGCAGTTCATACATTGGCCTTGCCTTGGCGCTAAAGTTTACTACAAATCTTCTGAAGAAACTGGCCATTCCTAAAAATCTTCTCAACTGATGTACGTCTTTTGGAATCGGATAGTTCTCAATTGCTTGTATTTTCTTATTTCCCGGTTCAATACCCTTTTCCGAAATCTGGAATCCTAGGTACTCCACTTTCTTCTTCATAAATTCACATTTCTCCAACTTTAACGTTAATCCTGCGCTCTTTAGTGCCTCCAATACTTTCAGCAATCTTCGTCTTGTATCAGGCCAATCTGCTCCTGGGATTAGTATGTCATCAAGGTAATACAACACTACCTCTTTTCTTAATGGACCCAAAATCTTCTGCATGAGTTTCGAAAAGTAGAAGGGTGCATTCATCAGGCCGAATACCATGCGTGTGAATTCTCCGGTCTCATCGGGTGTGATAAAGGCGGTCTTCTTCTTTGCTGACTCCTCCAATGGAACTTGTAGGTAACCATGTGCTAGATCTAGAACAGTAAAATATTTAGCATTTCTTAGGGCTCCTATATGCTCGTCAATATCAGGTAAAGGAAATCGGGACGGGAGGGTCTGGTTGTTGAGTTTTCTGTAGTCGACCACCATCCTGGACTCTCCATTTTTCTTCTTAACCAATAACACTGGGCTTGTGTATGGCGATGTAGTTTCTTGAACAATCCCTGCTTCTTTGTATTCAGCTACAATCTTCTTTATCTCTTCCCTCTCCTTGTCGCTCGCTCGGTAGGGTTTACTAGTCACTGGTTTGCTGTCCGTCATCTCCTCGATATTCATTTTTAGTTCCGTTGTACATCCAAGTTCATAGATATCTGTCCCTACACACTCTCTGAATTCGTTCATTATCCCCACAATGTCTTCTGTTATTTCAGGTTCCAATTCTGCATCTACGTGTACGTCTATTGTTTCAATTTTTCTCTTATTTCTTGAATTTTGCTTCTGCAACTCACAAATTTCACCACAAAACATCTTGCTTCCTGTCGGGATACCAAATTCCTGACTTCCTGAGTTTAAAACAGGTAGGGTAACTCTATGCTTTGAGCTGGAATTGACTCTTCTCTGGTTGTGATTAAGGTCCTCTATTTTGTTCCCTTTTACCTCCAGGTGGGCGAATGGGTCTTCATGCCGGTAACGGAAAATTAAGTTATCGTCCACTCGTAGAAACATCAACTGTGGTTGTTCGGTGAAGGTTCTACCAACTATGACATCGACTCTCTGCACATCATCGGGTACTTCTCGTAATTCCACGTTTTCCACCTTAATTTCGTCAACTTCCATTTCGACATGAATTACTCCTGGTGATTTTACTATGTAATGTTCCGGTCCAAATCCCTTTAAGATGCATTCACTTAATTTTACTTGGTATCGTCCTTCTATAACACATGATGCTTTTATTGTACACTCAGAAATTCCTGGATCTACTAGGCCACTATAAGTTATATCATTACATTTTATTTGCTTAATGTATTTTCTAATAGAGTTTGTTACGCGTTGAGCACTAATGCAGTTGACCTCTCTAGGTTCTGATCGACAATGTTTCTGGGTGTGTCCAATGCCATTACATTTTCGGCAGATCAATTCTCTTTTTGACTCTGGGCAATCTCTAGCGATGTGTCCAAACTTTGAGCAATTGTAGCATTTCACTTCTCCTTTATCGTTCCTCAAGGGCGGTCTATAATCTTTTTTTTCATTCGACTGGTTATTTTGATTTTGAACAGGGCTCTCAGTTTTGCGTTCACTTGTCTTGTCAACCATTATATCTCTATTCTTCTCGTTCCGGTCACCTCTCGCTTGTTTTATTCTCTCTAGTCTTATTTTGTCAATACGTTCGTGTTCAATAATATCATGGTACAATGAGTCACAGTCTATATGTGTTTTTGCCATCATTGTTAAACAAGTATTCTTATCGTAAATTCCTATTAATATCTGCTCTTTTGTCTCATCAAAGGATAGGCTTAATGCACTGCACAATCTCGCTTTCGTGTGAAAGTATTCACTTACATTTTGGCCCTTATGTTGTACCAACGCTTCCATTCGCTTCCATTTGGCAGGCAGTCCCTCTGTTACTATGAACGTCCTCTGAAATGCAATCTCAAACTGACTGAATGTGCCGATCGAATTTGCCCGTTCCATAAACCATTGTGGGGTCTTAGTTTTAAATGAGATCTTGCCATTTCTAATGCAAATGAGTCAGGCCACTGATGAAGAGTATGCATTCCCTTTATGCAATTAATCCACTCCTTTGCACTGCCATTGCCGTCGAAAAAGGGGACATTTCGCGCCAGATCTGGCATGACCTGGAAAGATGTCGATGGCGGTACACTGTTTGCGCTTTGAGAAGCTAGTAATCGTTCCATCATTGTGTCTCTGCGTCTATTATCTTCTAACATCATGTACATTAACCGATTTAAGCTAATATTGTCGGCCTCTCTTCCTGGCGGTTCGCTCTGATTAAACAACTCGCCGTTAATGCTGTCGTGTATATCTCCGGACTTGTCATGTTCGCAGTCACTGTCCTGGTCGCTCATCTTTGCGTTGTTTTTCATTATTCACATTTATAAAAGTCAAGATGTCAATTATCAAATCCGCACACGTAACTGACTTAACACTCTGTTGTTTACAACTCGTTGCCGACTTCACTTGTTGACCGGCCTTTGCACGTAACCTAACTAATACTGAGCGGTTCCCACTTGGGAAACAGTTCACACTTGGGCCTTTAGGTACAATGCCACTTCTGAATTGTTAGGGTTTAACTACACCCCGCTCTCGTCGCACATTAAACTTAAACTCGCAATTCTATCAAAGACTTTATTCTCACAAAAGTAGTTATAAAGACGTTCTACAATGTTCACGCGCATATCGCTCTCTCATCGCTCTACACTCTTGCCAACTCTCGTTTTGTCTTCAGGTGTTACCAACACTTGTCACATTTAGAGCTTTCAGCAAATTTATCCCTACACCTGAAAGATACAATAAACTTAAGTTCATAGAACTGTAAGTAACTTACATAATACAATATTAGTCTCAGTAGACCAGAGATTCCTAACCTTTTTTTATCTCGCCGTTGAATTTTTTATCAATGTACGACATGGACCCTGTGAGAAATTCCTAATCTAGATGAACATTTGCATCGATGTACAATTCTGATTACATACAATATATACTTATATAAATGTAATAAAAAAATTAGAAACGAAAGATACTCACACTGCTTACTTCTACGGTACTTTCTCCTTTGACCACATGGAAAACTAATGTTTTTTATGTCCTGGATGCCTACCTGCCCAGTCTCAACAGAGGGTGGCCCATCTGTAAATAAATTTTGTTTCAAGTATATTAAATACAATTTTCAACATATAAATTAATATTTGTACCTTCTACAACCGTACATCGCACTTCGGGTACAGACTGCGCCTCAGCTGTAGGTGGACATATTTTATATCAGTAATTAACTTCAAATCACATTGTATACCTTCTGTGTCCATCCAAAACTGTTCAGAGGAGTAATGCACTGAAGACAGGTCATCTAACGGAATATAATCTACAGAAAATAAGAACGGAATTAACTTGTTTCACTCATCGCTATACATTTTTTTTTACCTAAATCCATGCCTTCAGTAGGTGGCTGGGCGAGACAAGAATTTGTTGCTAAAATGTTCAAAAAGTTATTTAATTCTTAGATACCTTAGATAGAAATCAAGGCATAATGTTGGAATGATCATTCTACGCAGTTTGGTTTTTCCTGAAGAAAGATATTTGCAGTCGTCTGTAAAATGCTTGTCGCATATGTTAAACGCCCTGCAAATATCTTTCTTCTCCCTATGCAGCAAATCTGGTCAGCCCGCTGCCTGTAGCCATAATTGAAATTCCATTATTACGGTTTCAAATTTCATTATTACGGTGCGTAATTGCGAAACTTTTGAATCGGCGATAAATCATTCGTCTTATATTATATTCACAGATTATATTATATTATATTATATTATGATTATATTATAGTGTATGCATATTATTGTTAATTTATATGACAACTTACCGGCTCTCTACTTGTGAATCGATGCATGGGAAGCAAACTATGCTTGCACGTACTAATACAGCAATATCGTCTTCCCATTGTTGATTGACCAAAACGGCCGTTATTCACAAAGAATGGAACAAAGAAGAATGGAAACTTTGATGATTGGGAATGACACAGGGGAATCACTGGCACAGACAACTGGATTATTCATTATATAATGCACATATAATGTGTCAATAATGGCAAACAGAGTTCTTTAAAAAAATACAGCGACCCTGTAAGCGACTACAGATTTTGGCGCCATCTAGTTTGTATTCCTCCGTACCCACACGAAACCTGGTCAATTTAAATCGTATAGAGTGCGCAGGGCAAAGATTTAATAACAATATTACAATGGAAATGGAAGAACTTTATCTATTGCTGCACAATTTAGATTATTAAAGAAATTATAAATGCATTTAATAATGTAACGGTCATCCGTAGATACATGTTTTGAAAATGACAATCATCCTAAACAATAAACAAATAGGAAAAACATTTAATTCTAAGATAAATTTCTTTTACCATCCCTATATAATATCAATACACAATTGTACAAATCAGACTAAGTAATTGCAATTTCAATACATGTGTCACCTCATAGTAGATTTAATGATAACACCCAATTCTGATGCGGGACAAGTTGATTGAACAAAATAATATGCTACTGGTTGCTTCCATTCCCCGCCCATAATTAACAAAACCCGAAATAGTTCCTGATGGGGAATAGAAGTCTAAATGTGGCATTATTGCCATCTCGTCAAAAATAAGAACATAATGTCGTTGTAACGATTTCATTTTATGGCTAATTGTCGACAAATGTTTCATCATAGAATTACTAATACCTACATCAAACTGAAACTGTGCCAATGACCTTGTTAATGTATATCGTGAGGGAAGGCCTAGAATATTGCAAAGAAATTTATACTCTTTGGAGGACTTTTTAAACAAAGCCAGAAACAAAGCTTTTTCTCGCAGTGACCAGTGTCTCTTATCATTTCTAAACTGTGACATTATAAATTGTAATTTATCGAATATATATATATATATATATATATATATATATATATATATATATATATATATATATATATATATATATGTATATATATATATATATGTATATATATATATATATATATATATATATATATATATATATATATATATATATATATATTCGATAAATTACAATTTATAATGTCACAGTTTAGAAATGATAAGAGACACTGGTCACTGCGAGAAAAAGCTTTATTTCTGGCTTTGTTTAAAAAGTCCTCCAAAGAGTATAAATTTCTTTGCAATATTCTAGGCCTTCCCTCACGATATACATTAACAAGGTCATTGGCACAGTTTCAGTTTGATGTAGGTATTAGTAATTCTATGATGAAACATTTGTCGACAATTAGCCATAAAATGAAATCGTTACAACGACATTATGTTCTTATTTTTGACGAGATGGCAATAATGCCACATTTAGACTTCTATTCCCCATCAGGAACTATTTCGGGTTTTGTTAATTATGGGCGGGGAATGGAAGCAACCAGTAGCATATTATTTTGTTCAATCAACTTGTCCCGCATCAGAATTGGGTGTTATCATTAAATCTACTATGAGGTGACACATGTATTGAAATTGCAATTAGTTAGTCTGATTTGTACAATTGTGTATTGATATTATATAGGGATGGTAAAAGAAATTTATCTTAGAATTAAATGTTTTTCCTATTTGTTTATTGTTTAGGATGATTGTCATTTTCAAAACATGTATCTACGGATGACCGTTACATTATTAAATGCATTTATAATTTCTTTAATAATCTAAATTGTGCAGCAATAGATAAAGTTCTTCCATTTCCATTGTAATATTGTTATTAAATCTTTGCCCTGCGCACTCTATACGATTTAAATTGACCAGGTTTCGTGTGGGTACGGAGGAATACAAACTAGATGGCGCCAAAATCTGTAGTCGCTTACAGGGTCGCTGTATTTTTTTAAAGAACTCTGTTTGCCATTATTGACACATTATATGTGCATTATATAATGAATAATCCAGTTGTCTGTGCCAGTGATTCCCCTGTGTCATTCCCAATCATCAAAGTTTCCATTCTTCTTTGTTCCATTCTTTGTGAATAACGGCCGTTTTGGTCAATCAACAATGGGAAGACGATATTGCTGTATTAGTACGTGCAAGCATAGTTTGCTTCCCATGCATCGATTCACAAGTAGAGAGCCGGTAAGTTGTCATATAAATTAACAATAATATGCATACACTATAATATAATCATAATATAATATAATATAATATAATCTGTGAATATAATATAAGACGAATGATTTATCGCCGATTCAAAAGTTTCGCAATTACGCACCGTAATAATGAAATTTGAAACCGTAATAATGGAATTTCAATTATGGCTACAGGCAGCGGGCTATTTGTTTATTGTTTAGGATGATTGTCATTTTCAAAACATGTATCTACGGATGACCGTTACATTATTAAATGCATTTATAATTTCTTTAATAATCTAAATTGTGCAGCAATAGATAAAGTTCTTCCATTTCCATTGTAATATTGTTATTAAATCTTTGCCCTGCGCACTCTATACGATTTAAATTGACCAGGTTTCGTGTGGGTACGGAGGAATACAAACTAGATGGCGCCAAAATCTGTAGTCGCTTACAGGGTCGCTGTATTTTTTTAAAGAACTCTGTTTGCCATTATTGACACATTATATGTGCATTATATAATGAATAATCCAGTTGTCTGTGCCAGTGATTCCCCTGTGTCATTCCCAATCATCAAAGTTTCCATTCTTCTTTGTTCCATTCTTTGTGAATAACGGCCGTTTCGGTCAATCAACAATGGGAAGACGATATTGCTGTATTAGTACGTGCAAGCATAGTTTGCTTCCCATGCATCGATTCACAAGAAGAGAGCCGGTAAGTTGTCATATAAATTAACAATAATATGCATACACTATAATATAATCATAATATAATATAATATAATATAATCTGTGAATATAATATAAGACGAATGATTTATCGCCGATTCAAAAGTTTCGCAATTACGCACCGTAATAATGAAATTTGAAACCGTAATAATGGAATTTCAATTATGGCTACAGGCAGCGGGCTGACCAGATTTGCTGCATAGGGAGAAGAAAGATATTTGCAGGGCGTTTAACATATGCGACAAGCATTTTACAGACGACTGCAAATATCTTTCTTCAGGAAAAACCAAACTGCGTAGAATGATCATTCCAACATTATGCCTTGATTTCTATCTAAGGTATCTAAGAATTAAATAACTTTTTGAACATTTTAGCAACAAATTCTTGTCTCGCCCAGCCACCTACTGAAGGCATGGATTTAGGTAAAAAAAAATGTATAGCGATGAGTGAAACAAGTTAATTCCGTTCTTATTTTCTGTAGATTATATTCCGTTAGATGACCTGTCTTCAGTGCATTACTCCTCTGAACAGTTTTGGATGGACACAGAAGGTATACAATGTGATTTGAAGTTAATTACTGATATAAAATATGTCCACCTACAGCTGAGGCGCAGTCTGTACCCGAAGTGCGATGTACGGTTGTAGAAGGTACAAATATTAATTTATATGTTGAAAATTGTATTTAATATACTTGAAACAAAATTTATTTACAGATGGGCCACCCTCTGTTGAGACTGGGCAGGTAGGCATCCAGGACATAAAAAACATTAGTTTTCCATGTGGTCAAAGGAGAAAGTACCGTAGAAGTAAGCAGTGTGAGTATCTTTCGTTTCTAATTTTTTTATTACATTTATATAAGTATATATTGTATGTAATCAGAATTGTACATCGATGCAAATGTTCATCTAGATTAGGAATTTCTCACAGGGTCCATGTCGTACATTGATAAAAAATTCAACGGCGAGATAAAAAAAGGTTAGGAATCTCTGGTCTACTGAGACTAATATTGTATTATGTAAGTTACTTACAGTTCTATGAACTTAAGTTTATTGTATCTTTCAGGTGTAGGGATAAATTTGCTGAAAGCTCTAAATGTGACAAGTGTTGGTAACACCTGAAGACAAAACGAGAGTTGGCAAGAGTGTAGAGCGATGAGAGAGCGATATGCGCGTGAACATTGTAGAACGTCTTTATAACTACTTTTGTGAGAATAAAGTCTTTGATAGAATTGCGAGTTTAAGTTTAATGTGCGACGAGAGCGGGGTGTAGTTAAACCCTAACAATTCAGAAGTGGCATTGTACCTAAAGGCCCAAGTGTGAACTGTTTCCCAAGTGGGAACCGCTCAGTATTAGTTAGGTTACGTGCAAAGGCCGGTCAACAAGTGAAGTCGGCAACGAGTTGTAAACAACAGAGTGTTAAGTCAGTTACGTGTGCGGATTTGATAATTGACATCTTGACTTTTATAAATGTGAATAATGAAAAACAACGCAAAGATGAGCGACCAGGACAGTGACTGCGAACATGACAAGTCCGGAGATATACACGACAGCATTAACGGCGAGTTGTTTAATCAGAGCGAACCGCCAGGAAGAGAGGCCGACAATATTAGCTTAAATCGGTTAATGTACATGATGTTAGAAGATAATAGACGCAGAGACACAATGATGGAACGATTACTAGCTTCTCAAAGCGCAAACAGTGTACCGCCATCGACATCTTTCCAGGTCATGCCAGATCTGGCGCGAAATGTCCCCTTTTTCGACGGCAATGGCAGTGCAAAGGAGTGGATTAATTGCATAAAGGGAATGCATACTCTTCATCAGTGGCCTGACTCATTTGCATTAGAAATGGCAAGATCTCATTTAAAACTAAGACCCCACAATGGTTTATGGAACGGGCAAATTCGATCGGCACATTCAGTCAGTTTGAGATTGCATTTCAGAGGACGTTCATAGTAACAGAGGGACTGCCTGCCAAATGGAAGCGAATGGAAGCGTTGGTACAACATAAGGGCCAAAATGTAAGTGAATACTTTCACACGAAAGCGAGATTGTGCAGTGCATTAAGCCTATCCTTTGATGAGACAAAAGAGCAGATATTAATAGGAATTTACGATAAGAATACTTGTTTAACAATGATGGCAAAAACACATATAGACTGTGACTCATTGTACCATGATATTATTGAACACGAACGTATTGACAAAATAAGACTAGAGAGAATAAAACAAGCGAGAGGTGACCGGAACGAGAAGAATAGAGATATAATGGTTGACAAGACAAGTGAACGCAAAACTGAGAGCCCTGTTCAAAATCAAAATAACCAGTCGAATGAAAAAAAAGATTATAGACCGCCCTTGAGGAACGATAAAGGAGAAGTGAAATGCTACAATTGCTCAAAGTTTGGACACATCGCTAGAGATTGCCCAGAGTCAAAAAGAGAATTGATCTGCCGAAAATGTAATGGCATTGGACACACCCAGAAACATTGTCGATCAGAACCTAGAGAGGTCAACTGCATTAGTGCTCAACGCGTAACAAACTCTATTAGAAAATACATTAAGCAAATAAAATGTAATGATATAACTTATAGTGGCCTAGTAGATCCAGGAATTTCTGAGTGTACAATAAAAGCATCATGTGTTATAGAAGGACGATACCAAGTAAAATTAAGTGAATGCATCTTAAAGGGATTTGGACCGGAACATTACATAGTAAAATCACCAGGAGTAATTCATGTCGAAATGGAAGTTGACGAAATTAAGGTGGAAAACGTGGAATTACGAGAAGTACCCGATGATGTGCAGAGAGTCGATGTCATAGTTGGTAGAACCTTCACCGAACAACCACAGTTGATGTTTCTACGAGTGGACGATAACTTAATTTTCCGTTACCGGCATGAAGACCCATTCGCCCACCTGGAGGTAAAAGGGAACAAAATAGAGGACCTTAATCACAACCAGAGAAGAGTCAATTCCAGCTCAAAGCATAGAGTTACCCTACCTGTTTTAAACTCAGGAAGTCAGGAATTTGGTATCCCGACAGGAAGCAAGATGTTTTGTGGTGAAATTTGTGAGTTGCAGAAGCAAAATTCAAGAAATAAGAGAAAAATTGAAACAATAGACGTACACGTAGATGCAGAATTGGAACCTGAAATAACAGAAGACATTGTGGGGATAATGAACGAATTCAGAGAGTGTGTAGGGACAGATATCTATGAACTTGGATGTACAACGGAACTAAAAATGAATATCGAGGAGATGACGGACAGCAAACCAGTGACTAGTAAACCCTACCGAGCGAGCGACAAGGAGAGGGAAGAGATAAAGAAGATTGTAGCTGAATACAAAGAAGCAGGGATTGTTCAAGAAACTACATCGCCATACACAAGCCCAGTGTTATTGGTTAAGAAGAAAAATGGAGAGTCCAGGATGGTGGTCGACTACAGAAAACTCAACAACCAGACCCTCCCGTCCCGATTTCCTTTACCTGATATTGACGAGCATATAGGAGCCCTAAGAAATGCTAAATATTTTACTGTTCTAGATCTAGCACATGGTTACCTACAAGTTCCATTGGAGGAGTCAGCAAAGAAGAAGACCGCCTTTATCACACCCGATGAGACCGGAGAATTCACACGCATGGTATTCGGCCTGATGAATGCACCCTTCTACTTTTCGAAACTCATGCAGAAGATTTTGGGTCCATTAAGAAAAGAGGTAGTGTTGTATTACCTTGATGACATACTAATCCCAGGAGCAGATTGGCCTGATACAAGACGAAGATTGCTGAAAGTATTGGAGGCACTAAAGAGCGCAGGATTAACGTTAAAGTTGGAGAAATGTGAATTTATGAAGAAGAAAGTGGAGTACCTAGGATTCCAGATTTCGGAAAAGGGTATTGAACCGGGAAATAAGAAAATACAAGCAATTGAGAACTATCCGATTCCAAAAGACGTACATCAGTTGAGAAGATTTTTAGGAATGGCCAGTTTCTTCAGAAGATTTGTAGTAAACTTTAGCGCCAAGGCAAGGCCAATGTATGAACTGCTGAAGAAAGAAAATTCATTTGTGTGGGGAGAAGATCAGAAAAGGTCATTTGGTGAAATAAGAAAGAGTCTGACGGAAGGAGCAACTCTGAAGATATTCGACCCATCCGTGGAGACCCAACTACATACAGATGCAAGCTCAATAGATTTAGGAGCTATGCTGATGCAACGGCACGATAAAAATTGGCACTTGGTGTACGCTATTAGCAGAAGAACTAGTGACGTAGAGCGGAACTATCACTCAAGCAAATTGGAGTTGATTGCGATAGTGTGGTCGGCAGAAAGGCTGAGAAACCTACTAATCAACATCCATTTCACCATAATCACCGATAGCGAAGCTCTTACGTATTTGAACGCTGCAAAGACTAAGAATCCACAAATTGCGAGATGGTATAATATGCTAAGTGAATACACATTTGATATAAGACACCGACCCGGAGAGAAACTAGCCCATGTAGATGCTTTAAGCAGAGCACCCATCGAGGAACCCATCGCAAATGATGACCATACGTGGGAACGATTGAGTGTGTTTACTATTATGACCCGAGAAGAGGAGATAATTATGTTCCAACAGACCGATGAGAAGCTGAAACAAAAAATAACTCTGTTAAGGCAGAAAACACTCAGCGCATCCGAGAAAAGCGAAATAAAGGACTTCTTATTAATAGAGGGTATATTGTATAATCAAGCAACGGTAAGAGGGGAAAGCAAAGTACTATATGTAGTCCCTAGCGCCATGAGAAAGAGCCTAGCGATAAAATATCATGATCTACAAGGACATTTTGGTGTGGAGAGAACGTTACGTAGAATTCAGGATTACTATTACTTTCCAAAAATGAAAAACTACCTAAAACAACACATACAAATGTGCCTGGAGTGTATACTGAGCAAAGGAGTATCAGGAAAACAATATGGTGAATTACACCCGATACCACCAGGAAGGAGACCCTTTGCGATAGTGCATATAGATTACCTAGGACCCTTTGTGACCAGTAATGCAAAGAATAAATATGTTTTAGTAATGAATAACTTGACGAAGTATGTAAAACTAGAAGCAGTAAGAAATACAAGCACTGACTGTGTAATTAAAAAGATAGAATCACTAATTAACCAAATGGGAGCACCGGAGAGAATTATTACAGATAGAGGAACATGTTTCATATCAGAAAAGTTTGACGAAATGTGCATTAAATATGGAGTAAAACATACACTGAACTCACCACGACACCCACAAGCTAATGGTCAAGTAGAGCGAGTTAACCGGACATTGATACCAGTAATAAAAAGTAGCTTAGAAAATGATGAGAGAAATTGGGACAAGAAATTGCGGATTATTGAAAGAAATTTGAACACAGCGGTTAACAAAACAACTAATGACAGTCCTTTTCGGTTATTGTATGGATATACACCTAGATTTGATGACGGACGTGTTCGAGAGCTAACTCTTGCAGGAGAAACTTACCAAGAGCCGAAAGAATTACAACAAGAAGCGAGAGAGAGAATCAGGGAAGAGCAGATAAAATACAAAGCAAGATGTGATGAAAAGCGATACACAAACGTAAAATATGATATAGGAGACATCGTGTACATGAAGATCAATAAAGTCGCGACAGGTGAATCGACTAAATTGCAAGCAAAATACAGAGGACCACTAACAGTAACTAGTGTACTCCCAAGTGACACTTATCGAGTGTGCGACTTACAAGAAACGCAGGGAAGACGATATTCATCTACGGCCCATGTTAGTCAATTAAAACTATGGAAAAATTATACAGAGGAAGAGGACATGATTCAAGTTGAAGAAGGGAACAATGAAGAAGAGATCAAAGCAACCAGAGGAATGGATTTAAGAAGAAGCAACCGAACTCCTAGAAGACCAAAGTATCTAGACAACTACACTCATCTCGAGGACGAGATGTAGGAGGATGGCCGAGTGTTGGTAACACCTGAAGACAAAACGAGGGTTGGCAAGAGTGTAGAGCGATGAGAGAGCGATATGTGCGTGAACATTGTAGAACGTCTTTATAACTACTTTTGTGAGAATAAAGTCTTTGATAGAATTGCGAGTTTAAGTTTAATGTGCGACGAGAGCGGGGTGTAGTTAAACCCTAACACAAGAAAAAATAAGTTTTCCCCTGAAGCCAGAGAGTTGTATGTATTTGCTCGTGACATTCAGAGAACTGCTGGTCGATTACATGCTGAAAATGCTTTGCACCGTGAACACATTCAGCATGCAATTGACGCTGCTGAGTCTGGTGCTCTCTTTAAGTCACGAATAAACGATACAACCATAAATTTTTTCATGTCACAATTAAAGCTTAAAAAATTAAAACCCCGAGGTAGACGTTTCTCGTTGGAAGACAAAACTTTTGCTTTGACTTTGATGAAACAAAGTCCAAAAATGTACCGATTTTTGAGCAAAATTTTTGCCCTTCCATCGAGAAAAAGCCTACAAGCACTGCTGAACCGCATCCCGTTGGGTCCTGGCATCAACAACCCATTTTAGAGATGCTACGGGATGCTGTTGACCACATGGAAGAAGAGGAAAAATATTGTGCCCTTCTATTTGACGAAATGTCGCTTAGTCCAGGATTACACTTTAATAAAAGATATTCTTCGATCGATGGTTTCGCATCTTGCGGTGAGCAAATTAAATTAAGTTTTGCAGACCATGTAATGGTTTTTATGGTTCGATCGCTTATTTTTTTTTTCAGAGTATGCTGTGGGTGTTCCAGATCTCACCAGAAATATAAAAAATATTATTAAGGAACTGCAGGACATTGGTTTGCATGTTGTCGTAACCATTTGCGATCAGCATGCAAATAATATCAAAACTGTTAAAGGGCTAATCGAGGAAACCAGTCGAAGACTAATTTTAAAAGGGGTTGAGAATCGATCAACAGGATTCCTTGTTGGTGACGAGGAAATAATTCCTTTGGACGATTCTCCACATCTTCTAAAATGTGTAAGAAATAATTTATTTAAGTATAATGCCATGTTTAAATGGAAGGGAACAAAATTTTCCGCTTGCTGGTCGGACATTGTCAAATTATATGAAGCGGATCTTGGAGATGCTGCAGACCCCGACACCAAGAATCTGCCAAAGCTATATGCTTATCATGTGAATGAGCAGAACATGAGTAAGATGAAAGTTAAGCTGGCAGTCCAGGTCTTTTCGGCGAGAACATCCGCCATGCTACGTTTTTTTTCTACACTTGTTAAGTGAATAATTTTTTTCACCATCCCTATATAATATCAATACACAATTGTACAAATCAGACTAACTAATTGCAATTTCAATACATGTGTCACCTCATAGTAGATTTAATGATAACACCCAATTCTGATGCGGGACAAGTTGATTGAACAAAATAATATGCTACTGGTTGCTTCCATTCCCCGCCCATAATTAACAAAACCCGAAATAGTTCCTGATGGGGAATAGAAGTCTAAATGTGGCATTATTGCCATCTCGTCAAAAATAAGAACATAATGTCGTTGTAACGATTTCATTTTATGGCTAATTGTCGACAAATGTTTCATCATAGAATTACTAATACCTACATCAAACTGAAACTGTGCCAATGACCTTGTTAATGTATATCGTGAGGGAAGGCCTAGAATATTGCAAAGAAATTTATACTCTTTGGAGGACTTTTTAAACAAAGCCAGAAACAAAGCTTTTTCTCGCAGTGACCAGTGTCTCTTATCATTTCTAAACTGTGACATTATAAATTGTAATTTATCGAATATATATATATATATATATATATATATATATATATATACATATATATATATATATATACATATATATATATATATATATATATATATATATATATATCCGGCGAACAGGTGTCCCGCCGCATGTTCGCTATTGAACTATATTTGTAGAGAGTTTTTGTATAAGACGCTTGCAGATGAATTGTGCAGCACGGCAGCGTCAGTCGTTTTACATCCACCTGTGATTAAAGTAATCAGAGGCTCTTCGGAGCTCTTCGCGCCGAATAGAATTCGTGCCTAGACGCGAAGTGTGATTGCACTGGACTAAAATGTGTGTCAATGATTGTCACTAATTCGTTATATGCAATCTCCTCTGGGTCCTCCGGCACGCATAAGTCATGCACTAGCCTATAAGTTTCCTCACTTAAGAAACTGAGCAATATTGCACGTTTAACTTTCTGCCGATTTATAATTGAATTCCCCGATAAGAAATCTCCTCGGGGGGGCCGCTGCTGTCGCGATCGCCTCTTCCATAATTCATCCTCGTCGTATATATATATATATATATGATATATATATATATATATATATATATATATATATATATATATATATATATGATATATATATATATATATATATATATATATATATATATATATATATATATATATATATATATATATATATCAAAGTGCGTTTCATACTAAACCTACAACATAACAGTGGCGACGAGGATGAATTATTGAATTATGGAAGAGGCGATCGCGACAGCAGCGGCCCCCCCGAGGAGATTTCTTATCGGGGAATTCAATTATAAATCGGCAGAAAGTTAAACGTGCAATATTGCTCAGTTTCTTAAGTGAGGAAACTTATTGGCTAGTGCATGACTTATACGTGCCGGAGGACCCAGAGGAGATTGCATATAACGAATTAGTGACAATCATTGACACACATTTTAGTCCAGTGCAATCACACTTCGCGTCTAGGCACGAATTCTATTCGGCGCGAAGAGGCGGCGATGAAAGCGTGGTCGAATGGGCGGCCAGAGTTAAATCGTTAGCCGCAAAATGCGGGTTTGGAGGAGAACTTACCATCGTCATGCGAGATATATTTGTCATGGGCATGGGGCCTGGAAGAATTATGGACAGACTCCTGGAAGAATCGCAACCAGAGCTGGAAATAATTAGGCCAAAATGGTAAAATTATCGCAAGCCAGGGAAGCGGCGGATCGAGAAAAACATATGGTAGAATCATCACGAGTCAAATTGGAACCAAGGGACATCCATAAAATGAGTCATTATGGAAATCAAAGAAGAAGTGACGGAGAGCAGCGTCGATTCAGCGGCGCTCAAGGAGGCAGAAATGGCGGTCCAGACGTTGATGTCCGCTCGAGCCAGGGAAAAAGAGGGCATCAGAGTGCGAGCATTTCAGCGTGCCAGGTGTGCGGTAGAAAAAACCATAAAACATCAGAATGCAGGTATCGTGATTATAATTGCCATAAATGTGGCAGGAAAGGATATTTAGCTCCTATTTGTAGAAATAAGGCTAAAGTTAAGGATTCCAATTATATGTCGGAACAATTAGTAAGAGTAAGCATGTTTTATAGCGAAAATTAAAAAAATGTAGATGAATTTTCAGTGTGCGTTAGAATTAATAAGGTTATCATGGAATTTCAAGTAGACACCGGTTTCGCATACACGGCTATTTCTCTAAGCTACTATGAGAAGCATTTTAAAAATTGTAAATTGCAAAAAAATGATATATTCTTGAAGAATTACGTGGGTCACACATTTGCACCTGTAGGCAAAATACTTGTTAAAGGAGAATATAATAATAAAATGTATGATTTGGAAATTTATGTCATAGAAAACGGTGGACCACCGTTATTAGGACGTCATGCAATCAAAATGATGCACCTTACGATTTCTAGTCATTTTCTTAACATAAATAACCTTGACAACTTATACAAAAAATATCAAAATATATTTCGAGATGAGTTAGGGACGTTCACAAAGGAAACAATTAAACTGCGGGTTAAAAGGGGGACCACCCCTAAGTTCTTTAAGCCACGACCTCTGCCTTTCACACTAAAAGCAAAAGTTGAGGATGAAATAAACCGCTTGGTTAATTGTGGTATTCTGGAGCCGGTAGAGTATTCGGAATGGGCGACGCCCGTAGTTCCAATCCTTAAGTCGGATGGCTTCATAAGACTTTGTGGAGATTTTAAAGTAACTATAAATCCGGTCTTGGAAGAAGTATCTCACCCCTTACCTAGAATTGAATATTTGTTCACCGAGTTAAATAATGGGGAGAAATTCTCGAAGATTGATTTAAGTCAGGCGTACCAACAAGTACTTGTAGATAGTGATTCAAGGAAATTATTGACAATTTCAACTCATAAAGGCATGTTTTCGTACACGCGTTTGCCATATGGTATTAAAACTTGCCCAGCCATATTTCAGAGGCGCATGGAGAAATTGCTAATTAAGATCCCCAATGTGGTAGTATATATGGATGACATAGTGGTTACGGGAAGGAATGATGTCGAGCATTGTAATAATTTAGATTTGGTCTTTAGGAAGTTGGAAGAGAGTGGACTTCGAGTTAAAAGGTCTAAATGCGTATTTTTCCAAAATAAAATAGTTTATTTGGGTCACGCGATAGATAAACACGGACTTCACACAGATGTAAACAATGTCAAAGCAATTTTAGAAATTAAAGAACCAAATAATGTAAAAAAAACTGCAATCTTTCTTAGGCATGGTAAATTTTTATGCTAAATTTATCCCAAACTGTTCGACAAATCTGTTTCCCCTGTACCAGCTATTGAAAAAGGAGGTAAAATTTAATTTTGACGAATCATGCAGGAAATCTTTTGATAAAGTAAAACAACTATTAACTTCAAACTTAGTGCTGTGTCATTTTAGACTAGACAAGCCAGTCATTTTAATAGTTGATGCTAGCTCATATGGTATGGGGGCAGTAATCTGCCACCCGGCCGATGACAATTCAAGGACGCTCCGACCGATTGCTTTCGCATCTAGAGTCCTAAACAAATCAGAAAAGGCATATTCACAGATCCAAAAAGAAGCTCTATCAATTGTGTTTGGAGTGTTAAAATTCCATCAATATTTGTATGGGAAACATTTTGTGATTTACTCTGACTACAAGCCGCTAATCACAATATTTGGTGATAAAAAGGGTATCCCAATAATCGCGGCAAATAGGCTTCAAAAATGGGCATTTATATTAAGTGGATACGATTTTTCAATCAAATATGTAAAGTCAAAAGAAAACATGGCGGATGGACTTTCAAGGTTTCCGTGCGAAGATAGCAGCATAAATATAGAAAACGAGGTATCGTACATGAATTTCACATATCAAAGTTTTCCTCTAAATTATAAGGATATTGGGCGCGAAAGTAAGAAAGACAATGTGATAAGTAAGGTGATATAATTTGGTTTGCATGGGTGGCCAAATGGAAAATTAGACGATAGATTTCAACCATTGTTAAGATGTAAAAATGAATTGTCTGTGGAGCTTGGATGTTTAATGAGAGGATATCAAACAGTGATACCTACAAAATTTTGGGAAAGCATCCTGGCAGAACTGCACACTGTTCATTTGGGCATGGTTAAAACAAAATCGTTTGCTCGTTCTTACGTGTGGTGGCCAAACATGAATAAAGATATTGAGCAGTTGATAGGGTCATGCGAACCTTGTATTAAATTCGCTCAGACACCAAGTAAGGCTGAGTTAATTCCGTGGCATTATGATAAGGAGCCCTGGAAACGGCTACATATAGATTTTATGGGCCCGGTATTTGACAAATACTTTTTAGTTTTGATGGATTCAACAACCAAATGGATTGAATGCTTTGAAATGACATGTATAACTTCGGAAGTTACTATTAAAATTCTGCGCGAAGTTTTCGCAAGGTTTGGTATACCTAAGTACCTTGTAAGCGATAACGGCACACAGTTCACTTCTGAAAAATTCCAAACCTTCCTTAAGATGAATGGAGTTTGTCACTTAATGGGAGCGCCATACCATCCAGCAACAAACGGAGCTGCTGAAAATGCGGTAAAAATTATGAAAAAAGCGCTGAAAACGGGAAAATGTAAGAATGAAAATCTAGATACCAAAACTATAATTGATCGATTTCTATTTCAATACAGAAATACCGAACATATAACAACCGGCCAATCACCGGCAAAGTTATTGTTAGGGCGGAGCTTAAGGAACAGATTTAATTTGTTATCACCCTTCGCAGAAAATATAGTGGAAAACAATCAGCGCAAACAATGTGAAAATTATCTAGGTAATAGGAAGAAGACATTTAAAGTAGGAGACAAAGTTAGTGTAAAAGACTACGGTAATAACAAAGTGAGTTGGTGCGCGGCAGAGATAATTACAAAATATGGCGAGAGAACACATTTAGTAAAAACAAGTGATAACCGTTCTCTGAAAAGACATGTGAACCAAATTAATTCAACAAGTTACGAGGTTGATAATCGAAGGGAGCGAAATTCAGTTGCGTCCCAAGAGAAACGATTATTAGTAGTAAGAAGGACTCAGGAGATTTGAATGAAAGTTCTGAAATAGCAAATAGTTCGGATAATGTAGAAACTGTCAATAATAACGATCAAAATGAAAGAACGCTTAGACCCAGAAATTTATTGAAGGCTCCTGAGCGATTAGCATATTAGTCTCGTTATTTTTAAAGGGAAGGATATTGTAATGTATCGAATATATATATATATATATATATATATGTTTTTGTAATTTGTTCTCTGTTTTAGTAGAGAACCGGGTATTCGGCCAGGGTCAATAAAAACACAATATTTGTTTTACACTTCCAAGCTTTCGGACATATGTTTGTGTCCTTCGTCAGGGATGTTACTAAAAACATTTATTAATTATTTTAGCAACAAAAGAAAACAGTATATACATATATGGGTAATTATTAGATTAGTTAAAATGAAAACTTACAATTAATTTGTGTTGTATATGATTAGTGTCATTAATCTTTTCATGACAGATAAAAATTATTTTATAATTACATTTGTTTTTAAGAACATATATCTAGATTATATGTTTAGATAATATTTTTTCTTTATTTTTGTGTTATTTTGTCATTCCTAGATAATTCTATTAAAAATGAATAAATATTACTGAGACCGTCGGTATCAGATTTAAAATTCATGCTATTTTTGATGTCTTTTTTAATATGATACATCTCCAGAAAAAGTCTCCCTTTTTTAGAGTTGCAATAATCTATCACAGTAGTGTTTTTGAAATCAGGTCTATGGTCAAAATTATTGGAGTGTATTGCTAAAGCACACGATTTTTTGTTGAGCTTACAATCGCTTCTATGTTGTGTTAATCTAGATTTCAACCATTGGGTGGATTGGCCGTAATACGTTAGGTTACAATCACTACATGGAATTTTGTATACTATATTTGATTGTAGTTCTGGTTTACATTTATCTCTTAATTTTGTGAAAAATTTATTATATATTGTGTTCACGTTATAGAGTCCAATTTTAATGTTATCATTACTAAGTGTAGAAATTAGGCGTGGTGAAAGGTTTTCGATATAAGGAAGTTTCTTGTAAATCATTTCTGGTTGATTGATTGATGATAGAATATTTTTATTGATCATTATATCGGTTCTTTGGTGGTATATTATTTTATTTACAAGTCGTTTTGGAAAACTGTTTTGGATCATTATTTTTGACAATAATTTTAGGTTTTTTGTTATGAAAGATGGGTGACAAATTTTGTTTATCCTGTTTTTAAGCCCTAAAATTACATTTACTTTAACATTGAGTGGTGCATGGGATGTGTAATTTATATATCTACCTGAGTTTGTGGGTTTTTTGTACCAGTCGAGGATTATACTATTATCTGGTTTTCTTATTATAAGGGTGTCTAGGAAAGGTATTTTGTTATTTTGTTCTTGTTCTATTGTAAATTTTATGTTTGTGTTCCACTTATTGAAAAATTCAACTATATTTTGCACCATACATGATGGGATTGCCATTATAAGATCGTCTACATATTTTTTAATGAAAAAAGGTTTATACGGTAAGGTTATAATTACATCATCTAGAAGGTAATCCATTGTTATCGTTGCCAAAATAGGACTAAGAGGAGAGCCCATGGGAGTGCCGAAAATTTGTTCGTACGTCACTTCTTCATAAGTGAAATAGCTATATTTGCATATCAGCATTATTAATTCAATGAACATGTCTTTATCAATATCTGTGTGTGGTGTTATCCTTTCAAAGTTGTCGCGTATTATCTCTGTTACTACGTCCATTGGTATTTTGGTAAAAAGATAGATAACATCTAATGATATAATCACATGATCTTTAGGTAGTTTCAGGTTATTAAATTCAGCAGCAAAACTGAAAGTGTCTATTACATTATAATTTGTTCTGTTAAAAAATGCTACATGTAAAATCTTGGCTAGAAAATTTGAAAGTTTATATGTCGGTGCATTAATGGAAGAGATAATAGGTCGTAAAGGTATATCTTTTTTATGGATTTTTGGAAGACCGTAATATTTTGGTGGAATGCTATTATACGTCATGAGACGTTTTCCTATATTGTCATCTATAATTTTTTTATTAATTAGTGTTTTTATTGCATTGTTGATCTTTGTTTGTGCGGTTAGTGTTGGGTCTTTTTTTAAAATTTTGTAAGTTGTTTTATCATCCAGTAGTTTATGCGACTTACTTCTGTATTGATCAGATGTTGTAATGAGAGAAACAAGTCTATTTTTGAAAAACCATCCCAATATTATGGTGAGAAAAGCAGACAAAGGATCCGTTACTGTCATTATAACATCTGATTATAGTCATTATAACAGTCATTATTGTAACATGGTTTGACCAAACCATGTTACAATAATTTTATCATCCACCAACATCGCAATATACGACAAGGTGATTGTCTACGACACACCTTGCCCGTCGAGGGATTGGCAAACCCGACGTTAAATAACAACAATTTATCAAAACCACAACTATATTATAGAAGGAAATAAATCATAACCAAACAAAGGTTATCCACATGGCGCTCATCAAAACACATTCGCTGTTTCGCTGTATATCCCCACATCACAGGATAAAAAATAATAAATACTCAGACCACATTCATAATTGAATTGCTACTGTACAAAAGAAAAAAAATATATAAACCTTTCTCACACTAAGTCAACTAAACACTCAAATAATGAACATTGTCCGAAGGACAACATACAAACTGTTTATTGTATCATTGCCCTCAGCTTAAAATATCATGAACAGATTGTCTATATTACCCTTTAAAACTTACTACAATTTTTTGGTTGGACTAAATACGAAATAATATGTTTTACCTCATCAATATTTGTAACCATGACTGTTTCAACCCTTGTGTTGATGCAATTTTTACCCCTTCCACTATTCCAGTCCTCGCAAGTTTGAAAAAGGTGCACTGTTAAGCACCGAAACGTCACTATATAATATTATTTTTTAATTTGATCAAATTTTCTGCTTTTTTATACTATCATTAAATATACATAATATGTACCTAGTACATTAAACTTAACCAGGAAATTGTTTCAAACTCACCTGACCTACCTAATCCCCAAAAATAAAACAAACAAAATATTAAAGAAAAACATAAGTTTTATAACAACTATAGAAAACAACACCATATTCTAAATATATAGGTCAATAACAGTTCACATAAGAGGTTTTATACTTTTTTGTAATCTTCATGAATGTACATAACCCTTTTGAGAATAATTTTCTTTTGTAAAAAAAACAGTAGTAATTCTTTTATCATTGTTCCACTGTTAGTGGATAATGTGTAAACGAGTACTACGAAATTAATATATATATATATATATATATATATATATATATATATATATATATATTGTTAGCTGAACTTTTGCCACTTCTGATATTGTTAACCCAATTCAGATATTGTTAGGCCGGCGAATTACCTTTAGCTTAATACTGATTATTTTTTAATCCATAAAAACAGTTTCAATACTAATTCGGCTGTATTATTCTTATAATAGGTAATTATTTGTATTGTCAAGATGTCGATTAATAAACAATGGGATCTGCATCAATGAAACTTATTTATTTAATACAAACTAATGATACAAAAATATAAAAGGTTATATAATCGTATAATAAAATATGGCAATCGCTCTCTTCTTTTGCTCCTTGCAACGACCGTCATTCTGTAACAATTAGAAGAGTGATCGTGAGTTTACAACTCAGTGAGACAATTGTATTGGTTGACCCGAGTATTAATTGGTCAACCCGATATCCTTGATTAATTACGGTGAAACAATTATCTTTGGTCAATTGTTTATCGATAGGTCAACCTCAACTCTCCACAACAATACAATGACTCACCATACTTGTTGACCCGAGCTCAACTCTCCACAACTAGACAATGACTCACCATACTTGTTGACCCGAGTCCAACTCTCCACAACCATACAATGGCTCACTATACTTGTTGACCCGAGCTCAACTCTCCACAACTATACAATGATTCACTATACTTGTTGACCCAAGTTCAACTCTACACAACCATACAATGACTCAGCATATTTGTTGACCCGAGTAATAATTGGTCAACCCAACATCCTTGTTATCTTCTGAGACAATGGAACAACGATGGGTCAACCTCAACTCAACTCAACCACACAATCACTCACCTTCAATTTATCCATACGGACACTAAACAATAAAACTTTACTGAAACTATTCTATTAATTCGTCACGGCCAGCTTCGCTAGGTGACACTCACTTAATGCGTTCCAAACGCGTCTGTTCCCTTCGAAAGGGTCTAAGAGAGGCAACTTGGCCTTGAATTTATAAACAAAACACGACATCGGCCCGTACTTATATATATATATATATATATATATATATATATATATATATATATATATATATATATATATATATATATGTATATATATATATGTCCGGCGAACAGGTGTCCCGCCGCATGTTCGCTATTGAACTATATTTGTAGAGAGTTTTTGTATAAGACGCTTGCAGATGAATTGTGCAGAACGGCAGCGTCAGTCGTTTTACATCCACCTCTGAATAAAGTAATATATATATTCAGGGTGTAACAGAAATACGTGTGTTAATTTTAATCATTGGTAGAACTCGTTATATAAAACATTTTTTCTATATGTTTTTTTTCAAAATTTGCAGGTTTTTTTAATATTTTTTTGCCCCCTAATTTTGACCGAACGAACCGTTCTCAGGTACTGTCACTATAATTGTCAAGTGAAGTTTATTTAAAAATGCCAAATTTTTCAAATCAAGAATTAACAGATATTGTGTTGCTATATGGCCGAGCTTTTGGAAATGCCGCAGAGGCCCGTAGATTGTACAGTGCACAATATCCTAAACGTGTTATGCCTAAGAGGCAATGATGCACCTTTATGACACCGTTGCCATTACAACAAACGATTTTATAGCTGCACACCTTTAACCATAGGCGGGTATGCGTTTTAGTAGATAAACTAGAACATATTTTAAATCAGTTTATCGTTGGTTTTTGAAAAAAAAACATATAGAAAAAATGTTTTATTTAACGAGTTCTACCAATGTTTAAAATTAACACACGTATTTCTGTTACACCCTGTATATATATATATATATCAAAGTGCGTTTCATACTAAACCTACAAGATAACAAAATGTTTGTGCAACTTTTGAAACTGTCATATTTTCTAACAAAGAAATCAGATTACTATCGGTAAGTAGCTATTTACTAGTGAGCAGGCGTTTTAACCTAGATACCATTCTAGTTTTTTTTAACAGACTCTACATACATAATTTTTTTCCGTGGGCTTAATAGAATTTGTCGATTCACACCAATTAGTTTCAAAATACCTGGCTGCGTTGAACGTCTTATTTTAACTGGGGGAATATCTGCAAAAGATGAAACAATAAAAGCATATACACACTCATATACATTATGCTACAAAATAACTACATATGTTAAACAAGACATTGTTCTTTCCTAGAAGAGGGACAATTGATAACACATTGTTACTATTAAATTTAAATTTTGCTGAATTCAATACCTGGTGTCCGGCGATGAGGCTCAGGTGAGACAATTCCAAGTGGTGGTGTTGTATCGCGCAGTAGTGAATCAGGCTGTGGAGCTATGCTAGAAGAATTTTTCGCTTGCATATGGACATTGTGCAGTGGAAGATTAATCTTAGGTATCATATTACAATCGCACATTTTTTGTTAGTTGGCATTTGCGAATTCATCTGAAAACCATAAACATTTTAGATCGTAAGTTATTTATTAAAATATGTATGCCATAATACATTTACTAAAACTCAATTAATATTATTATTAGTATTATTAGGAAATACACAAAGTTGTTCAGAACGTCAATGGTCAAATGAATCAAAATTAATTGTGTAGCGTTGGAATGTTACTTATAGTTTTGAAAGTTTACACTTTAGTGTCCGAAGGTTGAGTTAGACTATGTAGCGTTGAACGATTAAAACATAACGGTTCGTTTGGAAGATTGAATATGACTCTTGATTATATTTTCTGTTCCATCAGCCCTGGATATGACAAATTGCCATTAGGGCAGACCAGAACCTTGAACGCATTAGCGAACAAACAAGTTAATTATTAATTGAGTAGTAGATTGATGAAGCAAATACATGATGTGATACATAAAACACTAGGTTGTTTGGGATTCACGGATTTATTGATGATAACTGCAACAATTGTTTCGCCACATCATTATTAATCAGCCTTTTGTGCCGAAACAATTGTTGGTTTTTAGCAATTAATCTGTGAAACTCAAACAACCTAGTATTTTATTTACCAATTCAACTAATTTACAGGTAGCGAATGTAGTTTTATACTTACGATTAATAATTAAAACAGCAGATAAGTTCAATAACAGCTTTGAAAAAGCTTCGAAACAATCTGTTAGCAATGGCGCCTGATCGTGAATTTCTGTGTAAATGGCGGGGGAGAGCGGGATTATTTAGACGTGACCCCAAAGGATCCTCTGGGACAGGACTGTCTGGTGACTCGTTGTGCATATGCGCATGCGCGTCAGAATTACTACACACACACTCACACTATAGGTGTGTACTTTATTGGACTGTAGGGACATCTATCCACACGTGTGACAACCTCCGGCACTCATGGCGACATCTATTAAGACGGCCAGAAAGTTTAACGGGGGGACCGGGGGTCCCATATGCTTGTCAACCGCCTGGCGCAGGGTATGCAGTCAGTCTTCCTCGGAGCGCGGTGGCGTGTGTGCTAATTTAATCGTTGTTTCAAGAAGAAGACGATTTAGAAGCGAATTATCTTCTCAAAGGTATATACGCTTTAACGTTTAACGAAGTTGACTTTTTTAAAACAGATTAGCAATTAATGAAAATAACTACGTAATTAACGGTTTATGAACGCCGTTTTAGAAAACAAAATAAAATTTTAAAAATCCTTATTTCAGCTTCGCCGCCAGAATGGCATCTGGTAAAAAGAAGAGACGAACTGAAGAAGAAAATCGAGAATTTAATCAGGATTGGACGGAGTCGTTTGCGTTTATATAATTATGTAATCATGATATAATTATTATTTTATATTAAAATTGTTTAAGAAATATTTACGCATTGTAATGTGACAACTTGACCAAGGCCAAGTTGCCGGAATACGTTATCACTGCGGACTGCTGACGAAGGTGTCTGCAGAACAAAGCGTCTCTAAGCGCTGGGAGGCACTTCAGCCTTGACTAGCAAAGAGCACTGTTGTCTTAATAATGTAATTGTAATGTTGTAAATGTAACTTCAGTAATAATAGTTAATAAATGATTTTTAAAAAGAAATAAAAACATAATTGGCGCTGCGAACAGGATCTCATAACGAATCACAGAGATTCCGGTGATTATTAAATCTTTAATTGAGATCAGTGAACAAAACCATCCAGAATTGAAGTTAAACAAGTTCCACTACTGGACGAGACGAAATTGGACAACCAACTTCACTGCCGAGTCCTAGGAGCCCACATAGCAACAATTCACCTGGAAACCCGCTAGACATCCCTCCAGCAGAAGATGTTTTTGGCACCCATACTACTGTAAGTCATTCTCCATTACAACCTTACATCCAAAACAAAACAAACAAACAAAACAAAAATACATACAAAAATCAAATTGTAAAGTCGTTGAATTAGATTTTAATAAATGCAACGCGATCGTTCTCCCATTAAATTTAAAGTACCAAACACAGAATCAGACTCAGACTCAATTAATATGACTGACCCAAGCGAAGTAGAAATTCGCATGGCGAGAGACATGCTTCCCCAATTTAGTGGTGATGGCAAAGATTTAACTTATTTTCTTAAACAAGCCGATTCTTACATTTCATTATTGAGAAAAACTCCAGAAAATTGCTTATTCAATGTCCTTTTATTAGAAACTGTAAAAGCTTAAATAATTGGAGCTGCTAGAGACGTATTAATAAGTTCTAATTGCAGTAATTGGACAATGTTGAAAACGGCATTAACTGATAAATTCGGTGATCCTAGATCCGAGGAATTATTAGTAAATGACTTAACTACTTGTTTTCAAAACGGAAATGAAACTTATCAAACCTATTATGATAAAATTAACAGAAAATTACAAAATCTGCTAGAACACGTTTCCTTGAACCTTCAACAAGGAGATGTTTTCGATAATAAAAAACAAATGTATGAAAACCAAGCCCTAGCTACTTTTAAATCAGGTGTATTAGAACCATATTGCAGTCACTTGCTCAATCTAAATCTTAACTGGCTCGAAGCTTGTTTACACGCATGCAGATGTTACGATAATCAAAAAACACAAATTTCATTAATGTCATTTCTTAGAAATAAATCAAAGCCTCAAAATCAACGGCGAAATTCCATTAACTATCATCAACACAACGGGACAACTTTACCTAAACACAATTTTCAGAATAGTCAAAATTTACCTAATCGACCATTTATCCCAAAATACTTGCCTCAGCAAAATTATAGTTATAATGCTAATAAACAAACAACAAATTTTCCTACAGGACCAATTAAAATTAATTCGGTACCCGTAAAACAAAACTATGCTACCACATCAGCATTTGGCAAAGGACAAACGTACAAGCCGATACCAATGAGTGTATCAACCAGGAACACTCAACAACCTAAAAGAAATCATAATAATTATTTTAGACCAAATGGCCAACCTCAAAATTACACTTTTGAAGAACTAACCAATATCGAATGTGACAATATCGGTGACATCGATCAAAGTCAATATTATATTGAAGAAGAATCCGAAACGAATGATGAACTCGATAGAATCGATTTAAATTCTATAAACAGTAAACCCGAATTACCATTTATTGTAATTCCCTCCTATAACTTAAAAATTTTAATCGATTCCGGTGCAATTAATTCGATCATAAATTCAAAACCAGCATTGAAATATTTCTCACAATACTTATATTATAAACCCTTTCAAGTAAGCAGTTTAAATAGAATTATTAATGACGATAAAAATATTAAATTCCCATTACTAAAAGACTTCGGCATCAATTATGAAATTAAATTTCATGTCGTTGACTGGCATGAAAGATTTGATACGTTAATCGGTAGTCACGATTTTCAAAAATTAGCTGCAAAAATTGATTACAAAAACTCCATCCTAGAGATAGATGATAAAAGAATTCCATTCTTCACAGAATTAAACCCGTCAAATTTTCACCCATTTTCGCAAATAATTTCAAAATCTATTCGAATACCAGTAAATGTTTTAGAAGGATCCGTAATAATTCCCGAGATAAACTCAGATGATGTTAAAATCCCTGAATCTATTGGTATCGCTAAAGATGGTATAGTAACTTTACCGTTTGAAGAAGAACGTGAAGTAGAAATCAATTTTCACCAACGAATAGATGTCCAACCTTTAGATAATGTAAACATCAGTGTACCACATAGTAACTTCCAAAATATTGATATTCCAAAAATTATAAGAACAAAACATCTAAATTCTGAAGAAAAATTAGAAATAATTTCAGTCTGTAAGAAATACAAAGATATTTTCTACAAAGAAAAATCAGATCTAACTTTTACTAATGCTGTAAAACATAAAATTCGTACAGTTGATGACGAATACATTTTCTGTAAATCATATCGCTATCCTTATGCCCTAAATGAAGAAATTCAAAAACAAATAAAAAATTTAGTAGAAAATAAAATAATTAGACCCTCAATTTCACCTTATAGTTCTCCAGCATGGATTATACCAAATAAGCTTGATGCTTCAGGCAAAAAGAAATGGAGATTAGTCATAGATTACAGAAAGTTAAATGAGAAGACAATTGAAGACAGATACCCGCTACCCAGAATTGACGAGATTTTAGACAATCTTGGCAAATGTACTTACTTTTCTACTCTCGATTTAGCACAAGGCTTTCACCAAATCGAAATGGATCCTCAATCTATTGAAAAAACCGCTTTTACTGTCAACCATGGACATTGGGAATACGTCCGAATGCCCTTCGGTTTGAAAAACGCTCCAAGTACTTTCCAAAGAGTCATGGACAATGTATTGAAAGAATACTTGTACCATTTCTGTTTTGTATACATGGATGACGTAGTAATTTTCTCGAAATCTCTTCAAGATCATATTATTCATTTAAACAAAAATTTTGAAAGATTTAAAACTTATAATTTAAAAGTACAGTTAGACAAAAGTGAATTCTTAAGAAAAGAAGTATCATTTTTAGGTCACGTCATAACTCCTGACGGTATTAAACCAAATCCTATAAAAATAGAAACAATCCAAAAATTTCCATTACCAAAAACCACAAAAGAGATAAAATCTTTCTTAGGATTGATGGGATATTATAGACGCTTTATCCAAAATTTCGCAAAAGTTGTTTCACCGTTCACCAAATGTCTAAAGAAAGGTTCAAAAATCGATATTACAAATGTAGATTATGTAAAATCATTTCATTTATGTAAAGAACTCTTGACAAATGCCCCTATATTGACCTACCCCGATTTTTCGAAAGAATTTAAACTAACAACGGATGCATCGAATATTGCTATAGGAAGTGTTCTGTCACAAGATGGAAAACAAGTCAGTTATTACTCAAGAACATTAAATTCAGCTGAAAGAAATTACGCGACAATAGAAAGAGAACTGTTAGCAATTACTGAAAGTACTAAACACTTTAGACCTTATCTTTTCGGCAAACATTTTGTTATTGAAACCGACCATAGCCCACTTGTGTGGCTGTCAAAATTAAAAGAACCCAATAGTCGATTAGTACGATGGAAACTTAGACTAGGAGAATTTAATTATGATGTGATATATAAGAAATGAAAAGAAAATGTTGTTGCAGATACTTTATCACGTGTAGAACTTAACGCAAATGAGACTATTGATGATGAATTAGATTTATTATCAATTCTACCCCAATTTGACGACAACGAAATCATTGAAGACGCATATGAAATTTTAGAAAGCTATATCGACAATACTGATAATACCAGACATTCCAAGCAAGAAAATCCAATTTTCACTCTACCAATAAGTGATAAACCAATTAATTATTTCACTAACAGAATTATTTTACAAACAGGAGACTTATACAAAATTATTCATAGTAAACCCTTTCAGAAGAATACATTTCGTGTTACCATTAGAAATGGTCTACAAAACGAAAATCTTTTAAGATTTTTAAAAGAAAATATAAACCCTTCCCAAATGTACGGTATTTATTTTGAAGACGAAAACTTAGAAATACCCTTGATAGAAATTTGTCAAAAACTATTTAATAATAAAATGAAAATCATTAAGTGCAACATTCTCTGTAAAGACGTAGAAAGTACAAGTGAACAAAATGAAATTATTGACACTTACCATAATGAAAATCACAATGGCATAATAGAAAGCTACAATCAGTTAAAAACAAAATATTTTTGGCCCAACATGAAGATTAACATAAATAAAATCATAAACGAATGTGAAATCTGTTTAATGTCTAAATACGAGCGCAATCCATACAAAATTAAATTCTCAGGACCACTTCTAGCTAAGAAACCCTTCGAAGTAATTCACATTGATACATTTTCTTTTGATGGAGCAAAATTCTTAACAATTATCGACTTATTTTCCAAATACGCTCAAGCCTACTTTGTTAATGACTTGACTAGTATAACAGTTTTAAGTAAATTACGACACTTTTTCGCACACCACAACTATCCCAAAAGAATAGTTTGTGATGAAGGGAAAGAATTTAAGAATAAAGTATTTCAGGAATATTGTGCACTTTTTAAAATAGAATTGCATTTTACAACAAATTATAACCCCAATTCAAACTCCCCAATAGAAAGATTCCACTCTACTATTCTCGAAAAAATTCGTACAGCTAAACAAAAAAATAAAAATGACACACCACCAGATTTCATGATATCAGCAATTCTGATATACAATCAATCGATTCATTCATCTACCGGGTATGCACCTTTTTCATTACTCTATGGACCTTATGAAAACCTAAATGCTCATGAAATTGATTTAGATCGAACTATCTATGAGGAATATAACAATAAACGTAAAAACGAGCTCATGCCATTTTACGAACAAATTTATCAAAAACAACTTAATCACGGTCAAAAGATCCTTGAACAACTAAATAAAGACAAAAGATCAGAAATCATTATAAATGAACCTCACGTGTATAGTAAAAAACAAAAAATACGAAAAGCAGACCCGTTATACGACAAATTAAACGTAACCAAAATAAACCAAAACAAAATTGAAGGAATACGAGATAATACTAAGAAAACTACTAATATTCATACTAAAAGAATAAAGAAGTTGAGAAAAAATGTTATGTTGCAGAACAGTAACAATGCTGACGATCATAAGTTTTAGACCGCATAAGTTTTAGACCGCTATCATAAGTTTTACTTTTACATTAATCTAACTAGAATAGAATTATCTTACGCTAAGTTATTAGTTAACTCACACACCCTTGAGCACCTGCTAAAAACTGAAAGTAATAATCAAAACTACAAAATATTGCAAGATAATTTGTTACAAATTAAAAATATTTTGTATAAATTCAAATATCGAAATAAGCGAGCACTGGTAAATGCCTTAGGTCGTACAATCAAGTTTATAACAGGAAATCTAGATGATCAAGACTTGAACGAAATTAATGGCAATCTAGATAAACTTTTCAAAAACGAAGAAAAGATTTTAAAACAAGTAGATAAGTTTACTTCATTCGCAAATCACTTAACTACCAAATACGCAACCGATTTGGATATAATCCAACATAATATTAATATTTCTCTAAACGCAATTAAAAATGTACAGAATCATGGTGAATTGGTATCTATATTAACGTATAATATTTTCTTAAGTCAGAAACTATTATCTGCAATTGAAATAGTCGAAAGGACAGTAAGTCTTGCCTTTAATAAAATAACAAATTTGGAATTGATAACTGTTTTTGAACTGAATGATATAATTGACCATCTGTCATTGGTACATAACAGTAATGAACTATTAACTTTACGTAAAACACATCCATTTAAACTACTCGAATTTTCCAAATTCAAACTACTTGCTGTAGAGAACGTGATTGTATGTATTTTGTACACCCCCGTTCTAAAACCCAAAACCTACCAATACCAGAAGATCTACCCCATTCCCAACGACTACAAACAAGTACTAGTACCACCAGCAGAATATCATCTCCTTGGAACCAACGAGTACTACTGGACGCCAGAGAAATGTTCTACCATCGAAAGTGAAAGGTTGTGCATTTTAGAGCCCAAGAGTGACAAGTGTAGTTTAACGGTTTTAAACTCATGTGTGTTAGCTTTAGTAAAAAATAATTTCTCTATTGTTAAACGATTAAGCAATAATCAAATATTATGTTCAACCGCAAATTCTCAAGAGATTTTAGAAGAATGTGAAACCTCTGTAAAGAAACATGTTATTTCCTACAATGCATTATTAAGTTCAAACTGCAAGATCATAATTAATGACAAAATATTTAAAAATCTAAATTTGTCATACGAAATCAAGATCCATGAAATTGAAGAAGTTCACTACGACAGTAATTATGAGCTTAAATTAGAACAAAGACATCTTGATAACATTAACGATATTATACACGATGTTAAGGAAATAAATCATGTGGTTGAAATAAACCCTATTGCTCATATAACACATTTTTCTCTAACCGTAATTATGATGTTACTTGTGTTAATTGTAATTATAGGTTATAAGATTAAAATTAAGTTCTTTCATCCACGATCACAAATTGACGCGATCGAAACGAGCCCCACCACAGGTACCTTGAAGAACGAGGACGTTCTGGCCTAAGGAGGGAGGAATTATGTAATCATAATATAATTATTATTTTATATTAAAATTGTTTAAGAAATATTAACGCATTGTAATGTGACAACTTGACCAAGGCCAAGTTGCCGGAATACGTTATCACTGCGGACTGCTGACGAAGGTGTCTGCAGAACAAAGCGTCTCTAAGCGCTGGGAGGCACTTCAGCCTTGACTAGCAAAGAGCACTGTTGTCTTAATAATGTAATTGTAATGTTGTAAATGTAACTTCAGTAATAATAGTTAATACATGATTTTTAAAAAGAAATAAAAACATAATTATATGCAACACAGATGGCCTTCAGACTTCAGTCTCATTTGCCAAGAAAAACTTGCACAAAATAAGAAGTCAAATTTGGAGAGACACTTTACTACAAAACATACCCGATTCGCTGCTGGTGACGCACGGAAAAAAGCTGTTAAAGAGCTTCAAAAACAAAACAACAGTCGAATTATATGATAAGTAACTGGGCGCAATCTTCAAATAATGTAAATCTGGCAAGCTTTGCAATATCACTACAAATTGCAAAAAGAGGGAAACCATTCACAGATGGTGAATACATCAAAGATTGTTTCATACGTGGAGCTGAAGAACTGTTTCGTGATTTCAAAAACAAAACAGAAATTATGAAGAAAATCAAAGATTTGCCATTATCTGCTAAAACAGTACAAGATAGAACGGCTAAGATGTCTTCAAATGTAACACACATGCAAGTGGAAGACATTCAACTGGCTTCTGCTTTATCACTTGCTATGGATGAGTCTTGCGACATAAAAGACACGGCACAAGTTACCCTTTTCGTCAGGTACATGTCGTCCCAAGGTCCAAAAGAAGAACTGCTAGGATTGTTGCCGCTCTCAGGGCAAACTCGTGGAGAAGATATAGCAAATGCTGTGCAAAAATGGCTGGAAGACTATGAAATCGATATAAATAAAATCGTTTCCATAGCAACGATGGAGCAAGAAGTTTCACCGGAATACATAAAGGGGTAATAACGCTTCTTCGCCAAAAAATAAAACACGAAATTTTAACGTTTCACTGCATACTTCATCAAGAGGCGCTTTGTGCCCAAACATTTCCGGCCGAAATAGTTGAGGTCATGAACTTAAGATCATTAACAGCATTTTGGTAAGAGCACTCTACCATCGCCAGTTCAAGGAATTTCTTGAAGAAATAGAAGGCCAGTATTCTGACTTACTTCTGCACAATAAAGCCCGATGGCTTTCCAGGGGTAATGTATTGAAACGTTTTGCTTCTTGCTTGAGTGAAATAAAGACATTCTTCAATCAAAAAGGCATTGTCCATCCCGAATTGATAGAAGACAAATGGCTGCAAAAATTAAACTTCATGGTGGATATCACAAAGAAACTAAATGAGCTAAATGTAAAACTGCAAGGAAAGGGAAACCCAGCCTATGCCTTGCTTGAAGAAGTGGTTTGTTTCGAAAATAAATTACTTCTTTTTGTCGAAGACATAGAGAGCGGTAAATTACTTCATTTCGAAAATTTAAAGAAATATCGCGATGAAACCAATGCAACTATTGACACGAATTACTTCAGAATGGCTATAAACAAAATGAAGGATGGATTCGCTGAGAGACTTGAGCAATTCAAAACAAACGCGAGTACTCTGGCGTTCATAGTAAATCCACTCAACACAAATACAAATGAGATCAACATTGAGCCATTTGGAATTGATGCTGGTTCGCTTCAAATGCAGTTACTGGAGTTGAAAACCAAACAGTTGTGGAGTGGCAAGTTCACAGAACTCAAAAGCAATTTAGAAGAGTTGGAGGTCCAGAAAAGCATGAACGTCATGTTGTACAAGTGGACAGCTCTAAAAGAAATGCCGCGAGTTGAGGCACTCATATTTGATGCATCGAATAGTCTTCCAGACTGCTACAGTGAGGTGAGGAAGTTAGCATTTGGAGTGCTGACAATCTTCGGGTCAACATATTCGTGCGAGCAAGCGTTCTCTTGCATGAATATAATAAAAAGTAAAGTAAGAAGCCAACTAACAAATAAAAATCTAGAGGCGTGCTTGAAACTAAAAACAGCAAGTTATAAGCCAGATTTAACCAAACTTCCAAAAGGCATGCAATGCCAATGCTCCCATTGATGTACCTATTGTAACTATCTATTATTCAATAATTATAGTTATATTATTTGATTACTAATTTTATTATTCTAGCAGAGCTATCTAAAATGCTTTAATATGTTTTGTGGGAAACATTTGTATGTTTTCATATGAATAGATATTATTTCATATTGAAAGCTATTTATTTTAAATTAAAAATGAAATTTATATACCCAATCCTCATCAAATGCCATAATATTGAAACAAAAATGTTAGTGGCTCCTTAAAAACTGTGAAATTTTGTAACCTGTAACTTGGCTCTTCTGTCTCAAAAGGTTGCCGACCCCTGGACTAGACCAAGGTGATGTGAAATTTTGAATTATGCCTTGATTTAACATTTTTTAAATTTGCTCTTTAACTTCTGATTTATGAATTTCTGGGTATCGATAGCTTTTTGTGAAAATTGGTGAATCATTTTTTAAATTGATTTTATGTTGAATTTTATTAGTGAATGTTAATGGAATTTTCTCACAATGAATACATCTCGAAATTCTAAACATAATTTTCTTATCGAATCACGTTCTTCTGAATTACAGTGATTTAATCTTAGATGTTTTAGATTTGCTTTCAAATTATTGTGATAAATTAAATCTGATGGAATTTCGTCTGTTTTCATTTTTTCAATGAAATTTATGTTACATGTATTTAATTCTTTCATTTCAAATGGTGAATTTATTATAATTTCACTTATATCATTGCCTGAATTTGTTATTGTAGTAATAGCAAAATTGTTTTCCACATTTACTAATGCTTTGGGCATTTCTACATTATTTACAAAATTTACATATTCTAAAATTCCTATACCTTGTTTTAATTTAGGTAATTTTACAGGTAATTTTACAATTTTTTGTGTACGTGGTGAAATTATTATTGAATATTTGTTGATTTTGTGGTTTTATCAAATTTTCATTATTTATTGGAATTTCAACTGCAGGTGTTGTCAATTTTCTTGTTACTAAATTTATATTTCCTCTTAATTGATGCAATAGATCTATACCTATTAGTCCATCATAATTTTGTGAAAAGTCAAATAAATAGAATTTGTGAAATCCGTGTGTTTTGAAAGCATTAAATATTGGGATTAAAGCTACTTCATTATATGTAATTGCAATTGCTGCTTCAATATTACAATGTTCTGTTTCAATATAATTATTATAAAATTTGTAAGCAATTTTTGGATTAATTAAACTTCTTGAGCTTCCGGTGTCTAATAAAAATTTAGCATTTAATTCGGGAATATAAATATGAGGAAGTTTGGTGATAATGTTATTTAATTTTATCATGATGGGTTGTTTTGAGGTGGAGTCTTGATAAAATTTTGATTTTCGAATTTATTTTCTTCAATAATTGTTTGATTGTCTGAATTTTGATAATTATTATTTTCATTATCGTTTTCAGAAATTTCAGAGTTATAATAATTTAGGTAAAATTAAACGCAGATTACTTTGTTTATATCACTTGAGTTTATTAAATCGTGACTATAGTTTCGACACTTAGCGTGTCATTTTCGAACGTACAATACTTTAAAATTACGTACAACAGCAGTATTTATACATTTTTGGTCAACACATTATAATGACATTAGTGCACGGGAAATACCGCCAAAGACATATACAAATAATTCATTAATTAAATAACAGATTTAAATAGGGGCGAATACAACAGATCCGTCTGGTCATTAAGGAGCGTAAGCTGTTTATTGTGTTTCGCTTTATAAATTTTAAGCGAACAACAGCAGTATTTATACATTTTTGGTCAACACATTATAATGACATTAGTGCACGGGAAATACCGCCAAAGACATATTCAAATAATTCATTAATTAAATAACAGATTTAAATAGGGGCGAATACAACAGATCCGTCTGGTCATTAAGGAGCGTAAGCTGTTTATTGTGTTTCGCTTTATAGATTTCAAGCGATTCTAGGAGGTCGAGTTGTGGGCCTTTTTCGGCAAAATGCATTACCTCCAGTAGTCTATCTTTTGTAAATGAATGTTGGTTATCTAGTAGATGAGTGGCGAATGTGGATTTGTCTTGATTTAATTTGAACGCCCATATATGTTCTTTCAGCCTACTTTCAAAGGCTCGACCAGACTGACCTATGTATATTCCATTACAATTATTACAACACAATTTATAAACACCCGATTTTTTAATAAAATTGGTCGGACACTTAGCATTAAAGAATAGATTAGACCATTCACTATAAGGTCTAAATGCAATATTAATGTTTTCTTTCTGCAATAGGTTTTTGATTTTGAAACTAACATCGCCAAAAAATGTTAGTGTTTGGAAGAAACTATTGTTGGGTGGTATCGTATCTATGTAAATTAATTTTGATACGTGTTTTATTTGGTTTTTGTTAATTAACCTATCTATTTGAGTTACGTCGTAGCCATTATTGACTGCGGTTTTTATAATATTGATTTAACTTTTATATGATGCACTTGATAATAGCAAATTTAGTGCTCTGTTAATCATAGCGTTAAATGCGGCTAATTTGTGGTTGATGGGATGCCTTGAGGAGATAGGGATTAACGAATCCGTGTATGTTGGTTTTCTATAAATGTCAAATGTGAGAGTGTTTTTGTGTTTAGTGATGGATAAGTCTAAGAACTTAATGTTTGACGAGATTTCTGTTTCAAGGGTAAATTTGATGGTTGGATGTATAGAGTTTTAGAATTCTAGAAACTGATTTAATTGTCTATCTGTGCCATCATATTATGTATAATATTGAATTTAGTTTATTTGATGATAGATTATTTAAATATTTATATAGTGGTTTACAGCTTCTAATAGTGTTTGTTATGCAGAGTTTTATATTTGTGTTTTAGCCGAAAATGTGGTTGTGGTAAGTGTCTCCAAAGTTTTAATCTTTTTGAAGCACAGGTGTTCTTTTATTCTAATTTGTATGGCTCTACCGGTTTCTCCTATATATTTTGCTCCACAATATTTGCTGTTAGTCCATTTTTATTAGATGTTAGGCCTCTTTCACACGGAGCGGGAAAAACCCGCGCCCGCGAGAATCGGCGGGCCCGCAAAACTAAGAACTTGTAGTTTAAATGGAACCTTTCACACGAAGCGGGAGCGGAGCGACATCCGCGCGCGGGCGATAATGCTAGAGGGGGCGTTTGTAGTTGGTAGCGGGCCCGAGTTACGTGATGGCATTCTGCAAGCCAGCGAAATATAGCACTTTTGTTTTTCAATACTTATCTGCGTTGCACCTAGCACAACGCATCATCTTCACGGAAATGTATTTTATTATTCAGTTCTAATTTGTACGTTGTATAACTAACATGTAAAATTAACTCCGACGATTTAATAATAATGAATGCTTTTTAAAAATATAATTCGTCGTTAAACAAACCTAAATGGCGCAGTCGGTAGGATTGACAAAAGGCCGTAATTAACGCCTTTTGAGTTTCAACTCTTTGTGTCAATTCAATACCAAGGAGTGTCCACGGAACAAACATCGTCCACCAGACCTCCCCAGGATATCCTAGGACCAAGGCGAACAAGCCACACCACCCAGGGAACACCAGGCTGAGCCCAAGGAACAAGCATCGTCCACCGGACTCTCCAGGACATCCCAGGTGAACAACATTTGGAATTCAGCTCCAGGCGGAACGCCGAGGGAACAAGCATCGTCCCGAGTTCAACCATCGCTGGATCCCGCAACTTCCTGGTCGGAGCGGAAACCTGATCATCGAGGTCGCCCTTCGTCGCAGACACCTGATCATCGAGATCACCGTCCATCGCGGACATCTGATCATAGTGATCCCCAATCGCACGGGTTAACAGCGTAAATAATGAAACCTTACGGTTTCCTTACGGAAATTTAAAACAAAAATTCACTTTTTCTTCTCGCAAATAATTTTATGTTTCAATTATTATGTAACGTATAATTAATTATTAGATTAGTTATTATTAATTAAGTATTTTAAGTAAAATAAGCTGGACTCCATAGAATCCAGTTCCCAATCAGAACACAGTTCTGAAAGTGAAAACGAACCCGATCTATCAATTCAATCAGATATTGTAGACAATCAAGAACTTGACAATTTGACAAATTTATTCGAAAACTTAAATTTCGCAATGGCAGTACAACAGCCTCAGCCTCAAATTAATCAAATATACCCCCCGGGATTCCATACATCCCTTTTAAAAGAGATTCCTAATTTTGATGGGAAGCCGTCAGAATTATCAGAATTTGTACGGGCCGTTGAAGACATATTAAATCAGTTCTGGCAATTCCAAGACCCAGACGCATACATAAACAAACTTTTGCTTTCTGCAGCGCGAAACCGCCTAAAAGGCCCAGCGTTAGAAGTGGTTACAGGACAGGCTCTCGGTTCATGGGACGCCTTAAAATTATTACTAATTGAAAATTTTGGAGATCAACGATCCGAATTAAATCTAAAAATCGATCTCTCAAGACTTCGACAACAGAACAAAGAAAGTCCTATCGATTTTTTTAACAGATGCAGATCTTTGTTGGCAGTATTAAATTCAAAAATTGCGCTAAGCAATGTAACTCAAGTGATAAAAAATTACAAAATAGAGGAAGCTAAAAATTTAACTTTAACAGCTTACACGAGTGGATTAACTGAACCGCTAGGTTCATTCATAAGAAGCCGGGCTCCTCAAACCTTAGAAAACGCATTAACATTTGTTAAAACTGAGCTCGACATTAGATATTTTCAAAATTCAAATTATAGAGCCCCACAACAAAATACTAATAACTCAAATACGAATCAGACACCAACAAAATCACACCCTGTTTTCCAGGGATCACAACCTCCGAATTTCCAACCGTATTTCCAACAAAATCGCCCTCAATACAATAATCAAGTACCTAATTATCGACCCAATCAACGTTTTACGCCTAATCAAAATCAGCATTTTAAACCCAATCAAAACTCATTCGTGAAAACTGGACAAAACGCTTTTGCTCCTAAACATAACTTTCAGCCCACTCACAAACCGGAGCCAATGCAAACCAGTACCATTAGTAAATTTCCTGGTACACAACAATTTCAAAGATCGAGACCATTTGCCCCAAATTTTAAAGCAAATAATCAATTATTCGATGTAGACTTTCACGAAGATCAAGAAGAAAACTATTATCAAGAAGAATACACTGCTGATGAAACCCCTGATTATGACTATGATACTGAACAAGGACCCTCAGAACAATTTCCTGATTATTATTGTGAACCACAAAATGACTCCGAAGATGCCGTAAATTTTCATTAACAGCCTCGGTCGAATCATTTTCAATTAATCCAAGGTCAAACCTACCTTACATTATAATACCTCAAACTAACGATAAATTATTAATAGACACTGGAAGTTCACGAACTATACTTTCACCCGAATTCGTTAATACACATTTTCCAAATAGTATCCTTTCGTAACATCCTTTCGAAATTTCTACCTCACACGGAACAACCTACCACAACCTAGTTGCAGAAGTCCCAATACAAAATTTATTTTCTGAAGAAGGTACTCACCTTTGCTATTTATTTAATTTTCATACCGAATATGTTGGACTAGTAGGTACAGATCTATTAGCCATTCTACCTGCAAACATCGATTATCGATGGATGCACATTCAAACCGAAAAAACTACAGTACCATTTTACTATGACCAATCAAAACTAAAACAAGAAGAACAAAAACGTAATCAGTGTAACTTTTTAAAAACTAAACATTCCGAAAAACCTTTAAAAATTATTAATCTTCCCCCCAGAGCAGATAAGTTCGTAACTTTACCTGCAGTCGGAAAGAACGGTTATAAATTAACCCCCCGATTAAATTTAACAGAAAATGTATTAATGCCTTCATCTATAGTAACTTTGCATAACAATTGGTTTCAAACCAGCTTAATTAACACTTCCGAAGAACCTCAAATATTAAGTATTTCCCAACCATTAATTTTAGAAGATTACAGCCCTTCAAAAGAACAAATTCAAATTAACAATATTAACTATTCAAATCTTAATCAAAAATAGACACTTTTGAAAAATTTGCAAGAAAATTTAAGATTAGAACATTTAAATTCAGAAGAACAAACATTATTAATTAACCTGTGACAAGAATATAAAGAAATCTTTTACAGTCCCGAAATTCCTTTGTCATCAACCACTCTGATTAAACACCATATTAGAACCAAAACAGAAACACCTATATTTACCAAAACGTACAGGTACCCGCATGTACATAGACAAGAAGTCAAAAGGCAAGTAGATAAAATGTTGAAAGACGACATTATAGAACCCAGTGAATCACCTTACAACTTTCCAATTTGGGTGGTTCCAAAAAAACAAGACGCTTCTGGTAAACAAAAATGGCGAATTGTTATAGACTACAGAAAATTGAATGAACAAACAATAGACGACAAATTCCCTTTACCTAGAATTGAAACTGTTTTACTACTCTTGATTTAGCGTCAGGCTTTCACCAAATTAAAATTGAAAATTCAGATAAAGAAAAAACAGCGTTCTCTAGGGAAGAAGGTCATTTCCAATTTAAAAGGATGCCTTTTGGTTTAAAAAATGCCCCAGCTACCTTTCAAAGGGTAATAAATACAGCTCTAAAAGGATTAACCCCAAAACAATGTCTAGTTTACCTTGACGATTCAAATTCTTTACAAGAACACATAAATCGTTTGAAAAATGTATTTCAAAAATGTAGAGAAGCCAATATCAAAATTCAATTAGATAAGTCAGAATTTCTTCAAAAATCAGTTAAATATTTAGGACATATCATAACCCCTGATGGAGTTAAACCAGACCCTTCAAAAATCGAAGCGATAAGAAAATTTCCATTACCTGGCACCAGGACCGAAATTAAATCTTTCTTAGGACTTTTTGGCTACTACCGAAAATTTGTAAAAGACTTTGCTAAAGTAACAAAATTTCTTACTCATTGTTTAAAAAAGGAAAACAAAATTGTTCACTCTCAAAATTTTATCGATTCATTTGAATACTGTAAAAATCTTTTAATTAACCAGCCAATTTTACAATACCCTGACTTTTCCAAAACATTTGAACTAACTACTGATGCCTCAAAATTCTCCCTTGGGGCGGTCCTCTCTCAAAACGGAAAACCGATTTGTTACGCTTCACGTACACTAAATCAGTGCTCCGCAACCTTTTATCACTCGCGTCACACCAATGTTCTTCCGAGAATTCCGTGGCACACCATGAGAGTACAAGGCATAAGCGCCGAGTGATAAATGTGACGCAGGGCTTTTTTTTCACAAAATGGCGCGACTTCAGAATACACTTTTTAAGAGGAATTATTTAAACATTAATTAAGAAACATAAATGTAGAGTTTAGTAAAACGATTTTTTTTATGTTTGTTAACTTTGAAAAAATTTCTTCAAAGGTATAAATATAAAAAACACAAATTGTACTTTTTTTAAATTTGATAAATATACCTACATATAAAACAAATCTTAGTTAATTAATGTGATACCTGAGCTTGTTTCATTGAACATAAAAGTTTTATATTCGGCTCGATATTTGAAAGTGCAACCCGAAGTTCTCGATCAAGACCTTTTAAGCACGATCGTTTATCACTTTTAATTAACACTAGAGTTGAAAAACTTTGCTCGCATGAATATGTCGTCGAAAATGGGAGTAGAATTGCAATGGCGTTGTCTGAAATCTGAGGATATTCTCTCTTAACAGAAATCAATAAAATATCCAATGGAACTTCGGCGAACTGAAGTTTTAGCGTCCCGTCGTTACTCAATTCAACAAATTCCTCCTGAATCTGCAGGGAAAGTGCTTGTGTAGAGTTTATGGCGTTCGTTGCAAAAGGATTTCGAATCCAATCGTAATGTTCCGTATTAATTGCATAAAAATAATGATCAAATTTATTCTGCATCATAGTTAAATGTTGTTGAGCCAGATCTACAATTAATTGTTTGTTTTCAACCGTGGCCTGGTTAGTCCTTTGGAACATTTCTAGAGATCCTTTTCTTAACTCTTTCTGCCAAAGTATGAGTTTTATTTTGAACCCCTGTAATTTGTCGGAGCACGTCAATATGTTTTCAGTCCTACCTTGCATTTTGTTATTGAGTTCATTCAGATGCTCGAATATATCAGCCATGTATGCAAGTCTCGCCATCCAGTTATTGTCTTCGAGGAGCTGGTATAATTCGGGCATATTTTGTTCCAAAAGAAACTTACGAACCTCGTAACGAAGCTCATACAATCTAGCTAAAACTTTACCTCTGGATAGCCAACGTACTTCTGTGTAAAACAGTAAGGATTCATGTTCCGAACCCATTTCTGCACAAAGTATTTGAAAAATTCGCGAATTCAAAGCTCTCGATTTAATGATGTTTATTATTTTGATGCATTCATTCATCGTTTGCAATAGTTCCTCTGGTAAATTTTTGACCATTAGTGCTTCGCGATGTATGCAACAGTGTGTAATTTGTACTATAGGATTATGGGTTTTTACACACGAGACAAAACCTTTCTTCCGTCCGTGCAAACACTAGTACAATTACTCCATTGAATTCCATGCGTTTTGAAGAAATCATCTGTTACTCGGAAAATTTCTTCGCCGGTAGTTCCCTCTGGTAGCTGCTTACAAAATAAATAATGCTCTTATATGGAGTCCTCGTCAACGAAACGAACAATCGCTATCAGTTGTGCTTGATTTTTAATATCTGTCGATTCGTCCACTTGAAGTGCAAATTTTTCAGCCGTTATCAATTTTGAAATAAGCGTTCGCAAAATATCGCTCGACATGTCGTCAATACGTCTTTTAATAGTATCAGCTGACATCGAAACCTTACTCACTTCCTTAACTTCATTAGGCCCAAAAATAAGCCGAACAACTTCCATACATGCGGGTTTAATAAGTGTTTCACCAATAGTATGTGGTTTTTGCTGACGTGCAATTAATTTTGCAATCTGGTAACTAGCTTCTAAGGCTTTTTCAGAAACAGGAACGGTCGATTTCATAAATTGTATTTGTTTTCGATTTTCAAGTAAAAGTCTTTGAAAATATTGTTTATCTTTTTTGGCGCAATTGGGATGGTTTGAAGTAGATGTCGATTCAGTTTACTAGGTACCATTGCTTCGTTTGTTAGCTGTTCTCTACAAATGATGCATTGTGGTTTTGGAGCCGTTTCTTAGCCACACCATGAAAATCCATATCGTATGTAGTCTTCGTTATACTTCCTATTAACAACCTTATTTTTTTTAACATCACTGCGGTTGCTGTGTTTGTTATCATCCATCTCGGAATTCGCATGTTTTCTAAATAAAAACTTATTCATCTTTAACGGGTAGTAAAACTAAATATAAATCCAGCAAGGCAACCGAAGACCGTGTCAAATACTGACCGAATGACGATCGCTACCGAATGCTAGGCTGACGCGACTGAGGAGAAAAGCGGTATGTGCGTACTTTTACTGTGCGAAATATTTGTTATTTTGTCGCGGCACACCCAGCATCGCTCACGGCACACCAGTGTGCCGCGGCACACCGGTTGCGGAGCACTGCACTAAATGACACCGAACAAAATTACAGTACAATAGAACGTGAATTACTAGCTATTGTATGGGCTACAAAACAATTCAGGCCATATCTATATGGAATAAAATTTACTTTATTTACGGATCATAGACCTTTATTTTGGCTCCGTAATCTCAAAGAACCAAATTCGAAACTCACCAGATGGGCTTTAAAATTAGAAGAGTATAATTTTGACATCAAATATCTACCTGGTAAAACCAATAAAGTGGCAGACGCCCTTTCTCGTATTCAGATTCATCCACTTACTCTTAATGACGTCATGGATGACATTGACGAAATTATACAAGATCTAGATAGAATAGAAACACCCGAACCTTTACCATGTAACTTAAGTACAGTGCCCAATCGATCAGAAACACCAAATATTGATGATTTATTCGATACACCTATTTTTGAAACACCATCACAAAATCTACAGAACGAAAATATAAACAACGACGAGAGATCGTTGGCAGACAATGTTTGTTGTAGTTGGGGTTCATGTATAAAAATACAAGGGCTTTGTTTCAGCCTAAAAGTAATATATTTAATATTGAAAGTGTAAAAATACAAAGATGGGGTCGCGTGAATGCTAAGTGCTTGTTGCTCGTGTTAATGCTGACTGTGTACTCTCTCGTTTCCCTTAGTCGGGGGTTGAACGGGGTGGGAATCTTGCCTCCCACTCCTGTACATTACTTAGTGTAGTTCTCAAATATAAATAACAGAGGGCACTCACATTCACCGCAAACAATGCCGTAACATAACGGGCCTCCTTGAAACGTCCGGTTTCAAAGAATTAAAATAAATCTTAAATACTATATATATAACACAATACCTAATGAAGTAATAAAATGACAAAATAACAAAGAAAGAAATAATAAAATGACATGACATAAGCGCGATATATACATATAAAACGATATTAAAAATAGCTAGAATAAATCGAAAAAAGAAACTATATACATGTTGAAGTTCATCTTTGAATGTTAGCAAAAGTCAACTGCACACCGTGTGTCCTAGCCCTGTTCTGGTAAGACACTGATTTTGTTTATAGCACGTTTGGTGACACCATTTCGTGTGCGCACTGTTATGACTCTCACTTTTCCATCAGTCCCGGGATGCATCTCTGCGATTCGTCCTAATTGCCATTGCATGGGCGGCAAATTAGCATCCTGTAGCAGCACCATGTCTCCGACATTCAGCTTCGGTCCCTTTTGATCCCGCCATTTTGTCCGGGGCTGGAGTGTGGTAATGTATTCCTGCGACCATCGTCTCCAGAAATCTTGCCGCAGCTTCTGCAAATGTTGATAAATCGACAATCTATTGCTCTTTATGTGCCCAACAAGGGGGTCAGGCAAGAACTTATGTGGTTCTCCGATTAAAAAGTGGGCCGGGGTCAAAGGATCAAGGTCGTTGGGTCATTTGAAAGGGGTGTTAGTGGACGGGAGTTGAGGCATTCCTCAATTTGTGCCGTTACCGTGCTTAACTCTTCATATGTTAAAGAAGAATTTCCCAAGACGCGCTTTAATTGACCTTTCACAGATTTAATTCCGGCCTCCCAGAGCCCTCCCATGTGAGGTGATTTTGGCGGAATAAAATGCCAAGTGATGTTCTCCATACTTAAGTTTGCCTCTATTTTCTGTCTTTCGATTTGCAAAAAATTGAACAGATCTCGCAACTCGCGTTTAGCGCCCACAAAATTGGTACCATTGTCTGACCACATGTGTTGTGGGCAGCCACGCCTTGCTACAAATCTCCGGAGGGAGGCTATGAAGGCTTCAGTGGTTAAATCGCTAACAATTTCGACATGAATTGCCTTAGTGGCAAAGCATATAAACAGACAAATGTATGATTTTACGAGTTTGAATGGCTTTCTTTTCCTATCGCGTATTTGAATAGGACCTGCGTAATCAACGCCGCAATTAAAAAACGGTCTTGATGGTGTAAGGCGTGCACTGGGTAGTTCACCCATCAGCTGTGTTGACATTTGCGGTTTTATTCGGAAACATTTTATGCACCTGCGAGAGACCCGCTTTATCAAATTGCGGCCCGAAATTGGCCAAAATCTTTGACGTAATGATGCAAGGGTAACGTCAGTTCCGGCATGCAGAAGTCGAATGTGCTCATGTTGCGCAACCAGATCAGACAAATGATGCCTGGCGGGCAGTAGGGCTGGATGTTTTTTGTTGGCGGAAAACTGCGATTGCTTCAATCTCCCTCCCACGCGTAAAATGCCGAAATTGTCAAGAAAAGGCGATAGCGCCTGAATGTTACTGCCTCTGCGAATTGGGCGACCTTTCGTTAGGTGCGAGATTTCTTGAGAAAATGCTTCCCCTTGAGCGATTTTGATTAGTATGTCGGCAGCTTTCGTTAATTCCGTGGGCTTTAAACCACCCACTTCCCTTTCACGTTTTTGCATTGTGGATTTCGCATTATTGATAAAACGTACGCACCAACCTGTTACATTACGTAAACTTGAATACGTTGAAAACTTCGAAATCCATTGTGCCGGCTCAACTGCGTTTAACAATACTATAGGTTTTATTTCGGGAATCAAACTCTCAGGCCTCTGATCAATTTGATCCGGCCATTGGATTTCTGAGTCAAGTAACCATGATGGTCCGGACCACCATAATTGATTGGCAATTAATTCGCGCGGTAATGCCCCACGCGATATGATGTCCGCGGGATTATCGTGTGTATCAACCTTGCGCCATTCGTGAGTTTCGGTTAGGCTTTGGATTTGAGTAACTCGGTTAGCTACAAATATTTTCCATTTATGGGGTGAACCCTTGATCCAAGCTAACACGATTGTGCTATCTGTCCAGTAATAACGGTTTGAAATTGGTCGATTTAAACTGTCTAAAATTCCGTTTACTAGACGCGCTAAAAGAAGTGCACCGCATAATTCTAGTTTAGGTATCGTCATTGTTTTCAAGGGTGCAACACGAGACTTCGCACATAATAAGTTTACGGCGACATTGCCGAATGCGTCGGTGGATTTTAAATATATACATGCACCGTAGGCTGCCTCGGACGCATCGCAGAAACCGTGCAATTTGATACGGATGGCGTTATTAACAAATACATTTCGCGGAATTTTGAAAGAGTTGATATCACGTAGTGAATCGCGTAGCATCGTCCATTTTGTGTGGATGTGCAATGGGACTGACTCATCCCAAGCTGATTTTAATTGCCACAAGTTCTGCATGAGCATTTTGCCAATGACAGTAGCTGGACCTAAAAGACCTAAGGGGTCAAAAATTGTTGAAATGGCCGATAAAATGGTGCGTTTTGTCACTTCGCGTTTGGCGAACGAGACTGAATATGCCAAGCAATCATTATTTGGTTCCCATTGCAGTCCAAGTGTCTTATGGTACTCTCCGCGATTAAAATCGATAACGGCTTGTTTTGTGAAATTAACCTTTAGTACATCGGTAATTCTTTGATCGTTAGAAACGTACTTGCATAAATCGAAGCCGCCAGTTTTTAAAATACTGTCAATGTCTCGTTGCAATTGTATTAATTCTTCGCGGTCATCACTTCCGGTCAACAAATCATCGACGTAGAAGTCGTTAATTATCACTTTACTCGCGGCAGGGTGAGAATCCTTATGCAAGATCGCTGTCTCATGCAAGCACCTGATTGCCAGAAACGCAGCAGGAGCTAGACCATAAGTGACGGTATTTAACTCGTTAGTCTCGAGCGGCCTTTTGGAATCTGATCGCCATAATATGCGCTGAAGGGGGCGGTGATTAGGATGCATCAATATTTGGCGGTACATCTTAGTGATGTCCGCGGTTATGACATATTTGTGCGTCCTAAAGCGAAGAACGATATTAAGTAAATCATTTTGAATTACTGGCCCTACTAATAAAGTATCATTTAATGACTTTCCCGTCGACGTCTTAGATGACGCGTCGAATACAATTCTCACCTTGCTTGTTAACTTGGAATCATTGATCACGGGATGATGTGGGAGATACACGCATGATGCTTTATTTTCCTCGTTGACCTTTGACATGTGGCCTAACTGGATATATTCCGACATGAAATCCACATATTGTGATCTCAGTTTGGGTTTTTTATTAATACGGCGTTCAACGGCCAAGAAACGCGACTCGGCTAGTGCTCTTGATTCACCTAATTCATCGCGACAACCCGATTTGAACGGAAATGTCACTATAAACCGACCGGTGTCGGCTCGCGAAGTTGTTGCTTTGAAGTTGGCCTCACAAACTTTGTCGTCGTCCGATTGAAATTTCATTACGGGAAACTCCTCAATTTCCCAAAATTTTTCAATTTGCATTTCCAATTCTGTGTTTACATAACACTGAGTGTTATTATTTGACAAAGGAATGTTCAAATCTCCCCCAATTATCCAGCCTAACTGAGTTTTTTGTAGTGTTGGTAAACCTTTCCCTAATTTTATTTGCCCCTGCATAAGTAAGTCAAGATATAATGACGAGCCTATTAGCTGGTCAATGTGACTAGATTGATTAAAATCTGGATCAGCTAATTTACAGCCTTGCGGGATATCTAGTATTTCGGAATTGAAAGTTGTACCGGGAATTTTGCTGGTGATTACTGGAATGACCAAGCATGCTAACTTTGCTTCGAAACTATTGTAAAGCGATTTGGCGTTTATTGTGGCACGTTTCTTTGATTCGGATATGGAATTGGAAAATCCACTAATGTTTAAGTTTATTGGGGTAGATGGCACTCCCAAACGTTTCAATAGCGCTTCAGTCATAAAGTTTGATTGTGACCCACTATCCAAAACTGCTCGAATACAATGTGGATTTCAATAAACGTCGGTAATATAAACTTTAGCCGTCGACAATAAAGCTTCGGTATCCTGGATCCTGGATTCCTGGATGTGGATCCTGGAACTGCTACGGTGATTCGATGCTCCTGGACGCAATGCCTGGAGGAATGGTGCCGGTTTCCTGGATGTGGATCCTGGAACTGCTACGGCGATGCGATATCCTGGATGTAATGCCGGGAACTCTGGAGCTAGCGATGTTCACTAACTTCTGCACAAACTGTACCGTTATGATACCACTTTTGCGCGGATTGTTGTTATAACTCACAAATACTTGTTTATAGCTCAAGTATCCGGTTCGGAAGGACCATGATGTATTTGGGGTTTATGTAGGTATAATAATACATGGGCTTTGTTTCAGCCTAAAATTAATATATTTAATATTGAAAGTGTAAAAATACAAAGATGGGGTCGCGTGAATGCTAAGTGCTTGTTGCTCGTGTTAATGCTGACTGTGTACTCTCTCGTTTCCCTTAGTCGGGGGTTGAACGGGGTGGGAATCTTGCCTCCCACTCCTGTACATTACTTAGTGTAGTTCTCAAATATAAATAACAGAGGGCACTCACATTCACCGCAAACAATGCCGTAACACTGTTCATACCCAACAAAGTTCAACTCCCGTTATAGACATATGCGCAAAACCGCTACAACATTTCAATAAACAAATAGAATTCATTGAAACCCAATTGCCTAGAAAAATTAAAATTTCCAAATTTGATGGTTACACTCACTATTCGGTTTTTGTCAACCCTCAAAATAAAATTGACAAATTTAACGAGTTGTTGATAGAACACTGTGAACCCCAAACACATTATTATTGTTATTTTCCCACCGATCCTTTTTATTAAGAATTTTCTCTTTATATTAATTCAATTACTAATGACAACACACCAAAATTCCATAGATGTACAAAACAAGTTACATACGTAACTGATCCCGAAGAACGACAAAACCAAGTTCTGAACTACCATCTTGGCAAGACCAATCACAGTGGAATAACTGAAACAATTGAACATATCCAACGAAAATATTTTTGGAAAGGAATGTCCAACGACATAAAAAAAAAATTAATGATTGTCAGATTTGTAAAATCCAAAAATATAATCGGCAACCAATAAAACAACCATTACAACTAACATCAACTCTTAATCGACCATTCCACACTATCCACATAGACGTATTTCAAATTAACGGTAACAAATATTTAACAATAATTGACGCCTTCTCCAAATTCGCTCAAGCTTATCCTTTACGATCTAGTAACTTAATCGACATGACAGACAAACTATTTACTTTTATCACTACTTATAGTACCCCTAATGTGATAGTAGCAGATAATGAATTTAATAAACAGCCGTTTACTAATTTTTTGCGATTGCACAAAATTCGGTTACACGTTACAACACCTTATCATCATCAATCAAATTCTCCAGTGGAACGTTTACATTCGACACTCATAGAACACTACAGACTTCTAGATGAAACATCGGAAGGTAAAAAAATCTCATATTGTATAATGGCTTACAATCACTCGATTCGTTCAAATTTAAATTTTACACCTTTTGAAATAGTATTTGGACATACTGACAATAAAAACTCTTTCGATTTAGACTATGAAAAATCATTTTTAGACAACTATGTTAATAGTCATAAAGAAAAAATGAAGCATGTGTATAACGCACTTCATGATAAACAAAACGTTACAAAAATAAATAGAAACGAAAAACTTAACAGACGAAAAAAATTAAAAGTATTCAAAATAGGAGATACCGTTTACCTTAAATCTAACAAACGAAATAAAAAAGATCCTAAATTTGTCGGCCCTTACATTATCGACAAAATTCACGAACATGACACATACGACGTTAGAAACGTACCAACAAATAACATATTAAAAAGACATGCTAATGACCTAATGCCTTTTACAGATTACTGTCAACCATCCTCTTCCTCCTTACCTGGTGGAACATCAAGTGTGACGTAACCGTAAAAACTTTAAGTGACAACCCTGGACTATATCCTTTACAAAAGGGCAGAGCTCTTTTGAAAGAATCAGAATGGACGTTAATCAAAATCCTAGACTACACCCCTATGTTAACTAATTATCAAACTTTAAAAAATGACCTCTTAAAATCAATATCTGTCCTAGAAAATCAAAATTTTCCCGTAGCACATAGAACTTACATAGACTTAAAAGATATCCTGATGAACCACAACAATCAGCTATTGATCCTAAAACAATACATCAACAAAGCCGACCAGCTCATGTATCAACTATTTCCAGAAACTCAGACTGTTAGACAAAAACGAGGTTTAATTGATGGACTAGGCAATCTAATAAGATTTGTGACAGGTAACTTAAATGCAGAAGATGGGCGGCGATATGAAAACATGATTTCTAAATTAACTCAGGATTCGGAAAACCAAAAGAATGTTTTATTAGAACAAGCACACATTCTCAATGATACCATATCTACTATACATGATCTTTCCGAGAATCAAAAATTATTAAATGACAATTTAAATAAAGTTTTATTAGATAACGTTGAAATTGAACAAATACTATCTGAAAGTTCAACCTATTCAGTAATTAACCAGTCAATTCAATCATTACAATTGTTAATAAATATTTTGCTTGAATTAGAAAACGCTCTAACATTTGCCCAAAGGCAACAATTTCACATCTCCCTAATTGATAATAGTGACCTTGTTCAATCTCTTGATCAAATAGAAAAATCATTAAATCGACTACAAAATTCAAATAAACAGAGACTATCTCTTCCATTTGCTGCGGAATATAAAAATATTCATTTATACGAATCAATTATAAAAACGAAAATATACCAAAAAGATAAAATCTTTACATTTATCTTCGAAATTCCATTGACAGATCATTCTTCTAATTATCAGCTAATCGAACTGATTCCTTTTCCTATACATATTACCAATAGTAAATTCCAAATGATTGTACCATCCTACAAATCCATATTATTCACCACCGAATTCAGTGTCCCTGTTGAAGTTGATAAGTGCCAACAAATATCTACAGAGCAATACTTCTGTTCTCAAAACAACCATTTTAGTATCCCAAATACAAAATTATGTGAGACACAATTATTATCTTTTCAAGACAATCAAACGTGTCGTCCATACGTATTTAATTTAACTTCAAACAAAATATTAAAAATCGATACGGCTACCTGGCTAATTAGTACGCCTACTAAATGTATTTTAGACATTCAATGTAGTCAAACTACAAGAAAAAAAGAAATTAGAGGATCGAACCTTGTACACTTAAGTCCCGATTGTTCAGCCCTAATAAATCACGATAAACTGTTATTAAGTATTAAATCTTCCTCTACTAAAGAGATAACTTTAAAATTACCCAATATTGACAGATTACATTTATATAAGTCTAAACCGATTAATATCCCTAAAATTGGCCTATCACCAGTCAATACTGTGGATTTAGTCCAAAATCAATTAAAATTGAGCGACCAAAAGAATATATTAACCACGAAAGAAAATTCATTTATCATAACTAGTTTTAATATTAGTTCTCTTATTATAAGTTGTATTTTAATTTTTATAATAATTTTAAAAATATTTGTGGCAGTTTACTTTTATTGTAAACGTGACTCCCTCAAAACAAGATTATTCAACACATTACAAAAATCAAAAAATGAGGAAATTGATTTAAAAAAATTCTCAAATTTATCTTTATTACAAAGTAAAACTTAAACATCGCTTTACCGTGTTTAAGATTCTTGGCATGGAGGAGTTACGTGATGGCATTCTGCAAGCCAGCGAAATATAGCACTTTTGTTTTTCAATACTTATCTGCGTTGCACCTAGCACAACGCATCATCTTCACGGAAATGTATTTTATTATTCAGTTCTAATTTGTACGTTGTATAACTAACATGTAAAATTAACTCCGACGATTTAATAATAATAAATGCTTTTTAAAAATATAATTCGTCGTTAAACAAACCTAAATCCCGCGCCCGCAGGGAGGTGATTGGCCATTAGCTCTTATAGACGTCTTCACACGCAGCGGACAGCACCAGCGCCCGCTGACTATTGAATCAAGTGTTGGAAAAGAATTTCTGAAAAGCGCGGAGAGATTTTGCCCGCTGCGTGCGTTAGGGTCGGCGGAAGCGGGTGGACCCGCGGCTAGGCGCGGGCGCGGTTTTGCCCGCTCCGTGTGAAAGAGGCCTTACAGTTTTATATTTAGCGTTAAGTAATTGTGATTTAATTGTGTTTTTGGTGAAGTAGTAGGATTATTTATAAAGTATGTAATCCGTATGTTGTTTATTAATTATTTTGTTTATTGTGTTTATACTAAATTTAATTTGTTCAATTCCGTTCTTATATTTTCGTTTCTAATCATACCTCTTCTTGTTATCCCTTTTAGCTTTCCGAGATATTTCATCTCCAGGGCTTTACTTTTTTACCTTTCATTGAATACCCATGTCTCACATCCATATGTCAAAGTTAGCCTAAATATGACTTTATATATCTTGATTTTTGTTTCTATTGACACCTCCTTTCTCCCAAGTGTGTTGTTTATTGCGTAATATAGGTTACCTGCCTTCTCTATTCTTTCCTCTATTTCCTCTATTCCCTATTTCCTATCTTCCTTATTCTTCAAAAGTTAGTCCTAAATAATAAAAGTAATAATAATAAATCTGTTCTAGCTTTTCTCTTTCTAGGTCTATATTTATCATTTCTTCTTCATTTGATATGCTCATCTTGTTCATTTTATACTCTTTTCATTCATCATTTCATTCCATATTTTTAAATTCTCAAGAAAATATTTTTCACTACCTGCTGTCAGTAATACATCATCGGCACACATTCGTGTATTTGTGATATTTTTAATTTTCTGTTCTAATACTAATGGTTTTTTTTTCTTTCTGCTTTCCTTATTATTTCATCCATAACAGTAGATTATGTAACTGGGAGATGTTCCGCTTAGGGATGAGCCCATGGGCAATCCATTGCTCATTTTATAGAAGTTGTTGTTGAATACAAAAAAAAGTTTTATTCTAAGTTAATTTAATTAGGTTAAATATGTGTGTGTATTGTTTTTGTATATATTTTTTAAATAAATTAGCAAGTAAGTGATTCTGTTATTGGTATATTTGTTTATACATTTATTATGTCAAAAGAAGCTAGAGTAATATGTTGGTAATTTTTTGGATTGTTTATATGGCTATAAGTTCTATTCTGTTTTTTTAATAATTGTGTGTTTAGGTTTTGTATTGAATGATGTTATTAATGATGTTGTTTATGATTTTAGCTATTTTATGTGTTGGCGAATTTATTTATGTAATAAGTAGTCTGATTGGTTTTTTTTTATGTAGTTTAGGTTGTCAATATAATTTAGATGTAGTTGGATTCGTTGCTATTAAGTTTTTAGAGTTGTTTGTGTATTTTTTGTAGTGTAGTTTTTGTTTTTTTTATAATTGTTTTTGTTTTGCTTGTGAAAGAAGATTGCGAAACATTTTTTTTATAGTAATGCGAAATTGCTATTGTTTGTGTGTATTGCTATGAAGTTTTCTATTTTATTTATATATGTTGTTTTGTTTAAATTACTAAATATGCATTTTTGTCTTTACAGTGACAATAATTAAATAATTTTTCTTAATTTTGTTTTTATGTTGTTAAGAATTGATTTTTCTTTATAATTTGGAATTGGGTTTTGATTATTGATTTTATTCTGTGCTTCGTGCTTAATTATTTTTATGCATTCTCCTTTAATTTTTCTTTTTGTAGGTGATATTTTATTGCTACGTCTAGTTCTATTGTTAGTAGAAGGAGGTTAATGTCTATTGGTGGTAATTCATATTTGTGTCCTTTATTAAGTAGTTTTAATTCTTCATATTAAATGCGGTATTAGAGAGATTTGTTATTTTTTGCTGTGTCTGTGTGAATTGCTTATTAGTATTTGTATTAATATTTTTTATTTCTGTATTCGTAAATTACACGTAATAACATTTTCTCGTAAATTTTCTATTTAAATAGTGGGGCCTTTCGGGGGCGTGCGTCTGCCAGCAGCAGTGAGGGCTATTTTTAATGGGCGCAACATAAGGATCCCTCATCCCTAGACAACCCGTTGTACAAATATCGGCCTCCAAGTTGCAGACTTGAAAATTCGGCTGTGGCGTGCCCTTGATGACAGGGGGGAGAGAATAATATTGCATGACCTTGTTACCACTTTTCGTGACGTATGCGAATGGGACGCCATGTTTGTTCTGATCAAAACTTTGGAAGTTGCATTTGATCATGTGTTATTAAAATATAATATTATATAATATATTATTATATAAAACCGCTAGTTTGGCTGACAGGTTAGAACGCTTGCTTAGCATGCACGAAGACCAGGGTTCGAGCCCCAGTACAGGTAGTACATTTGTACTGAGAAACTAGTGCCATTCGCCGTTGGGAGCTCATTAACGGCGCTCTAGAGATCGGGGGCGAATTTCTAGAGTAACAAGCCCTAACTCAATACACACACTTACACAAAACACACGGCAGAAGGACCCCCGTTGGTCGATAGCCAGTTAGGGATTTTTATCCCTAACAAATACGAGGGCTGTTTGACGGAAGAGTGACTTTTTAATGAAAACGTTATTTTTCTGTTCAAAATATATTTTATTTGTCAACATAACACCCTTTCAAGTGTACACACTTAGCCCGGCGAGTTTACAATTTTTTTAAACCTTCCAAAAAGTAATCTTTCGGAAAGTCTTCAAAATATGCATTTGTGTCGGTTATCTCCTCTTCATTTGCCTGAAATCTTTTTCCACACAGCCATTTTTTTTAAATTTGGAAATAAGAAGAAATCACTGGGAGCCAGATCTGGCGAATATGGCGGATAAAGCAGTAATTCGTAATGCAATTCAGTCAATTTAGTTGTAGCAATTGCAGACGAATGAGAGGGCGCATTATCGTGATGGAACAACACTTTTTTTCTTCATCAAATGCGGTCGTTGTTTTTCAAGTTCGGCATCAATACATGTCTGCATAATCAGCATAATACTGGCCAGTTATGGTTTTTCCTTTTTGTAAACAATTAATAAAGATTACACCTTTAGAATCCCAAAAAACTGTGGCCATGACCTTATTGGTCGAAAAAAGTGTGTTTGCCTTTTTGGGAGCATATTCGCATGGAGATATCCAGTATTTAGACTGTATTCTTGTTTCTGGAGTATAATGATGTATCCAAGTTTCATCTACTGCGACATATCGACGAAAAAAATCCTTTGAGTTACGTTGAAAACGGCCAAACATTCTTCTGAATTCTTAATGCGAACGCGCATTTGATCACCATTAAGCAAACGCGGCAACCATCTCGCGGATAGCTTTTTCTTATTGAAATGTTCATGCAAAATATTGTATACCCGTTCGGTTGAGATGTTTACTTCATTAGCTATCTCACAAACTTTTATTCGACGATTGCCAATTACAAGGCCATAGAGTTTATTAACCATTTCTGGAGTAGTCACAGTAAATGATGGTTTCGGACGATCTGCATCAACCGTGCTCATATGGCCACTTTTAAAAGCAGAAACCACTTACAAATCATTCCATGGGACGGAGCAGATTCTGGATAATATTGACGTAACTTTTCCTCGGTTTCTTTAATTGTTTTTTCACGTAGAAAATAATGTTTAATCAACACTCGAATTTTTTTTTTTTACATATTTACAAAACAACGAAAACAGTTTCCTTCAAATAAGTATAAAACATAATCTATCTGTCAGATTGGTGCCAAATTTTGACAGTAGACCTCCGAAAGACCTCAGGAGCTAGCAACATAATCATTATAACGAAAGTGTTACCAACCTTTGAAAAGTCACTCTTCCGTCAAACAGCCCTCATACAGTCACTACTACTATTATTATATAATTAAAATGGCCCGTATTCTCCGCTCGCTGCTAGCGTTAGTAAGGCGCTGCTATAACTAACTATATTATAAAGTTAACTAACTAACTATATTATAAAGTTATAACTAACTTTAGCGGCGTTTTTAGAAACCACCTATTCGGCTGTCCTGTTAACGCCAAACCAAACGCCAAACAGCGCGCTGCTTGCCAATAGTTAGAAGCCGATTCTAAAACTCGGTCCCGTCCGTCTTTAAGTGCATATTTAACCTCAAATTGTCGAGTTTGCTGATATGGTGCAAGAAATGTACGATCATCGCGAAGTTCGTGAGCCCCATGTACGTGTTTTTCGCGAAAGGGCAAATCCTTTTCGGGACGATGAGCCTGGTGATGACAGCAGCAGTTCCGATTCAACGTTAGAAAACAATGACCGAATAGGGGTCGAAGGAAATTTATTCAGAAGAAATTTTATTTCACACCATTTGTGAAGAAGAAACATTTTTTATTAGAGTATACAATTGTGTAAAATATATGTAGAATTATATGATTCCTAATTTTATGTACATATTGACTTATTTATTATTTTGAATTTAAATTTTTATAATACAATAGTTTTTTTATGAATGAATTTAATTTTTATTTTTTTTTTAATTCGATGACTCATGCACATTCTTACTGTAAAATCTCTGTAAAACCTCCCTTTTCGCTTTTCTTTTATGCCACTGCATGAAGTCATCTAAAATTTATTATTATAAAGTTAAGAAAGTTATTAATTAGGTACGTATCTACAAATATAATCAAATCACTATAAAATCTGTAAACATGATTACTTTGTCTTGAAAAGGGCTGGATATTGGAAATCCCGACAATGTGGTAGATAATCCCCGCAATAAAATTCGAAAGACGCGCGCGATCGAGCGTAGGGCTTGCAACCTAACACACCAAAATACGTAAATATGCATTGTTGCCGAGTGTTTTTTCGGCGAGGCTCGCTGTTAGTTAACTGTGGGGAAAATGTGAGCGCAGAATAGGTGCGCTGCTGACTCCGTTGCTAGCGTTAAAAGCGCTGTCAGTTAAAAACGCTGAAAAGCGGAGTTAGCAGCGGGCGGAGAATACGGGCCACACTGTATGCATTGTATGCCTTCCGCGCCATCTATTGGAGCCATCTTCAAGAGCTCCCAACGCTAATACAATAGCGCAAGCCGTTTTATGTTTGTACGATTGGTATTATATATTGCAATACTCATATGATACTTCCATCTTTCATCCTTTTCGTTGACGGGCGTTTGCGAAGGTGTTGTGTTTTTATTTGTCAGCAAATTTTACCGGTATACATTTATCAAATGGAAAAATTTCGATGTCAGCGTTTATAACAACGAATAATTTAAGAATCGTCGAGACCTCTACAATACTATCTACCTTATTAGGGGCAATCTAGCAAGAAAATATATCCTGAAAGTACAAACACGCACGAGTAAGTAATTAATAGTTTGTTGCAAGCAAGTGTACGATTTATATGGCAGTTATTTTTTTGTCGTTCGTTCGAGGTTATGTTTTGCTTCCTTCATTCGTTATTAAGTTATCATAGATTTTAATTGTATGAAATGCTTTCCTGTATTGGAACGAATTCGTTTTCATTTGTTTCCAGTATCCATTTTGCACAGTTCTGATCAATTCTTAATCGGAACATCTTTTTTAGGGAAAATATAAAATGTCTGATTTTTTCGTTGCAATTACAGCGTGCGTCAGTTGTTTCAGCAACTCTCAAGAGTTAGAAAGTTTCCATTATAGTTTATTAGCTGCATACCATCTACAGATTGATATACCTAATGCCCATAGATCTTGAAATGCTTAACCCAAACCAAATTAAAAAATGCTCTATGTTAATGCTTGACGATCATTTAGAAGTCCGATAATTTTTAATTGGTACCCTTTTTCATGCTAATAATTCTATAACAGTACAAAAAATGTCACTATGTGTATCTACGTGCATCTCCCTCTTATGGTGTGCCCACGAACCTGTTAAATAAGTTATAAAATAAATTCAATATTATTACATTCTCCGAGCCATTTCATGGTATATTTTCTATAGCATGAGGCATAAGGCTAAATATATTGCTAATTCCCCAAAGTTAAGCATGATTGTCACAAAGAAATAAGATATCTAATTTTATAAAGATTAGAATCTTTCATTGAATTGCTGGTCTCATTGATGATACAAAGTACTTGACTAATACCTTTTTATACCTGACAGGAATGAATATGCCAACACTAAAATATTACATATTTTCTTTACTATGATTCAATGATTTAATTACATTTATATATAGATGTATTAAAACAAATATTTGTGTTTTTAACGAAGCTATTGTGTTGTGTCATACACTTAATACTAATAATACATATATTATAAGCTGCAACCCAAAACTGACATAGTTTCAAAATCGGCAACATTATGTTCCCATGGCCAGAGACCGATCTCCCATGCAAACCACACTGTTTCAATATATATATATTTTCTTTTTCATGATGTTACATTTTATTTTAGATATGAATAGGAGTGACAATAATGACTCTACATGGAGTGGTGAGGAGGAGCAGTCCTCGACAGTTCTACTCATAGCCACAGACAATTTGGGCCGTCTTATAGGTATTATGAAACAATTAGTATGTATATTGTGTATATATATATATACAAAATTGTATTAACTTTAGGACGTGAGGGCAGGAATATTAAACGTCTGCAATCCGAGACACGTACTAAGCTTGAAATCTCCAAAGACAGCTTCGATGGTATGACTGAAGTCACAATCACTGGCAACGCAGATGGTATAAAAAATGCCGAATTAAAAATTGTCAACCAGTTTGAACTGCCAAATTGTGACAGATCGACTAGACCCAGTAACTACTCGAGCAATAGTAATTCACAAGGGAGACAACGAAACCCATTTGGAGGAAGAGATGCGCCTGCCGGGAATAACTACGGTAGATCCGTGTATAGGTCATCCGTTCCTCAAGCCGCACCCAGCCATCAACCGCCCATAGAGATATATGATTTTAAAGCAATAAGCGAAGAGTGTGTAAATATTACTCTAAATTTTTTAACAACGTCATATTTATCCATATTCGATTACAGGATTTGCTGAGTACTAAATATTGGGCTAAATTCCCCGAAATAAAAAAAATATTCTACGAAGAGTTACCCGAGGTTGCTAATATGTCACAGATTGATGTAGAACTGTTCAGAGAAAGGAACAACAACATAATGGTGGAAAGACCACTCGGTCAAGTGGAATGCAAGTCAATACCCAATCCGGTCTCGAATTTCCATCAGGCATTCCACAATTACCCAGCCATCCTGGATTTGATTAAAAAAGCCGGCTTTGAGAAGCCGTCCCCGATTCAAAGCCAGTCATGGCCTATAGTCATGAGTGGGCTTGACCTGATTGGAATCGCCCAAACCGGCACAGGTTAGTGAAAATATCTCCTTATGTTGTTTTTTATAACCTCTTAAGTGACACATTTCGTCGAGCAAAATGCATTCCTCAGGAACCAGTTTTTTTTTCAACGCCTGAGTATATATATATACCAGGCTTTTTTTTCGTTTTTACACATATGATTGACAATGTATAACTGGTTGCCTGCATCTACCCGCACGGAATTTCCTATGTGTAATTCTAAAAAACAAATCAACTCATTAACGGCATCGGTGCAGGCAACCTGTCAATTTTGGCATATATTACACAGAGAGGTTATGTTTTTATTCAAGACAATACACGAGAGTATTCGTAATGTATCAAGATCAGCTGATATGTCAACAAATGATTATTTTCTTTGGGGTTACCTGAAAAGTAAAATTTGTAAATGACGTACAAATACATAACGTAGATGAATTGAAAGGCCGTATACGTACTGCATGTAATGGCATAAATCCACAATACATTACGAATACTCTGCGTGTCTTAAAAAACCCTGTCGTGTATTGCCTTGAATAAAAACATAACCTCTATGTGTAACATATGCCAAAATTGACAGGTTGCTTGCACCGACGCCGCTAATGAGTTGTTTTTTTTTTTTTTAGAATTACACATAGGAAATTCCTTGCGGGTAGATGCAGGCAACCAGTTATACATTGTCCATCATATGTGTAATAAGGAAAAAAAAACCCGGTATATATATATATATGTATATATACTCAGGCGTTGAAAAAAAAACTGGTATATATATGTGTATATATATATATATAGATAGACATTAGATACAAAAATTATGTATAAACTCTTCAGTAAAATTTCATTTAAAAAATCGTGTCTTCGTTCTCTTTGTTCAAATTAACAGTTTTACACCACAAGCTCCCATAATAGAAATTTCTGGATATAGGATTCCTGAAAAAATTCTTACTACTTACTGTGTATACCATGTGAGCAAATATATTCTACTCAAGGTGTTCTACTCAAACTTTAAGCGATTATATCTGTCATTTTGTAATACATATGTTGATGAAGATTTCCTTCGTAGCCCCCTTAAGTTTTATTTGGTTGCGCACAAGTATTTTTGATGCTAGTTGGTTTGGGGGTGCTGAGTCTAAGGCGATGTTTTCCTATTTCAGGTAAAACTCTGGCATTTCTTTTGCCAGCTTTAATCCATATTGATAGCCAGGTCGAACTTCGTGAGACTTGGGGCCGACCAACCGCTTTAGTTCTAGCCCCAACAAGAGAACTCGCCCTCCAGATCGAAAAAGAGGCGAATAAATACAATTTCAAGAACCTAAAGGCGTAAGTTATAAACTCAATATGTAATGATGGATTGCAAATGCATTTATTTCAGGTTGTGTATTTATGGTGGTGTCAGTAGGGAGGAGCAAATCGCCAAGTTAAAACCTGGGATAGATATTATTATCGCCACCCCAGGGCGACTTGATGATTTCGTTATAGCCGGTAAATATATACAGTGCATATGCATTTGGTCCATTTATACTAATTTTGTTTTGTTTAAGGGTATATCAATCCAGACACCATTACTTATGTCGTCCTTGATGAGGCAGATCGCATGTTGGATATGGGCTTTGAACCTCAAATACGCAAAACACTTTATAAGATACGTCCAGATCGTCAAACTATAATGACCAGGTAAAACAAAAAGGATATGTACTCAATTATTTACTAGAGCTAAGGTACCTGATGGAATTAACTTCAATGTCTGTCGGTACTTAACCTAAAATAATTATAATGTATAATATACAGGGTGTCCCAGTTATCGTACTCAACATGGGAATCTCGTGAACCGTAGGAGATAGAGAGTTGGTTAAATTAGACAAAATAATATACAGGCCATGGCCTACTTAGCATCGAAAACGGAATTAAAAACAACAAAACTGCATTTTCAATTTTACGTTCTCGCTCGTTAAATCGAATTTATATTGAAAAGATAAATTGACATTATTTAGGCACTTTTTTTGAGTAGAATTTAAATGTGTTATCGAAACTGACTTATCATCCATGGATATTGGAATTTTTACACAAACTTTCTTAATTGCAAGTCAGTAGGCATTTTCAGATTGAACATTTTTTTTTCTAGTTTCATTGGTATATAACATAAATTTTAGCGCTACGTGGCCTTCCGGTGTTAGAAGATTGGCTCAGAGCTACATGAAGAACCCTTACCAAGTATACGTTGGATCGTTGGATCTTGTCGCTGTTCATTCAGTGGCACAGTCAATAGTAATATTAGAAAACGATGAGGATCTTAAATTCGAAAAGGTGAGTCCTGTGTCTATCTCGACCAATTCTGTTCTGTAGAGATTATGTCACATTTCTACTTTAGAACTTCAGGGTTTTATACTAGTGACTTATTAGGATAGAATAGTTCATATCTAGGTATCTTTTACTGAATACATGATATTACAGTTCATCGAGTACATCAGAGATATCAAACCTGACCAGAAAATCCTAGTGTTCGTGGGAAAGAAAGCAAAGGCTTCTTTCTTGAGCACCGAGTTGTCCTGTATGGGGATTGAGTGCTCCTGCATCCATGGAGATTTGGAACAGATGGACAGAGAGCAAGCCATAGCCGATATGATGGACAACACGTCTAAAATATTAATTGCCACCGACATCGTTTCACGTGGCATTGACATACAAGACGTAACGTAAGAATACAGTTCTGACATTAAAATTGCATAAACTCATTCAGCCTTATTAATAGAGAAGGCCTTAATTCATTGTTAATTAGTCATTATCGGAATTACCAAAACGTATTAATAGAAGACTAAGTAGTTCGGTGTAAAGGTAGGAACAGTGTTGCAACACTTCGCATTTTAGCTCAAATATTACCATGCAGCTAACTTCATCATTGTGATTGTTTTGTTTCTCTCCCAGTTTCTTGCCGAGTAATCAACATTTGTATGCTAAAACATCTATCAGAACGACATAATTAACGTTTGTCCTTAAGCTTGGTTTGCTACTATGCATTTGTAACTAAATCCAACAGAAATTTTGTCTTTGTTACTAGTTAATTTTCTGTACTAAGTGTTTGTTTTTTGTTATAGGCATGTGTTAAATTATGACTTCCCCCGCAACATAGAAGAATATGTTCACCGTGTTGGAAGGACAGGCAGGGCAGGCAAAACTGGGGAATCCATAAGTTTCTTCACGTGGTCGGATGCACGTCATGCGACAGAGTTAATCAAAATACTCCATGAAGCTTCTCAGGTAAGTACTCATTTGTTTATCATTGTGGGATAGGTGATTATACAGAGTGGCTAGGAAAACCCTACCCACTTTTCCAACTATTAACACCAGCTGTCGCCGTTTTTTTACGATGTTTTGGTATTTAATTTTAAATTGGTTACGCCACACAATAATCAGAATGGACATACTGGTTTTTATAACGTAGTCTTACTTTTGTGCACATATGCAGCAAAAGTGGAAGATGACCTTGAGTATTGTTAGTAATCAACTACTAAATTAAACATGCCCACAAACCAAGTTCTTGGTGGTGGAGGACGGTTTTATGTAGTTTACAGCTGCAATAGCACTTCTCTGACTGACAAACGTATCAAGTTTATTAATTTTCTTCCCTAATCCGTTGTGGTTAAAATATTTTGCCACCAGGCGGGGACACATCGTTGTTGCTCGGCACAGCCACTTTTCTCCTAATATCGAGCGTTCAACAAAAATCTACGACAAAGTTGGCATTGGCAATCTCATATCATGTCTGCACTAGGGTCAAATCTGACATGTCAGCCAGCATTGCATGCGTGCGCGTGTGATCTTAGTGCAGACATGACTTGAGATTGCCAATGCCAACTTTTTCGTCGATTTTGTTGTAAGCACGATACAATAGCTTCAAGATTAGTGGTTACGCTGCTTTCCACCATCTACAAATAAAAATCATCGTATTCATCATACATTATAAAAAAACAGCGACAGCTGGTGTTAATAGTTGGAAAAGTGGCCGGGGTTTTCCTAGTCACTCTGCATAATTCGGGCCTATTAATTTAATTTAATGAATGATACTAAAACACATGCATATGTATCATTCAAACTACAGTCTGTTTTTAAACCAGTAGTAGAGTGAATAGCCACATTTACGCTATAAAATATCACCAGAAAAAACACTAGAATAAATTGGCAAAAAAATTGTATCATTAAGGCTTTAATGTTATAAACTTGCATTTAAAATAAACCTCAATCTTTTATTTTTGTTTAAAAAGAATTAAACTAATATTTACATACACTGCTCAACAAATTTAGGGAAAAACCTATTTAAAAAAAAGGGTTAAAAACGGTAAATTTTTTTTATAGTAGGCGGTATAAGTATTGTTTGCTGTTGATAATAATTAAAAGATAGATTTGAACGTTACAGGTCTATTTGTGGCAGTACGTAACGCTTATACCACCTTATATTACTTAAAATTGAATTTCCACTAATAACCAAGTGCTTTGATAATGACTGAAAAAATTTAATATCCATAGTAACATAGTAAACATATCATTCTAAAATCGATATCCGTCCATCTGTGGTATGCCGAGTATGGCACGGGCATCAAGGTACCGGACGATATAAGAGAAGGCCAGGACAATGGCGAAAATGGGTAACAACAGCTGGTCAAGACAGAATGATGGTGACTTTGGCTTTATGAAATCGCACATCAACCGCAAGAGGTTTTAAAAACCATTTTAAGGACAGTAACGGGCAGGGTTATTTCGGACCAAACAGTACCTAGAAGGCTTGATGAACGTGATTTGAAACCCAAACGGCGTGTTAAAAAGCCTCGTCTAACATTAGCCCACAGAAGAAACAGATATGAATTTGCAACACGTTACCGAAACTGGGGACTCCAGTAGTGTTCCTCAATTATGTTTACGGATGAATCAAGATTTCGCGTCACACGTTGTGACGGACGTGTGCAAGTCTGGGCACGATTAGGAGAACGATATTTAGACTGCGTTGTTCAGGAAATTGACAGATTTGGTGATGGATTAGATATGGTATGGGCAGGTATAACATACGACAATCATACCGACCTTGTTCTTGTGCAGTGAACGATGAATGGTGTTCGCTATATTGACGACATCCTTAGCGAACATGTTTTACCTGCTGCTGCTGGAATTCGACCTCAGTTTTGCCTCCAACACGATAATGCAAGACATCATGTTGCTCTCCAGGTTACAATGTTTTTGCAGGAGCATAATATCCCGGTGCTCAATTGGAAAGCGCTTAGTCCAAACCTCAATCCCATTGAGCACTTATGGAATTATCTTGATCGGATGCTCAGAAACCGCCCAGAGCCCTCACTTAACCATCAACAACTGTTCGACGCCCTTCTTGAAGAATGGGACAACATACCTCAACAATACATCCAAACTCTGATTGCAAGTATGTCTTGAAGATGTGCGGCTGTCATTCACGCGGAGGCCACACACATTATTCATTTCATAAATAACGTTGTAGAATTACATTTCAATGTTTTTCCTGTTTGTTCAATTTTGGGTTTTTGGATTTTTTGTTTGTTTATTTTAAGCACATGATTTTAAAATAACTCTTTTCTGTTTAAATAAACAAGAATTAAGATTAATCAGTATTAATTAATTTCATATAGTAGTTAAAACTTAGTTTTTATAGGTGTTCCCCTAATTTTGTCGAGCAGTGTATTTAGATAGATTTAGATTTTCATATTTGGTTTAGCAGTTCAGATTTTCTTGAACTCATTTTTTATGCACTGTGCTTTAGCCAAAGATAAACCACCCGCTGATGCTTCTTTGGGGGCAAAATTGATACTGAGATGATAGAAGGTGCACCTTCAATAATTAATATGCAGTATGAATGTTAACACACGATTAGTTGTGAAAAGTACTGATTTTTATTTTCGTAATAATACATAAAGAAATTAAGAACGCAATACTGCTAAACAGATTACAAATCAAGCACATCTAACCCCACTTCAAAACAATAAAACACGTATTGCTAGGTAATGTTAACAACAGATGTCCCACAAATTTTCCATATGTAAGACCAACCCAGTTTTATCCAATCACAAGCATATAATTTAGCTGCTACAAATTTAAGGCGCTACTCCTGATTTACAAAACAGACTACAGGTAGTCCTCAGCTTACGACGGTTCGCACTTACTACCTTATGTTTGTCTCTTTCATACATGCGAGCGCATATAGGGAATCCCCGCATCTGTTTATTATGTATAGGAAATGTTTATAAACTTAATTTTTTTAACTACTAAAGGCTGTGGATAACATTGTTTCGCTATGAGCATTTTCAATGGGCGTTGAAGATGCCGACGATAGCATTTTTGTGTTGCATAAAAAATCTATGAATCAGCTTATCATTTTGTTTCAGGACATACCTTTGGCACTCAAGAATATGGAGGCTCGATATATAAAAGGGGCTGCCAGAAGGGAACAATTCAAGAGAAAATATTAATTATACCTTTTTAACTGCATTCCTATTTATTTATTTTTTTTGACTGCTGTTATTATTAATTTTTTATACAAATCAGATAAATATATTACTTTCAGTTTCTTATAAATTTGTGTATACAATGCATACATTAATTAAAGGTTCCCACATAATATTTAATCACAGTTCGGTAGATATTTAATAGTGAAAAATATATGATATATATATATAATAATTTTTTCAGATATAGTGCCCAGAGGGTTGTGTGAGTAATAAAAGCAAATTCGCCAAGTATGTGAAGAAACCTAAAATAGCTGAAAGACGAGTTTGTTTAATAGCCTGATTGAAACAATATGTATTGTATACGCAAACACATAGTGACAGTTTAGTTCCCAGTCACTGGTCATCTAACTGCGGTATCAGTTGTCATGTTTCACTACAGTAATCTTTGCTTGCTTTTCAACCGGAAGCCAGAAATATATGTTTCAATGCTTCACACCTAGATGAAATGTAGTGCATAGAGATGGGCAATAAATTACGAACAGTGCCTTCATCACTGGTACATCGTTATCACTTTGATTAAATACGACCAGCAAGTTAAAGTAACTGATTAAATCAATTAAACCCAGTCTTGAAGTGAGGCAACCAGATTAGTGATAACACAATGATAGTAAAACTCGCTGTTAAAATCCACCAGTAGTTTGCAGTCACTGTAACTTAAAAACGTGTTTTGCTCATCTCTAGTAATGTAGCGCAATGGCTTCTTGTGTTTTTATTAGCATTGCCAGGCGAAGCCACAAAATATGAATTGTATCTGAATGTGTGAATGCTGTGTGAGGGGATATCTTTATTTCCATTTGTATAATTTGGAAATAAAACTGAGACTTTTTTGAGTTTTAGAACGGGTATAGTGAAGTAGTAACATCAGCAATTTCATACCATCCTCAGTACACCTATACTCTGATCTGAAAAATGTAGAAGTGACTCATCCACCGTGACAGGGCCGCGGCGGAGGTGAGCGGGTCGGGACGCAAATTCCATAAACGTCCGTTCGGTGTGTAATTATTTCGTTTGATGGTATTTTTTATTAAAAAAAAATCGTACAATTTAAAAATTATATATGAAATCATCGTTGGCAACGAATATTTTTTAATTAAAAAAACATGCTCTGAATCGCTCCTGTTTTTGACGCATCTATAAATGGTCGCCTCCGAAACTTTAGTGAGGAAGCTGCATAAAGTTACAGCGTCGCTTGTTGATATAGTGGCTTCTCGCACTCGGAGCCCCTCATAAACATTGGAAACCATTGCAATTTCTTCCTCAGTTAATTTTTTTCTTCGGCGCTTGACATCTGGTTCCGCCATTTCGTAAAATATCAACGGGGTATAAATTGTAAATAAATGTAAAGAAATAATACTTAGCAATTAATAGTATTTCACTTTGCGAAATTTTGACTTCAAAAAGACAACTTTCCATAAATTTGGAAGTCACGAATTATAATTCCTGTTGTATACCACGCCTGTGGATGCCGCTGAAGAAATGTGGAGTGCGACCTTTTTGTTACGCGCGATGAATATAACTATCAGGTATTTTCGGGCGGCATAGAAGATTAGCAATCGGTTTGACTCGGGGCCGCACAGTCTCCGCATGCACTGAATAATAGTAAGATGCCCGTATCTGAAACGGCAAATCATTTTTGCATTTAAAATCAACAGGACCCGGACTTATCTTGCTACCTGCCTCATAAGGACTGTGTACCGATACTACCGATGAATCACTTCTACAATTTTCAGACTCTGGTATAACAAATGTGACTTTGGGCCATGTTATTATTCTTCAGAGTGAAATCATTCAGTGATCCAGTTAACTCCTGTGTTGTAAGGAATTTTCTTGTCCATTGGTCAGAGGTGCGTTTTAGAAATTCATTGATTATAAATTTATGTTGGCAGCATTACCTGCATTGCTGTGCACAAAATGCTTGGCGAGTATGGATTGTATATTACTATAGTCGATTCAATTCCAAAATGGCCCACGAACACTCCCAACACAAACATGATTGGTCGTCCCACAGTCTGCAGTCAATCCGAACTAAGTCGATTTTGTTACTGTACTTGTGACATGTAAACTCGTCCCAGTAAATTGTCACCGTTCACTTAAATTTGTTTTCACGCGCTCTATCTTCAAATTGGACAGACTATAGGGCAACCGAAAGTATACTATAAGAAACTTTTTTGAGCACTTTCAAAATATATAGTGTAACTTCACTTTAGAAATGAAAATATGCTCTTAATTCTCCAGGGGTTGCATAACTAAAAATTTCCCGTGAATTTTTTTAAAAACAACCACACTAATACCTCGTATACGACTAATCGTTACGAAGTCCGAAAAATCCCTTACAAATTTTTGAATGGGACTTTCCCGTCCCGATTTTCAGTTCGTAGTTGTAATGTTGCAATTGAAAAAATAAGTTAGATCAGTGCAGTTGGCTTGCTGAATTGGTTTCGCTTTATAAAGGTAAGTTGTATAATTTATATTTATATATGTACATACATATTCTGACGAAATGGGAGGGTGAGAACAAAAAACTTATTTTTTAGGTAGGCCAATATTTTGATTGAATGTAGCAATTGTTTCTTCTTTAACATAAAGATGGTTTTATCCGTAAACAGAATTTGTCCACAAAGATGTTCGTGTGCGATCAACCAGCGAGAAAATCAACACGTGCTGCACAGATTGGGTGTGCGATATGGGTACATACCAAAATTGTGTAACATTCTCCACACTTTTGACTACAACAAATCGATTAGATATTGGATATTTTTCGTACGCTAGTCAAGAGGTTATTTTCATTATATTAAAATGTGCAAAGTGGAAGTGCGCGAAAATCGGGAAATTTTTACAAATTTGATGAGCACGTTTCCGGTCTTATCGCTACATACTCAATTGGAAGGCAACCGCAGGCCAGAAGTGCTGAACTTTATATCTATGCCCAAAAGGGCATTTTTTCACAAAAATTACTAATTTTCGCCGATTGTAGCACCATCTACAAAGACTATAAAAAACATTTTCCATAAAAATCTTTATAGTTTTTGTGGAATCCGAATCTGCAATAAAAAATTAGGGTTCCTATTTAAGATTTCAAAGTTACCCCCCGTCTCCTCAAATGGGGTGGTGGGGGTAGTCTAATTTTATCACTAGTAAATGGGCCCTCTCAATTATATTAACTTTCTTCTGGAACATTTTTTTGTGAGATGCTTATTTTTGAGATATTTTGATATCTTCATTTAAATCGACCACCCGGTATACTTCGACAATAATTATGGCCTCAGTGCCATTCGCGTATGGATGACGCAATATTCACAGAGCTACAATTAATCATTTAATTATCTTACTAATTGATTGAAATTGAAACTTTTGGATACGAATTATTATCCCTGCTCACGTTTATGATAACACGATTACTCTATGAATGAGATTTTAATAAAATATTACTCCTACTAATATAATTAAGAAAGATAAATCATGGCATTCATTTTCTTTTATTTTCGGTTCAGTTACGGTTTAATCTAAAACATAACTAACGTGCAAATCGAGTATTCGTTGCTTTCCATATAGTTTCGTAAGTACTGGGTTTGATACTTAGGATAACTCAAAAATAGTCCAGTAACTGCCTAAACTAACTGAAGTAAAATACAAAATTTAGAAACACGAGAAGATAACTTTTTTAAGGTGCAAATGATCACCTACTAATTCAGTCATAAAAATATTTATAGAAGGGCCTCAAAATTGAATTGCGCCACTAAGTCCGCACCTGCCCACCATGCCGCTTAACATTCAATCACCATCTATTAAAAGTGTTGATTAACAATTATTGCATTGTTTCGAGAGAAAATAAGAAGTTCTAATTTACTTGTGTAAACAAAAGATGCTTTTCGATATTTTAAATTTAACGGTTTGGTAGACATGCATTTTACGTCGCCGAATCTCGATCGACCGTCATATGTGTTTTGCGATGCTACCAGATGTACAAATTTTACCTCGACTGAATGCATTATAAAATTCACAACCGACCTAAGGTATTATTAAACGTTAGATGGGTTAGTTTAAAGTTTATATATCGAACAAACTGCTTTACTAGGCCTATATAGTTCGATATATAAACTTTAAACTAACCCATCTAACCTAACTTAGGCACTAAACCAAAACACAAACACATAGTATCTACAGGTAGAGATGTACAAATGTAGATGTGACAACTGTGCACACGCTAAAAATTCGTACACGCGCATGCGCCGGATTATGCGACGTAAAATGCATGTCTACCAACGGTTTAAATGACACGATGTTCGTTTTTAAACGGCCGATGGCTAATGGTGATTTCATCCACTAATAATATGGAAGAATTGCCACGGCTCAGTGTACATACAAGGAGTTGTTTATTGACGTGCAACAACGTCCAACCATATTAAAACTCCTCGCACAAAGTTTGAACGGTTAATTTGGGTCCATTGTTTTACTATTGCCAAGGTATAGCAGTTTAACCTCACATTCCCACTTTTATTGTGGTTTGGCGGTAATTTTTAGAGCCCCGGATTGGTGATGGTAGACCGGTGGTTCTTGAAGTAGTCCATTGGGAGCGCTGGAATCGGTTAGATAGACTCGCGTTGTTGCCTTCGTCCTCTCGGCTACAAAAATGTGAGTAAATTCGTTGGGAACGAGTAGTAACGAGTGGTTACACTCTCATGCCGAAACCGTACGCATGCACGCTACTCGAAAAGTGGCGATTTTATTACGTTTATAAATGTTACTTAGCGGTTTAGAAAATCACTTATAACGTGACAAGTTGTTTTATGTGAAAGTGCTAAAATCTGTTTGAACCGAACATTACATCAGCCACGTATCATACTTATCAACCTGCTCAGGTAAACAAACTCTGGGAACCTGACGTATTTTTATGACCTTATCACAGGTATAAATAATACATTGTTTATCTACTATTCCGACAGATAATTATCAGCAGATTATCGTTTTATCAATGAATTGTGGATTCAATACAAGTTATTTTGAATAATAAAAAATAACACGGAATTAGTTATCATATTGGATTTTTAAATGCCAAATTCAATCAAATAATTTTATATTTCATGAGTGCAGTTCAGTTTTGTCTATTGTCTACTGCATTACAAACACATATTACTAATGTATATATACGAATTTATTAATGTTTTGGTAAGATGTATGCATTAGTTTATGACATAATTTAATTATAAATGAAAAATGTTTGATCCAATTGGTGTTTATTCTGATTTCCTGAGTTGCAGGTGTACTTGGTGTTGTGCAGGTGTAAGTAATGAATTAAGTAACACTATGAGGCTACAAAACAGTTTGTTACGAATGTTGACTCTTAAAATTCCTCGATAAACTCCCTGTAACATTACAACAATGTATGGCTATGAATATGTGGAAGCAATATGTAACTGATACGAATCATAGATATAAATGTATTTAGTGCCAGATACGTGCAAATGCATATGATAAATAGGCGTGGAGATGCTCAAGCACATGCTGAATTCCAATGGAGGGCTCGGTACTCGCTGTTCTCGGCCAGATAGCTCTATGGTGATGGAACCGCGACACGAAGCATCAGCTCAGAGATTCCGAAGTCCCACGATTGCCAATAACATAACTTCAATACGACAACATTATCCTCTAAATGTATCGCAGCTGCCTACTCTTGATACCTCAAAGCACTCTATGTATGCCAAGGCTGTAAATGGTGGGTTAAACATCTCTAGACCTCGCCTGCAGGGCCCTGTCAACAAGTTTATTGCAAAGTCGAAGCAAGTAGGAGTGAAGGAAATGTTAGTTAGTTTGGGATTACTGTGTTTAGTTAGTTTACTTCTAGCTTTGTTGTCTCTGATATTCCTCCTGAAAATATCACCAGTTACTGCTAGCGATATACAGGAGTTACTTCGAGCTGAACAGCTAACCATAATCACTGCCGAAGAGTACGTTGTCGTATATGAAGTTACTCTCGCATTGTGTGCTCTTACATTGTCCTTGAATCTATGCTGCCTTTTAGTGTGTGCTATACAGTTTTTATTTGCCGTCAAGCTGGTTAAAAGTCCACATGGTGGCAATGATAGGTAATTATAATCCTTTATTTCAATATTACATTATTTTTAAGGCTATGACTGGTTTTGCAATATGGAATATAATGGCTAAGTGCAGAAAGGGAAGTATTTCAAAATAACAGTGATTGGAGGGGTAGTACAGAAAACTACCGCGGTAGCGTTACTTCCCTGTAAAAGTACCGCATTTGTGAATAAGTACCGCGGTAGCTGTAGTCAGTTACTGCGAAATCGGTAGCGGTAGTTTCACGGTAGTTTTCATTCGATTTTTTTGTCATTTCTTTTAATTAATGTTATCTCTTAATCTATTTTATCTTAACTATATCATTGGGACGTTTTTTACAACATTCGATGTTGTTATTTACTTTTTTTTTTTTGTAAGGGCCCTGTTTTTACTGTAACAAATATCACAATAAATATACATAGGTTACATAGGTACCTATACAGGGTGTCGCAGCTATAATTCCCCCCCTTCCCCCCCCCCCCCCCCCCCCCGCCCACCACCTTCTAACACTCTGCCTAGACAGATGATACTGCAATGAACCAAATAATTCATAATGATTTACTGGCTAACTCTGCCGAAAAGCGGTGGAAGAATTTTATAGGAGTACACGTATCGTGACAAATCCACAATCATTTAAAATGACCCTTGATGCATTATAAAACCATTACGTTACTACCTGTTCGAAATAGACGTAAATGCTACGTATCGCCTCAATGAAGTAATAAAGTAACAAGTAACCATGACGCATTTTCCTTCAAATGGAAAAGACGGGCGCACTACAAAGGTAAAAACCTGTACGGGAACCGTACTTTTGTGTAATTGTGATGGTATTTTAGGTTAATTTACGACCCCTCTAATCCTGTTATTGAAAAATAATCCCAACCCTTATTAAGACATTTATTGCACTTTGGGCTTCTAGGTGTCTATCTGCATAAGATAATCGCATTGTTTTCCTGAGAAATATCTTCGAAAACGAAAACATTTGGAAAAAACTACCGCTACCGTACCGAACATTTGCGGTAGATTTTGAGAAAAAAGTACCGCGGTAGAGTACCGCGGTACGGTAATCGGTAGTCAAAAAAGTACCGCGGTAGAGTACCGCGGTAGTTCCAATGACTTCAAAATAAACGTTTTGAGATAATCAATTTAAAGTGCGTATTTCAACTGAATGATCTCCAAATTATAAATTTTATTCAGTATCATTTAAAAATATATTTTATTTATTTGAAAAGGTGAAAATATTCCCTACCATTACAAAAGTTCATTAGGATTTTTTTTAAATATTACGAAGTACTTCCCTTTTTGTACAAAATCATATTTTATTGTTGAAAACATTACAAGATTCTCACAAAATAAAAATTTGTTCTTATTGAAAGTGTTATTGGAGAATAATTAACAAAAATAATAATTATGTACATGTTTACTTCTACTCTTGGTCTGCTGTGGTGGGCCAATTCAATATATCAGCATAAAAATGTTGATGCTCGCCTGGTGTGTACTCATTGACTTTACGAATATCTTCAATTTTTTTTAAACTAATTGGAATTTTTCCATCATATGCATTATTCAATAATGTAAGTACTACTGTAGATCTTTCCTTTTCGCACAAAACGGAATTTTGTGATCACAAGAAACTTATTCATACTTTACGGCATCTTTTTCCTTTCTACGCCAAATGTTCAGGCTACGTCAAAACTATAAGAAATCATGTATATTTCAATTTTGATTAAAATGTCAGTACTTTCTTTTCTGCACTTAGCCATTCAATTGTTAATGTAATGAAACTGTATTTTGCTTAATTGTTATGGGTACAGAGTTGCCAGATTATATTTAGTTTATTAATATATGAAAGTGTTAATAACACGTGCCAAAAATTTCCAAATTATATTTGATGAGTGACTGAAGTGCCAGGCCGTTAATAATAAAGAAATTTTTTTTAGAATTGAAATTAAAATTTTATACTTGTATTCCAAGTTATCAATAGTTCCTTTAAAACTTCAGCATTTTTTAGTTTGCTTAAAAATCGATCTTTCCAATTATTTCCAAATTATTTGTCAAATCGATAAACTTTTGTTTTCGTGTAGAGCTGGATTGAATATTGGTTGATTGCATTTCTATTTCCTCCAAATTCTGCCATTGAAAAATCCCTAAAATTAAGTTTATCCATTGATATTGTGACTGGATGTAAAATAATTTTTGTACTAGTACTGTGTGAAGCTAACTTGGCTTCTACTAATAATCTATTAGTGCCGAACTCTGGAACAGTTTTTTAATAGGAATAGATTATAAATTGGGGGACTTGGTAAAATTATATGAAACTAATCTGAGAAGTTTTCTTGGTAACCCTAGAGTATAGAATATATTATTATGACTACAGGTAGTCCTCGACTTACGACAGAGATAGGTTTCTAGATATCGGTTGTAAGTCAAGTTTCATTAAAAATATAAAGAAACAGCAACAAAAAGTGTTACGCACTCTGTACGCCTGCGTCGTCTAGCACCCCCAGATATGTAATCAAGGGAGGCGCGCCAGTGATCGTTGCAATCTTACAACGATAACATCACTAGTAAAATAAATATATTCACGCTTTATTAAGTGTTTGTTTTGAAACGAGTAAAGCCCAGAATCAACCATCTCTTCGCCCTAAGATCTAGAACCTAAATACAGTCCACTGAATTGAAGAGCGTAACAAAAAGATTAAATGCTGATTTGTACCTTTCTTACGCGACCCCAAAATGCTATCCCCATCAACATGCATTGAAAATGGTTAGCGATACAATGTTATCCACAACGTTGTGTCGCGTAAGAAATCTATAAATCAGCCTTTAGTAGATGCAAAATTTAAATTCATTGTTCAATCTTCGAAACGAAGGCAGAAAGACTACGGTCGATAGCCTTTTCATGATCATGATACGTGTACTATGTTATGTATATATGTACATGATCATTTGAATAAATCTGTTTTCTCTCTCTCTCTCTCTCTCTCTTCAAAACGAATTGTATTTCCTATACATAGCAAACAGATGCAGGGATTTTCTATATGCGCACGCATGTATGAAAGAAACAAACATAAGGTCGTAAGTGCGAACCGTTGTAAGTCGAGGACTACCTGTATATGGTGTATGTGAAATATGCATACGTAGTGCAGCCACTTATTAAGTGATATGACTGCAATTAAGAATTTCTTAGCAAATGATCTTACACATATTTATTAAATTTTCAGAACAAACAAATACCTACAAAAGTCGTCCATTAGTCGAGTCTGTGCTGTTGGAGGATTTTTTATTTCGATACCGGTATTTTTAACAGGTTGGTATTATAACACATTCCATGCATTCCAACTAAACTTTAAATGACACATATTTCAGGTATTATTTTGTATACTTTCATACAATTCCATTCAACGCCTGCGATCGTAACAAGCGTATTTATTGGTTTAGGAATAGTATTTTGTGGCTGTGCTATGGTACACAATGTGTTCATCTGGCAAAGAGAGAAAACAAATGCAGTTAGGGAACTGGCACTGCAGCAAGAGCAGTCCATGCATAATTCATTTCATAATATATCGGCACCCAATGCACCACTAAATCAGTCACATGTCAGTAATTACAGCGTGGGATTTCTTCAGTCTACTGCTGCAGGATCCGGACCAGCTACGATTCTCGGAAACGGACCATATATTCTGAGACCATCTACAACGACTCCGCCCTTGACAGACAATTTAAAATACTCACATCCACGCGAGGCAAGTGGTAGTGTTAGCCCTTGTATGCCAGTGGCCACATTGGACATGAGTAGCGTGGCTACCACTAATTCCCCACATGAATTGTCTACTTTAGTGTGACTGAAATGTATAATTTAGGATGGCACTGTAAATTGTTATTATTTTTATAGGTTTGTTTATATCATACTTTTAAACCAGTCATATTTCTTGTCAAGGTTATTACATTATTAACAGAATTATGCAAGTACAAAGTATACAAATTCACCTTTCTCCCAATTTGTATTTATTTCTTGCCACATATGTTGTTTATCCTTATATAGTTATATCCTAATTGTATATAGTGTGTATTTTTAACTTAATATATTTTTATATATTGATAATTTTACTTCCTGTTTGATAACCAACTTCAGTTAAGGTGCACCATATTAACATGAATGTGACTTGGAACTTGCTACTAGAGTTCTAATGACTGTTTTAGTGTGCTACAACTAGAAGGTAATTATTGAAAACATATCTTCGGGAGCCTCTGGTTATGTAAAAAAAGTTATTACTAGGGATGAAAATTGTAAAACCTAGATAAGTGAAGTTATATATCAGATAGATGTACACGTGCTTTTTTCTTATTTGCTATTGCACATTTTCTGATAATTTGTTACATTTATGTTTGTAACTATCTGTCACTATTTCTAAACCGACATGTTTGACCTCGAAATATAAAAAAATTAAAATCCTAGATTTACCAGGAATTCACCAAATTGGGAAAACTGACCAAGGCTAATATTTTATTTGTTGCCAGTTTTATTATTTAATTATAACGAGTGATCATTTAAATTTTAGCCAATTCATTCATTCATTCGCGACTGAATTAATTGGCTGAAATTTAAATGATCACTCGGTATAAGGGTTTTTGTTGCTTTGTGAAACGTGACGTCAAATCGTGAACACCCGTGTTGTGAATTGCGATGTTGCCAGATGTAGAAATGTTACATCAACTATATAGCATTTCTATTAGTTGGTGAACTCTATACTGCGTAACTGGAAAGGCCTCAATACAAAGTAGTGTGTCAGGCGCACAGCCAACTGCGATGGAGGGACTATAGTTTTGCATCTCTTTTTAACTTACGTGTTTAAAATGATATGAGAAGTCAAGTTTTATGGTGATTTTGCGTTTTTTAAAGGTTTTATCTATTAACAAATCTCCAGGATTAATTAAATATATTAACAGGTTATATTTTATCTACATTCCGGGTGTTGAATTGGTTTGGTATACTCCGAATTTAACATAAAAACCCACATTTATGCATTTTTCTGGTTCCCCGATTATTTTAGAGAAAAAGTACAAGAGTAACCAAATGTTTAGAAACAAAAAATCCACCTAATTACATTATTGTCTCTTATTGATGTGCTTCCGGAGATGAGAAAATGTGAAAAATTTTACAGTCAGTTTTGAAGTTTCATTAATCAAAGTGTCACAGATGGCTTATCATTACACAATTACCGGCTGATTTTTTGTTAATAATAAAGTTCTAAAATTGATTTTTGTCACGAATTCATTAATGAAACTTATAGTAAATTTACAAGTTTCGGTTGTTCACTATAATGGCTATGGCCATTATTACATGTATTTATTTTCAAATTTTCTCGTCTCCGGAAGCACATCGATAGCAGATATAAATGAAATTTGGTAGATTTTTTTTGTTTCTGAACATATGTTATCGTTATACTTTTTCTCTAAAATAATCAGGGAAGCAGGAAAATCCACAAATGTGGTTTTACGTGTTAAATTCCTATGTATACCTAAACCATTTTACCTAGTATGCGCGCGCATCACGCTAAAACATTGGAAAGGGAACGTTTTCACTGTTTCCAAACTCTTTAAAACTATCATTTACATTATTTTATCGTCCTCCCATGCCCCAGTGGCTCAGCGGTAATGTTTGGTTATACCGTGCAATGGCAATTTTATTTATTTTTGATGAAACTAGAGTACCTAAGAGCGGGGTTTTGGCGCGAAAACTGGCCTCTGGTTGTTGATAAATCCGCAGGATTCGAATTAAAAGCGATCTGTAATATGTTTTGCATTCCTTACTAACGTACTTTGCGTGCACGTTAGCAAAAAAAAATGAAGATGTTGCCATGTGTTTAATTTGTATTGCTTGCGGGCAATGATGTGTTTTTTTGCGGCGCCGGCGTGCTAATAATAATTTTACGATGAACAGCGCGAGACTTTTTTTCGATGAATGCTAATTTATGAGTCAAATCTTTATTTCCGATACATTATATTATGTAATTGGGTCAGAATTCTCTTTCAAACAATGACAGTAACCAATTACGCCATAGGTGGAGGAGTAGTAGGGATTATTATTATTATTATATTATATATTTTAAGAGCCCTCTACCCAGAGGCGGTATAGGAAATTGCATGTAAACGACAGCCAAGATAATTCATAAACGGGTCAGCATAATTACAATCGGAGACCTGATTTACAAAGTTTAGACATTTATCTACAATTGAGCCGAGTAGTTTTAAGAAATAATAAAACGATGATTTATTATGTTGATTAAAAGAATGGCATGTTTAGCCGATTTGTGAAATTTTCTTCTGTATTTATTTAGTTAAGACAGGGTACATATAATGGAAATTCCCTCGGTTAATTTGGAGCAAATGTTGTTGCGAACCACCTTCTTTTTTTTGTTCCAATATCTTGAATTATAATGGAGTATTCTTGTCTGCACATAAATCCGATTAGGTGATCAGAAATAAGTCACCTTTAATTTATTTCTTAAAACTACTTTGTCTAATTGTAGATAAATGCCTAAACTTTCTATATCAGTTTCCGATTGTAATTATGAATTATTTGGCTGTCGCTTATTAATAATGCCTTATACTAGCTGGGGTAAAGAGGCCTCTTAATATCAGGGAATAATTTCTTAAAAATGTTATATTTATTTAATTAAATTCATAAATCCTTTTACAAGTTTTCTAATTTAAGTGACCAAATTTGAGTCTTATTGAGATTACTGTAAGCTTATTAGCCAAAAAAGGTATATGAAACATTTCTTACATTTTAAGATCACTTTTATTTAAAAATAAATAGACGCCTGACAGCCAATTCCATTTTCATTGTCGTGACGAGGGATTTTTGGATCGCGGAACATAGGGATATAACATTGGAAAACGGGTTTCCTTCAATTTCTCTTACCCTAATAAAACTACAAGGAAACTGAGACCATATCTATTTTAAATACTTTTATTTTTGACTTAAAATCAAATGTTTGGTGTCAATATAAGCAAGCTCTTGGTGACCTGGCAGTTCTTAACGACCCAAGAACTTATCTCCTCAGGACTCAAATTTTGTATAGATAGTTACAAGCGTAAATAACCGCGCTCTTTAGAGTCACTACATAGTAAGTTTTTAGATTATTTACGTTTTTCTATGAAATTTCATTAAATCTTCGATTTTTGCCGTTTTTCATCTTCGTGGATTGTCTTTGCAAACATTTGCACAATTTTAAAGCTTTACATGAATATAGACCTGATGCCACGTGACACTATAGTTTATAATTAAAATTACCAATTTTTTACCATATTATTTAAATAATTTGACTTAGAAAAATTATATTTTTCCATTCAAAAAATATATCCTGAAACCTTGTAAAATACTGTTTCTAATAAGATACAGTACTTATTAATTAACATATGTTTTATGGTTTTATTAATTATTTAAAATGTACCTAAATTGAATTCCCCGCCGTGAAAATGATTGAAGATATGTTTCGAGCAGTTCATGTGTTCGCTACGAGATGGAGCAATGCCATAATTGCTATGCCATGTTGCCAAGAACGCTGCCAACAGAGTTTGAAGTATGTGAATCAAGTGCAATTCAAGGTCATCTTTTTTTTAATGTATTACCGCTGTTTTTTTCAGCTCTCTCGGGGTCTGCCGTTTGAAAGAACGCCGACTTTATTTTTTGGACTTTGCATTTAAACCGCGAAATATCGTAATTCTTCTAATTTTTAATGCAGGTACATTCTAAATCTTTGCAACGCGAATGATGATTAAAACAATGATAAGGCTCATTAATTAAAAAAATAATCATTGTTGCCACATCACCTGTAACCACCTGTAATAAGGAAATTAGTTTGTTATTTAATATTTTCTAGCAGCTAAGGAAACTTAGCTGCTTTGTCATTTTTCAAAGAGTATAATCTCTTCCCATAAATTTTTATTGTATGATTAACACATTCAATTTTTGTGACATCCTTCAAATACACACAAATCTCGCAATACGCAAAACAACTACACAGCGCACAAGTAAATTGTCACAGGAAGATATAATAGTCTAATTAAATATAAAAATATAAAATACGCAATAATAAGTGTCACAGGGAGGAATTGGCCATTCACAAAATACAGACACAATAATTGTCACAGGGTGAAAGTAGAAAATAGTCACGGAGGAGACGGAAGTTTATAAAACACAAACTAAACCAAAACGCACAATAAACAAAGCAGAAACACACGAAGAAAGCACAACGATAATTGAATAGTATTTTCAAATTAACTACGCACCCGAATGTAAAAAAAAAACAAAATGAATCTATTTGCATGTGGGGTGTTGTTGAAATCTTTAGGGCGGAATGCACTCACTTATAATACTTCAAGAAGGGACAAGTATGTATACAAAATTTGGGTCATAGAGGCATTGGAGCCATTATTTTCAAGGCCCGTATTTTCTCAAAAAAAAAACGCCGTTGCACGGTGTAACCAAACATTACCCTTTATTATAAGGTCTGAAAAGTAGATATGGCAACAGTGAAAATGTTCCCTTTCCAATTTATTCGCGCGATGCGCGGGCGGCCGACCAATTCTTCAAGATTACCTTAACTGGTTTTGTATGCAACAATTGTAAATTGAGCATACAAGTATATTGCACAATACCTGTAAGTAATAAATATCAAATTGTTTATTAAGCACAAATGATAACATTTCATTTGCACTTGATTATTTGCCCATAATTACGTGTATACGTAAATACGTGTGACAGAAAGAGATACGAATACTACTGTTCCGCGAGTTGCCTGTTTTTTTTTTTGCCTCAGTGTTTTAGTGTTTTACCTTGAGAGACCTTTCCAGTTATGTAGTATAGAGTTCACTGCTTTTATGTGTGTCCAATTTCAAGACGAAGATAATATAAACCACATTACCGGCGACAATTTTCAGGGCCGATTTTACACAACACAGGTCCAACACTTATGTAGCGATATTGGATTGATGAGGCTGATACATGATAAAACTCCATGTTAATATATAAATATACTAATATACTAAATTTATATACTAGTGTAGCGTTTGCAGGAACAGAATTCACTTAGTCCAATCGTATGCTTGTGACGAACCGTTCACGTGCCGATCACGCATGTAAAAGGTTTATATAAGTTTCGGCTTGAAATTGGACGGAGTTTAATTCGATAAATTTGTACAGGTTCATTCAAATTATCAAATTAGAAATAATCAAATTAGAGAAATTATATACTACAACAGACAGCAGAGAGGGATCTATAACCGAATTAAGAATTGTGAAAAACTGCATACAATAATTAATATCAATTGAACTTCTTTTGATAATTGTTTGGCCTCGGCGCTAAGCCCGCTAAGCCAATTGATTTCTTCACTCATCAAATTCGATCGGGCGAAAATTTTTACGACTAGTCAAAAATGTAAAATAATTGTAATTTCGTTATTGTTACGAGTCTTGCATACACTTAATCGCAAATTATCGACAGAAGTCTAATTTCGCGGCATAATTCGGGGTTTTAAGCTGTTTATACGCGTCACAATAGATTAGGTGTAAAAAGAAAAAAAATAGGTGTAATGAAAAAACGTGCCCTCACATTTTAAAAACTGCATAAAAACTTAGTTTGATCACATATTTTATCAAGTAGCGACTACACATTTATCGTGTTTCAATTGAAAGTTCATTTGATATTGCAATAAGTGAAATAAAAATCGGCATTCGCTAATTGAAATTGTATGCATTAACTTATTATGCCACAAATGCGACATGAATAACCGTCGCTGACAAATTCGATAAAATGATCAAAATCGATGTAGCTTATCTGCAATTCCAATTCGAATACTAGGTTATTCCGCCCATGTTCCATTACTAAAATACGATTTTTATTTCTTTTATTACAGTATAATATTAACTTTCAGTTGCAACTCGATAATTCCGCAATCGTTACTTAGCAAGATAAAGACTAAAATTTAATTTTTATATCGTATGTAAAAAGTTTTTTCATTACACCTATTTTTTCTCATTACACCTAATCTATTATTAAGCTTGCAAACCGCTTAAATCACGGTATTTCTGATAAAAATAAAATTTACGAAACTTACTGGGCTACTTTGGCTAATGTGACATCGATTTGATGTGATATATTGAATGATCAAAGGAGTTATATCTCCATGGCAACTTTTGTGGGCATTCTCTTTGAGTTTGTAGGTTAGGAACTATTCATTGAAATGCAGAACAAGTATGTGCTAAGAGTAAGAGTAATCTAAATTGAATGTATAATTTTGTATTATTTCAGTGATTATGTTGAGTATGAAGAGAGTAACATGTATTATGATTTACACCAAATTTTCGAATATTGTATTACACCATCCATCGAACAGACATTCAAATTTATTATAGAACTATTTGCATTTAATGTAATATTTCTATTCCTCACTCGCACAGGTATGTGAACTTACATGTAATTAATTTAAATGATTTTCGTTGAAAAGTAATACCATTCGATATGATACTTATATTATCCGGTAAGTTATGTAAATATAGAATCAATTTTTAATTTATACATGACATAATATACAGGGATTTTGTCATTAAAAAATATGAATGTATTAATGTGGGGCCTCACTTGTTTTATACACAACCGGTCTACTGACAATAACAATATTATGTCAAAATATGAGTTATACCCGTGCAAAGTGTCACACCAAACAACATTCAAATCAATGTAAACGTTCTCTTTTTAAAAGCAAATTTTGTTTTTTTTAAAATTATCTTTGAAGCTGAATACTGGCTAAACCAAACGCATTTGTATATAGATAACTTTTGTTAAATCGTCTTCTTTTGATCCCAGTAATCTGTGGTTAAGCCATTTCCACATAATTTAGAGACACCCTGTATAACGTCTTTATAGTGTGTTTGATTTGAGAGCCGGGTTCAGGAATATAAGCCTCGTAGCAAATTATTTTTGGCAAATTTAATCAAATATGATTAAGAAATATCAAAATTAAGAATACACAAACTGGCAAAACTAAAAACTAAACAAACTAAAACTGGAACGGATATACACTGAAGTTTGCATGACAATATTAAAAGAAATATTTTTCAGCGTTAGGCTACAATAATGTTTAATTATAACTGTTAAACAAAACATGTGTTCACAATGTATATTTGGTTATCGTCCAAGTGTAATGTAATTATTTTGCTTTTAGTTGCGAGGGAAAAGGAAGTTAGGTATCATGTACTGTCTACTATTATAGGATTAATTCACATTTATTTAAATTCTTACTTATACAACTCAGAAGCATTATGTATAATTCCTTTAGTATATTTATCATATTTGATCCTTATGTTTCTAAACGTATATAAATATATAATTTCTGGATTTACCATTGGAGTAGGATTTATGTCAATATTAATGGGCTGGTAAGTTTTTATATTACAATCTAATATAAAGCTGGGATCCCACAACTGGTGTGCTTGACATACATTGGTCACTGGCCTTTCCCGCTACTTATCAGTATATATGAAAAAAGGACAGCCAATAATTTATGACTTGACAAGATAAGACTAATTTGTCAATCAATCAGTCTTGAGCATTGAAAATTTATCATGGCATGATTAAACGATTGGATACGTTGGAATACGTTGGAATTTGTAAAGTTGTGAATTTAGAAAACACAGGCTCTTAGTTTTCTAAATTCTAAATATTACCAATACAAAAACAAAGATCCAACAGAATTTAAAGAAAAAGAAAAATTCACATATTGGACACTGCTTCCTCATGTGCAAGAGTAGTGGGAGTACTATACATACACAATACTATACAATCAAAACAAATAGTTGATTAGTAAATTCAAGCAGGAACATTTCCCAAATACATCAGGTATGGAAGACAATTATTCACAGAAATTGGTGCATTTATCAAGGACACCAGTGTAGGATCTGGGCTCACGAAAATGCATGCTTTGTTCCTCTTTTAAAATTATTTACATTTGCAAAATATTCTTACATAATTAGATATATTAGAAAAATGTAACAAAACAAGTGTTTCTTTGTAATATTATCTCATATTTAATGTCCTTTTTAAAGGCATGAATTTTGTCCTTCTTTTTACAAAAGTCCACAGACCATGACAAGACACTATAACCATCACTACTGAGGAACAATATTGATTAATTATATTATTATTAATCAATTATAATTTGAATTATCAAAATTGAATAACCCATATAACTAGAATAGTTAGGTGTGGCAAATAAATAATGTGAATTATTTTATAACCGTTTAATGGTAATTAAACCGTTGGTCAGTGGACACCCATGAATAACTAAAATTTGTGAGGGTAGCAGGACACCAGTGTATAACAAATGATTTGGAAATGGCTCCTTTATTATTGTTATTAAATTATCCTGCCTTATATATTTATTGTGAGAAATAGCGAGGCACGTAATTCCTTATATTATTATTGAATTTTAATAAAATAACAGCAGCTTTGAAATAATGTTGATGCTATATTAAATTTATAATTTCTGTATTGTAATGTGTCAGGCATTAGTAACAAAAAAATTCGTTTATTTAGAGGGTTCAATGAGTTAATGAACCTCTATCATGGTTAATTTCTCATATCCAAACGGGAAAAATAATTAATATTGCACGGAGCAAATCCGGGGTCGTCAGAGGGAGACTTCAATATGCTTCACTGAATTAGTAAGTAAGAATAATAATAATAAGAGTAGTAAGAATTAGTCGAAGTGTTAATAATTTCTTTATTGTAATATGGTATTAATACCAATAAACAATCATAAAATGTTTGTGGGGTAGCTTACAGAATTGATTGCAATTTCTCATTCTCGCACAGATTATATTTTGATATTTCCTGAATATTTCCACTTTCCGAGTGGAAATTATCGTGTATCCATTATATTTTATTTAGCGTTAAAATGTAAAATGTATTGCTATGATCATAGGCATCATTATAGCCAACTACAAGAGGACTAAAGTGAAACATTTTAACATTTCAAACGTCGGTCGTGGCAATTTGAATGGCTTGTACGCCCTCAAAATAATGATCTTTGAGATGAGTTTTCTTTGGGTAAACAAGAAAAAGGGGCGAGATCAGGGTTGTACTTGGGGGGTTGATGGGGAAACGGATATTTTTCGGGCCAGAAACTCACTCACAGCCCATGAAGGAGCATATGAAGGACATAAGGAGCATTGTCGTGATGCAAAATCCATCTTTGCTGAACCAAAATGGGAGGAATTCTGAAGATTTTCTGCCTGAGACACTCCAGTACGAGCATGTAGAAAACTAAGTTTACAGTCTGACCCGGAGTGACGAATTCTTTATAAACCTAACTGTGGATATCGAAGAAGCAAATAACCCAAAATTAAATTCTTGATTTGCACATCCGGGCCTTTGTTGGTTGCTCACCCCCCTCTTCTGCCCACTGCATACTCTGTCTTTTTGTCTCAGGATCATACTGAAGCACCCAAGACTCCTCTCCCGGAACAAGTAGCTTTGTCCACCCAATAATTTTACCACTGTTCTCTGCTCGCAATTGCGGTCACTCATTCTTTAAAAAAAAGTGAAAACTATCCAATTAAATTGGCAATTAGGCATTGCCAACCTACCTTCAATCATATGGTTCAATGGCTGTGGTAATGTTGCTACCTGAATCGCAATAAATAAATTCTTGTTATTTATTGCCACACCTCGTATATGTACTTAATAACTTCTGCATTGTAATATGTATGGTATTTGCCAATGAAATTGGCCAAATACCAATGAAATGAAGCAGACCCACTGCTCACGGATGACTGTTGAGTCTACAGGGGTAAGAAATGAACCGTGATAATTTCGTCGAGCAGAAATGAACTCCATGAGCTCTCTCTCCTCCCTCTCCGTCTACCCCTACCCTCCTTGCACTTCATTCTCATTCTCCATTTCTCTCTCTTTGAGAGATCTTTCTTCTCTCTGAGAGAAGAAAATTGCACACCGGCTATAGAATTTTTCTTAGCTGCATGTTCAAACAGTTAGATAATAATAAATCATGATTTCCTTTAGCTATTTTAAATATTTTAGTGGATTTTAAGAAATACGATTATCTTTTGTTATTGTTGTAGTATTGTTGCAAATAAATATTGATATTGTTTGTATTTTAGCGAGTTCTTTTATTATGATCATGAAGCCTGGTTGAAAGTTCGAAGCATTGTGATGATAGCCATGATTAAAATAATATCCCTAACTTTTGATTACCAAAAAGGAAACAATCTAATGTCAATTTGGGAGTATAGTGGATACATTTGGTGCCCCGCTAATTCAGTACTTGGACCGTGGATAACATATAAGAAGTATTGCATGGGATATCGTAGAAAACAGAAAATTGTAACTTTGCAGTTATTTTATTTGATCAATTAATTCAGGGATCTCAAACTTGGTCACTTTACCACAATTCCCACACTCTTTTCGGATACAGTCATGAAAATTTAATTTTTATATTCTTCTGTTGAACTTTCATTGAATTATGTTTCATAATATTTGCTCATTCATTTAATTTGTTGTGCAGTCTTGACTGGCAGTTATTATGTAGCATTTGCAATGAATCGATGAGACCAAATTGATCGAACCTGCAGTATGTTCTCCTATGAAGGAAGTGGCCATAATCGCAGTATTATTCTACTTATTAGTATTACTTTCTCGCATAATTGGGCAAGCTTTGTGATAATGTACCATGTCAGTAGGACTCTTGAGTGTGTTTTGATAAAGTTATCAGACTGATACATATCAAGTAATTAATGATAAAAAAAAAACTTTTGATTTGATCACATTTTTGAGCGTTTACTTTTTTCATATATCTTGTAAATGGTAAGAGATATAGAGTTGGTTAAATTAGACAAAATAATCTAAAGTTTCAAAATTTTAATGGTTTGGCTATCATTAGCGAAAAAAATTAACTGCATTTTCAATTTGGCTCTAGCTCGTTACATCGAATTTTGATTGAAAATATATTTTGACATTATTAACTCACTGTTTTGAGTAGAATTCAAATATGTCATTAAAACTTCCATATCATTAATGAATGTTGAGATATTGACACAAAGTTTCTTAATTCGAATGTAAGTCATAGAAAGCTATGACATATTTGGATAGACCATTTTTGTGCTAGTTTGATTGATTGACTAAAATCTCTAATGATGTTTCAACAAGTATCTGCCAAATTAATCCAATTCACAACAGTTTGAGATCCCTTTAGATTATTAACATGATATTTGTACAAATATTTGTATTTCCAGACGTTTTTATGGGCGATTTCTTTGACAAAATATTTCGTAGTTGCATTAATTTTTGTATGCTTCAGTAATTGTATAAATCCATATCTAATTGCCGACGATTACAACAGGTTCGTATTAATAAGTCATTAAATGGCTAGAGTAATATTGTTATGCCTGTTATAATTTCAGGTTTTATGTATCATATCGTGATGCATCAAGTTTCCGAATGAGTCATTATTTTGTCTCATATATTGCTTCAGGAGCAATGGTTACCGCAGGATTTTCATCTAGCAAAGAAAATTATGACTGGTCATTTACAATTACGAATCCTCTAGGTATCGAGGTGCCTCGTTCCCTTGTCAATGTAGTAATTAACTGGAATATTCCTACACATAAGTTTCTCAAAAAATGTAAAAACCAGCAAAATATATTCTTCCGGTTTTGACATTTTTCTGTTTTAGATATATTTCCAGGTTTTTTACCATATGGAAAATTTGTAGCTGTATTTATGACATACGTGGTATCATCGATGCTACATGGCTTTAGTGTTGATGTGTCCGTGGTTTTATTATCGCTGGGAGTTTTCTCGTATGTTCAGTACAAATTTCAGGATGTAATGGCAACTTTATTTAATGCATGCGTAAAAGTACGTCCTTGCAAGTCCTGTACTCACTCCTTTAAAAGTTCTTCGGCAATTGCAATTATTTTAAATATAATCTTTTCGTTAAGTACTATTTTTTATTTAGCCTACATTGGTTGTTTAATGGAAAACGTGGGTGATAAATCAGCTGTGGAAATTTTATACTCCATAATCAGTAAGTGGAGGTACCTGTACTTTATTGGACATATTTTTTTATTTATGTGTCTGTTTTATACTTGGAGTATGAAGATACTATTTTATATTTTGTCGCAAATGTAGGAAATTTGTATTTTCATAAATAAAGTATTAAATTATTTGTAATGTAAGTTACTGGTTTCATATTGAGTTTTATTTTTTAAATTTCTATCCCTTAACCACGATTATTTTCTTTCTTTATTGTCATGTTTTGGATGAACCAAAGTTGCGTTGCTTCTGCAAGACAATGTAGCACAAATGCCATGTTGCAATGGCTACCCTTTTCAATTTTGGCTTTCAAACTATAAAGTAGTGTTTCTCAAACTATTTTTACCCGTGGACCACTTCGAAATATTATTTACCACCCTATTTGTAAACTCAAAACTTTAGTTTACCGTGTATGAATTACAAACCAAATTACTTAACCCGTATTTTTTTAATAATTTAAAATTTTATAAAATAATTTAATTTTAATTAATTAGGCCAAAATGACGTCCTGTCAGCTTTCTGCGATTTAATTTTATTGTGTTAACAATTACGTCGACATAATTCTACATAAGTAATTAAAGTACCAGTAACCAATAATTTAAATAATTACAAAATACTTAGATTATTCCATTTTATCACAGTTTACTTGCCTATTGACCCTCTCTGCACTGTCCAAATGGTGGCGATATCGGTCGAGGCGTTCTCGATCAAAATCTCGTCAAAAAACGCTACATACGAATATACAGAGTGTGGCGGGAGAAAGTAAACTGTGAGCCTTTATTTTAATAACAATGATTGCTTCTGAACTGCAGTTCTTGTTTAAAATAAAAATGATCCCCATGAAAATATCAAAACGCTTTCCGAGGAATAAACCATTTTAGTACTGTCAAACTGACAGTATCGTACTTAGTACTTTTGTTGCTTTATACATTTTTGTTGCTGAAATAACATGTTTATTTTGCACTTTGCTCAACTTTTGCACAAATATTTCTTGAAAACTAATCGACAGATTTTCAAAAGTGATACACCGTTGTATCTCTAATTTAGTTATCTTTCAAAAGAGTTATGACTCGACCCCTACTACAATAAAAAAAAAATAATGGGTCTACTTCCCCTGCGGCCAGGGGGTTAAACAATTGAAGATCATTTGCCTGCCAAAGTTGTCCCCCTTGAATTAAAACTTGACGTGTTTTAACGATTTAGTGAAAAAAATATATTTTCGTAGAAATTTCGGGTGTTATGCTACAGTTATTCATTCATGAACTCTCTTCAATATAGTAACAGTCGCAAGAGTGAGGATTGACTGTAATATATGTAGTCTTTATTAACTACTACATGGCCAATACTATATTAATAACATAAACATTGAAATTATATATATATATATATATATATATATATATATATATATATATATATATATATATATATATATATATATATATATATATATATATATATATATATATATATATACCTATTCAAATGGAATGTCTTGGCTGTTTATTTAGGTACAATAATATATCACCGTTAGATTAAAAAAATTATAAAATAATCTCGTTATTATGGAATTGGAATGTATATATAAGTTACCTGACGCCAACATTGTATTATGCCATAGACAGACAACAAAGGAAGGTGTTGTGTATTAATATATATAGTGAACTACGCAGTACCGAACGGAAGTAATGCCACCCACATCTTATTGTTCATTATACTCTTATCATTTATTGTTCAGCATATTCCAATGTATAGAATTAAGATCTAGCATAAGTCAGTCTAGTTTGTACGCTTATACGCTAAGGTTCCACAAAATAATAGTAACTATTTTGTTTGAATTAATAAATCCTTTTTTTTTAAACTTGGTCCGTGCCTTGCATAACGTATTTGGCGCAGTCGGTAGGATTTTTTGGCAGTCGATTTTCGAAAATTTCGGAAACCGTACCGTTTCGTTTCAACGAATTTACCGAATAACGAACCGTGGACTTCTCAACACCAGGCCGTGACGATTTCCGAGCATCGAGCACCCGCCACGACACCTGAACATCGCAGAAGCCACACAACGTCCTCCCACGTCTAGACCCGAGCCCGCAACGACCTCCAAACATTGAGCACCCGCTGACGGTCCCCGGAGTCCGAAGATCTTCGGATGGACATAATACTGAAACTGTAAGTGCACGTATTATTCAGAGGTTTTATTATAAATGAGCGAAGTTGAGAACAACACTCTCGACGTAAACACAGATTCAGACTCATTTCCCAATCCTAATCCCAATTCCCCATCAATAAGTAGCCGAAGTCGATCGAGATCCCCAATAATAAAAATAAGAATTCCTACAATGGCAGTACTCAAGGCAGAATATTTGCAAATGGTGCCAGAATTCAAAGGTGAGATAGAACTAATTTCAAGATTCATCTCGATCTGCGAGAAATTAGTAAATAAGTTCTACAATGCCGCCGATCCAAATGACTTTCAAAACGACTATCTTATGTCCAGTATACTCGCAAAAATTAAAGGCGAAGCTGCGATAAATATTTCGTCCAGCATTATCACGTGCTGGCAGGATTTGAAAAATGCCCTTCTAAATTCCTACAGCGATAAAAGGGATTATCTAAATTTAAATCACGAGATAACAAATTTAAAACAAGGATCACACGATTCCGTGTTTGACTTTTACAATAAAATTCAAAATCTGTTGAATTTACAAATTTCGTATCTCACAAATCATATTGTTGACGCAGTGGAAAGGCATTACCTTTCCAAATTTTTCAGAGATAATGCGCTACGCGTACTCCTATGCGGTTTAAAAGACCCAATCGGTTCCCAAATGCGGGTTAAGAGCGGGGTTTTGGCGCGAAAACTGGCCTCTAGTTGTTGATAAATCCGCCAGGATTTGATTTAAAAGCGCTCTGTAATATGTTTTGCATTCCTTACTAACGAAATTTGCGTGCAAAAAATTGAACGTGTTGCCATGTGTTTAATTTGTATAGCCAGCTTTTTTTGCGGCGGACCACAAATAATTTTACGATGAAGCAGCGCGAGATTTTTTTCGACGCGTGCTAATTTATGAGCATAAACACTTTTTTTCCGATACATTATATTATATAATTGGGTAACAATTCTCTTTCAAACAAAGACAGTAACCAATTACGCCATAGGTGAGGAGTAGTAGGGATTATTATTATTATTATTATTATATTATATTATATTATATTATATATTTTAAAAGCCGTCTTTACCCAAAGGCGGTATGTGGAATTGCATGTACACGACAGCCAAGATAATTTATGAACGGGTCAACATAATTGCAATCGGAGACCTGATTTAGAAACTTCAGATATATATCTACAAGTGAGATGAGTAGTTTTAGGAAATAATAAAACGGTGATTTATTATGTTCATTAAAAGAATGGCTGTTTAGCAGATTTGTGAAATTTTCTTCTGTATTTATTTAATTAAGACAGGGTACATAAAATGGAAATTCCCTCGGTTTCTTTGGAGCTAATATTGTTGTGAACCACCTTCTTTTTTTTGTTCCAATATCTTGAATTATAATGGAGTATTCTTGTCTGCACATAAATCCGATTAGGTGATCAGAAATAAGTCACTTTTAATTTATTTCCTAAAACTTTGTCTAATTGTAGATAAATGTCTAAACTTTCTATATCAGTTCTCCGATTGTAATTATGTTAACCCGTTCATAAATTATTTGGCTGTCGCTTATTAATAATGCCGTATATTAGCTGGGGTAAAGAGGCCTCTCAATATCAGGGAATAATTTCTTTAAAATGTTATATTTATTTAATTAAATTCACTAAATCCTTTTACAAGTTTTGTAATTTATGTGACCAAATTTGAGTCTTATTAAGATAAATTATTAAAGATAAATTATTATTATTAAGTAAGCTTATTAGCCAAAAAAGGTATATGAAACATTTCTTACACTTTAAGATCACTTTTATTTTAAAATAAATAGATGCCCTGACACAGCCAATTCCATTTTCGTTGTCGTGACGAGGGATTATTTGATAGCGAAATAACATTGGTAAACGAGTTTCCTTCAATTTCACCCTAATAAAACTATAAGTAAACTGAGACCATATTTATTTTAAATACTTTTATTTTTGACTTCAAATCAAATGTTTGGTGTCAATATAAGCAAGCTCTTGGTGACCTCTTCAACTGTCCAAAAAACTAATACCTCTGTTCCATAATAAGTGAGCCATTACCGATTTTTAGTTTTTCCATAATAAGTGAGCCATTACCGATTTTTTTTCCATAATAAGTGAGCCATTACCGATGTTTATTTTTCACAAATTAAGTTTTGCGTATATTAAGAATATCAAAATATAAATTAAAAAAATAACTAAGTGTCAATAAGTTTGAAAGAAAACTCAAATGGCTCACTTATTATGGAACAGAGGTAGTATTAAGATGGCAGTTACAAACGACCCAAGAACTTATCTCCTTATCTCCTCAGGACCCAAATTTTGTGTACATACTTATCCCTTCTTAAAGTATTATAAGTGCGTGCATTTCGCCCTAGAGATTTCAACAACACCCCACATGCAAATAGATTCATTTAGGTTTCTTTACATTCGGGTGCGTAGTTAATTTGAAAATCCTATTCAATTATGGTTGTGCTTTCTTCGTCTGTTTCTGCTTTGGTTATTGTGCGTTTTGGTTGTGTGTGTGTTTTATAAACTTCTGTCTCCCCCGTGACTATTTTCTACTTCCACCCTGTGACAACTATTGTGTCTGTATTTTGTGTATGACTAATTCCTCCCTATGACAATTATTATTGCATATTTTATATTTTTTATATTTAGTTAGACTATTAAATCTTCCTGTGACAATTTACTTGTGCATTGTGTAGTTCTTTTGCGTATTTCGAGATTTGTGTGTATGGGAAGGATATCACAAAAATTGAATGTGTTAACCATATCATAAAAAAATATGAGAAGAGATTAAACTCTTCAAAAAATGACAAAAAAAAATGTTTCCTTGGCTGCTAGAAAAATAGTAAATAAAAAACAATTTCCTTATTACAGAAAATAGCACAAAAAACCCATTTACGATAATGCCCATGGTGATGGGGCAATCATCATTCGCGTTGCAAAGATTTAGAATGTCCTGCATTAAAAATTATAAGAATTACGATATTTCGCGGTTTAAATGCGAAGTCCGCAAAATAATGTCGGCGTTCGTTCAAACGGCTGAGCCCCGACAGAGCTGAAAAACAGCGGTAAAAAATGACCTTTGCACTTGATTCGCATATTTCAAACTTCTGTTACAAGTGTTGGCAACATGGCTTAGCAATTATGTCATTGATCCATCTCATAGCAAACATATGAACTGCTAGGAGCAAATTTTTAACTATTTTCACGGCGGGATATTCAATTTAGGTACATTTTAAATAATTAATAAAACCATAAAACATCTGTTAATTAATAAGTACTATATCTTATTAGATACAGTATTTTACAAGGTTTCAGGATATATTTTTGGAATGAATAAACATAATTTCTCTGAATCAAATTATTTAAATAATATGGTAAATAATTGGTAATTTTTATTATAAACTATACAGTGACACGTAGAATCAGGTCTATATTCATGTAAAGCTTTAAAATTGCGCAAATATTTGCAAATACAATCCATGAAGATGAAAAACGGCAAAAAGCGACGATTTCATGAAATTTCATAGAAAAACGTAAATAATCAAAAAACTTACTATACAGCGACACGTAGTATTTATTTTGTTAATTTATGGTACAGAAAATATAACGTGAAAGTGATTATTAACAGCGTTTAAGTTGAGAAACAGTTTTAAGCCCGAAAAACCGCGCTCTTAAAAACCCAGCTGATCTAAACGCAGCCTTGAATATGCTAACCAACGACTTCCAAGTTGAAACTAGCGCGGCTGGTAACCTTAACAAGGCCAAACATAATCTTCCACAACCTCAGCGCATTCCTCAGCCGTTTGCACAAAATGCCAATCATTATTACAATGCGCCGCGATTTAATCCTAACAGGAACTTCGCACAACCAAACTATCGACCCAATAATAGTAATAATTTTGGTAGAAACAATTATACGCGTCCCAACAATTATAATAATAAGCAGCACACTCCCTCACAAAATTTCCCTAAACCAACGCCTATGTCGGTTTGTACAAATACACATAATATCGATGATCAACCCGCCAATTTTTACTGAGTTCGATCCCTCACAGGTTCGGTCAGAACACATGAATAACGAAGAAGAAAATGCGATTATAAAATTAATCGGTGAATATAAGGATATTTTCCATGTAAATAGTAACGATTTAACGTTTACTAATAAAATAAAACATAATATAATTACTAACGACGACGTCCCAGTGTATACGAAATCGTATCGTTGCCCTGAGGTACATAGAACAGAAGTAGAAAAGCAAGTTAAGGAAATGCTCCAGCAAAAAATAATCAGACCATCGTACAGCCCGTGGTCTTCGCCAATTTGGGTAGTCCCCAAAAAACTGGACGCATCCGGAAAAAGAAAATGGCGGATCGTTATCGATTACCGCAAGTTGAATGACAAGACAATAGGTGATCGTTACCCATTGCCCAATATTAACGAATTATTAGACAAACTCGGTCGTTGCCAGTATTTCTCAACATTAGACCTCGCATCGGGTTTCCATCAAATTGAAATCGAAGGCAAAGACATCCCAAAAACGGCGTTCAATACACAAAATGGCCACTATGAATTCCTTAGAATGCCATTTGGTCTAAGAAACGCCCCCGCAACGTTCCAGCGCGTAATGGACAACATTCTAATAGGTATTCAGAATGAAAAGTGCCTTGTTTACATGGACGACATCATAATATTTAGCACTAGTCTACAGGAACATATTTCGCGCTTGAGAGAGGTCTTTGAACGTTTGAGAGAATCAAATTTTAAAATACAAATTGATAAGTCAGAATTTTTGCGCAAGGAGGTCGCTTATTTGGGACACATAGTAACACCCGATGGAGTAAGACCAAACCCTGATAAGATAAGAGCAATACAAAATTTCCCCATACCAAAAACCACGAAACAAATAAAAGGTTTCCTGGGATTGCTTGGATATTATAGGAAGTTTGTTAAAAATCTCGCGAGTTTAACTAAACCGTTAACAAAATGCCTAAAAAAGGACGCGATTATAGATATCAATAACCACGAATATCAAAACTGTTTTAAATTGTGTAAAGATTTATTAACAAACGAGCCTTTATTGCAATATCCAGATTTCACAATACCATTTATACTTACGACAGATGCTAGCAACCATGCAATTGGCGCTGTCTTATCACAGGGAAAAATTGGATCCGACCCTCCTATCGCGTACGCCAGCAGAACCCTAAACGATTCTGAAACAAATTACTCGACGATTGAGAAGGAACTCCTCGCAATCGTCTGGAGTGTCAAATATTTTAGACCGTATTTATTTGGACGGCAATTCCAAATTGTAACTGATCACAAGCCACTAGAATGGCTTATGTCGATAAAAGAGCCTAACTCAAAACTTGTCAGATGGCGTTTAAAGCTATCAGAATACGATTGTACAATCGTCTATAAAAAGGGCGCATTAAATAAAAACGCCGATGCACTCTCGCGCATCGAACTTAACGTACATAATGTGTACGACGACACAAGCAAGTTTTACGTAGAAAACTTTGACGAGACCATAATTAACACAGATAAGCAGAATCGCGACACCCAATCTTTAATTGTCGAGACTGGACATGAAAGTGAGAGTGACGCTATAACAATACACTCAAGTATTGAAAACCCTATATTTAATATCCCTATTATCGACAAACCCGTAAATATAGGAGACAACCAAATTATAATCTCAGAGGTTAATTATGCTCCCGCAAAACACAAACTTATAAAATTATTTAACAATAAAAAATGCGTTTAATTGTACAGTTCTCAAAGACGAACTTTGAAGAAGAAATTGTTAACTTCATTAAGGAATTCGTAGTCCCAAAAATAAAATATCACCTATACTTCCAAAGTCCTATTTATGAATAATTTTGTAGGATCCTCCAAAAATATTTCACGAACTCTAATATTAACCTTGTGAAATGCACATCAATAGTAATTGACATAGAGGAGGAAGCAGAAATTATTAATACAATAAAGGGTTATCATGAAGGGAAATCAAACCACCGAGGTATAGATGAAACTGAAGCACAAATCAAACGACAATTCTATTGGCCCGACATTCGGCGCACAGTTCGAGATTATATTAATCAATGCGAGATTTGTTTAGCTTGTAAATAGAGAGAAATCCCATGGAACTCAAATTTAATCTAACGCCGACACCTGTAAAACCATTCGATATAATCCATATTGATAGTGTCGCATTAGAAGGAGCAAAATTCCTTACGATAATAGACTCCTTTTCCAAGTATGTCCAAATGTACAGACTTAGTTCTCATCAAGCGATTGAGGTCGCAAATAACATAATTAAATTTTTCACACACCATGGGATTCCCAACCAAATTATCGCTGACAACCACTTAGAATTCAAAAATAGCGTCATAAGTGAGCTTTTAGAACTTCATAAAATAAAACTCCATTTTATAAGCTCCCAACACCCGGATTCTAATGGGATGGTCGAGCGCGCCCATTCAACAATAATCGAACATGTACGACTATTAAATAATCAAAATTTATACAAAAAAGAGCCAATAGATATTAAAATAAACTATGCCCTTCTTGCATATAATAACTCTATACATTCAGTAACGAAACTAAAACCGGTAGAAATAACTTCTGGACATATCGATTCTGAAAGCCCATTTAATATTAACGTTGAAACTCAACTTATAAATAATTACGTCATTAACCACAGAGATTAAATCAAATTACTCTATAGTAAAATCAATGAACGAATTCAGGAAAATAAAACAAATAAAATAGAAAAACAGAACCTATCCCGGGAAGATCTACCCGAAGTGCCCGAAAGAATATTTATTAAAAATAAGCAAAAGCAATCCAAAACTAAAAATAAGTACAAACCAGAAACAATAGTTAAGTTGAACCCGAAATTTAAAACGGCAAAAATTATTACTAAACATCATAACACGGTAGACAAGGTTCACCTGTCCAACATTAAAAGGCCGCGGATTGTATCAAGAACTAAAGGAGATAATAAAAGGAATATCCTTTCATATAAAGATTTTTTGGCTTATCCATCCGATAGCCATCTTTCAAAAAATATTACTGAGGTACAAGACAATTATTTTTCGCTCCAAAAGAGTTTTCATTAGCACACTGTGTAAGTGCTGGCCTGCACATGAACGCTGGAATCGCTCTAGACTTCAAATCTAGATTCGGGAAAGTCAATGAACTTAGGGAACAAAACCCAAAACTAACTTCACTCTGTTACCTAAAAGAGTACACTAGATATATAATGTATCTAATTACTAAACATAAGTATTACAACAAACCTACTTATGAAAACTTATTTAAAACATTAATTAATATGAAAACATTTTGCGAATCCCGAAATATTATACAACTTGCCATACCCCGTTTGGGATGCGGCCTAGATAACTTAAATTATAACCGAGTTAGATCAATGATACAATACGTATTCGGAGAATCAAAAATTACACTCCGCATTTATCATAGCCAACCTAAATCGAATGATTCCATTCCAGGTCCCTCCTCGTCGTGCTGACGCAGACCATGGAAATAAAAAATATCACGCAAAATTTAGGAATTTTACCAATTAACATAGGACCCGCGAGACTACAAAAAACGGAACACACTATTGTCCATTATTATGACCTACAATCACTCTATAAAGAAATTGAAAAATTAAATACTCAAAACGAATTTTTGAAATCAACAGTAAGAAATATTTCAAAATATAAAAGAGACCTCGAAAATTACGAGAGAATGTTAGATTACACATATAATGAAATCAATACTAAATTAAATTATATTAAAACACATGATGTCACCAAACATAGAAACAAAAGAGGATTGATTGACGGCCTTGGAACAATTGTAAAAACAATTACCGGAAATTTAGACGCCAAAGACGGTGAAAGAATTAATAATATTCTAAACCACTTGCAAACAAATGAAAAACAATTTCAAAACCAAATTAAGTATGGGTATAGCTTGAACGCCCAGCTGATTAAAAACTTTTATAAAACCTTACTAGATATCGAACAGAACGAATCAAATTTAAAATCAAAAATCATGCAGTTATCTGCAATATTTGAAAGTGAAATAGATCACCAGCACGTGCTATTCGCAAAAGATTTATTTAACCAGCTGATTATTTTATATAACACTATTCTGGATGTTTTAGAAAATATTGAGAATTCAATTTCATTTTGTAAACTCGGAATACTGCATCCCGATATTATAAAACCGGAAAATTTATATGAAGAGCTTCAAAAAATCTCGACATATTATAATCAACAATTACCTTTCGACCTAAAAATAGAAAATATATTGGATCTCGAAGCTGTGCTGAAAGTCCGTTGTAAGATTGAAACATCGAGAATCACGTATTTCCTATCCATTCCAATTAATTACGAACATGACCTCGAATTATACTACATGAATCCTATACCCTCAAAACATGAAACTGAATTTGTGACGATAATACCTGCTGTCAAATTCTTGTTAAAATCAAAAATTGAAAACACCGTTTGGCCTCTGAAAGATATGTGTACTGAAGGTATCAGATATTATCAATGCCCTAATCACCTGATCACGAGCTACCGGGCAGACTGTGAAAAACAAATCCTCCTTGGACAAAACAACAATAGTTGCAGGTATACCAAGGTCAACATTGGCGACAACCACCTGGAAATGTTGCCGCTTATCAACCAATACCTGGCCGTATTTACACGGGCAGAAGACATCAAAATCCGTTGCAAGGACGGAACAGAGACAAGAAACATCGTAGGAGTCTACCTCATAAAAAACGAAAACCGCGACCTGTTTTTCAGAAATCAACAGGTCCCCTATCAAGCTGTGGCGTCCGGAAGCCCGACCGTAATTAACAGCAAGCAGCTACACCTCCAGCAGTCGAATTTCACCAGGTTTAAAATCCACCTGAAACAGCTAAATTTGCAGGACGTTCCCACAATCCAGCAAATCCCGGATATGGAACCTTCAAGTATCCTTGTTCCAAGCGTATGGACCAGTACCCTATACCTTATTATATTTGGGGCACTATCCTACGTTGTAGTAAAATGGATCAGGCAGAGAAAACTCCGAATTCTCCAGACACCTGAAGACCTTCAAGAAAGGAATTTTCACCTTCCAGGAGAGGCAAAAATCTAGGGGGTGAGGAGTTACCTGACGCCAACATTGTATTATGCCATAGACAGACAACAAAGGAAGGTGTTGTGTATTAATATATATAGTGAACTACGCAGTACCGAACGGAAGTAATGCCACCCTCATCTTATTGTTCATTATACTCTTATCATTTATTGTTCAGCATATTCCAATGTATAGAATATAGAATTAAGATCTAGAATAAGTCAGTCTAGTTTGTACGCTTATACGCTAAGGTTCCACAAAATAATAGTAACTATTTTGTTTGAATTAATAAATCCTTTTTTTAAAACTTGGTCCGTGCCTTGCATAACGTATTATATATATATATATATATATATATATATATATATATATATATATATATATATATATATATATATATAGCATGGACAATGTTAACGAGCAATTAGTGCAGTCAATGGAATTTCCCCGCTATCCTCATTTTCCCACTTCTTCTTCCAAATTTCTAGTTCTGACACAAATTGTTGCTTGCTTATATTTTCATTAATTTGGCCTATGATTGCAAAATATTTATCGATTCAAATATCAGCAGAAGTATTTATATATTTTTTATTCAATGTAATAATTTCAGATGAAATGATATTATTAAGATAGAATATATTCAGAGTATCTGATGAAAATCTTTCTTGTAAATCAGATGTAATGTGATCTAAAATTGGAATATAAATTGATATTTTATAATAGTCTGAAGGAGAATGTACTGTAGAGTTCAATCGTTTCGTCATATGTTTGACAATCCTGCTGTTTCAAATTCAACGTTCAGTTTTTCAAGACAGGTTAAAATCGAACTTATTTGATGTTTGAACTCTATATCGACATTGATTCTCTTTTCTCTAAGTAATAATAATGTATTTAAAACGATATCATTGGCAATAAATTCACAACTTGTTATAGAAAATATTGAGTTTTAGCTTTGCTTGAAGATTCTGATCCTTTCCAATAGCTCATTTAAATTGAAGAGCAGAAATAATATGGTTCAAAGGTTCTCTAAACTGTAATACAGCATTATGCCTCTCAATCCATCTAGTTTCACATAAATGAGTCAACTTTCCTTTTAATTTTGTCTCAAATACAAAATTTATTTTGGAAAATAATGAGAAAAATGCTATGGTTTGTTTCATTATAGCCATGCCATTACGAACTTGCATCACATTAGAAGCTTTAGATATGCTCAAATTTAGAACGTGGTTATAACATGTAGTTCTGGTAGCAAATTTTAAAAAAATCTGAAATTGTTTCACAGCACCTCTTTTCTCAGAAGTCATTACAGAACATCCATCGGTACAAACTACAATACAATGTATTTGTGATAAATTGATATGATTTAAATAATTAGTGACTGTGTCCCCAATAACCGTTCCACTCAAGATTGGCTATAAACTGCCTGAGTCAACTTTATAGTTATAATAATATTTAATAATAATATTTATTTGGTGCTAATAACAATGTTTTACACGAGTCAAAGTTATATGGTCTATAAAATACAAATACAATACTAAAACTAAGACACTTTAAAAATTTGGTGAACACATAAAAACAACTTTACAAATAAGACGCACTCAGACATATTAAATATGTATATCACTGTTCAGGAAATCACCAAGGGAGTAAAAGGCGTTGGTAGCCAAATAGTTTTTGATGGACATTTTGAACTTTTCTGTTGGATAATTTCTTATACCCCTCGGCAGTTTGTTATATAACTTTATTGCATAGTACTTGCTACCTGTATGCATTCTTTTTAGTCTTAATTTGTTCAGACATAGGTCATCCCTTCCTCTTGTTTCGTAGATATGGTCGTGGCTAGAATAATTATCCAGGTGTTTCTTTATATGGCATAGACATTCCAGGATGAAGATTGAAGGCAACGTCAATATGCCAAGCGCAATGAAGTCCTTCTTGCAATCATGTCTGTATCCCGTTCCCGCTGCAATTCTTATTGCGCGTCTCTGGAGTGAAAAGATTCGATGAGTGATAGCGGAGTGTCCCCAAACAAGGATGCCATATCTTATGTGGGACTCAACCAGTGCAAAGTAGGCACTTTTCAACTCTTGCTTAGGTAATTGATGCGAAATGTTTCGCAGGCAGAATATATTTTTAGCTAGTAATTTTGCTAGTTCATGGCCATGCTTATGCCACCTCAATTCAGGGTCTAAGTAAATACCCAAAAAGCGGATGGGTTCAATGTTCAGGGTTGACCCTGTGGTAGAGAATATCATTTGTGAGGTCTTGTTGTGATTTAACTTGAGCTTGTTTTCGCTGCACCAAGCTTGTGCTAGTTCCAGCGACTGAGCATTTTTCACTTTGAGTTTGTTGCTGTCGTTCGACACATTTACCACTGTCGTGTCATCTGCGAACAGTATCACTGCCGCGTTTTCCAATACCAGCGGGAGGTCGTTTATGTATATTAAAAATAATATGGGTCCTAATATCGACCCTTGAGGAACACCCTGTAGCACAGGTAACGCATCCGACATGCGTCCATTTAAAAATACCGACTGCTTGCGACCGCTTAGATATGATCTCATGATATCTATGCTAGTTTCGTTGAAGTTGTACATTTGTAGTTTTTCGAGCAAAATGTCATGGGGAACACAGTCAAAAGCCTTGCTCAAGTCCAGAAAAGAGGCCATACAGCAGGTTTTGTTTTCGAAGCTGTCATATATTAAATCACAGAGATCTAACAGTGCATCGGTTGTTGAGCGTCCCTGTCTAAATCCAAACTGGCTTTTTGAGAAAAGGTTATTGGTGTCAAAGTAATTAACAATTTGGTCCTTCAGTAGTGTTTCCATTATTTTAGACACTGCCGGGAGCAGTGATATGGGGCGATAGTTATTAGTGTCGTTTTTATCTCCTTTCTTGTATATAGGTATTACTTTACCAAATTTTAGTACGTTCGGAAACCGCCCGCTTTTTATGCTGCTGTTTATAAGGTAAGTTATTGGGATTATGAGCAGATCCTTAACGGTTTTAATCATATCTACGCTTATGCCATATATGTCCAGAGATTTCTTAGTTTTTAGTTTATTTAGAGCATTCCTAACCTGAATTGGTGTTACTTCCCTAAAATAAAAGATGATGTTTGATGCCGTATGGATGTGGTGGCCATTTCTAGCTACCGCATTGCCATTGCCTAATTGTCCTGATATGTTAACAAAAAATGAATTGAAGTCGTCACTAGATATGCTACAGGTGTTTGGGTCTTTATGTAATAGACCTCTTTCTTTATTTATAAGCAACCAGAGCCCCTTAGTTTTATTTGTACAAGAGTTGATGAAATTCTTATTTGCTCTTTGTTTGGTTAATATAATGGTTGCTTTGTATTTTTTTAAGTATGAGTTTTTTATAGATTTGTTTGTCTCCGAAGGATGACTAGAGCAGACCTCTTCAAGAAATCTTAGAGTTTCTCTCATAGAGTGGAGCTCATCAGTGAACCACTTTATATTGTTATGTTTGTTTTGGCTATTGACAACTTTCATGGGAAATGACTGAAGCATTGTCTCGATTAAATGGTCGTTCATCCGACCCCATTTGATGTTGTGATCAATATCTTCCTTTACAAAGTCCCAGCTTACGCTATTCAGTAAGTTGAAGAAGGTTTGCTTACCCAATAAGGTCATCGGTCGGACTTTTTTATGTGTAGATTTGCTTGGTGTTCGTATGCTCTTTATTCTAATTGACAACCCCCGATGATCTGAGAGAGCCGTTTCTAAGCCTGTCACAATTATTAGATCTCTGTCGTAGTTGGTGAAGATATTATCTATGGACTTATTATATCTGGTGTTAAAGGTAACCGTTTTGTAGAGTCCGAGGGATCCCAAGTTGTCTTCGTGACAATCCACAAAACCAATAAAATCCTCCCTGATGCTGGAATCTTTGTCAATATAGCGTAATATGATTGGCATTTGGCAAATGTTGGAAACATCTGTAGTTTCATCAAATATAACACTGTAGTAGTTCGCACATTTAATACTTTCTAAAATATTTTTCATTATTTCGTCTTTACAGCATTATATAATCGGTTTTATCGGTGATATTTTTTTCAATGTACAATGTATGGGGGGGGGGGTGGCCACTATGCCACCCCCTCCACCCCGTATGACCGCGTCTGGTTATTCGTAGTAATTGATGCAAACAATTAATGAAACATACTTAAAAATATTTTTTTAGTTTTGCCGCAACCAAATGAATAGTTGGGTATTGCAGCAACCATACGTCTCCTTCACTGATTTACGAAATGAAGCCGATATCAATAGAAATTCTACCTCGCAGTTGGACCCTTCCGTTTATATTTGGTACCTTACTAGCTACGAGAGGTCATTTCTTTAGCAGTTCGAAGCACGCGTTACTACATTGGCGAAAAATTGAATAAAGCAAATAACGCGTCTGTCTTACGTTCCTCGTAATTGTTTTTAGTTGTTCTTCATATCTGTAGTTAATTAAGTGTTTGAATTTAGAGACTGCTATAATTAGTTTCACAAACAACATGAGTTTTCTAGTATGGTAAGATGTCCGCTTTTTATAGAGCTACTAAAAAGCTAACGAACCTTGCCATCTGTGCTAACCTAATTCTATCTTTAAAACTTTATGCGCGAAATAAATGCTTAAACAAAATGCCGTTTCCGTTTGTAAAACGTGATTACACATGTATATGACTTATAGAATTATTAAAAGGAATCCGGAATGTTTTTTAAATTTACGAAAATTGCTAAATCATCAACTCCATAGCAAGTATATTCTCTTGTTGCTTAAAATCGTTAAAAATATCTGTAACTAATAATGAGATCTGGTTTCCGGTTTTCTACAGATCGCACGTTTAGGAATCAATTCATTTCAAATCATTGAGACCCGGATTGCTTTAATTGTTTGAATATTTGAAACTTGATAATAGAATGATATTGAACTAGTCTCGTTTCGAGTATCGAATAATAGATTGAAATGTAGTTAAAAATAATGCCGATCGATGGCGCTGGAAGATAAACTTATGACGCCCGCGCCCGAATCTACTGCAAAATACTATACGGGTGGAGGTCAAACGCTGTAAGTGTTGACAGGACTGCGATTCTACAGACGGCTCTGTATTCCGTCACTGCAACGGGAAAAAGCATTATGCCTGAGTGACCGCATCACTCGTATTGTGTTCGCTTCGTTCACGTAAATAATATTGCTATCTAAATAGTGTTACTGTTGTGATGTCAGTGTTTAACTATGGAAAACAATTGTGCTGCAGCTGGCTTGCCCTGTATAACATATACTAACATAACTAGGGTTTATTATGGATCCATCTCTGTACTGCCCCGGTGAGAAATCAGACATTTTTAATATAAATAAATACAGGCTCTAAATTATACGCGAATTGTTGTCGTAAAAGTCGAACTAATTTATTGAATATTCGAAATATTTTTGGCGGCAGTTTCCAACACGAGTACTGTGACTCTTTATGCTGAACTGTGACACCAGTTTCATATACGCACTAATATATACTGCATGCTTTATGATCAAGTGCTTCTATTTCTGTAGCAAAGAACAGCCTTTGATCATTTGATTTTGAGAGCATATCACAATTGTGTAACCACACCCTTAAGCGATCGATATTGTAGCATATAGGTTACTACATGTCTTTTGAAGACTGATTATTCAGCCGTATTGTGTCATCCCTTTCTTTTGATATCAAAGTGATATCGATTTATTGTAGCAATAACCTTTAAGCAATCACACCGTCACTTATTTTAATGTAGGTACTCAAAAACGTTGAACTGCTGCGATTGATAAATACGGAAATTCTATCCATTCACAAAAATTTACTTTCGGGTTTGACCTATTTTTTTTTTGTAAACTTTCCTGGCATAATAATGTATTTGTCACTTTACTATATACGCTTACCACTTTTTTTATAACATTAATATTAATAAAACAAATTTATAACATTATGTTTTATTGCACTTTAATCAGGTGCGTATCCAATAATTTTGCACTAACTAAAAATTGTATCAGTAATATAAAATACCATAAGCGAAATACTTTGGTACATGTAAAAGATAAGTACTTGTTTGTATAAAGCTTTACCATAAAACTAGATATGCGCCTGATGAAAATTATTAAGGTTTTTTTTCATATTTTTTATCCTGCTCTGCACATATTTCATATTAACATTTTGAATAAATATATTATTATATAGGTGCTGTGCAAATGTTGATTAATTATTTTCAGATATATATGATTTATAGGATTATCTGTGTGTTTTGTTGCTTGGGTTTGTGTTTGCACTTTTTGTGTGTATTTTATTACTATATTAAACCAGTTCTATTAATATTAGTTTAATATATGTGTGCAATAAGTATTTGTCAATTTACGTTGTTCTAATTGTTTTAATTATAATTTGTACGTTTGATGATGTGTTTAAGTTGACCATTACAAATGATTGGAACTAGGGTGTAAAAAGTTCCGGTTATTTTTCCTTGTGTTTTTGCCATTCGAGTCTGGTCATCTGTGCCGTCGAATTTAATTATTTTTATTTGTCCTGTACTCAAATATTTGTGATAACATTTGTTGGATATCTGTTCGTCTGCATAATTTAATTATTGGTTGCGGGTGGTAATATAAAATTATTTTAAAAAAATCGACGGCCTTTGCAGGGTTGCAGTATGAACTTCAAGAACAGGCCAATAACCGCCTGTTCTCCGTACAACCTACATACGCGGGATGCGCATGGCAAGGGCCGCTTAGCGCGACAGCAACCGCGATGAGTACTGTGGGGGCGGGTGTGACGAGCCCGGGACAAACGGGGGCCCGCGCGCCGGCTGCCCCCAAGCGACCTGTGCGTCGTGGTGGAAAAGTAATCCCGGACAGGCCGCAACGAGCCCTATTTTTCTTATACCTGAAGAACCCCGTTCGAAAGCTCTGCATTGACATTGTTGAATGGAAGTATCCTTTTATGACCCACTTACGCATGTACGACGGCTGTTCACAAATTTCTGAAAATGTCCTCTAGTACGTTTTAATGTACCTGTTTCATTGAGAAGTCGATGAATACTTTTATGAAATCGTTCACTCTTAAGAAAGAAACCAGGACATATGCTTTCTATTGCAATATAAATAGATATATCATAAAAACAATATACATAAAAAGCAATACTATGTACTTCAAAATTAACAAAATTAAAAACAAAAATTCAATATAATCTATAATAATCATTGTGATTATAAGGTTTGTACATATTTTTGAGAAGAATAAATGGAAATTTAACAACCCTTCTTTTCAAAGTAACATATCTTGAAAATGGGGACTAGCGGCATGTTACGGCTTCATGGGGCTCAATTGGGGCACCCATGGACAGTGTTAAATCGTTTTTATTGCCTTAAATAATAAATAGTAACACTTATAGTATTCAGTATAAAAACGCGTACTTCCTTAATCAAAACTCGCGCCACTAGTGTTATCCGTATATAAATAGTAAAATCTGTCAGCAGATTTTCTGAATATTATAGTATTGTCCCCAGATATGGTACCAAAATTTAGTTTCCGATTTTTTATTTTATTAAAAAATATATAATATTGATTAGGGGCCCTCTCAGCTCATCTAACGTTGGGGCCCCGGGCAAATTCCCAATAGGATAACGCACCATGTTATTAGTGAAAAATGGCAGATACATGATTTAGTCAGTGTGTATAGGTCTCGTCCAGTGGAGCGCTATCCAATGGGCAAATTAGGCATTTGCCCAGGGCCACAAAGCATTTTTTTCTTCTATTATTTATTATTTAATACAATTACAAAAATAACACTGTACATGGGCGCCCCAAATTCAAATTTGCCCAGGGCCCCATGAAGCCATAACGCGCCACTGGTCTTATCCGTATATAAACAGTACAATTTAATAAAATTTAGTTTTAGTAGTTGTTGCGGCCGTCACTCTGCTGGTTCTGCCGAGCCCTAACCGCTTTTCTGTTGCAGGTGAAATGAAATCCAAAGTGCCTATTTACTATTTAATTCACCATAAGAATTACACACACGGTTTATATATTTTACAAATGCTTTAATGTTTTCGCCCGTAGGTCTTGTTTGCGAATGTCTTTTATCCCTCCCGAAAAATAGGCTGCCTTGCACCCTTTTCGTCTCGCCCCTTGCGGGGGTGTCCATCTGAAATAAATTTCTCTCGGTGCAGCTTTCTCTTACGCGAAGATGCGGCAGATCTCGGCCTCTGGTAACGGTTCGGTTATAAAACCCCGCTGAACGCGCAATTGCGCGATAACAAAGGGCGGCAGCCTCTGCAGAAAATCTTCCGGGAACGGAACAGTAGTAGTTTTAATTTTAGTAAAATTAAAACAGGTTTGCAATTTTCAATTTCAACAGTGCCAATTATTTATCTTTCTGCTGCTATGTCTAATTACCGTGCTGTCAATATTTGATCCATTTTGTGAATTGTAAATTGCCTAATGTAGGCAGTAATAATTCAAACCTTGATAAAACTCCATTATAAGAAATTGAAATTTTTACATCCAAAAATAAAATGATTACTGAAATACGTTAAAATAGAAATTTTGACAATATAATTGAAAATTTAACAGGAATTATTTAAATATTGTCGAAACTAATTAATAATTTGACAGTAATCATTGAAATATATCTAACATCATTTTTAAAAACCCATCGTATAACTGACGTCTTAATTCATTTTTAATTAAATTACAATTTTAGTACAATTAATTGAAATTTGGACAAACATAATTAAATACTTCGCAGAAATAGTTAATATTATGACGGATTATTTGAAAAATAATTAAAATCTTGATAAAAATGTCCGAAAATTTTACATTAATCATGGAGATTTGTCGGAATATTAAAAACTTTTACTAAAATAAATCAATTTTGTTTTTCAAACATAATAGAAAATTTGACGGGAATTATATAGACGTTAGACACTCTGACAAAATCATGTATCTGCCATTTTTCAATTATAACATGGAATCAATGGTGTGTTATCCATTGGGCAAATTGGGCATTTGCCCATAGGAAAATGCGCCACTGATGGGGACAATTAACATTATATTTAAGATATTTAAATAAAATAAGCATGAAAAACCAGGACAAAAGACAATGGTTTTTGTGATTATTTGTCATTATTGTATTATATTGCATATACAGGGTGTCCCAAAAATAGTAGGCAAGCTAAACAGCACGCCACTCGGAGGTGCCAACTGAGTCCTCAAAAAATACTAAAACAATTCCTCGGTCTTTATTTCTTGAAATATTGCTAGTCAAAGATATAACATTAATTATTCGCAGCAAGTGAAGAGTACTCAGACGGAATTTAATGAAAATCATGTGTTAAGTTGTTTAATTATATATTTTTTGAATAATCTTGTTAGATATTTCCATTTGTAATAGCCAGTTTAAATATTTCAAAATGGAAATTGTTCAAAACTCAACGTGACAACAATCTACAGTTAAAATGATGATAATAAAGTCGTCTATAATTTATGATTTTTGAAAGTTTAAACAAAATTTAGTACTTTTTAAGGATTCGGTGGCTATCCCTGAGTGGCGTGCTGTTGAGCTTGTCCACTATTTTTCGGACACCCTGTATAAGTAGAAAACAAGACATTTTTTGTATTTAAGGTCTGAGCTGGTAATAATGTTTTCCACACAAAGAAATTACGGCCAGTCCGCCCCTGTATTATACTACAAATTTGCATAAAATTATTGATTCTTAATAAGAAATACTAAACTTAACTGTGAAAATTGTGGAAAAACTAGAGATGGGCTATATTTTGGTTTTATCATATTTTAATACACCGTGTGTTGAATTGGTTAGGTGTACATAGGAATGTAACATGTAAAATCACATTTATTTATTTTCCTGTTTCCCCGATTATTTTAGAAAAAAAGTTCAAGAGCAAACACATGTTTAGAAACCAAAATCTACCTAATTGCATTTACATCTACTATCGATGTGCTACCGAAGAAGATAAAATGTGATAATGAAATGGTAACAAATACATGTAAAAATATCCATAGCCATGACAGTGAACAACTGAAACTTGAATTTTACTGTCTGTTTTGAAATTTCATTAATCCGTGAGTGTTGAAAATGGCTTTCTGTAGTCAGAGAAGGAATATGTAGACATGTTATTTTTTGATATATTATGTTTTAAAAATATTATAATGCAATAGGATAGATTATTGACCTATTTTCTTAAAATAAGTTTATTTTGTTAACTAATTTTTGGTGAGCCTCAAAATATATTTGCGACTAGACATCCAAAGAGATAAATACAGCACTGCTCCGATGTACGAACATTAATAACACAAATTAAAAGATGAAGCTAACTGTGAGGAAGCTCACCAGTAAATGAGGAAGTTGGCGAGTCTGCTATTTATTAAAATCCTCCCACCTTGTGGGAGGAAATCCCCCGTTCGTATATTTTTATATTTTTATATATTGATGCTAATAATTAAGTATTGAAAACTGATTCAATCACTTGAAAGTGATAACATAAAGTATGATGAACATACGAAAATTGACTAATTGAATGACTGAAATTAAGATCGTAGATGCAGACCAAGCGTGCCAGGACTTAATAAAACGGTAATTACTAATTTTGACTGAACTGACATGGGGTAATTCTGACGCCAAAATGCACGTGGCCTATTTAATATTCCTGGCACTTTTAGGCTATACTGCTATACCTGAAATGTTAATGGGGTTAGAATAACACCTAAGATTTCAGGTATAGCATCTGTATATCAACTACATTGCCAGCACACAGGCAAGACGTTTATGGTTGAAAAAGCAACAAATCGCGGATGAATTTGTATCTCATAATTATGATTAGATCTACGACCTTATAACAAAGCTAAAATGAAGAGCCCCCTAGAACAGGGCGTTCTATTTCAGAAACAACGCGATATTCCGAAAATCATCAAAGGGGAAAATATTCTTAAAATAACGCAAAGCATATCACTTCCATTTTTTGCCCCATGTTTGTAAATACTCTGTATATCGATGGCATTGAGCATTGGAAAACGAATTTGTTTACAATTACAATGGTTTGTAGCCGTGATGAATTTGCAGGATATAGGACAAACATCAAAAGTGTGCCAATTATATATCTCGCTTAATTCAAAAAATTGCACAATTAATTGAGTCGAATCTACAGATAAATGTGTTATCAATAGGAAATTCCAAAATCATATTTGAAGAATAATAATAATTATAATAAGGATAATCATTGCGAACTGGATACACCGGTTCTGACAGCCGTCCGGTACCCGGATTATTAATAACCAGGTTAACAAAACCAAAATATCTGAATCTTGGTTTTATGCGGGCATTCTGGATTTAAGATCCCCCGACTCTCAAATAAAAGACTAAAACGAAAATCTTAATTTTGTCGAATTTTCAGGGGTCCTTAAAGTTACACGTCTATAGGATCCTGATTCCAAAGAGGTGAAATATAGTCACATGCAGGGCCGCGCCGCCCTTCGGCGGCGCCTGTGTGCACGACCTATAAAGCGCCTCTATAATTTTTGACAATAGAGAAAATCCAGGTAGAGGCAATTACAAAAATAAAAGTCGTATAACATAACATAACATAAATTTCTTATTAAACATGTTTACAAAATGGTCATCATAATTATAAAACACATATTAAAAAAAAAAAATTTATTTCTACTCTTCTCGTTTTTCTAGTTGCGAAATCCATAATAATATTATGTATATCTATGCGCTCTAATATGCTATCTTCTAGAGATATTGTAGCCAAATGTGACAATCTTTCCTGGCTCATTGTTGAGCGCAGGTAATTTTTTATTAACTTCAATTTCGAAAATGATCTTTCTGCGCTCGCTACCGTAACTGGCATTGTTAATAAAATTCGTAGAGCTATTGTGATATTAGGGCATACTGCTGTCAAATTATTTAAAAATATAAATTCTAGTATTTTAACCACATCATTGTCCAATTTCTTAAAAAGGAACTGACATGATAGAACTCCCTCACACAAATCGTCGGCATCTATATCGGATGAATTATTGGCAGACAGTTTTTCCTGCAAACGAGTGCAGTTTGTGATTAACTGGTTTTTATCTTGTATATCGCTTAGTTTAAATAAAAAATAAAACACGTCATTATGAGTATTCAATAATTCAAATCTTTCATCCACCGAGGATAAAGCCTGATCTAAAATATAAAAAAATACATTGACTTTGAACGCTATTTTCGGATCCATTACAGGCTGATCTTCGTGTTCATAATCAAATTGTTTTGGAGTTTTACGCCGTCTTAGCGGTCTGGATATTTCGAATTCAATGTCTATACCTAATTTTTCCGCAGTTTTTTTGGCATTATTTACAATATTATCAAAGTTATCATCATTGCGAAATTCTTTTAAAAATGTCTTTAAATTAGATAAAGCATCTAAAGCAACTTGCATATTCATATTTGTTGATTGAAGGATTTTACTTACAAAATTATTTTTTTTCAGTACGTCATTCCAAACATATATTGAGCAAATAAACGCAAATGAAGATATTTTTTCTGCCAGACATTTAGCGTCATACTTTGATTTTTGTTCTATGGATTTATTTGCCATTTCGCATAAAGCATCATAAATTTCTGGCAAATTAATAAATAAAGGTTTTATGGCATCTATTCTACTGGACCATCTTGTTTCGGACAGCGGTTTTAAAGTTAGGTTCCCAATGTATTTTTTTAATAAATCCCATCTCTTCGTGGAGGCTGAAAAATATTTGTATAATTCCTGCACTGTACTGAAAAAACCGGTTGTGTGATAATTTAAATTAGCTGCGTCGTTTACTATTAAATTTAAACTGTGAGTAGCGCAGGGTACATAAAATGCACGGGGGTTTATATCTAGCAATCTTTTTTGGAGACCATTGTTTTTGCCGCGCATATTAGAGCCATTATCATAACCTTGTCCCCTTAAATTGTTTATATCTGAATTATTATTTTCTAATTCTCCTGTTATGAATGACGTTAAGCCAGCGCCAGTTGTGTCTATAATTGGGCAAAAAGTTAAAAAGTGCTCTCTTATTTCTAACTCTCTCGAATTTATATTAAAATAAACAAATCTAATTATTATACTAATTTGCTCTACATGTGCAACGTCGGGAGTACAATCTAGTATGATCGAAAAATATTTATTGTCCCTACATAAATTCAAAATGTAATTTTTAATTTGGGTAGCGAGTATAGTTATAATTTCGTTTTGAATTTTATCTCCAAGATAAGTAGGCATATTCTTAAATTCCGAATCATTGGTTGTGCGGCGTATATGTTCCATCATCGTAGGATCGAATTTTCCCAACATTTCAATGCATTTTAAAAAATTGCCATTATTACGGTCGAATAATTTGCTGCTCTGGCCGCGAAACGCCATATTTTGGGTACTCAAAAATTGTACCACATATATTATTTTTTTAATGACTTCATACCATCGCTGCTTTTCGACTTCTATAAGCTTTTGTTGAATATTATAGATAGTCGTTTTATTTTTAAAAGACTGACACAGCTCTGTCCATTTTTTATAGCTAGTAAAATGTACAGAACTTTTCTCATGTCTGTTCAAATAGAGAGCTAAATGTTGCCAATTACTTGATCCCTGGCAAAATTTATTATTTTTCAATTCAAATAGCTTGCAACAGAAACAAAAAACTTCATTTTTGGCCACTGAATAGAGCAGCCACTCTCTATGATAATTTTCGCCATTTAATAATTGCCTGTTATAATAATATGTAGAAAACCTTCGACCCGAAGAGTCACGCGGAAAATCATGATGCTTTATTTGTTTAGGTGGATTCTCAACCAAATATTGCATCAATGTAGTATTTAAAACTTCTGGCCAGAGTCCAGGATCATCTTTGCAAATTGTTGGTGTCAGCGGCAACGATGGTTTTAGCTGCGATGGCGGTGTTTGAATTGGGGGTGACGAAATTACTTCATCGGCGTCATCTAATATTTGTCCCCCGTCAGCGATCATGACGTCTGAAAATTATCCACAACGTGGAATCATTACCACCACCAAAGCAAATACCTCTTAAATAAACTTAAATAAACGCGCCATAGTAATATTATGATATTCAAAATTTCCCAATTTTACTATCATACTTGAATAAACAGAGTCGGTATTTATTTGTGTTGTTTTATTATTAAGGGGTAATTTAATATTATAAGACTTTAAGATTATAAAAAACTCTTACCACTGCACGAATCGAATTTTTCAATTCTTTCAGCACCTTCATCTATAGGTTTATCTGTCTCAAAACTCTCAGATGATTGTTTGGAAGTGGATGGCATGGGCGCAAAATAATTACTTATTTTCGTTGTATTTTTATCTCGTTCTTCTTCTCGTTTTCTCTTTCTCATTAGATTTTGATAACCCGATAATTTCTTTTTTTATCTTGATCACGCATCGTGAAAACCCGTTAAATAAAATCGACAATGTAATAAATAAAATCAATTTAGTATACAACAAAGTATTTTTATAAGGCAGGTATAGATGAATGACTTAACTGAACAAAATCAAACTAATAACTGGAAGTGCACCTTCTTTCAATAATGCGTTTTGTTTGTTTTATTTATTAATAAAATTCTGTAATTCCCCGCCCCAGTCTCGCGCCGGCGCCGCGCCGGTCGATTGCTGCTAACGTAGAGACAACTCTGGGTCCTTTTCATTTTTAATGCAGACTGAATACAATTTAAATAATAATGAGAGTGTTTGTATAATGCGGTTTGTTTATTTTCTTTATCGGCAAAATTCGGTAATTCCCCGCGACTCGGCCATCGACGCACGCGCGCCGGGTCCATAGGCAACAACGATAAAGCAGACAACTTTAAATGTTTACAGCGCAAAGTTCAAATAATGCAAACTTAAACCATAGACGTGAACTTGGTTGCAGAGATATAAAGAAGTTAGAAATGAAATTTGGTTGAAAAAAAAAAGTTTTTTATTTCTTAATGACTCCGCTCCGCGCGTGAGTAGCCAAAGGGGTCCCGCGGCGCCCCTGCCGCCCTGGCGCCTGTGTGCGGCGCACACATCGCACACATGGGCGGCGCGGCCCTGGTCACATGTTATAATACCTTAAGGACAACCTGGTGAGAGGTTCTAAAAAACGTACCACCATTAAAAGAGTTAGAAATTGCAAGATGATACTACATTTATTAGACTATGAGCAGAAATAATGCAAAAGCAAAAGCGACAAGCTAGAAAAGCTGATTAATTCAAAGATTGTTCCGATAATGTGCTGTAGTGGGAACCAGAATAACTGTGTTTACTCCGCATTGTTTGTGCACGAAGAAGATCAAATATAATTTGCGAATCTGCAATTCGATATGGAACGCATCTTTTACAATCGATACTTAAAGATCTCACATCTGAGTTAGTCCCTACTATAATGCTCTATCTTGGCGGTGTGCTTCAACACACAACAAAAATTTAGTTGATTTACGGTTTTATGTTATATTGCAATTAATTTAGACTGCCATTTGGATAGCACCTAACTCTCTCTATGGTATCTACTGAGCTTCTGACTATGCTCTTATAAATTCATAGCTCTATAAAAGGTAAAGTTCCGTAACATCTGTTAACTTAATACTTATTTACTTATTTCGTAAGGCACAAATTTAATTTTTTCACAAAAAAAGAGATCATTTTGAAAAAAAGTAGATTTAGTAAATTTTTTTTTCTTGGAACGGAAATGTGTACTTTTCTGAATTGCAAAACTTTCACGAGCTTCTACAGGCATCGGGCAGCGTGTTTTCTAAGTACGTGCAAATATTTTAGCAGATAATTTCTTTTGGAAAGGATTTTCTAGAGATAGTACATTTCGCAGAGATAGAACTTGAGATGAATCTATTTGAGTCGATTGAAATACAAAAGGCCCAGCGCAATTCGGAATTTGTAGTCATTAACGACCAGAGAGACCTTACACCCCCCCCCCCCCCCCCACCGCCCATTTAAAACTTTAACCAATGGATTATTCGATCTGTGAACTAATGCAGTTAAAATAATAATTCAGTTAAAATAATAGAAAAAATGATTACTTTAAATTTGTAGTTAAAATAATGTTAGAAATTGTAAACGTTGAAATGGCGCGACCGCTCATATGCATCAAGCCACCGTACGGACTTCCTGTCCTGTATATTTATTCACTACATCCCTATTATCACAAAATGGAATTGAATACAAAAACACCTGACTATAGGACGTAAACAACATAGGTTGTATTTCAAATTGGGTTTCCAGCTGATGACCAGGACGCAATCGATGCGAAAGTCTCCATTTGAAATGCAAGGTCGTGTATTCCCACTTTGCTCGTAAACGTTTTGTATTATCGGGTTTAACGGGTAATAAATTCTGGGTACACCCGACGTTGTTTGGCATTCAAGAAATCAATTTGAATTGACTTTATTTTAATTTAATACGTAGGCTTTACTGCCACAACCGCTTTATTTCGAGCAACTTTCACCGGGCTTTAAACCCGGGACTACTGGCCTATGAAGCGATCTTGGCCACTGGCGCGATGCCGACGGGTGCGTTAATTTTTAAGAATTCCATATTTTGTCGGCTTGGTGTTACAAGGTTGTATGTGCAAATTTCATAAATTTGGGAAAATCGATTCTAAATATTTACAAAAAGTAAATACAAAAAGTGCCGTACCATTCCTATTCGTTTGATTTATGTTTTGACATTTTCATAAAATTTCAGTATTAATAATCCCGATATTTCAAGCTTCCAACATTCCAAATTTTTGAGTTATGAAAAAACAAAAATTACATACAACTCTGTTATATCATTATTATTTTTTCGTTAATAACATACACCTATGCAACTTTGAAAGAAAATACGAGTACGTAATGTCTATAAAATTAGATATTTTATTTACTAACACATTTAATGGGGTTAATAACTCAATAACTCAATAACAATATTTTAAATTTGTTAAATTTACATCGTTTTTCTTCCTTTCTTCCCTTTTTTGTCACCAGTTTTCGATTCGGAAGAATTGCCTCAAAATAGTCTTTATCAACTGTAGGCATCCACCGGTACATTGACTTGATTGCATCTATCTTATTTTACAGTATCTTGTTATATCTATGCTCTAGTTATGCTATATCTACGGTAAGAGTTCCCATTGCTTGCTTGGGTACAGGGAAGTCTACCTTAGTTTGACCCGTTGACACCCGTTTTTTTGTACCAATAGTTCGTTTTATACTTTGTTCAACAAATTCTTCGTCAGCATGGGAAGTTTTGTAGTAAAAATTAAATACAGATCAGCAAAACTTAATTTGTTGAACCTTTGTATACGGCACTAGAGAATAGTTAAATAAAGTCGCGCATTCTTGGAAGTTCTTAAAATCAATTGCCTGCATCTGTATTATTTTGTAAGGTTTGATCATCTGTACAATAATTATGATCTTTTATGATCATAACTGACATCACTGTCATAGTATTCACAAATTTGATCCATATTTCACAAGACTCACAAAACAAAGTCGGTTAGAGTTGTGTGCGTCTACATACAACTATGTTACACTAAAGTGTAAATGCCAAATTTGACATACAACCTTGTTTGACAGTAAATAAAAATATTTAGACAAGTGCTGCAATCTATTAGACTTTTACAAAATATAGCTTATAACACATAATCTTATAATACCAAATACTCAAATTCTTACAAAATGTTACATACAACCTTGTAACACCAAGCCGACGATTTGTCGTCGTTAATGTAGCTGCACTGAACATGAAATAAACAATATTCCCGCTTTATTTGTAACTGGTTCACGCTGCACTCGAGACTCAATGCAGCCGTGTCCAAACTTAAAATAAATGATGACTTCTTTGCTCTTAACCTACTACCCACATAGCATAGAGATCTCATTAAAATCATTTTAACGACGGCCCAAATGTTTCAGGCCATTTATTGAACTACTTTTTTAAAAATAAAATTAGAACTAATATCAGAAGTCCGAGGCGGAAAGACCCCATGAGGTGCCGATAGCCCAATAACGATGGTTTATTTCTCTATCATGTCGCCAAACCTTACTCACTCTTTAAGTCTAATTTCCAAAGAAATAATACAGTACGGGAGAACTTTAAAGATTAACGTTTGAGGACTTGGTGTTTACAATTGAGCGCGGGGAATTTATGGCTACACCATACTATACCGTGTGAGTCTGAGAAAACAGGCAATAAGCTAATAGCACGAACGATTAAATCGATGCAGTTAGAAAGAAAGAACAAATCCCCTTAGACGTGGCAAATTACCGTTCCGATTAGCGTCGCGCCCGAAATGTATAACAGGTAGCAGATAATAAGATAATAGATAATAATAATAATAAGATACTAACCAAGGAAAAAAAACATCTGTGAATAAACACAAATGAGAAAACAATCCGCACGGCATGAGTGAGGATTCTCCCTCTACTGGGCAAAGGATCCAATGCTCTCGCATCTACCTCTACCTTCGTCAATCGCAAATAAATGCCAATATCAACATCCTTTTCGCACTTTAAGTTATTCAATTCGCTAGTATCCGTTTTCTCAGACTCACATGGTATACTTTGAGGACAAATTATTGTTAGATTCCGATAGTCAATCAAATGTTATGACTGAAGAATTCGCAAAGAGATACAAATTAAGCGCAGTTGCAGATGATTTAATTATATAAGAGCTCAACAATGTGCGTACAAGGCACAACAAGTCAGAAACAAAAATTAAGTCGCGCCATAATCAATTTACAAAATTGCGTACTTGCTGTGAGGTTCTAAACAACGGAAACAAAACCCCTCCAGAAGTTAGAGTAGCCCGAGCTCGGTCAGAATTTCTAAGAGATGCAAATTAGCAGATTGCATCTGTTCGCGGTCAGTGGATGGATGGTTTATTTGTGATGGAGCTGTTTTGTTCTACTATAGGGGAAGATAATAGTGGACAACAACGATGTCGTACTTGCGAAGACGGCGGCAATAATTGGGGGCAACATCCCTGCAGTATTTCCTGCCGTACCGCTCTGAAGGTTCTATTGAATTTCAATTCTTTCAGAGCCGCTTGACACTCCGTTATGATAAATATTTGCCTCTGCCTCGATTATCAAACGCAAATGAAGCAAATTATATAGTATTCCATACAGGGCCGTATTACCCACTAGGCAAACTAGGCAATTGCCTAGAGCGCAGAATAGGCGCCAACTATGGAGATGTAAAATTTAAATTATAATGTAAAATATATTTCTCATTTAATTTGAATCTATACCTCACAGTTGATGAAATAACACACAACTTCGTAATTTATACGCTAATGATATTGACATTCATTGTGAAAATAAGGAGGAAAAGGAGGTGATTAGAAACAATGAAAAGCAAAAACTTAATGTGCACATTTCCAAATTTGGACATTATTTTATGACATTGTTTTTTGAGCAAAATTTTTCTTATGAAAAATGTAGGTGTACCGTTATATACAGAAAAATGGGTCTATCAAATAAAATTCTAAAATATTAGAATTGCCATTTAAAAAAAAGTCGATGGGGTCATAACTCAAAAACAAATGATAGAAAATAACGAAACTTTTAGATTTATTACAATAAATAAAATAAAATACAAATAAATGTGTATTGTTGAAAACTAACTTCGACATGTGAAAGGTTTTTTCTAAAATATATTGAATTTCCTAAATAATGTATTAGATTTGTTTTTGACACCCTGTATAATGTAGAAATTCTTTATCTGATTACAAAACCGCCGGCCTATCAATTATATCGATCAAGTCAGAAATACACAAAAAAACTTGACTTTGAAGAACTTATTCAAACATATGCAGGCCTGAAATGCCGAAAAAGAGCATTTGTAGAATACATACACTATAACCATCCTCTCAGTTGATCATCAACAGCAACAAAAATCATTAAAATAGAATGGTACAAATTATAATGCACAATGAATTTTCAAATAACAATAGACATATGGATCAGTGACAATTGACAGATGAATCAGTGACAATTGACAGATGAATCAATGACAATTGACTGATAAATTAGTGACAATTGACAGAAATGATAAAAATGAAGTCTTAACTTTGTTTAAATGGTCACTTCAGAATAAACAATTACTAATCAATCATTACGAATCATTATTACTATCATGATTGTAAAATATTGGACGTCCTGTTTTTAACACTATAACGGTTCTCTCAGTTGATCAGCAATTTTCAAATAATACCAGTCATCAAATTCGCTCCGATGTTTTGATTCAAAATCCAGATTTGATGTTCTTTGAATTTTGTAGTAATTCTTCGTAATTTGCTTCTCGTTAAATCGATTTGTGAATATTTTCTCCAGATATTTTATGAAAATTCAGTACAACTTGTACTGAAGCGTTTTCAAAAATGTCTTCAAGAATCTATCGGAAATTTACAGTGGTATTAAACGATCTTTATCGTAGTACTGAACTAATTGGTCTTTCCGCTGTATGAATTAATTAGTCTTTCCGCTGTATTCACAGTCAGTCTGCAAATTCGCTAATGCGGCTGTTATTGATTCAAAATCCAGGTTTCATAAAAAAAATAGATGTTATCAAGTGTTCTTTGCATTTTGTAATCATATTTTATATTTATATAAATTATATTATTAATAATATTTATTATTAAATTATAAAGTAATATAAGTAGATATTTATATAATAGATATAAGTAGTAATATAACTCTAAAATTTGTGGATTTTTTTAAAAATACATATTTTTCATACATTGGACTTTCTCTAGTGCCAATATCTTCAGAATTTTAGAATTATTACTACTATTGTACGCGCGAGCTTGTTCCGCGCTGCTCCTTTCTATGGTAAATAAAATGCACAGGCTTTGTTCCACAGAAAGTGTATAATATGATATAAAAAGTGAACTGTATAAAAAATAATGACAAAAATGAAGACGGGTGAAATGAACTGTTGACGTCGAAGGTTGGCGAGGGACTATTCGTCGAGACCTTTTCTCATCATCTCGGGGGCTGCGTGCGGGTGTGTACCAGATGTTGTTACCACGTTTTGCGAAAGCCATGATGCTAGCTTTCACGCCAGGAATGCGACCTCCAGCGACGTTGTCAATTATTTATTGTTCAAGTTTCCGGTCCCTCAGGGATGTTGTGCTCTGAGGGTGTTTTTAACTTTCTCTTTGGCGTGAACAACTATTATAATTATAATTAAAACTATACGCGAAACACGAAACACGAAACATTGATTATTCAGTTTTCTACAACTCTGTACAAAATATCTGATCCATTTTTCTGATTCATCATAGAATTTGGCAACTTTGCCATTTAAACCTGCCCGTATCGTTTCAGATCAACTAGATGCCTCTAGGAGTTCACTATGAATAACCCTGTATATACTATGTCAAGGAAAAATAAAAATTAAAAACTGTCTACAATGTAAACTGTAACACAAATAGACCATAGTTCATCTCACAACCTTTTCGATGAATGTCTGGTTTTGCAAAAACGATTTGCAAACCTTTCCCGCCAACTATCCTCCACGTTTACAGGTACATTTCCATTAGAACGACCCATATTAGCTGGATAATAGCATGTTATGCTAGTAATACAATATAATTTAGGCTAGACAAAATTAATTTTAACATTGATTGCTGTGTACAATGATTTTTTTTTAGTCGTAATTGGCTATCTCTAGATTCTCTTTCTCGACGTTCTCTCCACTTATACCTATTTTGCGTCAGTCTCCTTGGTTCTTCCCATTTCAGTTCCATCTCGACCTCTTCATTGATATAATCTTTCCACTCCTTCCTGGGTCTGCCCTTCTGATTTCTCCAGCGGGTCCGTACAGTTACTCGGATTTCTTTTGACAGTGCCCGTGCGAGAAGGATTTTTCTTTTCCGATATGCTCAGCTCTCTCGGGGGTAAGTACTGTTTGTACGTATTTCGCTTCTGAAATTGTTCTTCGTCGGTCACGATGGCACGGTCTGCACCGTGGAGAGATAGCAGGTATAAAATGTTGCCGGCTTATTTTGCGGAAGAAATACCTTAATTCAGCCTGGACTCTGTACAGCTCATTTTGCGATAGAAAGATGTAAATTCTGCCTTCACCTTGTACGGTCATTATTTTAATTGTAATTACTATTAAATTACCCAATAAATATTTTAAAATTGTTTTTTTAAACAATTTTATTTAATAAGAATAAATAACTTACATATTTATCAATCTTGAATTGTCGTCATATTTATGCATATACAAAATTAAACCTGTATCTGGGTTCGATACTTGATTTTTCCCAACTAAAATTATTGTATGAACATATTTGAACTTACGAAGTTTATAATTTTCTTTTAATTAGATTATAATAATATAACGTCAATTAGAACATATATCATCCTCTTTCCACAATTTTGTGTTAATATTGACAAAAAGTATTGCCTAAGTAAATGAAAACTATTTCAAGTTGAACTGATTATAAGTTTTTAAGCATGAATATTATATTACAATGATATGTATTATTAATTAAATAATTTATATAAATAAAATACCTGATTAAGTTATACAAATTCAAGAAAAACGCGTAAAACTTTCCTAGATAATTAATATCATTTAAATAGAACAATTAAATTGTCATACATAATAATTAACTGTCAATCAACTAAAATTTCTAAAATTTCTGCATTATTTCCAACACAATAATTAATCATCGAAGTTAAATTATCTGCTAGCGCATACCAGGTATAAGCAAAAATGGTAAAACAGTTTAAAAGCAAGCCAGTCTTGTTTTTTTTTAAATATGTGAAAATATTATTTGGGGAAAAGATACTTAGAACTGACAGAAGGCTTTTTCTGGTAAAAACATTAGCCGTTTGTTGTAAACTCACAACTGGGGCCATTTTCAGTTGATAAATTCTCAGTCAAAATATTCAGATATTTTGATTATATTAGGTTAAACTGACATTGAAAATGACAAAGCTCTCATCTTCAAACCAGAAAAGGCAAAAGAAAATATACTCCCCGTAGGTGGTTCTAGTTTGGTATTTTGAACTTTCTGGCATTTTTAAGTAACTTTTCCAAATAACATTTTCACATATCTTAAAAAACAAGGATATTTTACTTTCAAACCGTTACTATTTATGGTTGCAAGCAAAAAATTTTACTTCGATGATTCTTTACCGAGTTTGAAATAATGCAGAAACTTTTTGAAACAATAAAATTTTCTACGATGTTAATATTAAAATATTTTTTCATATGTCAACTTTCTGGCGGACACTATGTATATTTAAATTCAAAATCTTTTATTTTGTAACTGATTCTTATATATATATATATATATATATATATATATATATATATATATATATATATATATAATATTTTAATTTATGTATTATAATTATATTGTATATTACATATTACATTGTATATTAGGTATTAATTTATATATTATTGTATATTGCGTATTATATTGTATATTATACGAGTTTATTATAATAATTAAATACTTTCTTGGATTTGTATTTAGTTCTATTTTTTACCTTTACTACGTGAAAATCAAGATAAACACTAAATAAAATACTACTATATTTTTACCATTCACTTTGTGTGGTAAAAAAGTAGTTTGTTATTCAGTATTACTATTAAGTTTATCGCCAATAATAATTATTATGACAGTAATTTAATAGACATTTTGATTATGAAATACAAAAGAAAACAGCGACGAAATTTTTATTATTTATAATTGTTACAATTAATTATAATTATTTTAATGGTGGAATTTAATTTATAAGTGATACTAACAAAGTAACCAGCAACCTTATTACTTATTTATTAATAATAGATAAATAAATAATCTTTAATTGATATTTATTTTGATTAAATTAAATATTATTCGATATACTAGATATATTCTCTGAAAATTTGAAATTATTTATTATTACGTCACAGGAAATGAACTATCCAGCTTAAATATATTTTATATTTTTAATTCTCTGCAATGTTGCAATATAATATTGATGCTCAAACATTTATAATTAGTTTAACTTGAAATAGTTTTCATTTACTTAGGCAATACTTTTTGTCAATATTAACACAAAATCGTGGAAAGAGGATGATATATGTTCTAATTGACGTTATATTATTATAATCTAATTAAAAGAAAATTATAAACTTCGTAAGTTCAAATATGTTCATACAATAATTTTAAGGTTTAATTTTGTATATGCATAAATATGACGACAATTCAAGATTGATAAATATGTAAGTTATTTATTCTTATTAAATAAAATTGTTTTAAAAAAAACATTTTAAAATATTTATTGGGTAATTTAATACTAATTACAATTAAAATAATGACCGCATATTTTCTTGGTGTTTCTTTCCTCACCCATTCGGTTTATATGTCCGTACCATCTCATTTATCCTTCATTTTGTGTACTGTGAACTCCTCATGTGGTCTAGTTTTGTTTTGTTCTCTATCTTCCTGAGGAACTTTATTTCCGTTGAGTTTACTCTTGATCTGTGTTTATCGGTCATAGTCCATGATTAACTACTATACAGGGTCCTGCAACAGTGCGTCGGGCTTTCCTAGCGCTTTTCCCGTGAGAGATAGAAAAAAATGTTTTGTACAAAAAGTTATTGGTTTAGAAATCTTTATGCCGTAAAAATATTTTATAATATTTATAACAAAAACAAATATTTTTTTAAACGGAACACCCTGTATTTATTCAAGTTTTCTGATGAAATTTTTCAACCTCTACATTGTTGTCCATTTAGTTTTTGAGTATGTTACAATGTTGCCAATTTACAATTTCTTTCTCCAAATATCGCAAGCTCAACTTTAAAAAATCGTAGCGACCTCGTTTTTTGTAGGTAAGAATAAGTTTTAGCAATATTTTCAGTATGGTTAATAAGAACATGTTGGTAATGAGCGATTTGAATTTAGTAATACAGGGTGTTCAGAAAAAAATGTCAAACTTTACAAATTTCAAAGCGGTGTAACCCATCTTTTTTAAATGGAATGGGGAGGGGGGAGGAGGGTTGATTTTTAAATTAATTAACAAAGAACGCAAAACACTCCGGTGGGCTAATAACTCCATAACTCCCTAACTATTTATTGCCCGATTTCAATAAAACAAAAACAAAATTAAATGTCTCTACATGTTCTACAAAGGGGCCCTAATTTTTTTTGTTTGCAGAATCAACTTTTCATCGATAGTCTGTAGATTTTGCAAAAAAGTAGGGCCCCTTTGTAGACATGTTGAGCCATTTAGTTTTGTTTTCATTTCATTGAAATCGGCCAATAAATAAAGGAGTTATCGCTTGCGGCGTTTGTTAGGAGACACCCTATATAATATTATATTACATTTTTTTTAATAATATGAAACATAATGTCAAATTTACAAATATAATAAATACGAGGCATGTTTTTAAAATACCGATTTGTATTTTGGCCGCTGCAGCGCCGCTATCAAATACAGATATTGGCGAAATATATGTATACAGGGTGTAACAGAAATACGTGTGTTAATTTTAAACATTGGTAGAACTCGTTATAAAAAACATTTTTTCTATATGGTTTTTTTCAAAATTTGCAGTTTTTTTAATATTATTTTGCCCCCTAATTTTGACCGAACGAGCCGTTCTCAGGTACTGTCACTATAACTGTCAAGTGAAGTTTATTTCAAAATGCCAAATTTTTCTAATCAAGAATTAACAGATATTGTGTTGGTATATGGCCGAGCTTTTGGAAATGCCGCAGAAGCCCGAAGATTGTACAATGAACAATATCTTAAACGTGTTTTGATTAACAAGCAATGATGTACCTTTATGACACCGTTGCCATCACAACGAAATATTTTATCGCTACACACCTTTAACCATAGGGGGGTACGCGTTTTAGTAGATAAACTAGAACATATTTTAAATCAGTTTAACGTTGATTTTTGAAAAAAAACATATAGAAAAAATGTTTTATTTAACGAGTTCTACCAATGTTTAAAATTAACACACGTATTTCTGTTACACCCTGTATATAATAAGCTGATAACTTCAAAATAGCGAATAAAAGATCACCCCGAAACAATCTTTCAAAAGTCGGGACTTTTTCCAAACGTCGCGGGACAAATTTCTAAAAATCGGGACCGTCCCGCCAAAATCGGGCCGTCTGGTCACCTTAGTTATACCGCTTTGAAATTTGCAAAGTTTGGAATTTTTTTCTGGATGCCCTGTATTACTAAATTAAAATTTCTCACTACAAAAAAGTTGCTTATTAACCACAGATTATTATGCTAAAACTTATTCTTAAAAAAAAAAAGGTCGCTACGATTTTTTAAAGTTGAGCTTCCTTATGCATGATATTTGGACAACAAAAATTGTAAATTGGTAACACTATAACATAATCCAAAACTAAATAGACAACATTGTAGAGGTTGAAAAATATCATCAGAAAACTTGAATAAATACAGCCATTTAAAAAAAATGTTTGTTTTTGTTATTCCGCAAAATTGGGACACCCTGTATGTTTGAAAATAATTATAGCATAAAGATTTTTAAACCAATAACTTTTTGTACGATACATTTTTTTCTATCTCATACGGGAAAGGCGCTAAGAAAGCCCGACGCACTGTTGCAGGACCCTGTATGTTAGCGTTGGTCTAATTACTTTCCTGACCATTTCTACTTTTACACTATTTGGTACTTCTTTCTTATTAAAGAATGTGTTCTGCATTATGTTGAATATCTTTTCTGTTTTTTCCCACGTTATCATCTATTTCTCTGGCTATTCCTCCATTTCTCTGTATATGTCCCTATTTTGCCATTTTTGGGCAAAAACAGTCACTTTAAGAGTAATCGGAGAAAAAGTATAGTATTTACAAAAATATTTGAAAGCTGAGTGCAGGTACGCCTACTTCAGGTAATGTCCAAGAATTAAAACTACCTATCACCATTAAATTATTTAGGGAGGCTTATGTTATGCTATTTATTTTTGTGAACCTCTATGACCTCATACTTAAACTGGCGGGACTGGTTGTCTGAAACATTATTTTTTATTTCGTTAAGCATGTAAGGATTCGCACCCAGGTATTATAAAAATTCTCATAATTTGTAATATTTATTTGGCTCGTGATTTAGTGGTAGTACTTTACGTTATGTTTCATTTTTAAAATCCTTATCGTGACAACTTAATTGGGTTCGTTTAATGGGTAATGTGTCTGTTAGTAATTTTTGTTAGTAAGTAAAACACAGACATACAGATTCAGTGTTCAGTGAGATTTATTCATTTTGAAAGATTATGCCAGGTAAATAAAATACAGTTTTATCATTCAATAGCTCAGTTACTAATTGAGTTAGGATTTTGATATTTTGCATACTTCAGTTGCTTTCTAGGGTGAATTTCAGTATGCCACAGAATGCAAGTAAAGTCTGCAAAATATCAAAATCCTAACTCAATTAGTAACTGAACTACAGAAGACGGGAGGTGCAATGACGGACCCTGTATATTCACCTGAGGAATTAATGTTCAAAGTATATGAGTCGTCGTCGGACAGCGTGACGTTCTGTCTCGATCGGTACATCTAACTGGTTTTATTTAATTTCAGCACTTCTATTTATACTGTTCCCCACTTTTTACTCTTCTTCCCCTGTCCTATGCTAAATCTGCGTTCCACTGCAAAGTGACGCAATCCCATACGTGTCACCGAAATACACAATCGCCGTTTCGAGTTCCCCCTCGTATTCCCACGACCTATTTCTGTGTCATCATTTTGATCGTGTGCTTATTTACATTTGCCTAAAATTAAGAAGTCAGCAAAATGAATGCCTGATATGATATTTACGCAGTCTTGTTCCGACTCGTAAAATTACGGACTTTAATATTATTAGGTTCTTACAGTGTGCATTTGATTTCGTCGTTCGTATAGTTACCTGAGAAATTATTGCTCAACTTTTGAGATTTCGTCAAGCAGCGTAACATTCTGAGTCGGTGGTTATTTCTAACTGCCTGAGTACGTGCCGAATTTCTGACTATACTATTTCTCCTTCCACCTTCTACCACCCCGGCTCTATTTTCTCTTATTTTTCTGAACTTTATCTCTCTCTACACACATGTGCGTTACCCAAGATTCGCCACCCATCACGCCGGTGGCGAACTCGGCCTCCCCATTATATGACGGTGTAGGTAGTTTAAATTTCGAGCTGACGTCTTTATGCGTTCCCATTAATATCTGTCCGATTTCTCTCAATTGTGCATGTCCAAAAATGTGGGCGGTCAAAGGCCTTCTCGTGCTCTTCTAAAACCTTTTTATATTTGCGTTTTTGTATTATACGTTTCAATTATAGAATTATTATATTTAATTAATATTAAATATGGATCGGGTTCTTACAAGCATATAATTGACAACGAGACTTTTCTCACAAAAGTTGTTTGTTTTTGAAATTCCTACCCAACGATGGGTGACTGTATACCCAGTTAGGCCTACTTCCGATAACTTCCGAAAATCGAAACTATCTCTGCTATATTCTTCAGGTAGGCTTATGTAATGTTATTTTTTCCGGAACCTCTAAAACATCAAAATTTCGAGAAATATGTCTGAGACGGGTGATCTGAAACACCCTGTATAATCCATAATACCCGTATTATAGGATTCTGATGCTATTAGCTCAGAGACCAATATATTTTTATGACATGCTATTATTTTATTCAAATAAATGTAATGGGTAAATTTGGAAGCTGCATCTATTATAATATCCAACCATCGATTTTCATTTATGAAGCTCTTTTGATTCCATACGAATAGGAAAAATGCATTAAATTTTTTTATGTTTATATAAATTTCGAGATACTAAAATTCCTTCACCGAATTTGTATGCAGGAATACGTGTGTACCTGCTATACGAGTTGAAACCAGGAGGATTATCGATCACACTTCATTTTTATATACCTTGAATGAATAATCCTACGATTTCTCTATACAGACTTCGCAGGATATTACGCGATTCTCAGGACAGTTTTACTTCATATTTTTTATATCAAATATAAAAGTTTATTGAAAATATCAGCTGGAATAAATCATAACCTACATTTAATTTATAGCCGTAAGTGCCATTCTCACCAAATATTAATATAATTTCTCTCTAAATGCGCTGTCTACTGACATGTTCTAAGAAAATGATAAACATATATGAATATACGATATGTTAAATTTTAAGTAATTTATACTTCTACCATACATAAGTCCTCAGAAGTATGGTTTGCTCCGTTACTAGCAATCCCAGATAAAAATATCATCTCGCTATTTTTAATAATATTTTGTTAACACATTCTTATACTCTTATCTTGCTGATCTTAAACTAGAAATAAGCTTAATGCTTCTGGTAAACATATTTAAACAAAATTTACAAATATAAATGATATTTCATAACAAAGCATACAACTGAGTTGGAATTTTTTTTTCGACTATTCAGATTCACAATTTCATTTGGTAAGGGCATTTGGTCTTTCAGTCATTTTGATTCTATCAAGGCACAAGCTGATTACTTTTATTTTGGAATATTACTTTGTTACGTAATAATAATTTTAGTTCAGCACAATTAAAAATACGATATGGATACTATCTATACCGGGTAATTACCAACCAACCAATTAAGGTGAGACTTTTTTATGTTGGTAATACACCCATTTTGTTACGACTTTGTGTTGGTGATACTATTTTCTTAAATAAAATTATTGGAGTTATACAATTCAGTGTCTAATTGACAGATCTTTCATTTGAACACGATACATATTTAAACAATATTAAACAATATTACCCCAACCAAACTAAATTACAGTCTCACCCAAAATGGATCATCTGGTACATACTGTATACATATAGTAGGTAACTGGCAGTGATTGGAGCGGTAGTCCAGAAAACTACCGCGGTAGCGGTAGTGTTACTTCCCTATAAAAGTACCGCGGTACGGTATTCGGTACATTTGTGAATAAGTATCGCGGTAGCGGTAGTCGTTTACCGCGAAATCGGTAGCGGTAGTTTCGCGGTAGTTTTCATTAGTTTTTTTTTTGTCATTTCTTTTAATTAATTTTATCTCTTCATCTATTTTATCGTAACTATATCATTGGGACGTTTTTTGCAACATTCGATCTTCGTATTTACTTTTTTTTTTGTAAGGGGCATGTTTTTACTGTAACAAATATCACAATAAATATACATAGGTACCTATACAGGGTGTCCCAGCTATAATCCCCCCCCCCCCCCCCCCAAAATCTCCGTTTCTGTTAGTGTATAATAAAAATCCTGAAACACGTCGGGTTTAGATTAGAGGCGAACCATTTTTGCCATAGTAATAAATCCTGTCAAAGCTACCCTCCAGCAAGGGCGAGAGGCACCCCTATAATTTTAAATTGGAACATGGGCCAAGACGCACATCATTTTTTAGCTCTGTAAATTCTCTGTTCAACGATGTACAATTTTTAAAAATTGGGCCAATTTGGGGTAATACAAATTTATTTTATTGTTAAACCGCTGAAAATAATCGTTATATGCTATCCATGGTAAACTGGTGGATACTTCTTCTAGAACTACTACTAGAACTACTCAATGCCACAACTTTTATCTTCTAACACTCTGTCTAGACAGATGATACTGCAATGAACCAAATAATTCACAATGATTTACTATCTAACTGTGGCTAAAAGCGGTAGAAGAATTTTATGGGAGTACACGTATCGTGACAAATCCACAATCATTTAAAATTACCTTTTATGCATTGTAAAACCATTAAGTTACTATACTCTGATTTTTCTAAACTGGCGTTTACGTCATCAAACAGCTGTGCGATGAGGTTTTTTCGTACCGATATTATTGTTTTCGAGAATATGCATAACAATAGTTTAAGAATCGAAATTAATCTGAGGATCATTTGTTACATAACACTGCTCACCGGTGGTTATAAATACGTAATCGGTGTATTAATTGCAGACGCAATTTTCGCCTGCCAATCATGTAATAAATCATGTTATGTTGGCAGCCGTGATATTTTGTCGGCGACGATGCCACATCTTTTTCACTAACACATCCTCATACATGTGTGTATAACCAAACTTCTTTCACGTCTAACTTGTTACATTTGATCGATTTTTACAATGCATATTTTGCCATTGTAGATGTTAAACCATAACCACAAGATTGATATCTGTACGATAAACGGCAGAGAAGTCGACGAATTGATACGAACCGCGCACTGTCGCACAAGATTGCACGGGCGCAACAGCTGATTGCAGCCATTTGGAAATACCCATTACAGCTGGCAACCTTGTAAAATTAAGACCATCATTATTATGATTATTATTTTGATGACGTGAACGCCAGTTTAGAAAAATCAGAGTATACCTCGTGTACATGTTCGACGATCTTTCGTTAGCCGGCCGACCGGAATCGACGTAAATACTACGTACCGCCTCAATGAAGTAATAAAGTAGCAATGACGCATTTTCCTTCAAATGGAAAAGACTGGAGCACTACAAAGGTAAAAACCTGTACGGGAACCGTACTTTTGTGTAATTACGGTGGTATTTTAGGTTAATTTACGACCCCTCTAATCCAGTTATTGAAAAATAATCCCAACACTTATTAAGACATTTATTGCACTTTGGGCTTCTAGGTATCTATCAGCATAAGATAATCACATTGTTTTCCTGAGAAACATCTTCGAAAACGAAAACATTTGGAAAAAAACTACCGCTACCGTACAGTCATTGGAACTACCGCGGTAGAACCACCGCGGTAGAACCACCGCGGTACTCTACCGCGGTACTTTTTTGACTACCGATTACCGTACCGCGGTACTTTTTTTTAAAAAGTACCGACTACCGTACCGCGGTACTTTTTTTTCTCAAAATCTACTGCAAATGTTCGGTACGGTACCCGTAGGCAAAAATGGTACGCCTCCAATCTAAACTCGACGTACTTCAGGATTTTTATTATATACTAACAGAAACGGAGATTTGGGGGGGGGGCAAATTTTTGCTGCGACACCCTGTATAGGTACCTATGTAACCTACGTATATTTATTGTGATATTTGTTACAGTAAAAACATGGCCCTTACAAAAAAAAAGTAAATACGAAGATCGAATGTTGTAAAAAACGTCCCAATGATATAGTTAAGATAAAATAGATTAAGAGATAACATTAATTATAAGAAATGACAAAAAAATCGAATGAAAACTACCGCGAAACTACCGCTACCGAATTCGCGGTAACCGACTACCGCTACCGCGGTACTTTTTCACAAATGTATCGAATAACGTACTGCGGTACTTTTATAGGGAAGTAACGCTACCGCTGCCGCGGTAGTTTTCTGGACTACCGCTCCAATCACTGTACAATAGTGACCTCAAAGTCCCTGAGTAATGGGGGTTGCTTATTCCAAAGCAGTTCATTTATAAGGGATCAAACGAATAAATTATGGATAACGAATACGTTATACGGTTTTATGTGAAATGTGATATCTTATCTTGCATGGACTATAGGTCTGAGTGCTTTCTTGGAAGTCCTCAAGTTGTCCTCTAAGTAATTGTTGCTTAATTTCCTTTCAGTTTTATTTGGGATACAACTTTGTTTGAGGTCTCCCGCGAGTGATTTCTGATGTCTATCTATATAGCATTCTATCTAGTAGATATTTTTTTTTGGCTATGCTCATCGCCATTTACGGGCATTAGCGCTTCTAGTAGATAAAATTTATCTATCTACCTGTATATGGTAGATACAATGTATATAACTTTATGGTAGGTACAATTAATCTATCTATATGGAAGTTACAATTTCTCTATCTATTTATCTATCTATCAATCTATTGATATATCCATCTACTATCTGTGTGGTGGCCTGTTCAAGTTCCTCGCAGTTGTTTGTCCAGGAACTACGTTTTACATTTCGAAATGTGAAAAGTTTGCCACAGAAATGCAGAGCAGGATGTTAACATTACAATCCTGCAAATACGGGGCTTATGGTAACACTACAAATAATACATACAACTACTCGTGCAATCAATAAACAAACCCTATTAGAAGTTACCTACAGGTTTGAAATTGAACAGAAAAGCACATAAATATACATATTATATCAATTATCACCGCTGGCCAGGGATATACTACTAGCCCTAGGGACTAGAAGTACACAACCCATTTCGCTCGATGATCCGAATAGCTATTTTTACCGAACCATTCAAAATACTGACATCTAATCTGTAGGCCTAGGGAAGCCGAGGTAATTTTTTACCTTGATAAAATAGTGGCCAGTCCTCCCGTGTATATACAATGTATATAAGCCTACAAAAGTATATAAACCACTTTCACATAAATGGTCCATCAGGGTCCTGCAGAGCGAAGAGATACTGGCAGTTATAGAAACGCAAGCTACAACACATTATGAGTGATGAAAGATGTATGCTTCTAGGTGTGTGTGAAGCTGGCGTCGCACTTCGCGGAAACTCAAGATCTATTGAGAGTTCTCGCTTCCTTTTGAAGAGTTCTAGAGTTCCTTATAGTTTAAATTAAGAGTTCTCATACGTTTCCATCATGCAAAATTGTTTTTCGACGGAATTTATTTATTTAAACAATCCACAGTAATGTCACCGCCCGGAACTCTTCGGATTATCATTGTTTATGTTAAATACTACAAGGAAACGGAAATAGGTTTGTCAGAACTCCTCGTTATCAGACAGCGTCTCATACGTTTCCATCATGCAAAATTGTTTTTCGACGGAATTTATTTATTTAAACATTCCACAGTAATGTCACCGCCCGGAACTCTTGGGATTATCATTGTTTATGTTAAATACTACAAGAAAACGGAAATTGGTTTGTCAGAACTCCTCGTTGACAGACAGCGTCTCATACGTTTCCATCATGCAAAATTGTTTTTCGACGGAATTTATTTACTTAAACATTCCACAGTAATGTCACCGCCCGGAACTCTTCGGATTATCATTGTTTATGTTAAATACTACAAGAAAACGGAAATAGGTTTGTCAGAACTCCTCGTTGTCAGACAGCGTCTCATACGTTTCCATAATGCAAAATTGTTTTTCGACGGAGTTTATTTATTTAAACATTCCACAGTAATGTCACCGCCCGGAGCTCTTCGGATTATAATTGTATATGTTAAATACTACAAGAAAACGCAAATAGGTTTGTCAGAACTCCTCGTTGTCAGACAGCGTCTCATACGTTTCCATCATGCAAAATTGTATTTTGACGGAATTTATTTATTTAAACATTCCACAGTAATTTCACCGCCCGGAACTCTTCGGATTATCATTGTTTATGCTAAATACTACAAGAAAACGGAAATAGGTTTGTCAGAACTCCTTGTTATCAGACAGCGTCTCATACGTTTCCATCTTCCAAAATTGTTTTTCGACGGAATTTATTTATTTAAACAATCCACAGTAATGTCACCGCCCGGAACTCTTCGGATTATCATTGTTTATGTTAAATACTACAAGGAAGCGGAAATAGGTTTGTCAGAACTCCTCGTTATCAGACAGCGTCTCATACGTTTCCATCATGCAAAATTGTTTTTCGACGGAATTTATTTATTTAAACATTCCACAGTAATGTCACCGCCCGGAACTCTTGGGATTATCATTGTTTATGTTAAATACTACAAGAAAACGGAAATTGGTTTGTCAGAACTCCTCGTTGACAGACAGCGTCTCATACGTTTCCATCATGCAAAATTGTTTTTCGACGGAATTTATTTACTTAAACATTCCACAGTAATGTCACTGCCCGGAACTCTTCGGATTATCATTGTTTATGTTAAATACTACAAGAAAACGGAAATAGGTTTGTCAGAACTCCTCGTTGTCAGACAGCGTCTCATACGTCTCCATAATGCAAAATTGTTTTTCGACGGAGTTTATTTATTTAAACATTCCACAGTAATGTCACCGCCCGGAGCTCTTCGGATTATAATTGTATATGTTAAATACTACAAGAAAACGCAAATAGGTTTGTCAGAACTCCTCGTTGTCAGACAGCGTCTCATACGTTTCCATCATGCAAAATAGTATTTTGACGGAATTTATTTATTTAAACATTCCACAGTAATTTCACCGCCCGGAACTCTTCGGATTATCATTGTTTATGCCAAATACTACAAGAAAACGGAAATAGGTTTGTCAGAACTCCTTGTTATCAGACAGCGTCTCATACGTTTCCATCTTCCAAAATTGTTTTTCGACGGAATTTATTTATTTAAACAATCCACAGTAATGTCACCGCCCGGAACTCTTCGGATTATCATTGTTTATGTTAAATACTACAAGAAAACGGAAATAGGTTTGTCAGAACTCCTCGTTGTCAGACAGCGTCTCATACGTTTCCATCATGCAAAATTGTATTTTGACGGAATTTATTTATTTAAACATTCCACAGTAATTTCACCGCCCGGAACTCTTCGGATTATCATTGTTTATGCTAAATACTACAAGAAAACGGAAATAGGTTTGTCAGAACTCCTTGTTATCAGACAGCGTCTCATACGTTTCCATCTTCCAAAATTGTTTTTCGACGGAATTTATTTATTTAAACAATCCACAGTAATGTCACCGCCCGGAACTCTTCGGATTATCATTGTTTATGTTAAATACTACAAGGAAGCGGAAATAGGTTTGTCAGAACTCCTCGTTATCAGACAGCGTCTCATACGTTTCCATCATGCAAAATTGTTTTTCGACGGAATTTATTTATTTAAACATTCCACAGTAATGTCACCGCCCGGAACTCTTGGGATTATCATTGTTTATGTTAAATACTACAAGAAAACGGAAATTGGTTTGTCAGAACTCCTCGTTGACAGACAGCGTCTCATACGTTTCCATCATGCAAAATTGTTTTTCGACGGAATTTATTTACTTAAACATTCCACAGTAATGTCACTGCCCGGAACTCTTCGGATTATCATTGTTTATGTTAAATACTACAAGAAAACGGAAATAGGTTTGTCAGAACTCCTCGTTGTCAGACAGCGTCTCATACGTTTCCATAATGCAAAATTGTTTTTCGACGGAGTTTATTTATTTAAACATTCCACAGTAATGTCACCGCCCGGAGCTCTTCGGATTATAATTGTATATGTTAAATACTACAAGAAAACGCAAATAGGTTTGTCAGAACTCCTCGTTGTCAGACAGCGTCTCATACGTTTCCATCATGCAAAATTGTATTTTGACGGAATTTATTTATTTAAACATTCCACAGTAATTTCACCGCCCGGAACTCTTCGGATTATCATTGTTTATGCTAAATACTACAAGAAAACGGAAATAGGTTTGTCAGAACTCCTTGTTATCAGACAGCGTCTCATACGTTTCCATCTTCCAAAATTGTTTTTCAACGGAATTTATTTATTTAAACATTCCACAGTAATGTCACCGCCCGGAACTCTTCGGATTATACTTGTTTATGTTAAAGAAAATGCATTTAAAATTGCCAGAACTCCACGTTATCACACGGCGTCTCATACCTTTCCATCTTGCAAAATTGTTTTTCGACTGAATTTATTTATTTAAACATTCCACGGTAATGTCACCACCCGGAACTTTTCAGAATATAATCGTTTACTTTAAATACTATAAGAAAACGCATTTAGGTTTGCCAGAACTCCGCATTCCCAGTCCTCTTACTATAGCGCGTCATGACTTTTTGTTATTAAAATTGCTTTGTTTTGAATTTTTATTGCAGAACTCTTTACAAAACTGTTATAGAACTCTTCCTATTGCAAAATCCTATAAGATATGTGTCTAAGAACTCGTATCTTTGAAAGTGAGACGCTGCGCGAAGTTAGCGTCTCACTTTTTTTAAATTGAAAATTTGAAAAGGAACTCTTAATTTAAACTATAAGGCACTCTAGAACTTTTCAAAAGGAAGCGAGAACTCTTAATAGAACTTGAGTTTCCGCGAAGTGCGACGCCAGCTTCACACACACTGCTTCTAGCCATCATCGAGGATATTATGGGGTAAGAATCTATAAAAAGAAGACGAAAGTGATATTAAGAAATCTACGAGAATAGAATATTTGCACCAGCAACTACCTATTTAGATCAGTGAATTCCTGATGATTGCCATACTTCGGAACGGCAAAGGCCGTATAGTTGATTTTGTTTTAAAATTTGTCATAGAATAATATATACGTCTCGCGCAAATTCAGTTAAAATGTATTTAATGATTGAGTGATAATTATCGATGAATTCTTTACCTTGCGAGTTTGTGGCTGCGATATAGGGAATCGTGAAACAGTTTTTACAGATTTTTTATATCGTGACGGGCATGAAGTCTGCACCTTATGGGAAATATATTTTATTAATTTAGTGTTTACTACATGCTAATAATAGAGATAATAGAAGGGGAAAGGCGGAAAGACCCTATGGGGTCAATAGCCTAATAAAGATTGTTTATATATATATATATATATATATATATATATATATATATATAGAAGGGAAAAAAAACAAGAAAACAATAACCAAAATAATGTAACAAAAGACAACGGAAGGGAAGTAAAAAGCACCTACAAATTGAAAGAGGAGACAGGAAAGAAAACATACGGACAGATAATCGAAGTAGAATGTAAGAAACATGCCAACACACAAGAATTTTATATAGAGCAAATGTGGGACCTGTCAAACCAATTATAAGATCAGCAGCAAAAACAGCGTGCGTGGTGTCGGTCGCATCAAGCAAGGAACCGAATGCAAATGAAGTGGTGGAGTCGCCAGGTAAAAGAAGAAGTTGCGAATAAGAAAAAAATCTGGAAAAATATCTACAAGTGGGAACTGAGCAAGCATTTTGAGATAAAAAAACAATGAAAAACGCAAAATAAGAAATCCAGAAAGCCAAATTAAAAAAGTGTTTGGAGAGAAGATGGGGGGAGGATAGCGGAGGAAATCAAAAACTCATTTTCAAAGTGTTGAAAAATTAAGAATGGCAAACAGGGAACAGCAACCAATCAAGAGTCTTAATACTCATAGAAGATGAAGACATAATAGACATAAGGGAAAGGCTCGGCCTAACAACAATACAAAAGATGATAGAAGAGGGACAACTAAGGTAATATGATTGGAATGGGCAATGGCAGACAAGCGAAGACAGCATGGGAAGCAAGACCCATGACGAAAAAATCATAGGGAAAAACACAGCATAAGGGCCAAAGCTGGAGCGAGGCAAAGAAATATGCGAATGATACGAAGGCATGGATCGAATTCTACAGACAATAGAACCTTGTTACCCAACACGGATAAAAGAAAAAGACGACTAAGAAAGAGAGTTTTTTGAAATGCGTTTCGGTATAAATTTCAGCAATGATTAATAACCATAAAATTTCCAAAAGTATCAGTTTAGTCATATCCAGTACCCCGCGAATATGTGATTTGAAGTTTTAAAATAACCTAGAATGCCCTTATTTACCAAAACATGAAACCCTGTCGTACGGAAAATATATTTGTAATTACATTAATAAATATGAAGTTTGAGGAGAAAATTTTAAGTTTTTGATTGGTCCAGTATTTTCCAAAAGTAACATTTATTTTACAATGTAGTTTTTCGTTGCCAGGGTTAACAAGAAGTGGGGAGAACATAAAGTATTTCAATGCAAGAATACAAATAGGTTGGTTATTTCTGGAAATGTAAATAATTAATCATAATTCTTTAATACCGCAAAGATTGGTTAGTTCGTAAATTTGTCGAATATTGAATTTCGATAAGTTCAAGCGCATATAAATCGTCCATAAGAATATCATTTCCGCCAAAAATTTCGACTTCTTCATTATATATGCATTGTAAGTAAAATGACCACATCGATGTCATAATTCACTGAATTTTGCCAGAGATTTTGACTTTACTTGTTGATTTTAAGGTTAAGTGGTCGATAAAGTGGTCAAAACATAAAGTTAATCGGGAATCGATATCATAGTGAGTTAAAATTTTCTCGACATCAATTTCTGCATTAGTTTTAGTAAGTTACTAAAACTCGACTTCTTACTAAAACTAATACAGAAAATGATGTCGAGAAAATTTTAACTCACTATGATATCGATTTGCCTTTATATCGATTCCCCACATATTTCTTCTGAATTTATGATACTTAATTATTCAATAAATGAAATATTCTCAAATATAAATGTTTTGTAACGGGCAAGGAGGGGGGTGGGGGACATCCTCCCCTCTTGCCCGTTACTGCGGCCGACCATGGTGACCATCGTAAAAGAAAAAACTAACTTATAGAACTAAAATAAGAACATAACCATTTTCTACCAATACAGAAAATTACATCTATATGCTAGTTATGGTTTTTGGCATAACAATTAAGTTTAAAAAAAAAGAACTATTTTATTGATTAATTACCTAACGTATAACAATGCGACCGCTACGACCGCTAGAATAATAATGAATTTATTTAACCGTACAATGCACGGAGCGGAGCGCAGCTGTCTTATCTCTAAAGATTTCTTCAGCAGAAATTCATCCGTACATTCCTTTTGTTAACAATTTTTTTTTTAAATTTTGGAATTGTTTTTAATTAATTTTTTTCATAAGCCATGGATAATTTATCCTTGTGTTAGATTTCGCAGATGTGCAGATCCTATTTTGCAGATAGTCGCTATACTATTTGCTTGTCGTAAAGCAAGTCATAGGGGTCTCTTAGTTTAGTATGTCCTAATGTAAGTTCTAATGGTGTTAAATCTGTACTTGAGTGTATCGAATTATTGTATGCGATGACAACATAATTAGTTAATTGGTTGATTGGTTCTTTATGTTTGCTTTTTAATATTCGTAGGTGTTCTTCTACAGAGGAATGGAATCTTTCGATTAATCCATTGGATATAGGGTGATTAGCGGTACTGAAATGTATTTTAATTTTATGTGCTTCCAGTAGTTCTTGCATTATGTGATTATAGAATTCTAGTCCTTGGTCGGTAGAAATTGTTTCAGGTGTTCCTTAGAATGAAAAGTATATAATTATATATATACGCGTCTAGAATGTTTGTTGATTTTTTTACTTTTAGTTCGTTTGCTTGTCCCAATTAGGTGAAAGCATCGACTAACGTTATGAATTTTGTGTTTTCCACTGTGTATATATCCATATGTATTTTCTCAAATGGTCGATTTGGCGTGCCCGTCAACATAATTTATATTCTTGGAGGATTTCGTTCGTATTTATTCTTTTTACTTTATTTTACTATTTACATACTTCACAGTTTGATATATAATTTGTAACATGTTCCTGCATTTGCAGGAAAATAGTATTTTCTTTGCAATTGTCTAACGGTCTCACTGACTCATCGGTGGTTGGTTTTATTTTCATGCTGGTTTTGTATCGCTTCCTGTATCAGATCGGCTTCATGTAGAAGTGATCCACGTTCTGTACAACTTATTATATCTGGTGCCTTTTTGTTGAAAAGTTTATTTACAACTGTGTTAAATGATTTGAATAGGTTTTCGGTTTCGAAGTGAAAGAAGTATTTTTTGTTTTCTGTTGCAAATTCTTTTAGAAAGCGGGTTATTTATTGCTCGTTATTGTCTTTGAGAATTTGTACGTGATGTCGTTCGATTTTTCCTAGAGTTTCTGTCCCTATTGGTTGCGGATGCTGATAGACCTCGTACATGAAAAACTGATTTTGTTTAGAATCAATTATGTCTGATGATATTTTTATACCCGATGATTCTTGATTTTGACTTACTGAGTGTGCTGTAAAGTCGTCCTCTAATTGTTGGATGAATTCCTCTACTTCTTCCGGGGGTATACTGGGATTTCGTGCATTTCGTAGATCTTCTATAATCCTGTCAAGCTCATTTTCATCATAATTATCGATTAGGGATTCTGTTTCCATGGCGTTTAATTGAATTCTCGAATGAGCATCTGCGTTTGTATTTATGCTATTTATTCTTCTAATCTGATTTTCCATCTTTGCTACTTAGAATTTGGCTCCTGTAGTTTTGACAGCCAAACTAGGGGTCTGTAGTCTGAATATATAGTGAATATATGTTTGTATAAGTGTGGTCTAAAGTTTTTTTACTGCCCAAACTACCGCTAGTAGTTCCTCTTCTATTGTACTGTATTTTTGTTTAGAGTCGTTTAGTGTACATATGTGGTGCATAACATATTGGTCTATCGGATCGAATTGGTCCTTGTGATAGGATAGCTCCTATTGCTACATTAGATGCATCTGTTGTTACTATAAATTACTTATAAATTGTAAGATTGGGGCGTTTGTTAAAATTTATTTACATCTATTAAATGATTCCATGAATGCTGCATTATGTTCGATTTAGTTTCTCTTTTTTAAACACTGGGTCAGAGGTCTAGTGATCTTCGCGTCTTATCTTTAATAAATGTTCTGTAGTATCCGATCAATCCTAGGAATCCTTTTAGTTCTTTGGTTGTTTTTGGTGCAGGATATCTGATTACTGCGTCGATTTTATTTGGATTTGGTTTTACTCCATTCGGTGTTATTATGTGTCCTAAAAACTGTACTTCTTTTTGTAGGAACTCGGATTTCTCCATTTGAATTTTTAGATTGGCTTTTCTTAACCTGTCGAATAAGAATTTTAATTTTTCTACCTGCTCTTGCAATGATGTCGAGAAGACTACGATGTCATCCAGGTAGACAATGCATGCTTCGTCCCGAATTCCTTGGAGGATGTTATACATGACTCTCTGGAATGTCGCTGGGGCGTTTTTAGTCCTAATTCGTTTATATTCATAATGACCTCTAGGCGCCGAGATGGCTATATTCGGAATATCTCGGGGATGCAATTCAATCTGATGGTGTCTTGATGCAAGGTCCAGTGTAGAAAAGTATTTGCATTTGCCCAATTTATCCAGGATGTCTATATTTGTGGCAATGGATATTTGTATTCAGTGCATTTGTCATTCAGCTGCCTATAATCAATTACCATTCTGAGTTTTGGTTTACCCGTCGCGTCCATCTTTTTTGGAACGATTATGATAGGTTGGACTATGAGATGGTTGGATTATGTCGTATTCCATTAATTCGTTTATTTGTCTATTTGCTTCTTCTTGTTGTGTAAGAGGCATTCTATAGGCTTTCTTGAATACTGGTACTTCATCGTTAGTGTTTATTTCGTGTCTTACGAGGTGTGTAAAGGTTACAGGTAGATTTTTGGAGTAGAACACATCTCGGTATTCATAGCATATTTTTCTGATTGCATATTTTTCTTCTTTGTTTAAATGTTGCAGTCTTATATTTTTCATATTTTCCTTTAATAACTTGTCGATTTCTGGGTTCTCTTCTGTTGATATCTCATTTAATTCTAGATCTTCGATTTCTGTTACATTTAATGTTTTGATATTTATTTCACGCGGCGTATCGTTACTGTTGATAATTGTTAATAACGTTTCTTGATTTTTTATTGTTACTAGAGATTGTGCGATTTCTACACCGTCATCTAATTTAATGTATTCAATTATTCCGTGGTGTTGTGTATGTTGCTGTCTGGGCTCTAATTTAAATGATTTTGGTTTTGGGGTTTCAAAGTCAATGGGTATTGGGCCATTTTTAGTATACAGAACATTTCCTTTTAAATCAATATTTGCTCCTAAATGTTTCAATAAATCCATGCCGTCGTAATTAGCATAAAATTCGAAAACGTAAAAGTTAAAGTAACCTTTTGTATTAAATATTTTAGGCAATGGGATGTGAACTATGTATCTATGAATCGTTGTCTAATGGGCTGTTTTAATTTTAAATAGTTGCTCTTGAATGAAATTAGTGTAATACTGTTTTACTGTTTTCTGACTCATTAATGTTTTCGATGATCCCGTATCGTATCATAAATTTTAAATTGACCTAGGAAATTCTAATGAATGGTAACGCCGAGTTATTTATGGTTGTAAGATTGATTATCTCAGGTTGTGAGAACGGCCGGTTATCTGAAAATGTTCATATTGATTATCCGGAAGATCTGTTGTTTTATCATCTTCTTTAGATTGATTGTACTCTTGGTGTTGGTAGTATTCTTGACTTTGGTCCACGTATTCCTCGTAATTATTACTTGCTTCCTCTTAAAAAGCGTCATCGATGTTTTGTTGGAATAATTCTTCAGCTACATAGTTTTGCTTGTTAGGCCAACCGGAATTATATGGTTTAAATGCCGTTCTTCTGGTATTACCGGATGATGTATCCATCGGTTCTGGTTTGTATTATATAGATTTATTTTTTGAGTGAACTGGAATGTTTCGGTAATAATTTTTGTTATTATTATTATTAAATGGTCTAGGGTGTTGGTAGTAATTTGGTCGTACGAAGGGTTGATTATTTGGCCTGTATGTGTTTTGGAATTTTGGGAATGTATTCCCTTGAAAATGATTATTAAAAGGCTATGATTGATCGATGTGGCTTTTATTTGTTGAAAATTCATAATTACTAATGTATGAAATAAAGTTACGCACTTTTTAAAATTTTCAAAATTGTTTCTTCCATCATTTCTTCACCTGAAGAAGCCACAGTGTGGAGAAACAATTGTCGTGAACAATAAAAAACAATTTTGAAAATTTTAAAAAGTGCCAAACTTTATTTCATACATCAGTAAAAGGCTATGATTTTACAACCGCCTATGGTCTAGTTTGCATTGGATATGTGTAATTATTTTGTGAATTGCTTTGCTGCGGTCGGGTGTTATTAAGCCGTGCCGGAAAAGCTTGATTTTTATTTGGATTGTTCATACGAATAATATTGTTTTGAGCGTTTTGAGCTTATTCTAAATTGTCGACGATTTTTAGTCAGATTGGTAAATTATTATGTAGACCTCTTAAAAATACAGCGAGCATTTGTTTTGAATATAAATTTATTTTCAATTGTTTCGTATTTGGATTGGGTTCGGTCAATTGAATATTTGTTAATAGTAAGCTTAAAATGTCTTAACAGCGATTGCCAAAATTATCTGCCGTTTCATTTCGTTGCTGCCTTAAGTGCAATAAATCTCCCACTAAACAAATTTCGTCCGTTTGATCAGAAAATAATTGTAACAGTAGTTGCTTTATCGCGTTCCAGTTATTTAACATTCCTCTGCTACCAATTAGGTTTAGAGCTCTACCCGTTTGTTTGCCAATAATTGCTCGTAGTAGAAATTCATTTTGCGGGTTATTCGAATTTGCTCGATCAGTAAATGTGTTTATAATATATTCGCTTGATTGAATTAATATTGCAAGGGTTGCAGGATTACCGTCAAAATTAGGCATTGAACCTAATAAGTGAAATTTCTGAATTTGTGGAATTGCCATTGCTATTTCGATTTCTCTTTCAATTGGACTGCGGCTACTGTCTCTGCTCATTAACTTACTAAGTTTATTTTAAATTAATATTAATTGTTTATTAGCTTCTATTAATCTTAAAATTATTATCAGTTATCAGAAGGAGTGTAATTATCAATAAGAAAAGTGAAGACTTGCAGTATCGTGTTCATCGTCTTGGAATTTTCTTTTCCATTAGCTTCAGCCTCGGGAGATACAACGATTATAGCGACACTTTTGTATTAAATAAATAATTGATTTTATTATTATTATGTTGAGCTTCGGCGATGAGTTGTCCTCGGCTCGCTGAATGTGGGTGGTGAGCGTCGGCGATGCTTGTCCTTGGCTCGCTAAGTAGGATTTACCGAGGCGTAGTTCAATCAGTCAATCGTTGAAATGAATACTTTTCACGATTTTTGTGGAAAATAATAGTGCTGATTGATCCTACATTGACTGCGCTAGTTATGTTTTTTGGCATAACAATTAAGTTTTAAAAAATGAACCATTTTATTGATCAATTACCTAACGTATAACAATGCTAAAGCTACGACCGCTAGAATAATAATCAATTTAATTAACCGTTTAATGCACGGAGCGGAGCGCAGCTGTCTTATCTCTGAGGATGTTTCTTCAGCAGAAATGCATGCGTTGACCAGTATTACGACATCGTAACATGCTGACTATTGCAATATTTATAATACTTTGCACAGAACTTAGTGAACGCCCTATGTACTTATAAATTATAAATACCTACCTATAATACGTACCTCTAAATTAATTATTATAAATAAACATTTCCTTACATGCAAAAATAGACCATTTGAATATTTAATTTTACTGACAATTTTTGCCAACTGTGTTGCCTTGGCTGTCTACACACCTTTCCCTTGTGGTGACTCAAATGCTACAAACACAATTTTGGTGAGTATTTTTAATGATTTCAATATCTTATAATCTAATCCGATCACTTTTTTCTAGGAAAAAATTGAATACATATTTTTAGTAATTTTCACAGTTGAATGCGTAATGAAAATTATAGCGTATGGATTCATGATGCATCCTGGTGCTTATCTGAGGAATGGATGGAACTTGTTAGATTTTACAATTGTAGTTATAGGGTAAATATTAATTTTAAAACACGCCAATTCTTACTTACGTTGTCACCCAACGCGAATTGAAGCTGATTCATAGATTCTTACACAACACAACGCTTCGCTGTTAAGGCCCATTCATAGATTTCTTACGCGGCTTCTCTCACGACACAAATGTGATGGTTTTGTCTAAACCCTTGTGTCTCACTGACGCAAGACCCAAGAAAATTTTCTTTCACAATACCAGTGTACCTCGCTTCTTTGCATGCTTTAGTTTTCCCTTCATTTGGCGGCCAAAAACTTATTTTTATTGTTTTGGATCATTATAATCCTAAGTGATTGAAACTTTATTTATTTGTTAATATATATTTAAATGATATAACTTTGATATAAATTTTGAAGCAACATTATGCTATGAAAATGTAAATATCAAACTTTGGTCACATAACATTTCTCGTGTTACACTTTGGGTCGCGATCCAAGTTCAGGTAGAGAACCCCTGCCATGGTGACCTACATCTGACAGACATGCGTATTTATTATTTCAATACGTTTCAACGACGTTTATGTGCCGGTGAGACGTTTCAATGATACAATATGTCTCTAGGGACGAGGGGGATAAGGCATCCCCTGCACCTTCGCATTGGACCCATGCTTATTATATATACAAAGAGAGCCCCCGAGGTACGGTGTACCGATAAAGAACTGAGCCGGCACGCCGTACCACACAAACATTTAAGAATTTAGATCGTTGTTATATATTTAATATAGGTTTTTATATCGAAAATTGATCTTTAGAGCCATCTTAGCCATAATTGCGACATAAGAGCGACTACTCGCTCCGTCTCAGTAATCGGGTTGTTACAGTTACCTCTGAATATTTTTATAATAAGTTACACCGCCTGCATGGTTATTGTATAAATAAAAGAATCAGATTTGTCAAAATAATCCATATCAGATAAATTGAGTGTCAGTAAATTTTGGAACCATTTATCAATTACTGAGCTCTGGAAACTGTATTTTCACAATGAGTTCCAGTTTTGATTTGTGAAATTCTTCGACATCCTTATTTTTTATTGTCAATATTCCTGTAATTACAATGTTCTTATTTTTATATTTCTCAAGTTCCAGTTTTGATTTGAGAAATTCTTCGACATCCTTATGTTTCATTGTCAATATTCCTGTAATTACAATGTTCTTATTTTTATATTTCTCCTGTTTTCCCCATATTTCTTCTAGCTTTTCTATTTTCTCCATATTTCTAAGTTTTTTTCTCTTATTTCCATTAATTTTCACTCTTTTATAATTCATAATCATAATCATAATTTTTTTGTCAGGTCTTTCATTTCTGCTGAATTATTCCTTATTTCTCCTAGCAATTCCTTCATTTTTCTGCGTAGTTCTCTATTTCCGATTAGTATTCTTTATTGTTTTGTGTGTTGACGTGTTATTTGTACTTGTTTTCCACCCTGTTTTCATTTTAACCTTCACTTTGAATAGAGAAAAGAAGATTGTGCTAGCCAAAATAGATTCTTGGAAAAAAACAAGAAATAATGAAAGACAAGAAAAAGCTAATAGGTTCTAACATCTATATCGAACATGATCTTCCAAGAGAAGAGGGAAGATTGCAAAAATCGTTAAGAATCATGGCCTGAGAAGAAAGAAAGAAGGGTAAAAAGAGAAGTTTTCATAAAAATCATAATAGGAGACTGGAATTCGACAGTAGGAAATGATAACGAAGGGAAATATGAAACAATGGGAACACAAGGATTGGGTAAAATCAATGATGAGAGATAAAAACGTAGAATTAGAATCAGAAAACATAAGCACATATACAAAGCAACATGTAATAATATATAATGCAACCATATATAAAAATGAAAGAAAATGAAGAAATTCCCTAAAAGATGTGAAACTATGAAAGAAGCAGAAGTAGATTCGGACCATGAACTCGTCCGAGCGAAATTTAAGATTACTTTAAAAGCGAATAAAACCAAAACCAACAGAAAAATAAAATACAACACAAAAATTGATTTATACTGAATTGATGAAAACAACGAAACCACTGCAAATTTAAAGAAAGTCTTATATCAAAAATTGGTAACATAGATGAAGTGGTGAAATTGCAAGGAAATATGGCAGCGATACAAAAATGCTCTAAATACAACCACAAAAGAAACCATCGTCTTTAACAGAAGAATGGACAAAATGGATCTCTGCAACCACAAGAAAAAATAGATGAAATAAGAAAAATAAGCTTAAAATGCTAGCAACTAAAATAAAAATAACGAGAAGTATAAAGAAGTAAAAAGAAGCGCAGGGAAAGACAAAAGCCAGTTTATAGAAGAAAAACAAGAAGCTGAAAAAGCAGCACAAATGCACGATACTAAGAAAGTGTACGAAATAATTGGGAAATAAATGGAGAAAAATTAAACAGACAAGACATATAAGAGAAACAACAAGAGAGCTTCTCAGAATAGAACATCAAATCCAAAATAGATGGGCTGAACATTTTACAGAAATGTATGCAGAAACAGAAAACAGAAAATTGCGAAATAGTAAAACAAACAAGAAAACCTAACGGACCAAAAATAAATATGGGTGAAGAAGCATTTACAAGAGAGGAAATTATTAAAACAATACATTAGCTAAGAAGTGGGCATTCAAAACGTGAACGAAACGTTCTACCGCTCGCCGTAGCCACTCACCGCTTATTTGTAGCCTTTGTGTCGTGTCCATAGTGTGTGCATATAAGTGCAGTCCTGTAGGGGCAATTTGCGGCCCCTGCAGATTACATCCAGGTATTCGGACGTCCTTCCAATACATATGTGGTCCAGGATTACGAAATGGGCCCCTGGTCAAGCCGATCATGCCGTGCGAAGTATGCGATATTTTTTACATTGACAAACAGCTCAATAACATTCGATTTAAATTTTGTGCATCCGAGTCAAGTTAGGGCATTCATTTTAGTTTCCACAGCCACCCTTGATGGAATTTTTTAATGAACATATGGTACTTACGTGTCTTATTTTTATTAGTTTTACAATTCTGTGGTCACGCATCATATTCAGGGTTTCTTTTCGAGTTAAACCAATGCGCAACCACGAGAAGACATGATATTCCAATTAAGTCAGTGTATTGAATCTGAGATTCGTCTTCTTTTCCTGTCATTCTTTGTTAACTTAGTTTGCTTATGGCAACTAATATACTTTAATTACTTATTTCTTCCGGACTACACTGAATTGGTGAGACCGAATAGGTCGAGATCGGTCTTCAGTTGTTGTATGGGAATGTTTCAATCTGAGATTGTAAAGTATATAACGGTCGTCAAATTTTCGCAAATTTGGTATAACTTGGGTGACAACTTAAATAAATTGAACGATGCATGTGGTGTAACAGTGATAAACCAGTGATTCTCTAATTTTAAATACTGGTAGATGAATGTGATGAATTGTCGCAATAGTGACCAATATTTGAAGTAATACATTGATGAGTTATTCACTGTTACTGTACTATCGTTGCATGGGTTAATTTTAGACGTAATTATAAAAGACACGTTTAAATAATTTTAGAATGATCAGTACGGTGTTACAACATGTTATAAAGGATAGTTTTGATGTAAAAGCTTTGAGAGCTTTTCGAGTCCTTCGACCTTTGAGACTAGTTTCAGGTGTTCCAAGTAAGATATTAGTGATTTGATTGCGTGCTAAGTTTAATATTAACTACGTTTCATTGCAGGTCTACAAGTCGTATTAAATTCAATTCTTCGTGCCATGGTGCCTTTACTACACATTGCTCTGTTAGTGTTATTTGTCATTATTATTTATGCGATTATTGGTTTAGAATTATTCTCAGGAAAGTTGCATACAACATGTTATGATAATGAGACAAGTGAGTTAAGTAACTGGCGTGTTAAATTATTTAAAAGTTTATATTTTAAGATCAAATAATGGAAGATCCACATCCATGTGGAGATACAGGATTTAATTGTTCCGATGTTACTAATCCTGGAATTTGGGTTTGTAAAGATGGATGGGAAGGACCAAATTTCGGAATTACAAATTTTGATAATTTTGGATTATCCATGCTAACAGTATTTCAGTGCATTACTCTAGAAGGCTGGACCGATGTGCTTTATAATGTATGCATATATTAACTGATAAGAAATACCGTAACAATGAGATGAATTTTAGATTCAAGATGCATTGGGTAGAACATGGCAATGGTCATACTTTGTATCAATGGTGATATTCGGAGCATTTTTCGTCATGAATTTAATTCTTGGTGTATTAAGCGGGTTTGTAATTAACTGTATTGTTATATGTACGAACTATTTGATAATGTTGCAGAGAATTTTCGAAGGAAAGAGAAAAGGCCAAAGCCAGGGGCGATTTTCACAAATTAAGAGAGAAGCAACAAATTGAGGAAGACTTGAGGGGGTACCTCGACTGGATCACACAAGCTGAAGATATTGAACCAGAGGGAGAAGATCAAATTACACCTGATACCAAAGTTAAAGTCGCTAACGAAAAAGATTCCACGGACCAGTTGGACGAGGAAGGTGAAGTTCAACAGGAATCTTGGTTTAGTAAGAAAAAAAAGGACTTTGAGAGAAATAATAGGAGAATACGTAGAAGCTGTCGGAAAGCAGTAAAATCACAAGCGTTTTATTGGTTAATTATAGTTTTAGTTTTCTTAAATACTGTTGTATTAGCGACTGAACATTACGACCAACCTTTCTGGCTAGATGATTTTCAAGGTAACATAAGTTATCTCATCGATTTTATTACTGATTTATTCTTTTGTTTCAGAATATACAAACATGTTTTTTATTGCACTATTTACATTGGAAATGTTACTGAAGATGTACAGCTTAGGTTTTCAAGTAAGTTCTTTGAATTATATTAATATACAACGATTTTCTGATCGAATTTCATTGTATGTATCATTTCAGTTGCCAACTGTTTATTTTTAAATGTTACTACTACCGGGAATAATGTTTCATAATTGTTATTAAAATTTTAACTAATGATTTTTTTATTTTTTGTTTCACCGCTATTTTTCTTTTGTTTTCCTAACATTTGTAAAGCTTCGGACTTCTTATAACTTCTTTAACTCTATCTTTTTGCAATGATATTATTATGTTAAATGTAGAACCGATTTTTATTTTGTAATAGGGCTAAATGCAGTGGCACATTTTTCTGAGAACCCCCGCCCAAAAAAAGGTTTAATTTTAAATAAATCTAAAACATATACTTATTATTATCTCTTTATTCATAATAAGTATAAATTCGCATGCGACAAAGAAAAATAGTATATTATACACTAAGGTCGTGAAGTATACTATCGTAGCCGCGGTCTGTTGAGCCGCGAGCCGTTGAGCATAGCCGCGAGGCGCATAGAGCCAAGCGATTCATGACCTAAGGCTATAATAGTATTCACAACCGTGGTGTATACAGGGTGTCCTAAATAGAATCCTACTCTATTTAGGACACCCAGGCATGGGTATCTTTCTTATTTTTAAAGCTAGAGTTCTGGTTAAATGGGCAATGTTATGCAATAGGCAATTTTGCATGGTGGTTCAGATTATGTGGAATTTTTTTTTAAAGTCCGAGCATTTTAGAAATTATTCTAAAAAAACTAAAAATCGTGATTTTCTAAAAACTCCGATATTTCCATAATTATTAAAGATGTGGAAATAAGTTTAAAATAACAGTTACTTGATTCGATAGCACAAACATAAGAATCAAGTCAAAACAAAAGTCAAGATGGCGGTTTCCGAGATATTAGTAGCAACTTTCTTATTTTAAATGGCCGCCATATTTGAGTTTTACACGTCTAAATCTTTTTTTTCTCTTTTCAACAATGTATAACAACCTATGTCTAAATTAAAAATATGGGAAATATCAATTGTTCCAATTTTTTTCCCGTAATTTTGTTGATTAACCTTCTGCAAAATGTTAATCTACGGATGTTATTATTTGCTTGTAAAGTGTGAGAAATCTGCAATTTATAAAGGTGAAATTTGTTCTTTTTTAAAATTGTCGATGCTCTTGATTTAGATACGTTCACTTGATTTTCTATTTGCCGAGTGGAAATGTTCGGATAGCGTTTTTTTTTTTTACATTTGTTTTAAAAATAATTTAAAAAATAAAAATAAAAATTGGAATATTTCATATTTCCCATATTTTTTGATTTTGACATAGGTTGTTATACATCGTTGAAAAGAGGAAAAGAAAGTCTATTTAGACATATAAAAATCAAATATAGCGGCCATTTAAAATAAGAAAGTTGCTATTAAAATCTCGGAAACCACCATCTTGAATTTTGTTTTGACTTCATTTAATAATTATGAATATATCGGAGTTTTGAGAAAATCGCGATATTAAGTTTTTTTAGAATAACTTTTAACTTTTAATAACTAGGACTTTTGAAAATTTTTCAACATAATCTGAACCAGCATATAAAACTGCACAATATTGCCTATTTAACCAGATCTCTAGCTTAAGAATAATAAAGATACCCATGCACTATTTTTTGCACTACTGGGACAATTACAATCATTAAAAATTAAATATTAAAATACAACAAACATCTGTCAACCTCTATTCTCGCCGTCTAAGGCCTCTAAACTGACAAGATCGTTAGTCGAGGAGGTGGGCGAATGAATCAGTTGCGTATTCCGTTCGACGGTCGGCTCGGGATTGGGTTGTGGCAAACTGTAAAGGTCTGTAAGAGGAGCTTAGCCTGGCGTAAACCGTGGGATAGGCGTAGCCTCGGAATTTTTATTACCTAGGGAGCAAAAGAAAAGTTTATAATCTATACTCATAAAAATTAAATTCACAGTGCTTTGAGACATGACACAATGATGTGTTTTTTGACTAGTAGTGCAAAAAATTACTTACAAAGTTGAAAAGCCCTAAGTATTTGCTTATTTTGCGTATACATAAATCCGGCCCTGTAAATATCCATGTAGGTATTAATCGATATATAATATTGAATAAAGGTTCATAGTTCAGGTGACTGGCGATGAAGCGGAAAATTAACACTCAAGAGTATCAGTACCGTATTTTGATCCCCATTGCATCCTGTTTACAGCATAGCAACTGATTCAGCTCTCGAAATATGTATTGAAACTATTTTTAAATGAACGGCTTGGAATACACTTGAAATTGATATCGTTTTTTTTCGATTTTAGGGCTATTTTGTGTCATTATTTAATCGTTTTGATTGTTTCGTTGTAATTGGAAGTATATCAGAAACTATTTTAACACGATCACAAGTAATGCCGCCACTTGGAGTGTCTGTTTTGCGTTGTGTTCGATTGTTGAGAGTTTTTAAAGTCACCAAGTAAGTAAACTGATTATTTAGCATAGTATAAGTATAATCTGATGGTTATAAATTTTAGGTATTGGAGATCGTTATCTAATTTAGTAGCGTCTTTATTGAATTCAATACAATCAATTGCGTCTCTTTTGCTTTTACTGTTTTTGTTCATTGTAATATTTGCTCTACTTGGAATGCAAGTATTTGGAGGAAGATTTAACTTTAATCCTACACAAAATAAGCCAAGATCTAATTTTGACAGTTTTTGGCAAAGTTTGCTCACGGTTTTTCAGGTAGGCTAAGAATAATTAAGTCACTATAAAAAGTCTATATATTTTTCAATGTATGCAGATATTGACAGGTGAAGATTGGAATGCCGTTATGTATGAAGGTATACGAGCTTATGGAGGAGTTGCTTCATTTGGAATATTGGCTTGCATATATTTTATTATTTTATTTATTTGTGGTAATTGTATCCTTTTCTTCGAAATATGCACATTGAAGTTATCTAATCTATATTGTTTCTTAATTATAATACAGACATACTGTTAAACGTTTTCTTGGCCATTGCTGTAGATAACTTAGCAGATGCAGAGTCATTAACAGCAATTGAAAAAGAGGAGGAAGAGGCTGAAGCTGAAAAGCAACATAATTCAAAGAGTCCGACTCCTGCTCAAGACGAGGAACTGGATCTGGAAGACCGAAGTGTAGAAGAGGAGGATATAGACGGGCCATACGAGTCTGAAAGGTAACAATGTGTTGTTTTATATTTCATTATATTATTTATTTTAAGTTTAGATCTGAGCACGACGAGGAAGAATTTGAAGATGAAACGGAATCTCAAACCAAACTTAGTTTGCACAATGGAGAAAATGGTTCAGAAGAACAAATAAATAATGAAGAAGGTAGGTTTCAGTTTAAATTATTAGCTATTTGCTTTTATTAGCAGTATACAGAGCTTTGGTCAGAGTAGGTTAGAAATAGTTAGGAAAATCGAATTGGCAATAATTTTCAGAGGAATTAGAAGTAGATGTAACTAGAGAAACTGCCAGGCCTAGGCGTTTATCGGAAGTCAACATCGTAACAAAAGTCAACCCGATACCAAAAGGAAGTGCCTTCTTTATATTTTCTCACACAAACAGGTAGGCATTCATGAACAGGGCATGGCTGCAGAAGACATGGATTGTAAATGTGAAATGTGAAATGTTCTTTTAAAAACCCTAATCACTTCTGGCAGCTGTGTCACATTGAAAATTAGTATTAAGTTCGTGTGCACACTTTCAGATGTGGACGATGTTGATAATGGTGCAGTCGGTGGTAGGCCACGCCGTATGTCTGAATTAAAAACCAGCTCTAAGAAACTACCGATTCCACCAGCTTCGTCTTTCTTCATTTTCTCCCCCACAAACAGGTGAACTGGTAGTCCGGTGCCCTTGTAGTTGGAGTGCTAGCGCTTGAATCCTTTCGGCATTATGTAGTTAATCCTTACACTTACTTTGTAGTTCCATAGCACCCATTTTAATTTTTATTTTATAGAAATCACCATAGTTTCATTTTTACTTTTGTTTTGTTAACATTTCAGCAATTGCCTTCTGGTCTACCATCAATTTAAATTTTTTATAGTTAGTTGCAATAATTTACTATGATATATTAAATATTGTTGTTCTGTTGTTGATAGGTTTCGCGTGTTTTGCCATTGGTTATGCAATCATGGCATATTTGGAAACATTATTTTGGTCTGTATTATGATATCTTCGGCGTTGCTAGCAATGGAAGATCCGATAAATGCTACGTCATACACAAATCATGTAAGATACCTTTCGCCCTGTGAAATGTAATTAATTTTGAACCATTTCAGATTCTAGGTTTATTCGATTACTTTTTCACGACCATCTTTTCGACAGAGTTATTACTAAAGACAATTTCATATGGAGTATTTCTTCATGATGGTGCCTTTTTACGGTCTGCCTTTAATGTACTGGACTTAGTAGTTGTTTTTGTTTCACTGGTTTCAATATTTAAGTAATAACTTTTCTATATCCTCTGTCATTGCGGTGCACTACTTTATACGTATTTCTAGTCAAGGCGGAGCTATGTCTGTGGTGAAGATACTCAGGGTACTTCGTGTATTGCGTCCACTGCGTGCCATTAACCGAGCGAAGGGATTGAAGGTAATGATAATATAGAAATGTTTCTGTGTGTAATATACATTTAGGTAGCGAAGTGGCGGAGGCAGGACCATCAAAATGCTCTCTTACATATATCTGTCCCTAGCATGTAGTCCAGTGTGTGATAGTTGCGGTAAAGACCATCGGCAACATAGTACTGGTAACCTGCCTCCTACAATTCATGTTTGCGGTAATTGGAGTCCAATTATTCAAGGTAGGCACCAGCAGTCCGTTGTTGTTCATGAGCAAATGCACCTATGGGTACCCAATACAACGCCTTTCACAGTATTAACCCTTTGAAACACTGGTACCTAGAACAGTTAACGAAATAACAGGTTTTTTTTTTTCAAGCTGAAGACATACAGTCACTCCTTCAGTTGACAATACCAGCCTTATTAACAAACAGAAACAGAAAACCACATGCATGCTCCACTTTGTACCTACTATTCAGCTGTGCCGTGCTGTGTGCTCTTTTGCACTTGTAGTCATATCTAGGCTAGGGCTAAGGGCACTTGCTGATTGTCATTCCTTCAACAGAAGTGACCCTGGGTGCATTTGACCGTCCCGGCTGGCTGCGCGATGCCCGACCATGTCCAACCAACGATGCCTTCTTGTTCTTCTGTAAACTTACACTGATAATGTTGTTTCGTTTGTTTCATCCTTTCATGCCATATCTTCTCATGGCTAGTATGTAGTCAAATGCGTGATAGTAGCCATTAAGACGATCGGCAATATCATGCTGGTTACCTACCTTCTGCAGTTCATGTTCGCTGTGATCGGAGTGCAGCTATTCAAGGTAAATCTCCGTGGTAGTGCTTCTCGCTACATCCACGGTAGAAATGCATGTACATACTGGTCGTAGCTTCGGAGTCGTCGAGATGAGTTGATCTTCAGTTTCGATGTGCTCCTCGACGGCTCTTGCAACGCAATTCCAGATCACAAATGTCTGTCTGTCTGCATCTGTCAGCACTGTAGTAGCTGGTAAGCTTTTGTCGGAACAGCGTGGCTCAGCTCGGCTTATTCATTATTATATTGAACTATATTTTGTTACTACTGTTGTACAATTAGTATGATTTTACATTACACAGCTGCCCAACGGATTACATTGTTATATTGATAATATGTCACTGTTGCTAAATTATGTGCCTGTGCATCCATATGCAAATGCATAGGATAATGGGCTTTTTGTATGTATGCAGGGTATGTTAACAATAAATGTTGACTCAAAAGTTCTAACACAGTAGAACGAAAATCTCACGGTTATTTATCCCCTTACTTAATAAATCTTATATTGTTTTGTATTTTATTTTATATGTACTACTAGTTATGACTACAAGTGATCACAATCATTGTTTAATGGAATGTGTAAGAATTGCATGTACTGTATTTTTTTTGCATAATTATTGTTGCATTTGAACATAATCTGAATGGTTAGTGTTTGATACGACTGATCTGTTTTCTGTTTTTAATTTCTCTTTGTATATCTTATATTACCATATAACGCATGATGTAACTCTAGTGACATAACTTTGTACGTACACTTTCAATAATACATTATATATCTTAGGGGAAATTTTCAAGATGCTCCGATGGATCCAAATTAACTGCTGCCGAGTGCAAGTAAGTTTTCCACTCGTACTTCTTATTTGTATTTTTAATATGATATTTTTAGTGGCACATTCCTAATTTTTGAAGGCGGTGATCTCAGCAGTCCCACAGTTAAAGACAGAATGTGGGAAAATAACAGATTTCATTTTGATAACGTGGCCAAAGCTATGCTCACACTATTCACTGTTTCCACATTTGAAGGATGGCCAGGTCTTTTATACGTATCTATTGATTCAAATGAGGAAAACCGAGGACCCATCCATAACTTCCGACCTATTGTGGCAGCATACTACATCATTTACATAATTATAATTGCATTCTTTATGGTTAACATATTTGTTGGTTTTGTCATAGTTACATTCCAGAATGAAGGAGAACAAGAATATAAAAATTGTGAATTAGATAAAAATCAGAGAAACTGTATAGAATTTGCGTTAAAGGCTAAACCTGTTAGAAGATACATTCCCAAACATCGCATACAATACAAAGTTTGGTGGTTCGTTACATCTAGCCCATTTGAATATACCATATTCATATTAATTTTGATTAATACAATTACTTTGGCTATGAAGTTTTATAAACAACCTGAATTTTATTCAGTGGCACTAGACATTCTCAATATGATTTTCACTGCTTTATTCGCACTGGAATTTGTGTTTAAACTGGCAGCGTTTCGATTTAAAGTAAGATCAAATCCACGTTTACCTTTGTAAATATAATATTGTCATTTCTTTTATAGAATTACTTTGGAGATGCTTGGAATGTATTCGATTTTGTAATCGTATTGGGAAGTTTTATAGATATTGTCTATTCCGAAGTGAATGTAAGTTACTTATATTTCCCAAATGAAACACAAATATACAGTAATTGAGAAGGTTTACAATAAAACCAGTGAGTCGAACAGAAATTTATTTCGTTCTGGTTTCCAGTTACGTTCCGGTTAAATTCTTCTCCCTCCGGTTTCGGTTGCGGTTCGTCTAAAAATTTCATTTTAGTTCCTGTTCAATTTCAGTTCAATTTTACCAAATGACCCTACTCTTATTAAAAAGCATTATAAACAAACTACTCTTATTAAAAATTATTTCTTGTTTCAAAATGAAATTAACAGTTATTAAAATTTCATTCTGGTTTTAAAATTTTTCAATGTTTCGTTCCGGTTATGGTTTTAGTTCAGGTTGGAATTACCGTTAATTTCGGTTTCGGTTTGGTTCCGGCTCGACTCAGTGAATAAAACTAGATCTCAATCGGGATGTCAATATTATTAAATCCTTCGAATCATCATTATAATGGTATATATACAGGGTGTTAAAAAAACTTTACAGGCTTTGACATGTGATGGTAGAGATCAAAACAAGAAACAAATGTAAATAAACCCAGGTAAAATACTCTACAGTTTTCGAAATATAAAATTTTGAAATTTTAATTACACATTCCAATTTGAATTAATCTAACAATCAAAATACCGTAAAACAAAATTGTCCTGTTGACAGTGACAGTTAGTAAGTCAGTATAGTTATGCAATATCTGCATTTACTTCAGCGGAATACGGTGATAAGCATTTGTGCTATGGCAAAGCTCGATAAAATTCGCGTGAAGCTAAACACATTTATCAGCAAAGATTTCCTTTCAGACATATTCCATCACATAAAACTTTTCAAGTCGACCGTAGGCTCAAAGAAACTGGATGCTTAAGCCACAAAAATCTAAAATAGGGCTATGTTGCAAGTTGTAGGTGATAATCCTCGTGTGAGTACCCGGCGAATGAGTTGAGATTTAGTTGTAAATCATATGGCTGTTTGGCGAACCCTCAAAGAACAATGAATTCATCCATATCACCTACAAAAAGTTCATCTTCTACTGTTAGAGATAGACTGTCGTCCGCGCATCCAATTTTCCCAATGGCTGTTACATGAACTTAACATATATCCACATTTTCTTAGAGAAATTTTGTTTACAGACGAATCCTGATTTGCTCGCAATGGATTTTGGATTTTTAATTACCGTTTGGGGTGGGTAATTACCGTATGGGCGACTATTTTTTTGGACCATTTCGTTTGCCGAATTGGATGAATGGTTAATCTTACCGAAACTTTTTACGCTACAGTCTAGACTAACTACTGGAGGATGTGCCGTTGAATTATCTGATTAATATGTATTTTATGCATAGTTGAGCCCCTCCCTACTTCTTACATATCGCAAGAACATATTTAAGTCAACGTTTCGGAAATAGATGGATCGGTCGGGGTGGTCACCAAGATCTCCAGACCTGAATCCTCTGGATTTTTTTGTTTGTGGGTACTTGAAAAATCATGTTTACGAAACAAAAGTAAATACAGAGGATGATCTTTGGCAGAGAATTGTAGACGTTTGTAAACGATTAAAAAATCAAGGCGTTTTCAATCCAGGCCGCGCATCTCTTCGACGGCGATTGCAACTGTGTATTCAACACCATGAAGGACAATTTGAACAATATTTACGAAAACTTTTAATACCCTAAATGCGTTATTAGTTGGTTTTGGTTACTTTTTAATTTTTGACCAGAAAATGTTTAATTAAACCATATTTCGAAAACAATTGTGTGTTGGACTGGGTTTATTAGCATTTTTTCTGGTTTTCATCTCTACTATCAGTTGTCAAACATGTAAAGTTTTATTTGTAACACCCTGTATATTTTATTTCCCTTTACAGCCTGGACTTCCGTCGAGTTTAATTTCTATTAATTTCTTTCGACTGTTCCGTGTCATGCGTCTGGTAAAACTTCTCAGCAGAGGTGAAGGTATTCGAACTTTGCTGTGGACATTTATTAAGTCTTTCCAAGCACTGCCCTATGTTGCTTTATTGATCGTTATGCTTTTCTTTATCTATGCGGTAATCGGAATGCAGGTAAACTTATGATATTTTGTGGCACCAATGTAATACTGACGTATAACTAATTTATAGATGTTTGGTAAAATTGAAAGCAATAACTCTAGTACATCTATAACAAGAAATAATAATTTTGCAACGTTTCCTCAAGCTGTGCTAGTTTTATTTAGATCAGCAACAGGTGAAGCCTGGCAAGATATTATGCTTGATTGTGCAGCAACAGCTGAAGTGCAGTGTGACTATAGAATACCTAAAAATCAAACGGATAGCTGTGGCTCAGACATTGCTTATCCATACTTTATATCGTTTTACGTACTTTGTTCTTTTCTGGTACTAATTTTGCTTGACTATTCAAATAGACTTCACTAATTTAGTTATCGTTTTAGATTATAAATTTGTTTGTCGCTGTAATCATGGATAATTTTGACTACCTCACAAGGGACTGGTCAATTTTAGGGCCACATCACTTGGATGAATTTATAAGACTGTGGAGTGAATACGATCCTGATGCCAAAGGCAGGATTAAACATTTGGACGTTGTTACCCTGTTGAGAAAAATTTCTCCACCTCTGGGATTCGGGAAATTATGTCCCCACCGAGTAGCATGTAAAAGATTAGTTTCAATGAATATGCCTCTAAACAGTGACGGCACTGTTTTATTTAATGCAACATTATTTGCTGTCGTACGTACTTCATTAAGAATCAAAACCGAAGGAAATATAGACGATGCAAATTCAGAATTGAGAGCAGTAATAAAAAAAATTTGGAAACGCACAAACCCACTGTTACTGGATCAAGTTGTGCCTCCACCAGGAGTAGACGATGAAGTCACCGTCGGAAAGTTTTATGCTACTTTCCTCATTCAGGATTACTTCCGACGGTTTAAGAAGAGGAAGGAACAAGAAATGAAGGATGGTGATAAAGATGCTCATAACACTGTTACTTTACAGGCTGGTCTTAGAACCTTACATGAAGCTGGCCCAGAACTCAAACGCGCCATTTCTGGTAACTTAGATGAGCTAGTAGATGATAATCCAGAACCAATGCATAGAGTAAGTTTAATTTGGAAAATTTCACACATATTTTTTATTCACGCTTATATTTTTTACAGAGGAATCATTCCCTGTTTGGTAGTGTATGGTCTTCTATGCGACGCGCACATAGTTTCAATAGGACAAAATCTCTAAAAGTAAATTCTACCCAAATTAAAATTACTCCAGCTTCCAGCATAGATTATCTTCCATACAATTCTATTCAGCGTGCTGTAACTGAAGGAATGAATCACATAACATCAATGACCAAAAATGTAATACAAAATAGAGCAAGTGCAGCATCATTACAGAATGCAGAAGATGAAGAAGCAATTCCGCTAAGATCTCTTTCGAATACGTATAATGGTGAAACCGATAAGGGTAACTTCCAAGTGATTGAGTAAGTTTCTAAATCTTATTATCTGAATAAATACTAACAAGGCATTGTATGGTATGTGAGTATGTTTGTGCATAAGACAGGAAAACTAGATCATACATTAAACTATAAGTGCATGTAATTAGCACTAAATACCAAATTAACAAAATCGTGAAAGGTTTTAGTGGGAGACATGTTAATGCACCTGTTTCTCACTCTGTGCTACTGTCTACCAAAATATCCGCAACACTGTGCTATTACTGCCAAAGAGTATAGTGTGTATAGTGATTTTCATATGACTTTCTAGAGCAGCGTTTCTCAAAGTGTGCTCCGCGGAGCCCTGGGGTTCCGCGAGCTACCCCAAAGGGCTCCGTGAATTATAAATTGAAATCCGCTAAAAATTAATATATATTAATAAAAAATGAACTAAAAAATTTAGATTATAGATTTTTTTTAGATTTTTAGCGGTTGAGAAACACTGTCCTAAAGTGTGAAGCGTGTGTGAGTGTGTGCGCGTTGCTAACTTGAGTGGCTTTGAGTCACCCTAATTTTGTTCGTACGCCCGAAAGCGAAAAGCGACTTGGACGACTCGGGCTGGAGACGTATCGGGCCGGGCCGGGTACAAATAGTCAAAAGTCGGCCCGTGCAGACCATTGTCTCCAGCGTCCGCAGATTGCGCCAAGAGTGGTCTTACAAACTGAAATTAAGTGAAATTTTTATAAAGTGAAGTGGAAGAATATTGAGGTGTTTTATTTTATTTATTTCTATACATTACTTATACACGGTTAGTTTCTTAAATGCGAGCATGCCGCACATGTGGGTAAATGGTTGGAAGACAATAATGCGGTCTGCCGCGTGGCCGTTTGCTTTTTCAGCTTTTTCTCAGGTTTAGTTTGCATCAGTTTGCTCGCTCTATCGCTATTTTATGCGTAGGCGTGATGAACTCTTAAAGCGACAAAACCTAATTGTTTCAACTTTTAAAACTGGCAATGAGAAGGCCACTGAAGCATCATACATTGTCAGTTATCGTATTGCACTGGCAGGCGAAGCTCATACAATAGCTGAGACATTGATCAAGCCTTGTGCAGTCGATATAGCTAAATGTATGCTTGATGAAAGGTTGGCAAAAGAAATAACTAATGTGCCACTATCCAATGACACGGTAGCTCGCCGAATTAAGGATTTAGCAGCCAATGTAAAGGCTGAATTGATATCTCGTCTGCAATGTTGTAATTTTTCTCTACAAATGGACGAAAGCACAGACGTAGCTGGACTTGCAGTCTTGCTTGTATTTGTCCGATATCAGCATCTAAATTTGCTTGAAGAGGATCTACTTTTGTGTGAACCATTGCCAACCAATACAACTGGTGCCGAAATATTTAATATCGTGGATAACTTTTTTAATGCTCATGGTTTAGATTGGAAAAAATGTGTTGATATCTGCACTGATGGTGCAAAGGCAATGGTAGGAAAAACTGCTGGCGCTGTCGCAAAAATCAAGAATATGGCACCAAACTGCACAAATAGCCACTGCATACTTCACCGCCAAGCACTTGTAGTAAAAAAAATGCCATTGTCACTTAAAAAGGTCCTTGACGAGTCTGTAAAGATAATAAATTTCATAAAATCGCGACCATTACAAACACGGATTTTCAAAATTCTATGCGAAGATATGGGAAGCGTTCATAAAGCTTTACTGCTCCATACCGAAGTACGATGGCTGTCTCGAGGGAAAGTACTTGTTCGACTATTCGAGCTGCGTTCCGAATTGGGCACCTTTTTCATGAAAAACAATATGGATTTACAAGAAAGGTTGACAGATAAACTATGGTTGTTTCGACTTGGATACCTCGCCGACTTTTTTTCAAAGATAAACAATGTGAATATGTCACTTCAAGGAAAACAAGTAACAGTGTTCACAGCCAATGATAAAATTCAAGCTTTCAAAAAGAAATTGGAATTTTGGATCACTTGCATTCGCTCTCGTGAGCTAGATAGCTTCCCAATACTTAAAGATTTCTGCGATGAAACTAATGGAGACATTGATGCAAATGACCTTACTATGTTGTGTGATGAAATTTGTCAACATTTGGAAGATATTCCAAACTCGGTCAAACAATATTTTCCAGATGAAGAGAATGAAAAGCTTAAAAATTATACATGGATTAGAAACCCATTCATAGTTCAGAAAAGGCCAGACACATTCACAGCTAAGGAGTACGAAATGTTCGTTGACATGATTACAGATTCCTCACTACAAGCCATATTTGAAAAGCTATCTTTGCCAGAATTTTGGTGCACTTTGAGAGAAGAATTTGCAGATTTATCAATGAAAGCTGTTAAAATACTTCTTCCTTTCGCTACGACTTATCTGTGCGAATCTGGCTTTTCTTCATATGCTGCAACAAAAACCAAATACCGCAACAGACTCGATGCAGAAGCTGATATGAGGATTCAACTGTCCTCTATAAAGCCAGACATAAAAGAACTATGTAAAAATAGGAAACAAGTCCATGCGTCCCACTAACAATGAAGTTTGTTTTTATAATATTTAGCAATTATTTGTTGATAAATAAATGATTTTAATGAAGAACAAATAATTTCATTCTTTCTTTTTGTTTATATTTATTTATAAACAATATTTATAAATTTATTTATTTATTTTATGTATATATATATATATATATATATACATATATATGCTTATTGAACCAGTGGGGTTCCGTGGAAATTTGTATGCCTTTGGAGGGCTCCGCCGCTCAAAAAGTTTGAGAACCGCTGTTCTAGAGAATGAACCTATAATTCCACCGCAAATCGGAATCGGAAGTGGCTAATTTAAAAAAAAACCAGTTTAACCCACAGAACATTTTTTGGTATCAATGGAACGAGAAAATTATTGCACGTCTAGCGATATTATATACTAAATTATTATGTCATTTTTGAATGAAATACATTGATTTAAAATTTTTATATATGTAATAAAAATTAAACAACTGTGCAGTGTCCACTTGATCCATATTCTTGTGAAGTGTAAGAGAATACCATTCTACTGAACCTAACATAGATAATAACAGCTGGTTTATTTTATTACTGATACATTCAATGTACAGGGCTGTAGTTCGTCGAGACAAGCTAATACCCTCAAATTTGTGTTTAATATCGGGACAAATAATTTTACTTTCTTCAATCATATACTTCTTAATGTAAATCAGTTATAACGTTACATAATATGTATATATACCGTGTGGTCCATTTAAATAAAGATATCGAAATATCTCGAAAAATGAGCATCGTATGAAAGAATGTTCCAAATGAAAGGTAATATAAGTAAGAGAACCCATTTACTGGTACTAAAATTTGACCACCATGACCGGCCCTTTTGAGGGGTCGGGGGGTAACGGTGTAACATTGAAATCTTAAATAGGAACCCACATTTTTTATTGCAGATTCAGATTCTATGACAAAAACTATAAAGGTTTTATTCGAAATATTTTTTTAAAATCTTTGTAGATTGAGCTGCAATCGGCGCTATGAAAACAAATTTGTGACACTTTTAACAGAAGCGGAAGCCACCTTTTCGGCATAAAAATCAAATCAAATCGGCAAATCATCTTTTATGTTATGTACATATGTCAATATTATTAACACCCCGATGGCGACAGATAAGGGGACTCACTAAAAACAAGCACTCAGATGGTAAATAAAACTTTTTTTCATTGTTGCATCATTTTGTAATACAAAACATGGATTTTCTTTGAAAAGCGAACGTAACTAATTTTCGCCGTTTGCAGCACCATCTAATTATATAAAAAAAAAATTCGATAAAAACCTTCATAGTTTTTGTCATAGAATCCGAAACTGCAATAAAAAATAGGGGTTCCCATTTAACATTTCAAAGTCACCCCCGTCTCCTCAAAAGGGGTGGTGGGGGTAGTCTAATTCTAGTACCAGTAAATGGGTCCCCTCAATTATAATAAGGAAAAAAAAAACAATAAGGAAAACTATCAAAAATCATCAAGATAACAACAGGGTACGACAAGGTTACATTCGGTTTCCTCTATTATTTCTAATTGTAATGGACTGTGTGGTGAAATGGGTAGCAGATTATAAAAATGGGATTATGGAAAATAAACAGCGCAAAAAGTTGGACTAAAAATAAATAAGAAAAACACTAAATATTGACAAACTCAAACAATAACGGAACAAAAATAAAAATACAAGATTAACAGATAGAAGAAGCCCAAGGTATATGCTACTTAGGGCCGTTTTTACAAGTGCGTTATACAAGTGCCATATACTTAGTATAGGGCTATCGCCGGAATAAATGAAAGAAAGTGATTTTACAATCCCTAGTTAAACCAAGGTTAAGGTTTAGAACAGAATAAATGGAACTATTAAACGAGGTTATTGTTATATTACTCCTTAACCGATTATTGTAAAAGCAGCACATAGGCAGTGTAATAGATATTAATGGTGGGAGCAGTAAAGACATAGAAAGGAGAATAAATCAAGTTAATATCAACAAAAACTAAAGTAAAATTGTACAAAGCAAATATAGAAAGTGTTCCATTATATAAACATAACTAACAAGAATACGAACAAGCTGCAAACTTTTGCATACAAATGCCTACAATCTACAAAAATCTAGAAAAATCTACAATATCTACTGCCCAGAGAAAATAGCAAATGACGGACTATGGGAAATCGCAAATGAAGAAAAAAATTAAACAACCATAAAGAAGCAAAAATGAAAATCTAAAATCTAACAGTCATTACATAGACATTAACATAGCAGGAAAAAGGAAGGAAATGGAACAGGAAGACCAACAGACTCATGGAGACGGAATATAGACAGAAGCTTGAAGAACATAAAGTTAACATGGAAAGAAATAAATAAAAAGTAGTCGCGACTACTAAAGTTAGTAAAAATACGGGTAACATTAGAGAGAGATTCAAGTGGTGTGCAAGAAAAGCAATACTGCCATAACACACAAATATGCTTACGAAAGGTCAGCTATGGCGCCCCATGCTCCTCAAGGAGCGTCGGAACATGGCATGCTCTTGTCATGATCCAAGAGGGAAGAAGAGAATAATGTTCTTCTAAAGCAAGCACTATAGTCGGCTGTTAATCTTTTAACTACGACTGCCATGTAGCGGCCAGTGGTGCACAACAACTACAATTATAGGCTACTAACAAACTAAACATTTATAGCCTTTCTCTGGAATTATAGCTATATACTGTTCTACTAAATCTATTCGATAATAAAGATAAACTAATTGGCAATCACAAAAATAGCTTCAATTGAAGTAGTATTTCGGATGGTATGTTTGTGTTGGTGTACATGGTTATACTAATCTAACTATAATATAGGGTGATTTAATCAATAATCAGTTAATGGAGAAGCCATTTAAGAAACTTAGTAACTCGATAATTTGGATTTCAGTAAATCTGGCCTCCTACACCCTCATTACAATGGTAAGCGTTTGAGGTGTGTTTGTGTGCCTGGTTTTTAGTTTGATTTTGTTTGAAGTAATGTGATGGTGATGTTGTGTTTGTGCCAGTCTGCAGGGTGACTACACTGAGCTGATGCCACCGACTCCACCACCACGACGTGTTCTGCTGGGTCTAGGGGGCGGTTGCATGACGGCTACGCCAACACATGTGCAATATGCACCCAGCTTTAGTCGCATAGCAAGTGGCCTGAAACTAGCACAAGCACAAGCTATGGCAGTTGCAGGCTTCTTGCCAGAGCCGTCAGACTGGCCCGGCTCGCTCCAGCCTTTGGAGACGGAAGGGAACACCCGGCATGCGCGTTGTTCCCTTCTTAATCACAGGGCTTCCTTCCATGGCAAAGGTTAGCCCCTAATGCTCACAGCTAGCAATCTTGCTTGAAATAATCCCCTCCTGCATGTGCTATTGCAGTACTAATGGTTTTAGTAGAGATAATTATTTTTCTTTTGATTAATTGTTTTCTAATACATGTACTTACATAACTACAACGCAAATGATTGTTGAGAACTGCTGCATGAACTTTATTTAGTTTCAGCAACAAGCGAACCCAACGGTCACATGGGCTCTGAAAGATTAACGCATTCTCTGCCAGGTAGTCCTGCTGATCGTAGACCAACTTCTTTCGAAGTGGTTGGTTCGGCCGAGAGTCTGGTAGGGAGAATACTGGCTGAACAAGGTTTAGGTAAGTATTGTGATCTGGATTTCGTGCGATACACGTCACGGGAAATGCAAGAAGCTTTGGATATGACTCAAGAAGAAATGGACCGTGCTGCACATCACTTGCTACAACAAGAACGGATACTTGTGCAGAAACCTCCATATGACGCTCTGCAACCACAGTTATAGCAGCTCCACACCCTCAGACAAAACCAAAACCACGGTCATGACATGACCCTTTGTCTTACTATCTCGGTTTCTTAACCCTCCCATTCTACCAAGTGCCTAATACATTTCTTCTGGTCCAAAGAAGACTAAATTAATAATAATGTGTAGTTTTTTAACCAGGTTTTTATTTAAAAAGGATTGTTTCTGCACTTACAAAATCCCAATGTACAGGGTGTAAAAACGTAATTTAAGAACTGTAATTGCAATTTTGTAATATCAAATGTGTCAAACAATTATAATAATAAATTAAATCCTACTTCTCATCTGTTTAAATTAATTAACCATTGTACTAAATATTCGCTTAAATTCATATATAAAATATAATTAGGAAGTTTATACAATCAACATATTCTGATGAAAATGCTAGTAGTAGGCGATGTTGCACCACAAACTAAACGTTATACAGGCCGACCGTCGTAACTTTGCGAGGTCCAGCGCAACCCGAAGTTTACGTAGACTGGTAATTATCGTGACGTCACAGCCAATCACAGCCCGGTACGACTACTGCGCATCCGATGCTCTCGCCAAGTTACGACGGCCGGCCTGTATTTGATTTCATATTAACTGAAAGGATGTAAGATCTGCATTTAGAATAAAAATTATGTTCTTTTTTTAAATCCGAAAAATGAAATGAAAGTTGAGGGACGACATTTTACCAGCCAGGTAAAGTATATTAATTATGCATCATACAGCACGAATATTTTAATCTAGCACTCCATCGCGCACACTGGTGGGGGAAACGGCTATAGGCGCACGTAAAATTATTACGATTTTCAAATGTGATTATTTATTATAATATATACGATATATTAACTTCTTACATATTGCGTCTTAATTACGAATCACCATGAAACCCGTCTAAATCACTGTCGTCTTCGCTATCACTATTTAAATTAATAATTAAATCTTCAGTGATTGTGCGCCAAAAGCGCACCTCTACTCCGCGCCAGGCTATAATATTCGTGCTATACTCATACATCAAAATATTATTAATAAAACATCTTCCACAATTGTGTGACCATGCCATTAGGGTGGTCCTTATTAATGAGCAAAATCAAAGTTAAAAAAATCAAAGTTAAAGTCATAAAAATGAGCAAAGTTTTTAAAATAAAAAGCTCCCATCCGCGGATATTGTTCCTTTTGATATGTAAAATGCACGAGCAAAATTTCCGCTTGATTGAATAATATTTAGGGGTATTTAGGGGGTCGCCTCGAGGGTAAAATTTTCAAAAAATGTGTTCACTTCGAAAATATACATTTTACTTTCGTGTGTTTTTATTATATCTAGTAAAATATACATTTTACTTTCGTATGTTTTTATTATATCTAGTAAACATAAATAACTGTAAATTATCCAAATTGCATTATGATTTTCACATATCAAGCTCCATGTTCTGGAATTTGGGCAGCTACAAGTGTGGTTTTCTTCATATCTGGAATTAGGTGACGATGATCCTTAATTACAAGCAGAAGATCCTGCTTCATATCTTCTCTTTTAGTTATGCACTTAATATATTGCGTCATTAAAGCAACACTACGCTCAGCCAAGTCATTTGCCACGCTTAGTTTACTGACAATGTTGTGGGCATGAATGAAATCATCGTGATCAGACCAGTGCTCTGGTTCAACATCCATGAAAGCTGTTGAGAGCCCATACCGGGTGAAGACGTAAGATGTCCCGGCTGTGATAAAATTAAATAAGTCCTCTTTCCATAGTTTTGTCCAGATTCGGCATCTTAAGTCAACCGTGGCTCGCCTATTGTAGGAGTCTTGCAAATGTTTGGCGCTCAAACTGGCTGACAAGGAGGGAAACTGTTTAAAGACTCGTACCATTTTTCGCTTGACGTCTGCAGAAACGTTGCCGTTAAAAAAAGACATGGCCACAAGCTCTTCATTGAGATACCATAGGTGACCAGCAAACTTATCCTTTGTGGCATCAGATATGGTGCGGTTGACACGGGCGTAATCTTCAACTTAAAAAAAATCTTCAAAAAATTCAACAAATTCTCCAAAAACTTAAAACAATTCAAATCGTTATTTTGGGCACAGATTGGCAGGCATGTGGAAAACCATGCCCTGACATAAAGCTTTACAATAAAAATACACATGTTTCTGATGCCAACCAGTTCACTTGATGGCAGAATAAACTGCTTTCGCAACATGAATGGCACCAAGAAATACAGGTATAAGTTCAAGCAATTCGCGGTAGTCTTCTCTGTAGTGTTTGAGTTGCAATTGTTCTTTGACATAAGCTAAAATGATTCATATATCGCCTGCCACAGCTCTTTCAACAATTTTATCAGCTGATCCAGGTATATATTCATCCGCATTAAGATTGGGCCAATCATCTCGAATTTTTTTAAATATACTATCTGTAGGACCTGTAGATGACCCAATAGTAGATTCAAAAGCGGCGCCCAGGACAAGTTCGTACATGTGATGTCTGCACGTAAAACAGAAGCCCCTTTCCCAATCTCTGCTGAAGAAAGAAACAAGCTCTTTTAATGAAGCCAGTATTCGAGGCTGTCCATGAGACAGCTATGAACTGCTTCTGCTGGTTGCTTTCCAGTGCTTGTAAATAGTTTAGGGACCCCTAAAAGCTGATCGCGTTTGAGTTGAGGTCCAGACACAATTACTGGAAGTCGGTCAACTAATTCTCTACCAACGATATCAGGCACTAATTTGCCATCCCAATGAACTGACATCTGGACTGGAACTGCTCCCACAGTTAATCTTCTACTGCAGATCATCGAAGAGACTTATGCCAAAGATTTGTAAGAAATCGTCGGAAAATGTATAAGAAACCAAAATAAAATTTGCAAGAAATAAAACGAAAAAGTGTGAGATATTAAAATTTAAGAATTCTGTAAGAATTTTACAGAAGATTACACTGTTTTGATCATGTTTAAATTTTACACCATTAATAAGTATATTTGGAAAAAATACTAAGATCAGAATATAACGCATCTTTTTTCGGAAATTTATTCTGAAGTCTTAAGAGTAATTTTTTTTTTCAAAAACAGTAGCATAGGAAATTAAAACTTTCAAATATTATTAACTACACTTAACACTACTTTAAACTAAAATTTAGAATATACCACATCTCTAGTTTTTACGGAATTTTAATCTGAAACTTTAGAAGCAATATTGTAACATGTACATTTCACAATTTTTAGAATTAATTTTTTAACATACTTTTGGTAGTTTAAAGACATTGAAATTTTACAAGATTATCAAGTAGGCTTGGGACTATTGGAACATGTAATAATCAGAATACACCCCATCTCCAGATTTTCAGGAAAATGAACCTTAAGCTAGAAGAGTAATATATAGATTGTAGACGAGTCATATATTGTACATTTTCATATATTTTTCAAAAATAGTGGTTAGGTTAGGTAAGGTTAGTTTTTTAAATTAATTGCACAACAGGCCATGTAGGCCTAGGTTTAGGTAGCAAAATTCACATCCGTTATTTTTTTGTTCCCCCACGTTTTCTCAATCGGGCATTCTTTACAATTTAACTTCTTTTTCTCATTGCGACATTTAAATCTGGTGGTGTGGGCCCCAGATGGTTAGCCGTTGCGACAGTTCATAATTTCTGAACTTCGCTGACTGTCTGCCGTCAACCCATGCAGATAGGGTGGAGCCCCCTTTGTGATGAAGTAGTGGCCAGGTTAAAATTACGTGGAGCCATTTTTAACCCCCCCCCCCCCCCCCCCACTCTCTGACACCGAGAGCCTGGCCCTCGACGCTGCTTCGAAGGGACCCTCCACTCGCTCCGCGGCCTAACGCGTTGATAGCCCTTCAGGCACGTCACACATTCTCACCTGGGCTCTTGTTGTTTTCCATTCCAACGATAGCTCTTTTTACTTCGTCTGCCGTTGATTTGCTGATGGTCATGGCATCTTCTTTGTAAAGTTCCGGTCCCAATGTTCTCACATCTCCGCTCCCATTTAGCAGTGCTGCAAAATACCTTTTCCATTCCTCCATAATTTTACTTGGCTCCATCAGTAGCGTACCATCATTTCACCTTAGGCCCCTACTACGAGTTTGGTACCCTTTCTCCGTTCTTTTTACTTCCTGATAGAACGACCTTATCTCTTTATTGGCAAATTTTTCCTCGATGCTCTGATTTTTCCTTTCAGTATCTTTTCTTTTCTTTCTCCTACACATTGATTTCAGTTTACTTCGTTCTTTCTTGTACTTTCAGATGTTTCTCTCGCTGGGGTTTGTTATCATGCACTGTCTTGCCTCCTTCTTCTTCGTTACTTGCTCCTCACAGTTATTATCATACCAGCCTTTGTGTGTTCTTTTCCTATTTTTCCTCAATAACACTTCTTTGTTTGCTTCTTCTACAGCATGCTTCTGCAGGCGAGAACGATAAATCGTTTTAATCTTTTTTACAGACCAACATATCACGGACGCTATCATTTTTAACGCATTTGGTAGCATGTCGGTACCGTGTTTATTAACTAAAATCGCAAAAATGTGTATTTGGAAATAACACATTTTAAACATTTTGGGGTACTCTGATATGACCAATAACATGCAAAATGCACTTTTTCTATGCACCCTGACGAGCTTTAGCCGATGCAAGTGGCAGAATTGAAATCGGTTGATATTTGTAAATGTTATAACGAATTTACCGCAAAAATGTGAATTTGGAAATAACACATTTTCATCAGTTTGGGGTACTCTGATATAACAAATAACGTACAGAATGCACTTTTTCTATGAGCCTTAAAGAGCTTTAGATGATGCAAGTCGCAGAAGCCTGCTGTTCTCGCCTGCTGTATTACCATTTTTATATGACACTACAAGTTACTTCGATGCATTTCCTTTCCCTGGTTCTTTATTGCTAGCTCTGTACAAGGTTAGTAAGTACAATTAACCCATTAACGCCCAGTGTTGCCATATGGTTACAGCTAACAGCGATCTTCGCGAGTGTACTGTAAAGTTATTTACCGCTTAGATTTATAGATGGCACCTCACGGGCCTTTCGGGAATGACAGCTTGACGGTTTTCAGGCAACCGCGAGCATTTCTTTGTCATATTTCGAATGTGGTGCATCTTTTCTCGAAGCGGTTATATTTTTCTTCGACAAAAGTCATGGAACCTAGATTTGAGTAAGTATACCATTTACATTTATTTCCTTTTTGAGTTTATATTCTAAATATAATAGCTCAACATATTCATCTTTACATATATTATACTGCAATACAAATTTGTTTTTACCTATTTTGTGTACAGGTGTGTTTAGTTGACCGTTACCAAAAGGTAACGCTAAGCGCGTACGCTACCTTTATTTCAACAATTGTGTTTATTTGATTTAGGCGTGGTTTTTCGCTACAAGAAGCCCTCGACATGGTCTATGATTATGATGTTGATGTTGATAAAATTTATATCGAACCTCCAGATGGCGGAGTAATAACAGATGAGGATTCTGGAGAAGAGGATGGTGGCGGTCTCTTGGACAATTTACCTGCTTCACAATTACGGGCTCAAGCAGAGGTGAAACTGCAAAATGATGAAAGAATTGCAGCTTTCGACGATATAGAAGAGATCGAGGATGAACATGCTGACCCTTCACCACTACCTTTTGCTTCACCACTACCTTCAATTGCTTCTAATAATGCAAGTAAATTCGTGCGTCCTGATCCACAAAAGATTGATTGGATTCAGGGAGACTTTGAGCCCAAACATTCAGAGTTTTCGGCTGGAAGTTATTCGCACTTAAAGAACAGATCACCTGTACAATTATTTGAGAACTTTTTTGACGATGGTATTATTACACTTCTTATAACGGAAACCTCACGCTATGCACTTTTTCAAAACTGTAAAGATCCAAAAGTGTCTGTTGAGGAAATGAAATGTTTCTTGGGGATATTAATTTTGACGGGATATAATGAATTACTAGGAAAACGATACTATTGGGATACAGAAAATGACATGAGAAACGAGATTATATATAATTCCATGAGAAGAAATTGCTTTTTGGAGATAAATCGTTTTCTTCATTGTGCGGACAACACTAAACCGGATGTAAATGATAAAATTTGGAAACTACGACCTCTGATGGATAGGGTCAAAATCAACTTCCTGAAATGTTTTGTTCCTGAGGAAAATTTGTGTTATGATGAAGCAATGGTTAAATATTTCTGGAGACACGGGTGTAAGCAATTTATCCGTGGAAAGCCCGTACGATTTGGATACAAAATTTGGTGCCTGAATTCTTCTTCCGGATACCTGATCAATTTCGAAATGTACCAAGGGAACAACCCAAGACGCTCTAAGGAATATGAGAAGTTGTTTGGGAAATGCGCCGCTCCATTAGTAACAATGCTGGATGAACTAATTCATGCACGAGATTTTCATCCATACCGATTGTATTTCGATAATCTTTTCACGGGATTGTCGTTAATAAAATATCTTCGCGACAACGGTCTTCAAGGAACTGGTACTCTACGAGAGAATCGAATTCCGAAATCGTGCCCTATTACCCATAAAAAAACGATGGATAAAAGAGCGAGAGGTTCTTATGAGTCCGCTATTGACAAAAATGATGGCATTATTATTGTTCGGTGGGTAGACAACAGTTCTGTAACGGCAGCCTCCTCTTGCTTCGGAGTAGAGCCGATAACAAATGTACGTCGTTACTCGCAAGCTGAGAAAAAGAATATACAAGTCCCTCGACCGAATATTATAGGAAGATATAATCAATTTATGGGTGGAACTGACCAAATGGACGAAAACTTATCGCAATACCGAATTGCAGTAAGAGGAAAGAAGTGGTGGTGGTGCCTATTTACGTGGATTGTGGATATATGCGTGCACAATGCTTGGCAGTGCCACAAAAAATGCGGGGGTATTCTCCTTCAATTGGAGTTTAGGCGCTCCATAGTTCAAACATACTTGAAGAGATATGGAAATGCTCCTAGAGGTTCAGGAAGACCCTCTACTTCGTCAACATCCGAAAGTCACAATCGTGTGTCAGATGAGTTACGGTATGACTCTTTGAATCACATGGTGATTACAGTGCCATATAATAAGCAAAGACGTTGTGCGGGTGTAGTCTGTAATTCACACATTAGAACAATGTGTAAAAATTTTACGTTGGACTATGCATCAATTGCTTTGAAAATTTCCACAAAAAATAAATAAACTTGTAACGTTGTTAGTTTTTTATTTCCATAGAAAAAACTTCTCATAAACGCCTAGCCTTACCATATGGTAACATGTTTTTTTTTCGAAAATTTTAAAGAAGAACAAAATTTTCTGCCGTTAGTCATAAAATAGTGATATTTTAAGACAATTCAGCCCAAAAATTACCAATTAAAATAGAAAAATTTAATCTGGGCGCTAATGGGTTAATTCTACTAGAATTTAAAAAATGAGAATATATCGCTTCTTTAGTTTATCCGGAACTTTGATCTGAAACTTTAGAAGAATTATTGTTACATACACACTTCATAACTATTAGAATTGATTCTTTTAACAGTACTTTTTGTAGTTTCATGATATTCAAATTGGGGGGAGAGGCGGTGAGGGGCAAGTGATTTCAGCCCCTCCACCCGCGCTGCGGCATATGACCAACAAACAATCACAGTCAGTTACTGATATTGTTTATAACCGTCGCGTTGACCATCTTTGCCAATTTAACACAAAACTTCCTTGCGAGAAAATTAAAGTTAAATGAACAGAACAATAGTTCACGGTATCCGAAAGTACGTACTAAATGTTGCGACGACCCTCGCCCCGGAAGTCATATTGGGTCAAGGTCAGCCACCTGCTCGAAAGTTCGCGCTGTTGGTGAGTCATCACTTAGGAAGTTTCTAGCGCGATTAGCTGGAAAAATCGAGGCCGTCGTCTGGAAATAGAAAAGCCTAGAAACACTTTGGAGGGATATAAAAAGGAATGAACCAGGCAGTCGGTACAAGAACTCGGTCAGCGAAGAAAGCGAAGCCAGATAGTGACTAACCGGACGTTATAATTAGCGGCGTAAATTGTATTTGTTGTGATCATAATTTTTAATAAAAATCTGTAATTAGTGGTAGTACGAGTTTCTTTAAATCTACGAACCCGGCCGGCCCAGGCTCGTTACAATATGTAATGAAGGAGTGAGTGAGACGGATAGTAGATAGAGCCTAGAGGTAGAGTTGAGTTTGATATGAACTACATACCTATTTTACCACAAAAGTCAGTCAAGTTAAATTATTGGTTTGGGCCGATTCGAATTTAACTTCCGGTCGATATTATAAATTATATAATGCAAAATTGAGCGAGAAAAAGAACTGCCTAAGCTAACGGGTATTTATGTATCGATCTTTACAGAATAAAACTTCAATATAAAGCGAAGTAGACCTAGTGGATTCCAGCAAAGAAAAATCAAGAAATCAAAAGAACTTGAGCGCGAATCGTTATCTGGATCCATTTTTAAGTATGTAGTACCTTCAGCTTCATTGCTATCAAATACAACACAGCAATATGTTGAAAGTGACCTTCTTGATGAAACATATTATGTAGAAAGACAGTGTCAAAATGCATTGGATAGAGGCACGCTGGGAAGAGAGCCTGACATACAAGACGAAAGACAAGGTGGAGAAGATCAACATCACGGAGGATATGACCAAGAAAAAGGGCGGAATAGCGACAATAAAGAATAATTAGAGCAAATTGAAAACGATGAAGGAGAGCTACATGATAATGACAGAACAAATTCATCTTATTTAACTCGTTTCGATGTTGCTACTTGGCCAATACCAATGCCTGATGATTTAAAAGTTGAAATTGTTAAAACGAGACGCGAACCGTATCAAAATAGAGATGGTCCATTTTCAGATACTGTCCAAAGATCTGGAGATAAAATAAAAGGAAAGAGCTGACATTTCAATTCAGAATGGTTTTATAAAGCGTTACCAAATGAAGAAAAAGTACTCAGAAATGCATGGTATACTCTCCAACAGAAAACAGTTTATACTGTTTTTGCTGCAAACTGTTCACGCACCATGAAACAAAACATCAGAGTTTTACTAACGGGTTTAATTCATGGTGGAAACTAAATCCTAAAGTGTCTGAACACTAGAATTTTGAGAACCATCTCTCCTGTTTTGACAAATGAAAAATCTTGGAAAATGGATTGAGACTGCAAAAAACCATTGACCATGAACATCAAATGAAAAAAAGAAGTGCGTGACATTTTTGTCGCCTTTTAGATGTTTTTCTTTTCCTGGCACGCCAAAATCTTCCTCTTAGGGGGCCTAGAGAGGGAGTTTCATCAGACAATAGGGGGAATTTCTTAGAATTAGTTAATCAATTGTCGAAATATGACCCAATGCTAAAGGAGCGTATACTAAGAATTTAAGATGCTATAGCCTGTACAAAACGGAAACGGGTAGATTCTTATTTATCCAAAGACATTCAAAATGAGTTCACAGCCTTTTAGGGAAAAAGGTGAAAAATAAAATTGTGGACGAGATCAAAAAAGGTAAATATTTCGAAATTATTTTCGACAGCACTCCAGATATATCAATTGTTGATCTATCTTGTTGATATATCATGTTGAGCATTTAACATGCTATAGCCTGTACAAAACGGAAACGGGTAGATTCTTATTTATCCAAAGACATTCAAAATGAGTTCACAGCCTTTTAGGGAAAAAGGTGAAAAATAAAATTGTGGACGAGATCAAAAAAGGTAAATATTTCGAAATTATTTTCGACAGCACTCCAGATATATCAATTGTTGATCATATGTGTTAAGTAATCAGATATTTTCATCTTGAAGGTGATCAAGTTGAAGTGAAGGAATCATTTCTAAGGTTCTTCCCTATAGCTATAGCAGTCGAACTTACTGAAAATACCCTTACGCAACTGGAGAGTGATAACTTGGACATACATCTATATCGGGCTCAAGGATATGATAACGCTGAAACCATGGCAGGAGTTCATGGTGGTGTACAAGCAAAAATCAAAGAACACAATTCTAAAGCGTTGTTTATGCCTCGTGCTAATCATTCGTTAAATCTATGTAAAGTGTACTCTTTCCGGAGTGTTAGTTCAAGTGTAACTTTTTCGGAACAGCAGAAAGACTGTTCAGTTTTTCGGAACAGTAGATTGGTAAGCGCGACTCACCAATCTTTCCATGTTGTTCATTGAAACGGAGAGGAAAGTAAATTTTGATAATGTGATCGAATATTTTAGCAAAATAAAGTCAAGTAAGCACGTTTAGTACACGTTCTTTTCATCATCCACGTATTGATGGAAAATTTTAATAAAAAGTGTAGGCGTGTCGGTCAAAAGACTAGTAGAAACAAGATGCAGTGCTCATCACGACACTGTTAAACCACTGAAAAATCAGACTTCAGTTTTTATGCTACCTTTCTTTTTGGTGTGAAGTCCTAGAAGAAGTTAACCAGACAAAAAAGTATATACATACATCTACAAAAATGTGAGGCTTGGATATTTCGATTGAAAGAAGAGAAAGGAGGAGATTCCGAAAACGTATGCCAGGAGAAATGGCCCAAGACGCTGGACTAACATTGCCAGAAGAGCTGCAGAGAGCTATGTTCGAATGTCTTGATAGATTTTACGGAGAACTAGACCAACACAGCAATGTGTGACATTCTTATAACATTTGGTGTTGTTCAGAATAAAACTCTTCTTACTTCAACAGAAGAAGAACTTCCAGTTCCAAAGTTAGTTTAACGTTTTATTTCCAAATGTGACAGAAATTTTAAAAGGGATTTTAAGACTGAGGCGCCACTTGGAAGCCGCCAGCATTTCTTTCCAAGAAACGGTCCAATGGACTACCTTCGAGCTTCTGAAATGCATTGTGAAATTGGACTATTCTGAGTCTGTTCCGAGTCTAGCGCTGTGTCTAAGATTTTTTTAACTGTTTGTGTTTCGGTGGCTTCTTGTGAAGGAAGTTTCTCAAAATTAAAGTTGATAAAATCTTACTTAAGATCAACAATGAGCCAAGCGCGACTAACCAATCTTTCCATATTGTCCATTGAAAAGGAGAGGAAAGTAAATTTTGATAATGTGATCGAATATTTTAGCAAAATAAAGTCACGTAAGCTCGTTTAGTATTTGTTGTTTTATTTTGGGGGTGCTCAATAGAAAACCGCCCCTGATGCCAACGCATGCTACGCCGCCACTGTAGGTAGGTACACTTAATTCTACAAGAAAATGTAAAAATCTCTTCTGTCTGAGCTTCATATGTTCTATCGGTGTAGATTCGTTAATTTGTTTCACTTCCGATGCCACTTTTGAGATTTGTCTACAGTCTACACCAAAATCCACAGCAAATCCAACTTTTTTTTTAATTGTTAATATTTTTAATAATATATTCAGCTAGTTTGGCTGACAGGTTAGAACGCTTGCTTAGCATGCACGAAGACCTGGGTTCGAGCCCCAGTACAGGTAGTACATTTTCATGTTAGGGATAATATCCCTAACAAATACAGTCACTACTACTACTATTCGGGTAACTTTGTTTTTAATATTTAGACATTTATAACAAAATTTATATCTACAAAGATTTTGAAAAATATCAATATGTGTTAATTACAAGATTCTTTTGTTTCTTCGGAAAATAATTATGACATGTACCACCATATATATTTTCAGAATTATTACCAGAAATAAAATTTAGAAAATGTAAACGTTTGGAGCGGATGAGAATCTTCTATTACCATGTTTTTGTATTGTTTATAATCTTGGATTTTTCTGATAAAGTTGACCTTGAGCAATGTACAAATTCGACTTACGTAAAAGTTCATAGAATTTATGTTATTAATAAGTAATGTAACTTGAGGCATGTATGTATATAATACTTTCATAATGCAATAATATTTGAAATATTGATTCTTATAGCCCCAAATATAATTTTCACTGTACATACAAAAGTTAATAACTCTGATGTGAACTTAAGATTCAAAATTAGTTTATCTGATTTTGATTAATGGTTATCCAACCATATAGCTCGTCATGTTGAGACAATTTTAAAATAGTCTAGTTTTAAATTGTGTTTTTTAAATCTATTAAATGCTCTGTTTTGTTAATTATGTTGGAACTCTATTTTGTAAATATGAATAATATGAATATTTCGCAAGTGTTATTGATGTTTGACTATTTTCATTAATTTGTATTACATTTTGATCCGTAATGTGACTTGGTACATATACATATTTTTGGAGATTATCTAAGCGCTATTGGTTTCTTACTAAAAATATTAAGTAAATATTCCTTTTGGGTCTGAGCTTCATATGTTCTATCGGTCCCGCATGTCTGTACCGTGCGTGGAGACCCGTAATGTGGGATGAAGGGATCCTGGTGGCTGAGCTAGCCCTTGAGATGCGTCTCTTGGGCTGGCAACACTCCATTTTAGCCTGGATTTCCACTATAACAGGAGGTCGAGGCTAACCCACCTCGATCAATCGGCTGCGTCGTCCGGTCAGACGGCCGACAGGGTGAGTTCTTGGGAGATGGGGGTGTGCAGTGGGCCGAGCAAAAGTGTGTGTGCTCGTTACCTACTCGTGCACAACTCACCCTAGGGAGCTATATCCCTCTAGTAGCATTGGCGTTCGATTATCGACGTCCCCTGGAAGGGGCTTTATGGTGGGCGGGGAGCTAGAGGGAGGAAGCATCGAACCTGGAATGGAATCCAAAAATATCCAAACACACATAGTGGGCGCATCGGAAAGCGATACCCCACCAACCAAACAATCTGAAGGCGCATGCTCGGATGCCCCTTCAGGTGAACCTAAGATGGGCGAGTCTTCGGACACCCCGTCGATGGACAAATGGGTCCAGCCCCGCAAAAGACACTGTGGGGCTGAGATGAAACGACGAAGGAAGGCCAAGGCGGCTTTGGAGGCTGCAGAGTCGAAGAATCCACCTGGCCAGACTACGTCAAAAATCTCCGGAACTACCGCTCGGAAGGCTAATAAGCCGACACACCCCAATCCCTCGGGAAAGGGGAAGTGTACTCCGGGGCAGTGGGGGGGGGGGATCCGGAGAAAAAGCAGATCTGTTCCTCCGCCTCAGACCAATGTCCTGGCCAGCCCAGGAAAATGGCGAGGAAGAGGGAAGCAACGGCTACCCGCAAACACCAACCCAAACCTACACAGGAGCGGGCGATGAGCTACAAGGAGGCTGCATTAAAGCACCCCCGAGTAGCTCTAATTAATAGTAGCAACCAATTGAGAAGATTAACTAAGGAAGAGGCTACTCAAATTGGCAATGCCATTACCGAGGAGCTGGTCAGAACAGTGACCACCTCGGAAGGGCGAGCACCTACCTTAAGCGAGTGGTCGCGTATAGGAGAGATTCTTAGAATTGCCTGTAGCAACGACACTATGTTGAAGTGGCTTGAAAGCGCGACGGCCAACCTACAGCACCTGTGGAAAGGAGCCACGCTTAAAGTAGTGGCGGTGGATTGCCTTTTAAGGTTGACGAAGGCCCACCTATGGATTCCGGGGAAACCCGATGACATAGCGCTGGCCAAGAGTCAGGGACTGGTGCCTCTTCCTTACCGAAGAGAAGGAGAAGCCCCTGGGGCGCCTCCTTGTCTTTGGCATTGGGGAGGAGGATGTCAAGACCCTGGAAAACACGAGTGTCAGAGTGTTCTTTAAGATCCTCAGCGACCCCATAAAACTGGTCCAATGGAGACTGAGGTGCACAATGCCCCTGGCACAAGTCAAGCGTGTGCTACCCCCGCTCCGGCGGAGCCACCCTTGTAATGGCGCACACTGACATTGTTCAGTGGAACGTCCATCACTGCAAGGCTGCCATGGCAATCCTATGCCGACACCTTGACGTGGTAGACTAACATTCAATAGCCCTAATTCAGGAACCCTGAGTTGTAAAGTCTAGGGTCTGTGGTTTGGGCAGACTTAATGGGACGCAGCATGTCCGACCCACTAATAACACTCCTAGGACATGTGTATACATACCTAAGAACATTACAGCGTTTCTTATACCGCAGCTCTCCAGCAGGGATCTCACTGCTGTCAGACTGTGGCAAAAAAAAAGGCAAAATGACACCATAATGGCGTCAGTCTACCTCCCCAGCGATGTCCAACCTCCAACCAGAGAGCTGGAGGACCTGATGACATACTGCAAGAGGGAGAAAACCAACTTCATTATCGGCTGATACGCCAACTCACACCACGTGGCGTGGGGAAGCGAGGACACCAATGATCGAGGTAAGAAACTGCAAGATTTTATCATAAGCACTAACCTAGAAATAATCAATCGAGGCTGCGAACCAACCTTTGTAACCTCCCGCAGTCTGTAATTGACATTACACTAGCAGGCATAAACATTTCTAACATAATCCATGACTGACATGTGTCAGCGTTCGTCTCAACGTCAGACCATAGATGGATCAAATTCAAATTAACACGTTCAACCGGTAACAAATCACGGTACTATCGAAACCCAAGGCGGACCGACAGGGATGCCTTTCGAGACAACCTGTCGCGGAGTTTAAGTGCTAGTGAACCAATCGGACAATATGGTTTCAAAACTCCATCCTAACAGCATACAAGGACTCCTGCCCGACGAGTCGAGTGGAGGAATCCGTCAACGCCACACCGTGGTGGTGCACGGAACTCAGCCGTCTCAGGAACTGTGCCAGGAAGTCCTTTAATGAAGCGAGGTACTCGAAAAATTAATCGGATTGGATGGCTTATAAAGTCATCCAAAAAGACTATAAGAAATTAATAAGACAACGACAAAGAGAAACCTGGAGAACCTTCTGCGAAGAAGTGGAAACCACCTCTGCGGCCGCAAGGCTGTTAGAAACCCACTTCCCAGGATGTTTCGATACCTCTGGACAAGGATGGCTTGCCGCTACACCTCAGCCCCCCTCTATGGAGGACTTTGATATGGCTGGTCACCTGACGGACAGAGCTCGAAAAACCTGGGCCATTAAAAGCTTCTCTCCATATAAAGCACCAGGCCTTTTCTTTCCTTTTCTTTTAAAGACGTTAGAAAAATTATGCGAAAGAGTAATTCGAGAAACGGCTCCCTTCAGGAACCCGATCCACATAAACCAACACGCTTACACCCAAGGAAGATCAACTGAATCGGCTCTGCACAATGTTGCCGACCGAATCGGAAGATCGCTGGACAGTAAAATGTCCACCCTGGGTGTATTCATTGACACTGAAGGCGCGTTTGATAAGACTGCCTTCAGCAAAATCGAAGCTGCCCTTTCCAGGCATGGGGTGAGCCCCACGTTAAGTGGATGGATCAAAAACATGCTTGAACAAAGGGCAGTTACAGTGAGTGTAGGTAACTCCGCGGTCAGGACTGTAGAGGCTGCCCGCAAGGTGGAGTACAGTCACCCCTACTATGGAACATAGTAGTGGACAGCCTCCTGCGACGTCTTAATGAGGCGGGATACTACACCATAGGGTAGGCGGATGACTTGACCATCCTGCTGACAGGCAGGTTTGAGACGCTCCTATGCGAATTGATGCGAGGAGCTCTCAAAATAACTGAAAAATGGTGCAAAGATCACTCTTTGAACGTTAACCCGTCCAAAACAGAGCTGGTCCTCTTCACGAGAAAAAGGAAACTAGACGAGCTTAAGCTACCTAATCTCTTCAACACCCCCCTAGCGCCGTCGTCGGAGGTTAAATACCGGGGCATAATCTTCGACAGCAAGCTCACATGGGGGGCTCATCTCACAGCGAGATGCAAGAAAGCATATGTCGCCCTCTGGCAGTGTTGGAGGGCTTTCGGGAGGACATAGGGGCTATCTCCCAAGATAGGTGTATGGCTTTACACGGCAGTCATAACACTCATGATAACGTACGGTGCACTGGTCTGGTGGCCCAGAACCAGACAGAAGACTTCAATAAAATAGCTCAATGAGCTACAGAGAACAGCATGCCTCAGCATTACAGGGGCTATGCCAACAACACCAACAGCTGCAATAGAAGCAATGCTCTGTTTTCCACCCCTCGACATTTACGTGGAGGAGGTGGCTACAGCGGCTGCTCTACGGCTGAACTCAATGGGACTCTGGTCCATAGGAGGTAAGGCTGGCCAGCATTGTCGCCTCCTGGACGAGGCGGTCAAAAATACGCCTCTTCTTGGAATGGCGACAGACAATGTGTCACCTTACTACGTCTTTGAAAGACCCTATGAAGTATCAACCGACGCTGGAACCTCAAACGAGGATGCGGGGGGAAGTCTCCGCATCTTCACAGATGGCTCCAAAACCAAAATAGCAGCTGGCGCGGGTATCTACTCGTGTCACCTAGACCTATCCATAACGAAAGCTCTCGGAAAGCATGCGACAGTACTTCAATTAGAAGTCTGTGCCATCAACCAGGGATCAAAAGAAATCCTGATCCTGAAAATCACTGGTAAAGCTATTGAAATCCTCACGAACACCAGAGCAGCAATACTAGCGATAAGTAGGAACAAGATCACCTCTATACTAGTACTAGACTGCCACAACACCTTAAGCCAAGCGGCCCACGCAAACAATATTAAGCTGCAATGGGTAAAGGGTCACGGCATAACAGATGGCAACTATAGGGCAGATGAGCTGGCTCGAGAGGGATCCGCCCAGGGTAACACCAGGGAAGGACTGCCAATCGCACTAACACTCAAATGTCTTAATGCCATTCTTAAAGAAAACACCCTCAAAGTGATAAAGCAGCGCTGGGATGACACTCCAGGATGTAGAGAGGCCAAGTGCGCAATGCACGTACGTTGGCCGAATATAGCCTAATATTACCTGAGATTGTCTTGTAAAAACCTGCGTCTTCTCACAGGAATCACTACGGGACACTGTCAGCTAAGGAAACACATGCACACAATGGGTCTAGTGCAGTGGTTCCCAACCTGTGGTACGCGTACCGGTACCGGTACACGAATGTCGAGCTACCGGTACGCGAGAAATAATAAGAAAAACAATATTTTGCGTAAAATAATGTGTTTTTTATACAATAAATTGTCAAACAAAATCGTATTGCCTGTCTTTTTTCAATCCGAATACTTTCTCCTTTAAGGTGATCGATAACAATGAAGTAATAATGTGACACAGAATCATGAAACAGAGACAGTGCTGTCATTTCTTAACAATCGCAACCCGAACAAAGTTTGTTTCTCTCCGACGATTAGAACTACAAGGGGTGTAGGACTCGTTTTTCCAAAAATATTTACTTACAGGTACGCGATCATATTGTCTACTACATACCGGTACAACATCTTAAAGAGGTTGGGAACCACTGGTCTAGTGGATAGTCCGCTGTGCAGGACATGTGAAGAAGAGGACGAGACTGCGGAACACGTGCTGAGCATCCGCCCAGCTCTCGCCATGCTAGGGATCATTACATTAAAAAAAAATGAATTACGAGATATTTAAGATGGCACTTAGATATTGACATTTTATGAACACTTATTATCAAAATTGACAACTTCCTATTATTTTACTCATAGAAACATCCTCTAGGTATAATTAGAGATGTATATAACTCATAATTTTATCTTATTCCTAAGAGAAGTTTTAGACAGATTTCAGGCTACCTTTTAAACGTCAAAATTTTAGAAAACTATTTTTTTCTTGAAAACTAGAAGAGATAAGTATACATACATTCCTACAAAATATGTTTCAATTTAAGCGAGGAATTCAAATATATTATAATATATAGGGTGTTCTGTTTAAAATAAGAAAGTTGGTGCTACTTCCGGTGGAACCGGAAGTGATAGAAAGTTGAAAATATTTCACATAAGGATAACTGATTTAACCGTGTGACGAGGATTTTTTTGAAATTTTTAGTACAACGGCAACCCCGTAAACTTTTAACGAACGGTTTAGCGTAGACACCCTGTATACGTTAGGTAGAGTCTTCATACCAACTTATGTATGTACATACTTACTGCCGCCTGCCAATCTTGCTGGTAATTAATTGTTATTAATTACAGTTTCTTGTCACAATGCATTGTTTACTGTAGAAACATCATTATTTCCATTGATTCAGCCTCTGAACGTCTCTTTTGAGAGAGTTTACTATGTTATTTTGTACATCGCTTACATCTACCCGACTGAATCGAGTTTTACTGGAATATTCATTATTCATACTCGTTTGAGCAGAATGGACATATCATTATAATACCATCATCATTTGCTCGAACCTGTCGAGTCACACTTGGAATTTATTTTATTCCATTTCTGATTCAACCTTTGAATCATTACTCACTTGAGTAGGATGTCCATTAATCATTATAATACCATCATCATTTGCTCTAACCTATCAAGTTACATCTTGAATTTATTTTATTCCATTTCCGATTCAACCTCTGAATCACTACTTACTTGAGTAGAATATGGTTCAAGTTAATGAACCGGCACTACTCCCTTGTAATGCTTTAGAGAACGATTCGAACCTTTCATATCTGTCATGATCGAGGACCTTGTTTATTATATGTGGCTCACTATATTTTGGTAACAATTTTCTGCTTCGTCCATCATTGAAAACCTGAATTCTTTTTACCAAAACTTGCTGGCCCATCTTAAAGAGTTTAGGTCTGCTCCTGTGGGAGTCGTATCGCTTCTTTTGTTTTTCTGTTTCTTGATAATTTTAACACTTACGTTTCTTCGTAATAATTGAATGTCCTTCACATGGGTCATATCAACCGAAATTGCATTTGTCACTGTAGACTCGGCACCCCCTCTCGGTGCATATCCCATCAATAGTTCATACGGTGACTTCCCCGTTGCTTGATTTCTGGTTGAATTTTTTTTTAACTCAAAGCCCCACTCACCCGGCTTATCAAATCATCTCATATTTCTTAGTCTTCAACGGATGCACTAAATGTTGCCAAAATAGTCCTATTATACCTCTCCAGCTATACATTTGCACGTGAAGCCGCCGTCGCGTTAAGTACCAATTTAATATAGTATCATTTACAATATTCTTACAATGATCGACATGTATCGTATCAAAAGGTGCTGGTACTTCTTCTATAGAGTGCAAGAACCCAGGTCGCCGTCCTCCTGCTTTCTTGTTATGTAAACACCCTAAATAACAGTTTATATATCGTTTCACATATCTTCTCATAGAAGGAAACCAGTCGTTCCTTTGAATTCCAGAAATTGTCTTTTCCATTGACAGATGGCCTGCTTCATCATCGAAGTTCATAACAGTCTGTCTTCTTGTACATTTTGGAACCGCCCATCGGCTGCCTTGCGATGTTATTTTGTATAATCTATGGTTCTTGAGTTCGTAATCATTATGTATTTGTTTTTCTTCAACATCCCTAGAAGCATTGGATAACACTTCGATGAGGAACTTGCATCTTGTATCGCTCTGCTGAGCGCTTAATATCCAATTAGTTTCTTCGATATTAACGCTAAGGACATCAATATCTTGAAACTTTTCTGGACCAAGCACGGGATTTCTACTTAAGGAATCAGCATATGCCATTCTCTCCCCAGGACGGTATTCCACAGAAAAGTCGAAGTCCTAAATAGTCATGTACCACCTCCCTATCCTTGGGAGATCTCTCTTTGTCAATGTTGTTCGGACAGCACTGCAATCTGTTATAACTTTGAATCTTATACCCAATAGGTATATTCTAAAATTCTCCAATATATTTACGACAGCTAACGTTTCTAGTTCATAAGAGTGGTATCTTTGCTGATCTTTTGAAGTCTGTCGACTGAAATACATTACTGGTTTTAATGTGTTATCTTGCTGAAGTTAAAAGTATTCCACCTACATCCATCTTAGAGGCGTTAGTATTATGTACTTCTGTTATCAATGATGGATCGTAAACCGAGACCACTGGTCGACTACTTAATTGTTCCATTAAAACGTTAAAGGCCGTCTGTTGAACACTTGCTCCTTTTTGGTTATTGGGTCAGTGGTCTGGCAATAATAGCAACATTTTTTATGTATATTCTAAAATAACTTGCTCGTCCCAGAAATTGTCTTACTGTATGAACATCTATAGGTCGAAGAAACTGACTAACAGCCTGGGGTTTTCCTTTCCCGGGTTAGACACTATCAGCAGAAATGTCGTGGCATATGTGCTCAACGTTCCTCACGAAAAACTTGCACTTACTCAATCTCATAGTCAGCCCTGCATCGAGTAATAACTTCAAAATTTCCTCCATGTTTTAACACCCTTGTCAAAATTTTTCAAAGGTAGTCAAATGTCGTCCATGTAGGCAAGTGCATTATCGAATCGTATCTGCCTCAGAACTTGATTTATTTTTCGTTGGAAAACTGCAGGGGTGTTTGCAAGACCAAATGGGAGTCGCAAATATTCATAGTGCCCATCTGGTGTAATGAACGCAGTTTCAGCCACTGAGTTTGCTGCCATTGGTATCTGATGGTACCCACTTGCAAGGTCCAAATATTTACTGATTAATTAGTTAGTCTAGAAAATCATCCACGCGCGGTAATGGAAACCTCTCTTTAATTGTTTTTGCATTCGGGGCCCGATAATCAACGCACATTCTTTGTTCTCCATTATTTTTCTTCACCAATAATATGGGACTTGAATATGGAGAGTTTGATTCACGTACGATATTATTTCTTTGCAAATTAAAATATCCCGCACAGTTTGTCTCTTGCTATAAGAAATTCTCTATGGCCTATACACAACAGGAGTGTCATGTGCCAAATTTATATTCATTTCGGTTACATCAGTTTTGCCTAATTCATTGTTATTTTGCGAAAAACAACCTCGAAATGCATTTAATGTTTTCAGCTATGTCTCTACTTCTGTTGTAGACAAATCAGAACTCATTGTTCCGTCCATATTGTAATTACCAAAGTAATATTGTAATTACTAACAACTGTAGAGGTAAAAACACTTTATCTTCCTGCTTCGCCTCCTGTTGACATGGTAATCCACGAGCCAAGATCACTCGAGGGTTTATAAAGATTTCCTTATCTGATATGTTTTGAACTGACAACACCCCCTTGTGCTGAGTCACACAGCTGATTATTGAGTGCTCTCGTCCAGGTATTGGTCTGAAGTCTTCCTCGCCGTATACGTCTCCATAATATGTTGAGTGTCGAATTGAGTAGCAAAATAAACAAGAGCATATTTTTGTTAAGAAATTTAAATAACAATCTGTTCTCTCAGGGTGCGCGCACAGCTTACTTTACAACGTGTCATTCCCACATTACGTACGGAATTTTAAATTGGGGACATTCTGCGATCCGTCATAGAATGTTCTCACTCCAAAGGAGAGCAGTCAGGGTTATTGCTAATATTGGTTACAGGGAAGATGGTCAGCACAAATTTGTGAAGCTAAACATTTGACCACTTCCTTGTGTGTATATACTTAAATGCCTACTGCATGTAAAAAAAATATAAGTAACTACTCTACCAATAAACATCCATATGTCACTACGGAAAGGAGAGATTTGTGCTACAAATTCATGAGATTGTGTCGTTCTCGGACAGGAACTTACTACTACGGCATTCTTAAACAAGTCATCATTCGAATTTAAAAGTCTACCTTTAAAAGCATTTAACAGGAGAACAACGGATTATTTAATTGATCGTGCGTTCTGTTCAATAAAGGATTTTTATTATCTGAGTTTGATTAAAATGTGTTATTTTGTGATTTCATTATTATTGAATTATTGTATTATTGCATTATTGTATTGTTGATTTTCTGTGTTTTCATATTATGAGCTGTGTAAACAATTGTATCAACACCAATACATTATTATTATTATTATAATCAGATTCTTAGTCTACTAGTAGGGTGTTAGGTAATATAAATATTCACACATATAGGTATTCGGCCCATTTCTGTCTATTCCTAGCTTTGTCTGCAGCTTCTTTCCAGCTCAGCCCTCTTTTCTTGAAGTATGCTGCCACTGTGTCGTCCCATGTTTTCCGTGGTCTCCCCCGTTTCTTCCTGTTGTTCCCTTTGCTGGCCATACTTTCTTCAGTTGCCTGTCTTCCTTCATTCTGGTTATATGGCCAAACTTTTTAACCTTCTTCATGTGATACCTTTTACTGCTTTTAGGTATTTTATCTCGGTAGCCTGGATTCTTCTTTTTTGACGATCATTTAGTGTTCATGTTTCGCATCCATATGTTAGTATAGGTTTAAATGTTGTATTGTATACGGTTATTTTTGTTTTCACTGACACCTCCATATTCTTTATAAATGTGTACTTTTGCGCATGATACGGTTTTGTAGCGCTTTCGATTCTGTCGTTGATTTCTGCTTCGTTTCTGCCACTGCTGTGTATTCTTACCCCCAAGTATTTAACTTTACTTGTTCTACGTTTTGTCCGTTTAGTCTTATGTTGATTGTTCTTCCTTCATCCCCTACTACCATTACTTTGGTTTTATTGATGTTGATCTTTAAGTTTCTTTCTCTTAGAGCTTGTGCCCATACATCTAGATTGTATTGCACGTCTTGTTTCTGTTTTGCGAATATCATCAGGTCGTCGGCAAAGGCTTCTTCTAGTATAGTCACTGGTTTCTGTATCTATATATAGCCCACGCTTAGCTTCCTTGTCTCCTTGTCTTCCGTTTGATTTCTTTTGAGATATCGTCCATTATTATATTAAATGGTGTCGGGCCCAGCACCCAGGGGCGCGCCTGAGGGGCGTGCAACGCGTGCGGCGCACGCGGGGGGGCAAGTTTGGGGGCGGCCGTTTGCCGTTGTGCTCTCAGCGCCCCAAACCAAATACAGTGGATGCCCACACTTTGTCAGTTCTACAAAAACTATATTTAAAACTAGTAGTAACTAATAGTTGCAACTTACAACCTTTTCATTTATTTAGTATGTCGGAAAGAAAAACTAAACATATCCAGCGTATTGAGAAGCAAAAAGATACCAATAAACTAATTCCCCATTATTTGGGCGACAAAATTAAAAATGAAATTATTAATCTAATTGGACCAAAAATTAAATGTGCTATATTGGATTTGCTCAGAAAGTCGAGATATTTTTCCATTATATTAGATTATACACCGGATTTAAGCCATGTAGAATAGATTACTGTTATCGTACGATTTGTACTCTTATATGAGAAAAGGGTAGAAGTAAGGGAACATTATTCAGTCCAACCGTTGAGTGAAGGAGTTGAGCGAAGGAGACAAACTCCTTCACTCAACGGTCCAACAACAAAAAGTATAAGAGAACGTATATCGGAATTTCTCTTAGAAGAATTATCGAATTTGAAATTAAATATTTTTGATATGAGGGAGCAAGGCTATGAAAATGGTGCAGATATGCGAGGAAAGCACAATGCATTACAAAAACAAAAATTAAACATAATCCCTCGTGCTTTTTTGTGCCACGTTCAACACATAGTTTAAATCTGGTCGTAAATGATTCAGCTAATATTTCACATGAAACTGTAATTTTTTTTATCTTGTTCAAGAATTGTACGGTTTTTTTTTCTGGAAGTACACAAAGATGGATAGTTCTTAAAAAATATGTAGGAAAGTTAAATTTAAAAACACTAAGTGATACTCGATGGTCCTGTAGAATCGATGCCATAAAGCCTTTACGATATCAAATTGTACAAGTGTACGAAGCTTAATACAAAATTTATGTAGATAAAACTAAATACTTTAAAACTGTACATATGGCGCATTCATTGCTATTAAAGATATCGAGTTTCAAAAATGTTTATGCTCAATTGTGATTTGGCATCAAATTTTATTAGAAATCAACGTAGTCATTTTTCAAACTCCAAAACTAAATGTAAGATCCTCTTTGACGTATTTAACAAATTTGACAAACCATTTAAAGAAATATCGTACCGATAAAAGTTTTGAAGACATTATTGTTGCAGTTAACACTTTAGCTATGGAATAGGAAGGTTGAATGTAATTTCTCTACAGTGGAAAATATAAGAGTAAAGCGAACACCCAAAATTTTTGAGCATTAATCTGCGGATGAGCCAATTTTACATCCAAAAACCAATTTTAAAGTAAATTTTTATTTTTGTGTATTGAACCAAGCTTTATCATCTATCGAGACCAGATTTGAAACACTTGTGTATTACAACGATTTATTTGGCATAATGACCAATATTAATAGCATTTTGAATGAAATGTTGTTAAAATCTTGCAAGGATTTGCAAATTAAGCTAAGAGATGAGCAAAGAAAAGAGTCTGATATTGATGGGATAGACATCTTTCAAGAAATGTTATCTTTGAAAAACCATTTACCATCAAAAGATGTCACAGAACCACAAAGAATTCTTGAATACATATTGGAAAATGATCTGCAGGCAACGTTCCCGAATATCTTTATTTCTATAAGAATTTTGTTAACATTGCCAGTATCCGTAGCATCTCGTGAGCGATCTTTTTCGAAATTAAAGATTATAAAAAAATACTTACGATCTATAATGTCACAAGAACGTTAGTAAATTTATCAATGATATCTATTGAACATGAGATATTGGATCAGCTAGTCATGCACGATTTAATATCAGAATTTGGTCTGCGCAAAGCGAGAAACACATATTTTTTGTAGTTTTTTGCTTGTAGATTTTTCAATATTCTTCCTATATTGTGATTAGTGATAAAAATGTAATTTATTATTTGTAATATATTCTGAATAAATGTTAGTATCATTGCGAAAAAATATATTTTATATTATTATTATTATTATTCCCCGACCTGTCTTTAGAATTGATAGCTACTCTGTGTAGGGCGGCCAAAATACTATTGCACACGGGCGGCCAACTACCTAGGCGCGGCCCTGCCAGCACCCCTCCCCCCCCCCCTCCCCCACGTCTTATACCTTCTTACTTTTGTAGAACCTACTTACGTTATTTGTTAATTTCCTATTTACTCCTCTGCTTGCTAGGCTGCTCCAGATTCTTTCCCGAGGTACGCTGTCAAAAGCTTTTTCTATGTCCAAGAAGGCCACAAGTATCTTGCCTTGTGCGTTTTTCTGTATTAACTCTTTTATGGTAAATATGTGATCTTGAACCCCACGCCTTTTCCTAAATCCACACTCGTCAAACGTTTTCTATTATCACTTCGTATACTTTAGATATTGTACTTAGCAGCGTGATAATTCTGTAATTGGTACACTCTTGTTTGTCCCCTTTTTATATAGTGGCAACAGGATGCCTATCTCCCAGTCTTTTGGTATTTTTTCCACTGTCCGTATTCTGTTAAATTGGTATGTTATCGCAGCTATTCCGTTATCTCCAATATTTTTAACCATTTCCGATGTGATGCCATCGTGTCCTGCCGCTTTCCCACGTTTCAGTCTCTTTATTGTTTCTTTTACTTCCTCCTGAGTTATTTCATCTTGTCCTGCCATATTTTCGATTGCTGCTTTCCGTTTTGTCAATTCTTCTACTTCTATACGTTGTCGGTTTGTTTGCTGCACATTTAATATCTCTGCAAAGTATTGTTTCCAACGTCCTATTATTTATTTGTCGTGTTTTAGTAGGTTCCCATCTTGTGCTTTGATATACCTGTTAGTAGGTTGCTTTTCTGTTATAAATCTTTTTAGCACTTTGTAGAATAGCTTATTGTTTCCATAGCTATCTTTTTCCATTTTCTTCTCAAACTGTTCCCATGTTAATTGTTTTGCTTCTTTTACTAATGTTTTGACTTTGAGTCTGTGTGTTTTGTATTCATTATAGTTGTCTTTGTTTCTGTCACTCAGATATTTTTTCCATTTCTGCTTTTTTAATTTTACTTTAAACTTTATCTTATCATCCTACCAGGCCGTTTGCTTTACATTGCTTTTAGTTTTTGTCGTTCCACATACTTATTTTGCCGCGTTTAGTAGTATTCTTTAAATGTTGCTCCATAGGCCTTCCATGTCTAGGGCTTCTTTGATATTTTCGGGACGGGATTGCCCGTCTTTTCTTCCAACCCTGGCATTTAGATCTTCAATTATTATTAGTCTGTCTTTTCGATCTTCTGCCGCATCTGTTAGTTGCTCCCAGAACCTGTTTTTCTCTTTTACAGAGTCATCTTCGTTTGGTTTATAAGCAATTATTAACGTTGTGTCCTGTTGTTTCTCGAAGCCCAGCTGTGTCTTCAATATTCTTTCAGATATGCTTGTCCAGCTGTATACGTACCCACAATTATCCTTTTTGATAATACATCCCACGCCTTGTTTCGCTCTACTGTCTTTGTACTCTCCGTTTTATATTCTTCTTTTAAAGTTATTTCTCCTTTTCCTTTCTTTTTTGTTTCAGTAATTCCGAGTATGTCTATATCAGCTTGTTCGAATTCTTCTATTAATTCGTTTTCTTTCCCTGTTATGCTTCTGATATTCCATGTTCCTATTTGCCATATTTTAGTGTTTGCTGCATCTTTTGTCTTTAGATTTTTACGGTATTCACTATTAATCACATCTCCCATAATATTATTTTAACTCTCATAATCCTGAAATGAAATTAAAAGAAAAATATAACATTTAAATATAGATAAATACGTTTGTTAGTGATATAAGGTTAAATCTATTAACATTTAAAATTACGTATGTCATATAATAATAATAATAATAATAATAATATAAGCTATGATAACATACATTTTATGTATGTAAAAGTAAGGAAAAGTTACTTCAAATTAAAACACATGAATAAACTGTATAGCCACAGGCAAAACGAAACATTTCAAGAAACTAGAAACAATAAAAGCAGAGGAGAAAAAAACAAGAAAAAAAAAACCACCGACAGTATCAGAGCATACAAGCTATAAGATAGCTATAAAGAAATTGCAGAAGATATATAGAGACATGTTAAACAAAGCATGATCACAAAATAATTTAGAAAACTACTAAACAGAGAATACAGGAAATAATAAAATAATGAGAAAAGAACATATAAATGGAGAGGTTGGCGAAAACGAAGAAAAAAACAATGAAGAAATTGAGGTAGAGGAATTAAAAGCGGCAATGAAAACACTAAAGAAAATCAGCATAGAATAACAAAATCAAACAAAACTGAACAAACTCTAAACGGAAATACATAAACACTATGCCAATCTGCAAAGAAAATTATAATAAAGAAATAATAAATATTAATACAAATACTAATAAACAATTCACAACAAAAAAAAATTAAAAAAAACAAACCTCTCTAATATCACATTTAATAATGAAGAATTAAAATGACTAAATAATGGACACAAATACGAATTAACACCTATAAATATTAACCTTCCTCTACTAAGAATAGAACTAGACCTAGCAATAAAATATCACCCACTATAAGAAAAATTAAAGGAGAATGCATAAAAATAATTAAACAAGAAGAACAAAATAAAATCAATAATCAAAACCCAATTCCAAATAATAAAGAAAAAATAATTCTTAACAACATAAAAAACAAAATTAAGAAAAATAATTTAATTATTGTCGTGGTAGACAAAAATGCATATTCAGTAATTTTAAACAAAACAACATATATAAATATAATAGAAAATTTCATAAATACTAACAATTTCACATTACTATAAAAAAAAATCTTGCACAATCTTCTTTCACAATCAAAATAAAAATAATTATAAAAAACACAAAAACTACATTACAGAAATACACAAATAACACTAACACCTTAATATCAACGAATCCAACTACATCTAAATTATATAGATAACCTAAACTACATAAAAAGAAATACCAATCGGACCAATTATTACAGCAATTAATTCACCAAAACATAAAATAGCTAACATCATAAATAATATCATTAATAACATCATCATATACAAACTTTTGTGTATTCAACAACAATTTCTATAAAATGAACGATGGATTGCCTATGGGCTCATCACTAAGCGGAACATCTCCTAGTTACATAATCTACTGTTATGAATGAAATAATAAAGAAAGCAGAAAGAAAAACAAAATCATTAGTAATACAGAAAACTAAACAGAGTAGAAATACACGAATGGCGTACGCTGATGATGTATTGCTGCTTGCAGGTAGTGCAAAATATTTACTTGAGAATTTAAAAATATGGAATGAAATGATGATTGAAGAGGATATAAAAATGAACAAGCAAAAACCAAAGTTATGGGTACATCAAATGAAGAAGAAATGATAAATATAGACATATAAAAGAAATATAAATATAAGAGAAGATATAGAACAGATATAATACTTTCATTATTTAGGACTAACTTTTGAAGAATAAGGATGATAGTAACTAGATATAAACCACAGAATAGAGAAAGCAGGCAACCTATTACGCAAAAAACACACAAAAGTGACACAAGGAAGTGTCAACCAAAGGTGAAAAAGTAAAGTTCAAGCCCTGGAAATGAAATTTCTCAGAAAGGAAAAAGGGATATCAAGTAGAGGCATGATTAGAAACGAAAATATAAGAACCAAGTTACAAGAACCAAACTTTAACCAAGTGTTTGATTTAACCTGATTCAATTAAATTGAAAATTAATTAATAGATTAAGAATGGAATTGTATCGTTGGAGAGATAATAAATTACGGTGTAATTTTCAGCATTTGAGCAAAACATTTGAATCAGTTACTGTCTGTACAAAATATTAATGGTAAAATAATCACTGCTATTATTTTGAAAAAATACTAGTATGCAAAATATGTATAAACATTCTTTTATAAAATAAATGTCAAAATATGCTTTTATATATTGTGTTATGTAAAAACATAACTATCCCAGCCCTACTCCTGAGTAATCAGGATAGTTTCAATTTAATATAACATTTTGATTAGCAGGTCGCGAACCCTATCGAATACCCATACTAACCATTTATCATACAGTGATAGTATTTTTGCTCGTGATTCGGAAAGGTGATTAATGATAGGACAGGCTTTCAAGAATTATGTTATTGATAAGATAAATGCAAACTCCTTGATAATTCTAATTTTACGGATCGGTCTGAGAACACAGTTCTCCCTCCACTATTGTACACAAGACGGGCCAGGCGGCCGAGTTTTACCACAGTAGTAGGGTTCGAAGTGGAGTGCAAGTTTGCAAGTTGTTCGAGTGTGAAATGTGAAAATGGGAAGTATATATCCCCGCGGAGCTACAATATTTGCTTCGGCAAGTGCCATTGTTTTTTGCATTATAGGCGTTATAGGTAAGACGTTTAATGAATGTTCAAATTAATGTTGTCACCGCTGTTTCAGGTAATTTCATAACAATATTAGCTCTTGTCCGATGTCCAAAACTGAAACAGCACCCTACTACTGCATTTATTTTGTCATTATGCCTCTCGGATTTTATATTTTGCTCGATCAACTTGCCAATTACCGCAACTAGATACATTCAAGAAGAATGGACTTTGGGGGAGCATTTGTGCAAATTGTTTCCAGTACTGTTTTATGGAAACGTAATTGTTTCTGTACTGAATATGGTCGCTATAACAATTAATAGGTAGGTAAGTCGCAATTTAAATGATTAATTGTACTAATAGAACCTTAAATGAATGACATCATGCAACTTATATATTTCCCCTTAATCCGTCAATTATTTTGTAGTAATGTGAAGCACATGTAGTCACAGAGTGAATCAAGATAAAGCGCGCTCTATATCAACAGACCGACGCTCTGTACATACATTTAAAAAATAATAGATGCCATTTATAAATGCGTACACAATGCATTAATTATGCATTCATTTATTGTTCGTCATTGTATAGTTCATCCGTGCCAATAGGTTAATTAGACTAGTTCACCCAACGAATGGCGCGAACTTACAAATTAGTTTCAAACATGCTTTTTAATAGATGTCATCAAAACTGTTTCATCGCAACAACTAATGTATTGTTATTATTTCTGTTATTTTGTTTATGCGGCCGTTACAATTTTTTTTTCCGTTTCAGATACGTTCTAATATCTTGCAATCGGTATTATAGTAGACTATATTCCAAAACTGCGATTAATGTGCAGCTGTTCATCATTTGGGGCGTTTCCTTTCTAATAATGGTAAGCCTTCTTCAATAGTAATTTGTGTAAGATGAATAGAAAACTACTGACATTAACTCATCTGGTATTATAAATCATTGTTTCAAATGTTTCACAAGAACGCACTAGTACGCAATGAGTTATAACATCCGCACACTTAGATATATTTTGAAATTGTAAATATTCGCGGCATTTTTCTATGTATGCCTTCAAATTTACCAAATTAGCAATACTGATACTAAGCAACAATCACTCGGAGCTCGTACATGTGGGAACACATTTGTTTTGGATTGTCCGTTAACACGTTGGCGAACTGCTGTTTGAGTTTCATTCCAAATATATATTTTTTTATAATTACCCATGTCTATGCTTTTGAAATATTACAACCGATACCGTGTGATATTATAAATAAGAGTTCTGGACGGCCTGAAAGCGGTCCTGTCTGTATCTAAAGCCGCGTCCAGATCTACAGGTTATACTAATATATAACCATATATGTATTACAACATAAGTTAGACAAATTTCTGCGTTTTGTCATCCAACACTGGTTTTACAACAAGTTATATGTTATCGCTTTCGTAGCGGTAAAAATCAAAGAATGTCATACAACAAGTGTATATGAAGTTTAACACGTCCGTATATGCTCTCGTTCGTCTGACAGTGTCAGACGAACAGACGAAATAGTTTACACTTTGCATTGTACGGTTGATGCGGTGGTCGTAGGTCATCGAATGCTTGCTATAATTTACGTGCATAAAATTGGAGTGGACACGGGAAACCAGTATTAAGCTGATCGATGTTTTTTTTTATGAAAAGGAGATATTGTGGGACACCAATAATGTAAACTTTAAAAATCATCAGCGCAAACATGATGCGTGGCGTGATATTGGAATTGCCATGCACGTGGAAAGGAGTGAAGTGCAAATAAAGATGAGGAACTTAATTGGCCAATTTCAACGGGAAACATCGAAGTTCGCAATTTAAATCGATATCGTCCAGTTTCAAATTATTTAAAAAAACGCTGTTATTTTTTCTGGAGAACAATATTGGTCGCACCCAAAATCTCCGCTCTCTGCGTTATTTTTTTAGGTAAAATTATAACACTCGGAAACAACTAAATTGTATAAGTTACACAACTTGGTTATAAGGTGTGGATGCGGCTTTACATGCGTGTTATTTTTTCAGCTTCCCCCATTGTTAGGAGTATGGGGACAGCTGGGTCTGGATACTTCCACCTTTTCCTGTACAATACTGGATAAAGACGGATCGTCGCCGAAGGAGGTGATATTTCTGGTAGGATTCTGCCTTCCGTGCGTCGTCATTATTGCGTCCTACAGCTGCATATTTTGCCGCGTCCAGGAAAGTCGCAAAAAAATCGAAACCCACTCGTAAGTCTGACAAATTTCTTTTTACGAAATAGATTATTTTAATCTTTATCGTCTTAAAAACAAACATACATGATATATTTTGTGTACATATGTCCGTAGGCTATACTAACTCATGATTACCGTATTATATTGATTTGAGTAAGTTTTATCTCTTCACTATTTATAGAAACCATATGGTTCAGGGCGCTTATACGACGGCTGTTTAAGTAGTTTTAAAACATTTCCTTTTAGTCAGATACTCTGATCTCAATTGCATTTTAATATAATTTCTTGACAGCACGTTGTTGTTGTTTCATCGGTATCAAATTTTCTTGAAAACATTAATTAACATACTGAACTTTTAACTTTAAGGCTGCTGCTAATGATTATACCCATGGTCGGAATAAACTTGTAAGGCGCCGTAGGTAAAGTTTGCATTGGTGACTATTTAATACAGTAAAATAATACTGCATTGAAAAGTATAGTTTTTTAACGAATATTGATAATATACAGTGACCGCCAAAAAGTGGACTTCATATGAGAAACTTTTTTATTATGTATTTTGCAACAAACTTTTTCCGGCATTAATTTGAGCTTGTCTAAGAACCGTACTCGCACCTATCAAATATACCGAGTGATTTTTACTTACCTAGATATTTTCGTTTTTCAAAATGACGAATATCAAAATCGCGCAATATATCTATGCGATATTTTTATTGCATGTTATAACATATAAATATATGTAGCTTAATACATATTAACATTCATCTATAATATTTGATTTCAGTATATTTTCCACGTCTTTCCAAATATATGTTTGGTTCCGGTTGTTGTTACCGGAAAATATAGTTTTTTTGATTTTCGCTTAAGTTATGAGTGATTGATTTTTAAATTATTTAAATGTTTTTAAAAATGTACAACTGAAGTGGAGAGTAAAATTGTGTCAACGCGCGCGTTTGTCAAGTAGGGAGCAGGAATATTTTTTCGGTTTTCCCCGGCTTTCGTTCCGACAAAAATAATGTTTTTTTCGGGTTTTCTGTTCAGTTCCGGTTCGAAGCCCTGATATTTATTACAAAATGTGAATATAAAATGTACATTTTTTAATAATAAACATGGTAGAAAGGAAAACAAATAATTCTTTAAGAATAACATTTTTTTTTTCATATTTTGGATCATTAATCCTGATTACATAAACTTTAAAAACTTTAAAATATGAATAACTTTGACGAATCATGATATAAAACAAATATCTTTTTGTTAAAAAGATAATGTCCAAAAACAAAAACTGCAAAACTCGCAAGTTATTTCTGCCGATCGTCATTTTGCCCATAAAATTCTGTTTCCTCAGAGAATTTCAGAGAAATGTGCAGTGTTAATAAAAATCTTCAATAAATACATATGTGCAATTACTAAATATGCTACTGCCTAAGATTTATAATTATTTTTGACACAGGTATTTTACAAAACTGGCCAAGGTTATATTATTTAATGATTAATTTAACACGCAAAATACATACTTCCAGTAGACTGTAGAATTTATTCTAGAAGTAGAATTTTGCCGATTTTCACGAATACAATATTTCAATGTGTATGGGAAAAGTAACAAACGTTTATAAAAAACTATTAGATATTAAAATATCAATTTTGTTCTGTAAGTACTAAATAAAAAAGTCTCGCACACTTTTGTGTGGCATGCAGTAATAATCTAGTAAATATGTGTTTAAATTAAATATATTGTAAATATAATATATTTGTCATAATTATACAGAGTGGGGATAAACTATTGCACAAAATTCATTATTTTGTTTTCATATTTTTTCGAAATCCCCAAAAAAAATGTTTTCAAAACATAAGACTTATTTAATATTAATGACAACCATCACCCATTGTTTCACATTTTCGATACATCATCCCACCAGTCAAATAGTGAAGTTAAAAATAGTATTTTTTTTAGAAATAGCACTTAATGTTAAAAACTGCTCTATCGCTATAATAACTCGTGTTCGCACAAAGTAGTCTCAGAAATTTTTGTTTTAATATATATCCGAGGAATTCTTTCGGTTTAATAATATGTTAAATTGATGCACTAATATCGCCACGACTGACATATTCCAATCTCATGTCACAACCCGCCTTTATTTTGCTCACATCGTTTACGTAACAGACTAGATCAAATATGCAATGATTATAAACGTGGCTCTAAATTTCGAAGGTTTACAGATAATGCATCGAAAATCTGTAAAATTAAACCAATAGAGTCCAGATAGCAGCTACAAACTGTCCATTAGTAACAACCAAACTCTTTTGAAGGGGAACTGAAGCAGGTGATCCCGTGAACTGTTAAATTGTGCGTGTTTGCTAATAAACCCGATATTATAGATAACGAAATCCAAAGAGGCAAAATTACAAAGTATGGTATTCGCCCGTCTAGAGCTGACTCGTCGCTCCATATTGTCTGAATTCGACGTACTTCATTTGATTCCAGTACATTTACCTTAAACATGCGAACGAGTGTAGAAAACTCGATGATTTGTTCGAAAAACCATGAGTCATTGTCATCTCTCGTCGGAGACTATAGACCGCTTCTTTACGACGGTGATAGCCACAATAGCAAAAGTAAAGCGCCGTTAAAAAAAACAAGTAATAATAAATAAAAACAACACTTCAGTTTTGTCTGTGTATTCTTTTACACTGAAGAAATACATGTGATGAAATACGAGGTATGTAAGAGATATAAAAATAAAACATGAAACCCCTTTTAATGATGTTCACTAACTCTAGTATCGTAATTAAATAAACAAACAATAATAAATATGAACTAAGTTTCAATTTTATCTGCGAATTCTTTTACAAAATAGAAGTTCAAAACATGAAATACGAGATATGTAAGATAAATACATGAAACCTCGTTTAATAATGTACTTTCAAGACAACAAAACTGTGACAACTCTGAATAGACATTTTAGCATTATTTTGTTAGCTTGAACGAGGATTTAAACAATTGCATTGCTTCATCATTTTTAATTTATAGCAATGGCTGAACCAGTTGACAATAAGATAGAAATCCAGTGCAATATTTATTTTTTGCAAAGTTAAATTGTTTTTTTTCTATATTTACATGAACTACAAATAATCATACACCAATATTAAATTAATAAAAACGGGTTGGTATTTTGTAGCTCCATCATTTATCACGATCACATTTATTTCTATTAAGATTTTAAAATTAATAACATTGTTTCAATATCGTCATATCGTTAATATATATATATAAAGTCATCACATGTTGTGAAGATATTTTAAACAAAAGCTTAAAATTACTTAATACAAATGAAAATGTATTAAAGTCAACACAAAATATTTTAAATTCTAATAATACACACAATTTTTATTTCACATAACTTGATATATTTTTAAATGGTCAAAGATTAAGACGCTGTTATAATATAGTTTTTCGTTTTACGATTGTTTTTTTATTGGAGACATTTTTATATTTCGTATGAACAGTTTCATTTTTTTATGAGCACGTCATATTTTGTTCACAAGTGTTCTTTTAAAGCAGATTCATAGTTCATTTACAATCTGTGAATACATGTTGGATTCTTGTGGCCCATTTCGTGATGAACACAACGAGTCTGAACGGTGTGAGCAAACTATGAAATATTTACATTTACAACAAAAAAATAAACTTTCTTATAGAATTTTTATAACCATCGTATTTTCGTTGTGTCTTTATGTGCAGGAAGTATAAATATTAAATTCCTTATAGAATTTATATAGCTATCGTATTTTCGTAGTGTCTTTATGTGCATGTGCAGGAAGTATTGTTTTCATAACAGTTTACGAATAAAAGATATTAATATCATTTTTGTGGTTCTCCGAATAATAATAATAATAAAAGATCTAACAAAAACTAATCAAAATAATGTATACAATTTAGATATCAAAGAATTTTAATAAAAATCTAGATTTTAAAATACATTAAATTATTCAAAATACAGGGTGAGTCAACAGTGCGGGATCGTAGGATATGTCGTTTAATTTGAAAATACAAACAAATATTTGAAATAAAAGTTTCAGCATACCGAAAAGTGCATATACTAAAATTAGTTTCAAATATACAGGGTGTTTGATATACGATAAAATCAATATAATGTCTTTTTTTGAATGCTGCAAATTATGTGCGAACAGTCTCCGTCTCATGCAAGCGCTAAGTATTTTGTCAAATTGTCAAATTATTACGTATACAAGTTACTAAAATTCATAGTTTTTAAAATATTCGGATTTCGATTAATTTAATATTTTTTTAATGCTTTTAAAAATGATTAATTACCAAAAAATATTTGTCACAATGCCATTATTTATCAAACGATTTAAAATTCTCAACGTAAGTTATTTAGGAAAAAAATTAGAGATTTTAGTTTCTCTTAGTATTTTCATTTAATGTGTCTCCCTAATTTATGTTCTATAAAATTTAGTAGACAGCGACCTGGAAAACCGGGAAAAGTCAGGCAATTTTCATAATCAGAGAAATCATTAAAAATCTGAAATTGTCAGGGAATTTTTTATATATTTAAAGCAACAGAACACAAAACTTAATTACTTACTTATTGCAAAACAAATATCCATTATTATGGAATTATTATCCCGTTAGTACATTTCATTATATGAGGTTGGTATCTAGTAACTACTGTGTGGTGGCAATACAATATCAACATTGCGGTCTTCTTGGCGCTAGTAGACAACTGCGCTCTGTATATAAATTATATAAATACTGTCCCATACTTTTTAAAGTTTACTAAAAAAATACCAAATTTTTGGGTGAGAAAAATTATTGCAATCCGTCCTTCAGTCCTTGCTAACCTCTAAATTGAACCCATCTTTTTGAACATCTTTGACTTGGAGTCATTATCAAGTCGCTAAATTGAACGAGTCATCAATTTTGATCGTCTCTGACGTCATTTCCCACTGAATTACAATTGTTTTAATGTTTGGACCTATAATTTATTGTAACCAATAATTATATCGTCTATAAACAAATAATCAGTCAATAAATCTATGATTAGGTATAAGTAATTTAATGATTTCTATTGCTGTCGAATCAATTAACAGGATGATTGTAGTCTACCCACTCACCCACCCTTCATTCAACTTATAACAAAAATAACAATCTGCATTGATTAAATATTTCCAAAATATTTATTGTCTAAACTATTTTTATAAAATTTATATGAAAGGGGTTGTAAATAAATAATTGTAGAATTTTTATAGAATTTCGATGAAGAATTTTAAACTTTTAATACGATTTTTATTAAATGTTTTCAAAAGTTTAAGAAATTATTTAATTCGCAAATTTAAAAAACTTTTATTTTCAAAATTATTTTGTTCTGAAACGTTTCTAAATAATTTATAAATTAATTTACAATTTTTGTAAAAAAAAAATATGAAAGTAAAATGGGATATATTTAAATACTGTACAATACTTAGTTTCTTTAAAAAAAAAATTAAAAAACAAATTTTTACAAAAAATGTTTACACTTCACTGACAATGACACTCTTAAAGGTGCAAATCGTATATGTATTGCAACTTTGCTAAAATGTTTCCTAGGATACAAGCAAATAATTTAACTAGATTTTTTCAAATGTCAATAGTTGGTATTATTTCATTGGAACTGGTTGCAAAAATGTTGACACCACTTTTTTGAACGCTCTGTATACTGTATGAGTATACACTGCATACTCTGTATGAGCTAGGAATACTAATTCGAAATTTGGTAGAGCGATTTATAAAACCTGAAGTGGTGAACGTTTGATCATTGAGCAAACTGCTGAAATTAAACTTTAGTGACATAACTCTTCAAAAACAGACGGGCGGTGTTATTATGGGATTCAGTACGAGAAAAACTCTATGACAAAACGATAAATGAAAAAGACAAACTTATATTTTTTAAAGATTGTCAAACATTTCTACAAGCGTCTGTGGAAAACAGAGTGTAGAAATATATTGTGCAAAATATAGTTTGGTAAAATTGCTGCAGCCCCAAATGAGGACATCCACTATTTACCGGATTGACATTAAACAATAAATTTAAAAAAAATCAATTTTTAACAATACCCAAAACCGAATAAATCCACTCTTTGGAAAAAAACAGTTATCCATCATATTATATTTTCGATGCCAGCTATTCATTTCTGCACTGAGTTGCGAGCAAAATCAAATAAATCCTTAACTAAAACTCCTCCAAAGTGGGATGTTTTAAGTAAAATCAGATAAATTGCATTATCAAGCAAAACCGAATAAATCCATTAACTCGATAATGACTACAGTTTTCTTTAATTTTAGTATAGGTATGACCTATGAACATTTAGTCAGAGAACCGTCAAACTTGGCAGAACCTAACTTAAAATAACCTATGCCGAATCTTCCGTTGATTTTAGCCGCGCATGCACGTATTAATTATTAAATCATGTTATTGGAAGTATTTTTTATTTTTCCTGTTATAGTTTATCAGAATAAAAAATTTAGTAATGCTAGTGTTTTAAGTAGGCAGAATAAAATATACGAAACCATTCGTTTAAAAGAAATTATAAAGGGGTGAGATTTCTTTCAAGATTCAATACATTTTATATATTCAAGTCAAGACACAGAAAATACATTCTGGAGACACCTATTTTTGTAGTAGAATTCGAAGT